>JBBDGP010001282.1:0-600000 GCA_037952835.1 Lithobates septentrionalis | reverse complement strand
GGTGCCCTGGACAGGTAAGTGTCCTTATTTTAAAAGTCAGCAGCTGCAGTATTTGTAGCTGCTGTCTTTTAATTTTTTTATTTTTTTTTGCAGCCGAAACTCCGCTTTAAAGTGGTTGTAAACCTCAGACATGAAGTATGAACAAAGCATATCCATCTATAGTTTGTACTTGTCTCAATCAAGAGCACTAAGTGGCATCTCTCTCCTCTCTATTTCTCTTTTTTTCGGCTTTGTTCCTCTGCTATCAGCATAAATCACTTCTGACAAGTTTTCTTGACACCAAGAGAAAAAAGGTGATGGGTAGGAGCTTCAGCTGATTGACAGCCTCAGCTCTGTTCCTGCGTGCTGTGTGAAAGGTGTGTCTCTCTTCCTCAAATCAGCTCTCAGAGCTCTCCTCACTGAGCACTGCAGAGTGTAACTTCAGCTCTCCGCCCCCTTTTTCCTGAATGCTCAGACAGCTTTAAAAATTCTGGACTTTCAGTATGGATTTAGAGAAGCAAAGAAAACTGCAGATAAATAGGTAGAACTTATGTAGGGGGATTTGTTTAATCTCTGTGTATCACCTGAGGCCAGTCACTTCACTGGGTATATTGTCGGTTTTTACAATTTTATTTCTACAACAAGATGGATGGAGGAATGCCCTCTAACCCTTCCCCCACAGGACATTGTATTCTTATGGCAGGGCTATCCACTGTCAGAATACCCTGATCTGTGGCTGCAGCCACTGATCGACAAAAGTTTTCCAACATTCACATCCCAAACGGGCAGCGATACATGGATTAAAATTTGACCAGTCCATCTATAGCCAGCTTAAGCCTGAGAGCTTTCCCACACAGTGTGGAACATCACTGCTCATAACCACCTGATAACCAGTAGTTTTGGGAACATCACTGCCCTTACACATAAGGTACTTTTAATGCTCTGTCTGTTATAGTGTCTTGAAGAACAACACTATTGGTTATATAGTTGTTGTTTTTTTTGTGTTAATATATAGCGTTGCACTTAGAAATTGATAATTATTGATTGACAGTATGTAACATTTGTGTGCTAGTAAGTTTACAATGGTATTAAACCCAAAAGCAAACTTTTATTATTTTGCTGTACATTAATTCTGGGATGTGATGGCTGTGTTAGTTTTCTTTTTTAGGCTTTCTTTCCTTTATTTTCATCTGGGGATCCAGCCAGTTTTTCAACGGAACAAGTTCTCCTGTAAATGTAGCAGTTACAGGGATGAGACAAACCATTTACCACTGACAGGGGCACTTACGATGATCAGCTTTTATTTATTCAATATAAAACCTTTATCCCAAAAGGGAAAAAAAACTGTGCTGTAAATACTTGTTTTCTGCAGCATAAGCTGGAGTTTGTTTTCAATTTGTAAATGTATCTAAATCTGCTAGTACATTTAACCCCCCCCCCCCCGACTGAGAATGCTGCTGTCCAAAGGTGCCCCTGTGCTCTTTCATCCAGAGTGGAGGCACTCTAATACAGGTGGTGTGTTATTGGCCAGATCACCAGGTGAAATCAGAGGGGGAAAAGCCTAAAACAAGAAAACTAATGCAACCACCACATCTAATTATTGGTAAACTGCAATATAAATTTTTGGTTTTGGGTTTAATACCGCTTAATCCTGGGTTCACACTGGTGCAATCACAGACATTGTTTGTGATTCGCACCACATTGCTTTGCACATCACATGCGATGTCTGTGCAATGCGATTTCAGTCATACAAACTGTATGGCTGAAATCGCATCACATTCACACCAAAATGGTGCAGGACCCTTTTTTTTTGGTCCAAACTGGAATGGGTGTCCACACCACTGCAATCTCCAAACTGATTAACTTTACATTGACACCCACAGCAGTTAGCAGATGTCAGTGTGAACTGCCTGCGATTCAGGTGTGATGTGGGAACCCGCACAGGAATTGCAGGATTTCCCGCATCGCACTAGTGGGAACCGGGACTTAATCTGTGTGCAACAGGATTTTGGCAGGTTGACCACTCCACTGCAGTCCAGACATTAAAATGTAAATAAACACAAGAACAAAAATATTTATAGTCATAATAGTTGTTTTCAGAAAAAACTGTTACGAATGCAACTGTCACATTGGTTGTGCTCTTAACCAAATTGTCAAACCATCAAATGTCTGGTGTCATAAGTGATCACATGTGTAGCATCTTGACAGTTGAAGATAAAACTGAGGCTAGGATGGCAGCTTCCTTGGCTGAAAACTATAGATTTTTAAATTGTAAATCAATGGGTTTAATTTCAGAACTAAAACCATCATTTTAAGTTTCAAAAACATTTTACATTCCGGCACGTCGGGAATCTAACTCACATTGGTTATGCTCTCAAACAAACTGCCAAATCATCTTCTGTATGTTCTATTATTTTATCCTTTAACCACTTGCCGACCGCCTCACGACGATATACAGTGGGGACGGAAAGTATTCAGACCCCCCTTAAATTTTTCACTGTTATATTGCAGCCATTTTATAAAATCATTTCAGTTCATTTTTTTCCCCATTAATGTACACACAGCACCCCATATTGACAGATCTCGCTTTTTGTCACAAAGTTTTGAAAATAGAAAAATGTTTTTTTTTTTCCTTTTTTCATTTTCTTTCTTCATTTTCAAAAACAAATGAGAGCTGCAAAATACTCACCATGCCTTTTAGCAAATAGCTTGGGGTGTCTACTTTCCAAAATGGGGTCATTTGGGGGGGGGGGGGGGTTATGCCATCTTGGCATTTTATGGCCTTCGAAACTGTGATAGGCAGTGCGGAGTGAAGTCAAAAATGTATACCCTTAGAAATCCTGAAGGCGGTGATTGGTTTTCGGGGACCCGTACACGGCTAGGCTCCCAAAAAGTCCCACATATGTGGTATCCCTGTACTCAGGAGAAGCAGCAGAATGTATTTTGGGGTGTAATTCCACATATGCCCATGGCCTGTGTGAGCAATATATCATTTAGTGACAACTTTGTGCAAAAAAAAAAAAAAGTTTGTAATTTTCCCGCAACTTGTGGCAAAATCTAAAATATTCCATGGACTCAACATGCTTCTCGGCAAATAGCTTGGGGTGTCTACTTTCCAAAATGGGATCATTTGGGGGGGGGGGGGGGGTTGTGCTATCTTGGCATTTTATGGCCTTCAAAACTGTGATAGGTAGTGAGAGAAACAGCAAAATGTATTTTGGGGTGTAATTCCACCCTTAGAAATCCTGAAGGAGGTAATTGGTTTTCGGGGCCCTGTACGCGGCTAGGATCCCAAAAAGTCTCACACATGTGGTATCCCCGTACTCGGGAGAAGCAGCAGAATGTATTTTTGGGTGTAATTCCACATATGCCCGTGGCATGTTTGAGCAATATATCATTTAGTGACAACTTTGTGCAAAAAAAAAAAAATGTTTGTCATTTTCCCGCAACTTGTGGCAAAATATAAAATATTCCATGCACTCATCATGCCTCTCAGCAAATAGCTTGGGGTGTCTACTTTCCAAAATGGGGTCATTTGGGGGAGTTGTGCTATGTTGGCAATTTATGGCCTTCTAAACTGTGATAGGTAGTGGGAGAAACAGCAGAATGTATTTTGGGGTGTAATTCCACATATAACCATGGCATCTGTGAGCAATATATCATTTAGTGACAACTTTTTGTAAAAGATTTTTTTTTGTTGTCATTTTTCAATCACTTGGGACAAAAAATTAAATAATCAATGGGCTCAACGTGCCTCTCAGCAATTTCCTTGGGGTGTCTACTTTCCAAAATGGGGTCATTTGGGGGGGGGGGGGGGTTTGTACTGCCCTGCCATTTTAGCACCTCAAGAAATAGAGATAGGCAGTCATAAACTAAAAGCTGCGTAAATTCCAAAAAATTTACCTTAGTTTGTAGACACTATAACTTTTGCGCAAACCAATAAATATACGCTTATTGACATTTTTTTTTTTTTACCAAAGACATGTGGCTGAATACATTTTGGCCTAAATGTATGACTAAAATTGAGTTTATTGGATTTTTCTTATAACAAAAATTAGAAAATATAATTTTATTTCAAAATTTTCAGTCTTGCCGTTTATATTGCAAAAAAATAAAAATCGCAGAGGCAATCAAATACCATAAAAAAAAAGCTCTGTTTGTGGGGAAAAAAAGGACGCAAATTTTGTTTGGGTACAACATTGCATGACCGCACAGTTACCAGTTAAAGCGACGCAGTGCCAAATTGTAAAAAGTCCTCTGGTCTTTAGGCAGCCAAATCGTCCGGGGCTGAAGTGGTTAATAAAGAAATCCCAAACCATCAAATGGCTGGTGTCATCACTAATCACATGTCCAGCATCATGGCAGTTGAAACTCAAACAGAGGCTAATATGGCCACTTCCTTGGCTGAAAAGCATAGGAGGGTTTAGTTCTGCTTTAAGGTGGACCTATGCTCAAGTATTAATTTAAAGTGAACTGTGGCAAATTAAAAAAAATAACAGAAACAGATACTTGCCTGGCATTGCAGACATTTTTAGCATGCACAGCAATTCCGCTATTTGGTCTAGCACTCCAGGCTCCTTAAATATCAGTGTGCTTGTCTACCATAAACAAGGATTAACCGCATTGCCGCCCGCTGGCTGTCATATGATGGCCAGGCGGCGCGGCTTTCGTTCTGGGAGGGCGTCATATGACGCCCTCGCCTTCCCTGCCCACCAGGGGGCGCGCGCCCGCCGTGTCACTGGGCACCCGATGCGCGTGCCCGGCAGCCGCAATGTCCGCCGGGCACACGCGATTGCCCGGTAACACAGCAGGACCGTGGATCTGTGTGTGTTAAAACACAGATCCACGTCCTGTTAGAGAGGAGAGGAGACCGATGTGTGTTCTCAGTATAGAGCAACACCGATCGGTCTCCTCCCCTTGTGAGTCCCCCTCCCCCTTCAGTTAGAAACGCTCCCTAGGAACACAGTTAACCCCTCGATCACCCCCTAGTGTTAACCCATTCCCTGCCAGTCACATTTATACAGTAATCAGTGCATTTTTATAGCACGGATCGCTGTATAAATGTGAATGATCCCAAAAATGTGTTTAAAAGTGTCCGATATGTCCGCCACAATATCGCAGTCACGATAAAAATCGCAGATCACCACTATTACTAGTAAAAAAAAAAAAATGCTATAAATCTATCCCCTATTTTGTAGACGCTATAACTTTTGCGCAAACCAATCAATATACGCTTATTGAGATTTTTTTTTTTTTTTTTTTTAACCAAAAATATGTAGAAGAATACATATCTGCCTAAACTGAGGAAAACATTTGTTTAAAAAAAAAATTGGATATTTATTATAGCAAAAAGTAAAAAATATTGTGTTTTTTTTTCAAACTTGTCACTCTTCTTTTTTTTTATAGCGCAAAAAATAAAAATCGCAGAGGTGATCAAATACCATTAAAGGAAAGCTCTATTTGTGGGGGAAAAAATAATAAAAATTTAATTTGGGTTACAGTGTTGCATGACCGCGCAATTGTCATTCAAAGTGTGACAGCACTGAAAGCTGAAAAATGGCTTGGGCAGGAAGGGGGTGAAAGTGCACTGTATTGAGGTGGTTAAAGAAGAGCTCCAGTCTGGAAAAAAAATTCAAAGTCAGCAGCTACAAATACTGTAGCTGCTGACTTTTCATACAAGGACACTTACCTGTCCAGGGATCCAATGTTGGCACCCCAAGTCGATTTGTCAATTGGCTTCGGGTGCAGGTGCCAGCATTGTTAGTAAGGGAAACCAGCAGTGAAGCCTTCAGGCTTCACAGCCGGTTTCCTACTACGCATGCACAGGTCCCGCCATCTTCTGGGACCTGTGTGTGTCCCAGAAGGCAGCAGGGGGGGAGCGGAAATGCACATAGATCTGCGATCTTACCTGGTAGGTGGTGCTAACCCCTCACCTCCCACTCCACACTGTCCATTACTTTTCATGTGTATCCTCACAATAAGGTGAGGGTGGACCAGAGCCATCAATCAGCTAGTTACTGTTTGCAGGGAAAATATTCAAGGCTGTTCACTGATCCTGGGGCATTGAACAGAGGACATATGGTTTGCAAGTACCTGAAGAAGCCTTCAACACAGGGTATCCATTTTTTTTAACCGGTCATAGGTTCAGTTTATAGCCTGACATGGACAAAAAATGAGCAATAACCAGTAATAGGGTGGCATACATGACTTTTCTTCAGAAAATGCGGTTCCATACTCCCTCCGTTGATGCTTGCATAACCATAGATCATAGCATTTTATTATATGATCCCTGCTGAAGGAGAGGATTTTCCAATCTGAATTCCAATCTTCCTTTGCAGTAGAACTCAAAGGACCACATACATACTGTAGACTCTTGGTTTTATGAGCAGCATCATAGCTGCATTTTATGGCCAGGTTCTATTATTCTTCATAATGCCATTGGAGTATAGGAATGGTATTTCCACTGTGCTACAATTTTCTTCTTGTGCCTCTTTTCTGAAAGTTGGTTCAAGCTATTCCTCGGCAACAATCCGTTTTACAAGCTTGTGTTAAGAAGACTTCTACATAGTCTTTCTTCAACTTTATTGCTTTTAATCTTGTTATATAGACGGCATAGGAGTAATGTAGTGGAAGCTGTAGTATGGAGGAGTGGATGGAAGTGACAGTTCATGAATAATATTTGATGCAGGATTTGATTCTTTGTGTATGCTTTTTCAGAGCCCTCTGTTGCTGTTTCTGAGGGAGCTGATGAACCACCTACCCTGACCAAGGAGGAGCCTGCTCTGTCTTCCGCTCAGGTACATGTTGATGCTAGATGTTACAATACCACGTCCAATCCTACTAGTATCAGAAACCTTGCAGTAGACCTTTACTTCCTAACAAAGCCACTCATGTGAGTCAGTCTTAATACCAATATCAGATCATTTCTTATTCCACCAGCAAAAGTCCAATGAGAGCTTTTGGTCCGAAAATACGACCGTGTGTATTAGGGCTGGGAAAAAAATCTAAAATTAAAAATCTTAAATCTTGAATCGAGTTGAGAGGTCAAATCGATTCAAAATTTAAGCAAATCGATTCTTTTAGATTTTTTTTTATTTCACCGCGCCGGTCCTGAGGCGCAGCAGGCATGAGTTTTTAGGCGAGGCCGCGGCTTCGGCCTAGTCCGCGGCTACGGCCGGACGCGCGGACTAGGCCGAAGCCGCGGCCTCACCTAAAAACTCATGGCCGCAGCGCCTCCGGACCGGCGCTGACACCGCGCCGGGCCTGAAGAGCTGCGGGCAAGGAGTTTTTAGGTGAGGCTGCGGCTTCGGCCTAGTCGGCGAGGCCGGACGCCGCGGACTAGGCCGAAGCCGCGGCCTCGCCTAAAAGCTCATGCCCGCAGCGCTTCAGGACCAGCGCGGTTTCCAAAGAAAAAAAAAACTCGATTCAAATCGTGAATCGAGTTTTTTTTAAGAGAATCGAAGATTTTTTTTTTTTTGAAGAAAATCTCCCAGCCCTATTGTGTATGCTCCATCAGACTTTTGCTGGCGGAATTCCGGCCAGCAAAAGATTGAGAGCATGTTCTCAATTTTTCGGTCGGAAAAAGTTCCGATCTGAAATTCGGATCGTCTGTACCAATTCCAACGTGCAAAATTCCTTCGCTCGGAAAACAATTCAACGCATGCTCGGAAGCATTGAACTTAATTTTCTCGGCTCGTCGTAGTGTTACACGTCACCGCGTTCTTGACGGTCGAAAGCTCAGTGAACTTTTGTGTGACCGTGTGTATGCAAGCCAAGCTTGAGCGGAATTTCGTCGGAAAAACCATTCAAGATTTTTCCAACGAAAATTCTGCTTGTGTGTACGAGGCATTTGTGTATTCAAAACTTACTAAATTGTGGTGGATGGAGGAAATTCCCCCATATTCTGACAGCAAAACGTGGTGCAATCAGAATACACTGATCAGCGACAATGGTTTGCCAACTTGTTCATTCGACAGAACAGGCGGTGGTTTCTTGTATAGCGATCTTTGCTTTATAGCAGGGGTCTCAAACTAGCGGCCCTCCAGCTGTTGCGAAACTACAAGTCCCATCATGCCTCTGCCTGTGGGAGTCATGCTTGTAACTGTCAGCCTTGCAATGCCTCATGGGACTTGTAGTTTCGCAACAGCTGGAGGGCCGCCAGTTTGAGACCCCTGCTTTATAGGGTTAGATAGATTAGTCTTAAAATGTGGCTGCCAGTAGATTTAGAGTTACTGTAGTTAGTTTCAGACTGAACTTCTACTTTAAGTTTTAAGAGTACAGATTTTGTTGTATTCTGCCAATTACATGTTTTAATAAGAAGGATGTGGTTGCAATGTATCTAGCAATGATGAATGATACCTAAATGCAAAATTCATTTTTTCCTCTTAGCTAGAAGATCTGGATGAGTCTGGAGCACCACCACTGAAGAGAGCATGCCCAGATGTGCCTTCCCATCCAGCAACAGCTTTAAAAAGCTAGTGGCAGTGTCAGCATGCTCAAAGCAGAACTAAACCCTCTTATGTCCTATCCTTGGGGAGGGTGCCATCTTAGCCTCTATTTAGATTTGCAATTGTCATGGTGCTACTCATGTAAACAACTATTGCACCAGCCATTTGAGGGCCTAAAAGTTTGGCGGAGAGCAGACATACACACACTGGCAAGTTTTACAGTTATCACTAGAGGCATGCCTTGAATATTACAGTTTTGTGAAACAGGGAACCCAATGGGTTTAGTTCTGCTTAAATTGTCTTGCTGTAAAAGTCTTTAAAAGCCTTAGCTGACAATGTTTGCACTTAAAGGGAATATGTCAGGATGGCTGTTACTTGGCACAAGTTCAGAGCTGGAGCCTCCACTGCGTTATGAGATCCTGGGCTGTGAAGGATAACAGATGTCCTGATAGGTTTCATTAAAGGCTGGATGTTGTGCAATTACTGACCATATAGCTTTCAAAGGGAGGAAATTGTAACCTACCTGACTGAGATGCAGTCCAAACTGCAAAGTGTAATGGTAAAGTTTTGCTTTATTGCCATATTTTTAAAGGCACTTTTAAAATAATGTTTTATCAGTCCCCTGAAATCCGCAGATGCCAACTATGTATGCTGTTTCCATGCAATGTTCTCATCTAGCTTCATTGCCTCCTTTATGGAGTTTATGAAGAATTGTGTCTAATGCCCCGTACACACGGTCGGACTTTTCGTCTACAAAAGTCCGACAGACGCCGACGGACTAAAGCTGGCTGACAATCCGATCGTGTGTGGGCTTCCCTGGACTTTCAGCGGACTTTCAGCGCAAATCTGACGGACTTTAGATTTGAAACATGCTTCAAATCTTTACGTCGTAACTACGCCTGACCCAGAAATCCGCTCGTCTGTGTGCTAGTCCGACAGACAAAAACCCACGTTAGGGCAGCTATTGGCTACTGGTTATCAACTTCCTTATTTTAGTCCGGTGTACGTCATCACGTACGAATCCGTTGGACTTTTGTGTGATCATATGTAAGAAAGTCCGCCAAAAGTCTGACAAAAGTCAGTCGAAAGTCTGTCGGACTTTTGTAGCCGAAAAGTCCGACCGTGTGTACGCGGCATAACCGTTGATATTGTGTGTCCTACACTGTGTGGCCTAATCATCACCTGGCCAGTAAACAAAATAGACTGACACAATTGCACTTTGTCAGACACCTTCCAGACGATAATGAGAGAATTGGAGCTAAAGTACATCTTTTATCCATCATAAACAGTTACATTCTTTCATTTGAAAGAGGAAATTTGATCATAATTAAGTTTCAGTGTCTCTTGCCTACCACTGAGAATAGAAAAAAAAAATGTCCATGCATTATCAAACTATTTCATTCCTTAAATCTACAGAGATCCTATATATTGTGTTAAGCTTATTTCATAAGAGTTATAGTACTACCTGTTCTATAACGTTTAGAAGTTTATGAATGTGTTTCAGCACAACAAAAGATATTTTTAATAAATTAAGCTATTTGAAATGGGTTTCGTGGTTTATTTCTTATGTTATATATTAAAAATATATTTACACAGATAAATGGCACAGAAGGCAAAACTTTTTTTAATAGATTGAGTGGGAAAGGATTGGAACTTCTCTCTGCGACCCTGTTGAGAAAGATTTGCTCTTGCTTCCTAATATGCCCCTTGGACCGAATGAGAGAGAAAACCTTTCCATTAAGGACACAAGCCAGGAAAAAAAATCAATAGAGGTTCTGAAATAGCTTACTGTAGCAAGGTCCCAGGCCTCCTCTAGTCAAATGAGAACCTTTAGAGCCAAGAACTGTTGACATCCTTCCATATAGAGTGGGTTGTAAGGCATAGTGGGTGCAATGCAAGTTATATTCATGGGTGCCAGACACTTCTTGAATGCAAAGAGATTTTATTTTTCTTAAACAGAACTTTGGGAGAGAGGGTTAGGGCCAGGACACCCTTAGGTAGTTGCAATGTTAATTGGCAAACTCAGAGATTTCTACAGGTAGACGGCCATGCAGGGAAAGGCATCCAGCAAGATGCCACATCTGCATGTGTAGGAATGCTGTCTCCTATAGCAACAGTCTTTAACAGTTTCTAATATAAGCTGTAACAGTTCCGTCACTTCCACTACAATCACTTCTTGTAGTTCTTCAACCAACTGAGCTCCCAGTCTCTCTCACTAGACCCATTCTGATTCACTGCCACTGAATCCCTCAAGCTCTTTCAATCTTCACTGTAGTATCTTCCTCAAGCGTCACGCCCGCTTCTCTGCTGGGTCCCTAGCTTGGCACTCCAGATACTTATCAAGCTTCACCCCACTGGCCTGCTCGGTCCCTGGCTTGACACACAAGGCTGCTCTGCAAGCATCACCTCCACTGGCAGGGTCCCTGACTTGATACCTGCTGAAGTTTTGCGATTCTTCACTGTCTCTGATTGGTGAGAATTCTGCTCCGGTACTGGCTTCAGCTACTCACTGTGGTCCCTGGTAATAAGGTGGATGGTCCCTTAGTAGCGACAGCTTCCCCTCTACCTCCGACTACGACAGGTTCTCCGGCCAGCAGAAGCATCACTTCTGGTTGGACTGCAAGCCTCAATCCCAACCCTGCGCTGCTCTCTTGCTTTTGGATAGGCCCTCAGACAGCCTAGCAGCCAGATGTGCCCGGGATAGGCCCAAACTCTGGTCTGGCAGCCCGAGAAGTACAACACACGTCCACCCAGACAGCTGTCCAGGTGGCACAGAACACTGATCACCTGACTCCACCCAAATATATAGGCTCTCCCAGCAGGCCAAGGGATTAAAAAAAGAAACCCCATATACTCCTAATCTGGCCTTGCTTTGCCCTTGTCTTAGCTAATGCCACCAGGTACCTGGCCACCTAGCGGCAGAAGAGAGAAGTGCAGCAATTCTAGACTTAGGGTGAAATCAATTGATCCCTAACAATGAGCTAATGTAACTACACCTGGCAGGTAAATTTAGGAGCAACCCTACCTAAACATCAGGGTGCTACATCACTTTTTGCTTAGACCACACGCATTACAATATGTACTATTTTTCCTGAATGAAAACCACATCCACAGTTAGAATTTCGTACATTTGAGAAAAAATTTTAATCCTACTCCTTCGAATTTTCCTAACACTATGGTTGATTTAACTATTACAAAAACAATGTTCCGAAAACAAAAACTTTAGAATGTCCCAGGGCATCCCCATTGCGTGATACGTAGATGACCACCTGCTGAAGCTGGCAATGTAGCACAGCCCATTCATCCAGAACCTTCAAATGACATTGCTGGAACCAACCCAATATCTGGATCTTATCCTAGACACAGCTGAAGCCAGAGTTTTTCTAACCCAGGAAAAACTTCAGACTGTCTGCTTCCAGACTTGGACTCTTCAGTTCAGAAGTACTGACTCTTTGTTTCTGTAAGAAAGTTTTTTTTTTATGTAGTTTCCATTTGCCCAGTTCTCCTCTAGACCCCTACAATACAACATCCTGACATTTTGGGACAAGTCAGTCCAGTCCTTAGATTGATTTCCTTGGCACCGAAGACCATGTAATCCTTTGTATGGTGGCTCAGAACCCTGCTCTGGAGATGGGAAAGACCTTCCATCTGATCTTATGTAAGGTCCTCAATGGATGCCAGCCTTTAGGGCTGGGGTGGAGTCCTGGATACCCTGAGCAGGAGACTTGGACACAGAATTTTACCTCCCAATTTCCATTCTGGAACTTTGTACAATCTGACTGTCCCTGCAATGCTGGACACCCTGACATACATACATTGAACATCAGGGTGGAACTAGGAGTCTTGTTGTGGCAAGAGAGGTAAAAAGACATTAATTTGTCAGTTACTATAGAGCAGGGGTCCAAACTTTCTGTTCTGGTGGCTCAGATCAGTATAGGGCTAGGCTGATCTACACATCTCTACATCACTAAACCTCCTTCCCCATTAGTTTTTTTTTAACATTTCTCTATAACTAAAAAAAAAATGTTTTGTTAAAGATTAGTTAGACATTTGGGAGTATAATGGTAAGGAAGTGAACACAAATTCTCTTATGAGTTTTAAAATGGTTATTCAGCTGTGTTGGAGTTCTGAAACATACATTAACAACCTAATACAGCGTCTAAGTGGCCAATTGCCAGTTGGGAGCATTGACACCTAGCTTTATGCAAATGTAGACTTTCTAAAAGTCTACATTTGCATAAAGGATTTTTTCCTTTTTGGGCTCCATCAGCATTTTGGAGTAGTGAAAAGTAGAAGGCACTCATAACGATTCATAACAATATTCTAAAAAATGGCTCCTGCAATAGAAGATATGAAGTCTCAAGAATCTTCATATCTGATACACTTCCCAGTCCCCCACCAGCTGTACTCTTTGGTCTCTTCTTCTGGCCCCTATATCGCTACTGTGTCCCATAGTGGCTGATAGATGGAACCACAGGAGAGGCAGGCATCCAACACTCCTAGAAGTGCTGTTTGCTGAAGCTTCTGGCCTTAGTGCTGGAGGACAGGGGATTTTGAACCCAACCCCAGGTAAGTGTCAAGTATTTTATTATGGGTGACATTTTTTACATTTCATATTAATAGTTACAGAACTGCTTTATATGTTATGGTATATGAGAATGTACAGGTCCACATAATAAATACTTTAAATACCAATCAAGCAGGCATCACTAAAGGGTGTCCTCTCACAGCTCCCCCCCCCCACACCATCATCACAGTAGGGCAGAGGGTGGACGGAGGGCAGGACTTGCACAACTTTTCAACAAAGCAGAACTTTACCCATAATAACTTGATAAAATAATGATCTTTAGCAGGGAACATACATTCCACATTAATAATTATGTTCCAAAATGAGTGTGTGCTGTAAATTGCCTCCACCATTGTTCCTATTTCTTCTTGCTGGAGGCTGCCATTTTGCTGAAGCCCAGAGCCCCTAAACAGCAGTAAATCATAAAGCAGAACTAAACCTATCAATTTAAAGTAGAAGTCCAGCCTAACACTACAATCGCTACATCCCTAGACATCCACGATCCTACACTAACCTATCTAGCCCTGCAAAGAAGAAATCAGTATATGTACCTTTTCTGAAGCAGCTCAGGACCGGTCCCACGCTAAGTTGTCAGTGGCGGCTTCGCTGTGGAGGCGGGTGCAGAGGAGACAGCTGACAACAGAAGCCCCATAGTTGGTTTATGGGTGACCTCACTTCCCATTCATTTCACAGTGTCCTCTGCAGAGCTTCCGCCGTTAAAGACCAGACCAGAGCGGCTTCAAGAAAGTTATGTATACTGATTTCTTCTTTACAGGGCTAGATAGGTTAGTGTTAGATCATGGATGTCTATAGATGTAGCAATTTTAGTGTTAGGCTGGACTTCCACTTTAACGGTTTCAAAACACAGTTAGACCCCTTTCACACTGAGGCAGTTTTCAGATGTTTTAGCGCTAAAAATAGCACCTGAAAACTGCCTCCCATTCATTTGAATGGGTGCTTTCACACTGGGGCGGTGCGCTTGCAGGGCAGTAGAAAAAGTACTGCAAGCAGCATCTTTGGGGCGTGAAATGAATGGGAAGCGCTTCCAAATCGCCTTAAAAGCTCCGCAAAACAGGTCTTTTTTGCTTTAACACTGGGGCGGTGCGCTTGCAGGATGGGAAAAAAAGTCCTGCAAGCAGCATCTTTGGGGCGTTTCGGGAGCGCTGTATACAGCGCTCCTATACCGCCCCTGCCCATTGGATAAATGGGCATTGCTTCCGACGCGCCTAAAAAGCGATTCGGAAGCGCCGCAACACGTGTGCTCTTAACCCCTTCGTGGGAGTTAAAAGCACCCTGCTAGCAGCCGAAAAGCGCAGCTTAAACAGCAGTAAAGCACTGCTAAAACTAGTGGTGCTTTACCGCTCACGGACCCGCCGCCTCAGTATCAAAGTAGCCTAAAGGATAGGAGGACTTAATTCCGCTTTAAAGCAGAACTCCAGGGAAAACCTTCTTTACATGTTCCTGTTGCTTTTTTCCTGCCTTCCTAAATATGTCACCATTTTCTGGATCATTCAGTAATTGCTCTGAAATAACCTATTCATTTTCAAATCAAACTGTTAATTCTCTTTGGATTCCTGTTTTTAGGTCCGGTGGCTGCTAAGCCTTCTATTTTACTTGATGTAATCCAGCCCCGCATGCAGTGGAGGTCAGACCAGGACTTTATGACTCTCAGACACATTCAACATGTATAGACATAGTGTACCTGCCCTCATTCACTGCAAATCCCTGTGGTTGATGGGAACTATAGTAGAGATGAGCCGAACACTCCCCGATTCGGTTCTCAGCAGAACATGTGAACAGTCACAAAATTTGTGCGAACACACGAACACCCAGAGGCGTAGCTTGAAGCTTGTGGGCCCTGATGCAAAAGTTGACATGGGCCCCCCCACTACCACCCACCACTTCCACCGTGCTTGCAGATACACCCACCGCATGCCAAGATACTCAAAGTGGCTTAAGAGTTTTGAGTTCCCAGAGTTCCTCCTTATATCAGAGGACAGGGCTCACCTCTGGAGAATCAGAGGACAGGGCTCACCACTGGAGAATCAGAGGACAGGGATCACCGCTGGAGAATCAGAGGACAGGGACCCCTAGCAGGTCACTTGGCAGAGCTCCTTTCCCATCCCAGCACTGTATACAGCTCCTCCCCCCCACACTACACAGGGCTGGAATCACATTCCTTTACACACAGTCTGTCAACCTTCACAGGGTATATCTGCCTTTTATGTTGCCCTTCTGACTTGTGAAATTCTCTGGTCGGAATGGCAGTGTAGTTGCAGTAGGCAAATACACCCTGTGAAGATTGGGGCTGACTGGCTGCGTTGTAAAGGAATGTGATTTCAGCCCTGCGAAGGAGGAGCAGTATAGAGTGCCGTAATGGGAAAGGGGCATAGCATCCAGGACGGGGGGTGGTCAGGGGGCTTTGGGGGGGGACTCAACTTAGATCTGGGGGGGGCAAAGCCATGTGACACAAAATCTGGAGCCTTCAGCCCCTCAGGGCCCCCTTAGGAGGTGTTAAGGGATTTGTTTTAGCAATTTCTGAAGGTTTCTCTGTCAGTGTTGGCAGGTGTTGGGGGAAGGTCACCTCCCAGAGGTGTGTGTCTTTTTCCCAGTCGTCAGGGAAGTGGGGTAAGCAGACATCTCCGGGTGGGTGGTACAAAGAATCCCAGCTGGTGACTAGGAGACACTGTGCGGTGTCTTACCTCACCAGTAACATCCGTCCCATCGTGGCTACAGGACGGCACTCTTCTCCTAACTCGTTGAGCTCGGTTACTATTAAACGTTGCCAGCACACAGCACAGACACTTCCCCATCCTGGGCTGTTCTCACCCTATGCTCCTCTCCATTCAGGAAATTGCTCACAGCTTCTCCCCAGGCAATGAGAACAGAGGAGTGTGCACTGTGAAAGGCAATGAGGAAGCCCAGTATTAGAGCGTGGCTGTGGGGTCCTAGGGCAGATTGGAGCTGGACTTTGTGGAGAATATGATAATATGACAGGGAGGCTGCACAGGCCCTCTGGAGCTAGGGGTGGGGTTGCGATTGTGACCCCTGCAACCCCTTATGCTATGCCCATGCGAACAAGCAAAATTACATTTCTAAATAAAAAAATGTCACTTAAAATTGCTCGCGGCTGTAATGTATTGTCGGATCCTGGCAATATACATAAAAAATCATTGAAAAAAACAGCGTGGGTCCCCCCCCCAGTCCATTACCAGGCCCTTCAGGTCTGGTATGGATATAAAGGGGAACCCCGTGCCAAAATTTGAAAAAAATGGACCGAAAATCCATACCAGGCCCTTCAGGTCTGGTGAGGATTTTAAGGGGAACCCCACACTATGTTGATGGGGACAAGGGCCTCTTCCCCACAACCCTTGCCCGGTGGTTTTGGGGGTCTGCGGGCGGGGGGCTTATCGGAATCTGGAATTCCCCTTTAACAAGGGGAACCCCAGATCCTGCCCCCCCCTATGTGAATAGGTATCGGGTACATTGTACCCCTACCCATTCACCAAAAAAGTGTCAAAAAAGTAAAAATGACAGGAGACAGTTTTGGACAAGTCCTTTTTTTAAAAAAAAAAAAGTGTCCTGCCATGTCCATTCATCTTCAATCACAGCATCCAACGTTCCCGAGAAAAAAAAAAGAAAAACTCAGCCTCCATTGGAGGCGTCCCGCGACTGCCGTCTTTTTGCTTTGACAGCTCTCCATGTTGAGGGCATGTGGCCTGGTACGGTTCAGGAGGGGGGTGCTATCTCGTCCCCCCCTTTTCCTGCGGCCTGCCAGGTTGCGTGCTCGAATAAGGGTCTGGTGTGTATTTTGGGGGGACCCCCACGCCATTTTTTTTTTTACATTTTGGTGCGGGGTACCTCTTAAAATACATACCAGACCTGAAGGGCCTGGTATGGATTTAGGGGGGGACCCCACACCATTTTTTCAACCACTCAACCACTTCAATACACTATATTATATATACTACACTGCCTGAATATAGATTCTACACTGAATATCTAATCTACACTAAATGCAGAGTATATACTAGGCTGTAAAAAAAAAATATATATATATATATATATATATATATATATATATATATATATATATATATAGTGTATCTCACAAAAGTGAGTAAACCCCTCACATTTCCTAAATATTTTATCATATCTTTTCATGTGACAACACTGAAGAAATGACACTTTTCTACAATGTAAAGTAGTGAGTGTACAGCTTGTATAACAGTGTGAATTTGCCATCCCCTCAAAATAACTCAACACACAGCCATTAATGTCTAAACCACTGTCAAACAAAAGTGAGTACACCCCTTAGTGAAAATGTCCAAATTGGGTGCAATTAGCCATTTTCCCGCCCTGATCTCATGTGACTCGTTAGTGTTACAAGGTCTCAGGTGTGAATGGGGAGCAGGTGTGTTAAATTTGGTGTTATCGTTCTCACTCTCTCATACTGGTCACTGGAAGTTCAACATGGCACCTCATGGCAAAGAACTCTCTGAAGATCGGAAAAAAAGAATTGTTGCTCTACATAAAGATGGCCCAGGCTATAAGAAGATTGCCAAGACCCTGAAACTGATCTGCAGCACGGTGGCCAAGACCATACAGCGGTTTAACAGGACAGGTTCCACTCAGAACAGGCCTCGCCATGGTCCACCAAAGGAATTGAGTGCACATACTCAGCGTCATATCCAGAGGTTGTCTTTGGGAAATAGACGTATGAGTGCTGCCAACATTGCTGCAGAGGTTGAAGGGGGGGGGGGGGGGGTCAGCCTGTCAGTGCTCAGACCATACGCCACACACTGCATCAAATTGGTCTGAATGGCTGTTGTCCCAGAAGGAAGCCTCTTCTAAAGATGATGCACAAGAAAGCCCGCAAACAGTTTGCTGAAGACAAGCAGACTAAGGACATGGATTACTGGAACCATGTCCTTTGGTCTGATGAGAATAAGATAAACTTATTTGGTTCAGATGGTGCCAAGCGTGGGTGGCGGCAACCAGGTGAGGAGTACAAGTACAAGTGTTTTTTGCCTACAGTGAAGCATGGTGGTGGGAGTGTCATGGTCGGGGGCTGCATGAGTGCTGCCGGCACAGGGGAGCTACAGTTCATTAAGGGAACCATGAATGCCAACATGTACTGTGACATAATGAAGCAGAACATGATCCCCTCCCTTCGGAGACTGGGCCGCAGGGCAGTATTCCAACATGATAACGAACCCAAACACACCTCCAAGATGACCACTGCCTTGCTAAAGAAGCTGAGGGTAAAGGTGATGGACTGGCCAAGTATGTCTCCAGACCTAAACCCTATTGAGCATCTGTGGGGCATCCTCAAACCCCAGGTGGAGAAGCGCAAGGTCTCTAACATCCACCAGCTCCATGATGTCGTCATGGAGGAGTGGAAGAGGACTCCAGTGGCAACCTGTGAAGCTCTGGTGAACTCCATGCCTAATGCCGCGTACACACGGTCGGACTTTTCAGCTACAAAAGTCCGACAGCCTGTCCGACAGACTTTCGACGGACTTTTGGCGGACTTTCGACGGACTTGCGGCGGACTTTCTAACGAACAGACTTGCCTACACACGATCACACAAAAGTCCGTCGAATTCTTACGTGATGACGTACACCGGACTAAAATAAGGAAGTTCATAGCCAGTAGCCAATAGCTGCCCTAGCGTGGGTTTTTGTCCGTCGGACTAGCATACAGACGAGCGGATTTTTCGACCGGACTCGAGTCCGTCGGAAAGATTTGAAGCATGTTTCAAATCTAAAGTACGTCGGATTTGAGGCTAAAAAAGTCAGTTGAAAGTCCGGAGAAGCCCACACACGATCGGATTACCAGCCAGCTTTAGTCCGTCAGCGTCCGTTGGACTTTTGTAGACGAAAAGTCCGACCGTGTGTACGCGGCATAAGGGGGTTAAGGCAGTGCTGGAAAATAATGGCGGACACACAAAATATTGACACTTTGGGCCCAATTTGGACATTTTCACTTAGAGGTGTACTCACTTTTGTTGCCAGCAGTTTAGATATTAATGGCTGTGTGTTGAGTTATTTTGAGGGGACAGCAAACTTATGCCGCGTACACACGGTCGTACTCTTCGTCTACAAAAGTCCAACGGACGCTGACGGACTAAAGCTGGCTGGTAATCCGATCGTGTGTGGGCTTCTCCGGACTTTCAACGTACTTTTTTAGCCTCAAATCCGACGTACTTTAGATTTGAAACATGCTTTAAAACTTTACTTCGTAACTACGACGGACCCCGAAATCCGCTCGTCTGTGTGCTAGTCCGACGGACAAAAAGCCACGCTAGGGCACCTATTGGCTACTGGCTATGAACTTCCTTATTTTAGTCCGGTGTACGTCATCACGTACGAATCCGTCAGACTTTTGTGTGGTCGTGTGTAGGCAAGTCCGTTCGTTAGAAAGTCTGCCGCAAGTCCGCCGAAAGTCTGCCGGAAGTCTGCCGGAAGTCTGTCGGACAGGCTGTCTGACTTTTGTAGACGAAAAGTCCGACCGTGTGTACGCGGCATTACACTGTTATACAAGCTGTACACTCACTACTTTACATTGTAGCAAAGTGTCATTTCTTCAGTGTTGTCACATGAAAAGATATAATAAAATATTTATTATATTATATATATCAAATACACTGCCTGCACGCCACTAATGCCGCGTACACACGGTCGTACTTTTCGTCTACAAAAGTCGGACAGCCTGTCCGACAGACTTCCGGCAGACTTTCGGTGGACTTGCGGCGGACTTGCGGCCTACTTTCTAACGACCGGACTTGCCTACACACGACCACACAAAAGTCGGTCGGATTCGTACGTGATGACGTACACCGGACTAAAATAAGGAAGTTCATAGCCAGTAGCCAATAGGTGCCCTAGCGTGGCTTTTTGTCCGTCGGACTAGCACACAGACGAGCGGATTTCGGGGTCCGTCGTAGTTACGAAGTAAAGTTTTAAAGCATGTTTCAAATCTAAAGTACGTCGGATTTGAGGCTAAAAAAGTCGGTTGAAAGTCCGGAGAAGCCCACACACGATCGGATTACCAGCCAGCTTTAGTCCGTCAGCGTCCGTTGGACTTTTGTAGACGAAAAGTACGACCGTGTGTACGCGGCATAACTAAGCTGCCTAATCTCTCTTCATTCATTACACTATACGGCCGCCATGTAAGCAGCAGTCTTATATAGTGTGGGGCGTGGAATTAGCCCTCTGAGCCATGATTGGCCAAAGGCAGGTGGCTCTCTCACCAGAGCGCGCTGTGATTGGCCAAAGCATGCTGGTCAGGTGCACCTGACCAGCATGCTTTGGCCAATCATCATACAACAATGCACTGCGATCTCAGAGTGCATTATGGGGCGTTCCACGGTGCTTGAATTTCCCGTGAACACCTCATATGTTCGGTTAGTTTTAGAACAAACGAACACCCGATGTTCGAGTCGAACTGCGGGCTCATCCCTAAACTATAGTTTCTTTTTACTGCAGGGAGAGAGAAGATATGACATAATCCCTGCTGTTACATCTCCTCCTTGGCAGAGCAAACTACAAATTCAGCAGTGCCTAAAAACTGAGAGAAACTGAGCATGTGCAGAGTAGGGTGAGAAAGTGTATTACCGGATTTTAAACAGTATAGACACTTATTTTTAATGGTTTACATAGCTATACCTGCAAAAGGGGCCGGCCTGAAGTGATCCAGCAGGGCTTAATTTTCTGACTAAAGTTTGACTTTAACCGATTCAGCCCCCGGAAGATTTTACCCCCTTTCTGACCAGAGCACTTCTTGCGATTTGGCACTGCGTCACTTTAACTGACAATTGCGCGGTTGTGCGGCGTTGCACCCAAACAAAATTGACGTCCTTTTTTCCCCACAAATAGAGCTTTCTTTTGGTGGTATTTGATCGCCTCTGCGGTTTTTATTTTTTGCGCTATAAACAAAAAAAGAGCGACAATTTTGAAAAAAACTCAATATTTTTTACTTTTTGCTAGAATAAATATCTCCCAAAAATATATAAAAAACATTTTTTTTCCTCAGTTTAGGCCGATATGTATTCTTCTACATATTTTTGGTAAAAAAATCACAATAAGCATATATTGATTGGTTTGTGCAAATATAGCGTCTACAAAATAGGGGATAGTTTTATGGCTTTTTTATTATTAACTTTTTTTTTTACTAGTAATGGCGATGATCTGCGATTTTTATTGGGACTGTGACATTATGGCGGACACGTCGGACAATTTTGACACATTTTTGGGACAATTGGCATTGTTACAGCGATTAATGCTATAAAATTGCATTGATTACTGCAAAAATGTCACTGGCAGTGAAGGGGTTAACCACTAGGGGGCAGTGAAGAGGTTAAGTGTGTCCTAGTACGTGTTCTAACTGAAGGGGGGATGGGTCTGTGCAGGGGAGATGAGAGATCGTCTGTTCACAATCTGTATGAACAGACGATCTGTCTGTTCTCCCCTCAGAGAACCGGAAACTGTGTTTACACACACAGATCCCGGTTCTCGTGTGCCCCGAGCGATCGCGGGAGCCCGGCGGTGATCGCGACCGCCGAGCACTCGCATCGGCTCCGTGGGCGAGCTGGGGTGCGCGCCCCCTAGTGGCCGTCTATGTTACCGACGTAACATGGCAGGGATTTGCGCAGCCGAGCCATGTTGCCGCAGTACAACTGCGACGGCTGGTCAGCATGCGGTGTACAAGCAGGTGATTAGTTGCTAGGACACTGGCTGGTCCTAGCAACCAATCACCTGTTTGTTAACATGAAAAGTTTGGCTGCTCCCACCCTTTGTCCAGACATGCTGCAGCTCCTGCCCTGCTGTGTAAGGTGGGACTGTGAAGGAGGGAATGTGATATAAAGGCAGTTGGGGTCACTGATATGAAGGGGGGGTCTTTGATGTGAACAGGGTGTGGGGACTGTGATGTAAATGATCTGAGTTATAGCACCTCTGTGAATTTTTTTCAATACTCCTGATTTAAAGAGTATGTAAACTCTAACAATTATAACGGTTGTAAAGTTGTAAACCCCGTTTTGCAATTTTTACCTACAGGTAACCCTATAAAGGCGGCTTACCTCGATCCTTCTCACGAGGTGTTTTTGTTCATTAAGGCTTCAATCACTACTGGTGGAATTATCTACATTAAGGACTGTTTTCATTTGAAGTCACTATCAGTCACGGACTTATTCTTTTTTATCACCTTTTACAATTTATTTGCCTTAAAGTTTTTTAATACAGTCACAATATCCATTAACTATTTAATTAATCACAATCATGTTGTGTTGATATTTGGGTTTAGAATATAATATGTTGTTTTGATTTTAACACATTATTTGAGATATTTTGGTCGATGGGAATTTTATCTACTGTAGTTTTTTAGCGCGGTTCTGTTAATTGTTCTATAAAGGCGGCTTACCTGTAGGTAAAATGAATATCTCCTAAACTTGCACGATTTAGGAGATATTCACTCTGCATGCAGCCGCTGATGTCAGTGGGGCATGCGCTCTAAAGGACCGGCTTACTGTGCCAGAACTTCAGAGCTTCTTGGCAGAACCGAGGGCTCCCACACGCATTCGCGGGAGCAGTGGCGGCCACTCCAGTAGGGGCGCTGCTCCCTAATCCATGTGTCCGGCCCCCAATCTACATGCAGGGTGCCAAACACATGGATTTCAATGGGTTTTTTTTTTTTTAAGCAAATGATTAGAGCCTAAGGCTCTAATTGGCTTAAAAAAAAGGGTGAGCTCGGGGCGCAGAGCACTGCACCCTGAGCCCAACCAGTTGTGTGACATTAGCGAAATAATATTCGCTAATGTCTTCCTGCTTCTTCTCCAGGCCTGAAACCTGATTCGCCAGGGTGGTGGTGTTATGTGCGAGTGGAGGAGGGGGGGAGGTTTGTTTGTCCCCACAAAATATTGAGCCCCAGCCGCCACTGCACGGGAGTGACATCATCACGGCTCCGGCCACTTACAGCGCTGGAGCCCGCGATCCCGGGGGAAAGGATGGGAAAAGATATCAGCCCTCTCAACGGTGACCGGGCGCTGCTGAGAGGGATTCCTTCTAAGGTGAGTATTTCATAATGTGCTAGTATGCGATGCATGCCAGCACATTATGCCTTTGTCTTGCTGTTTTTTTTCCCCTAGGTTTACAACCGCTTTAACTACTCTCTTTTGCTGCTGTTTGCTCTATTTAATATAGCATTGAAGCATATTTTTTGTTATATCATTGATTTGTACAGGTTTCCTCTCCTCAGCTAATCCTAAACACCTGAAATATGAGGTGTGAATGAGCTGGCTGCTTTCCCACTGAAAGCGCCAGCCATTAGCAGTTTTAATGTTAGAAATAGCGCCTGTAATCTGCCTTCCATTCTCTGCAATGGGTGCTTTCACACTGGGGCGGCGCGCTTGCTAGCAGCATCTTTAGGGTGCTCCCAAAACGTCCCTGCTCTTTGCAATGAATGGGCAGCGCTTCTGAAGTGCCTAAAAAGCGCTTTGGAAAAGCAGCAACACTGGAGTTTTTAACCCCTACTTTGGGGTTAAAAGCGCCCGCTAGCGGCCATTCATTGCAATGGGCAGGGGCGTTTTGGGAGCGCTCCCAAACCACTCCAAAGATGCTGCTTGCAGGACTTTTTCTAAGGTCCCGCAAGCGCACCGCCCCAGTGTGAAAGCACCCATTACAAAGAATGAGAGGCAGTTTTCAGGTGCATTACAGGCGCTAAAACGCCTGAAAACTGCCTCAGTGTGATAGGTGTAGGGATAACCATGGGGAAATATGTCCGTATGACACACATGTACTGCACGTCTTTTTTTTTTCTTTTTGTCTTGCCATACACTTTACAGTGGCAAAGCTCGGTGTGTTGCTGGAAGTCAGTCAGTCACTCTCCCTGACACCCCGCTCTCTCCCTGTACAGCGCCTGCTGCTGTTGCCTCACACATTCTAGTTCCCGCGCTCTACTCTCAGCTTGTGCACGCCTTCTCGTGAGCGCGCACGTTCAGGTTACCAGGGGGACCGAGACGCGCGGCCTGGTAATGGCGGAGGAGTGGAATCAGGACACCGGGGAGGTGGTGTACAGGTCCCGGGATCCGGTGAAGAACCTGAACATCAGGTAACCTGTGTGTTGAGTCGGGTGAATGTTTTTTTTTTTTTCTTCAACTCTGACTAACGTGTGTATCCGCAGGATGCTGCTGCAGAGGGTGACCCCAGTCAGTGCCCTGGTCCAGCGGGTACAGGAGGAGGAGGAGGAGGAGGAGGGGGGCAGAGGAGACATCGCACTGCGGACACTGAGCTCCAACATCGGCACGGGTAATTCCTACACTCCCCATCCTCCCTCATCATGTCATATTGGATTGGGGGGTCTTCTTTCTGTAGATGGGAGGAGGCTGGATTAGTAAGTGAGGTGCCCTGTACTGATCCTGAGCACCCCAATACCGGGCACTTTTCACCCCCTTCCGGACCAGCCTGATTTTCAGCTTTCAGTGCTGTCATACTTTGAATAACAATT
Source organism: Lithobates septentrionalis (assembly GCA_037952835.1). Classification (NCBI taxonomy): domain Eukaryota; kingdom Metazoa; phylum Chordata; class Amphibia; order Anura; family Ranidae; genus Lithobates; species Lithobates septentrionalis. Next base: position 575,501 of record JBBDGP010001282.1, on the reverse strand, counting down.
ACTCAGTCATGCAGTAATGTTCCCAAACTAAGTTTTTATCATTTTCTTCACACAAATAGAGCTTTCTTTTGGTGGTATTTAATCACCATTGGGTTTTTATTCATTTATTGCAAAATAAACAAAAAACACTGAAAATTTTGGAAAAATACATGTTTTTCTCCGTTTTTGTTATAACATTTTGCAAATAAATAATTGTTCTTCATAAGTTTAGCCCAAAATGTATTCTGCTACATTTCTCCAAATCATTTGGTGGAGGGGAATATGGTGTGGGGTTGTTTTTCAGGGGTTGGACTTGGCCCCTTACTTCCAGTAAAGGGAACTCTTTAACCTCTTGCCAACCAGCCACCGTCATTCTACTGCGGCAGGTTGGCTCGTTCCCGCAAATCGCCGTAGCTGTACGTCGCCGTTGGAACTCGCTTTTGAGGGCACGCGCGCACCCCCATTGGCCGGCGGGGGAGCCAATCAGAGGGTCCGGCGGACTCGATGTCCACCGGCCAACCGCAATCGTACCCCGCAGTGACAGAACGGGGATCTGCCAGTGTAAACAAGGCAAATCTCCGTTCTGACAGTGGAGATCACACTGATCCTGTCTTTCTGCTAAGCAGGAAGACGGATCGGTGTGTCCCCCCAGTCACAATGTCCCCTATACAGTTAGAAAACACAAACCGGGAACACATTTAACCCCTTCCCTGCCATTGTCATTAGTATCATAGTACCAATAACAGTGCATATTTTTAGCACTGATTACTGTAATAATGTCGCTGCTTCCCAAAAAACTGTCAAAAATGTCAGTTAGGTGTCCGATCTGTCTGCCGTAATCCCGCTAAAAAATCACTTATCGCCGCCATTACTAGTAAAAAAAATAAAAATGCCATAACTCTATCCCCTATTTTGTAGACGCAATAATTTTTGCGCAAACCAATCAATATACGCTTATTGCTTTTTTTTTTTTTTTTACCAAAAATATATAGCAGAATACATATCGGCCTAAACTGATGAATAAATTCGTTTTTTTACTTTTTTTTTTTGGGCAATGTTTTATAGCAGAAAGTAAAACATTTTTTTGTTTATAGTGCAAAAAATAAAAACCGCAGAGGTGATCAAATACCACCAAAAGAAAGTTTGTGGGGAAAAATGGAAATCAATTTTGTTTGGGTACAGCGTCGCATGATGCACAATTGTCAGTTAAAGCCCCGATCCTCCTTTTCTAGGGTGCCCGGCTGCGCTCCTGGCCTTTCCTTTTCATTATGTGCTCCCATGGAGAGCCGCTTTCCGTGGGGGCACCCGTGCGGGCAATCTCACAAGTCCCGCTGCTGCGGGATTTGATTGACAGCAGCAGGAGCCAATGGTTCCTGCTGCTATCGATCTATCCAATGAGGACAGAGACAGCGGCTGGAGTGGCTGTGCTCGTGCACATCACTGGAAGGGACGGGCTCAGGTAAGAAAAAGGGGGGCTCTGGGGGCAGCTGCAGCACAGAAGGTTTTTCACCTTAATGCATAGAATACATTAAGGTGAAAAACCTGGAGACTTTACAACCCCTTTAACCTTTAGGGTGTCAGCATACCAAGACATTTTGGACCATTTCATGATCCCAACTTTGTGGGAACATTTTGGGGATGGCCCCTCCTGTTCCAACATGACTGCGCACCAGTGCACAAACAAGGTCTATAAAGTTATGGATGAGCGAGTTTGGGGTGCAGGAACTTCACTGGCCTACACAGAGTCCTCAACCTGGTCGGTGATGTCACTTGGGGGTGGTGCCACTGGGTGACGTCGCCTGGTGGCCCCGCCCCTTACCTTACCTATGTAAGAACTGTCAAATGGCGGAGCCTGCAGTCGGCGGTTTAGCCTTCATCGCTTTTTTTATTTTTTCTTCTTTTTCCTGTATCTGGTGGTGTCGTCGTGATTGATGATGGACCTACATCGGAGGACATTGTTTTTTTTTTATTTTTATTAAAGGAATTGTCAAAAACTGTGCGTTTATTTCTTTTTGACACTTTTTTGGTGAATGGTTAGAGGTACTATGCAATTTTTTTTTTCTTTTCATTCAGCTGTCAGCGGGGAAGCCTGTTGAAAGCTGGTGACTCATCCGTTGTTAAGGACACCGCGGCCAGCTTCCTCACCCGCTCCTTAACAACCAGCTATTTACTGTGCCCTGATTGAGCTTTGCCCAATCATGGCTTAGAATGCACTGTGCAGCGCGCAGTGCATTGTGGGGCGCTTGATGGGTGAACATCTCGCCGAGTGCCCCGCAAATTCGGTAGTTCACCAAACAGGCGATGCTCTGCTTGAACTGTTCACCCAACTCTAGTGTTTGAGAGCTTGTGGCTGCCACTCGTTGCCTATTGCACTTCACTATTGGCAAGTTACAGGTCAGTGGTAAGCTGCGGCAGGGGCTGGCCAGGTTTTTGGGCATAGTCGCTGGTGCTTGCCACATAACTGCAGGTTTCACACACCGCTAGGATTTTCAGCATATGCAGACACATGGAAGAGCCTGCTATGGCATACAAATTCACCTTTGTTAACTTTTATGTGACTTCAGCCTTTTAAATTATATTATGACTTTCTACTTTTCAATACTGTGTATATTTTGCTACATAAGAGTGTGTGTTTTCATTTCCTTTAAAACAAAAGGTGGACATCTACATGGTGATGAGGAAGAAATTGTGATTTCCTGGCAAGAGAAGCTTTTTAGTGAGGTAATCCATTTAGTTTTTTTTTTTTTTTTTTTAATTAAATTAGCAGTTGATATATTAACATGCAAAGTGGAAGCCCAGGTGAATAACTATGTTTATCCAAAATCTGCTCACATCCCCTTGTAACTCCTATTCTAACCACCCTGTAGAAGGAAAAATGCTTATACTTAACTATTCTCAGAGCACTCTGGTCACGTGATCGGCTGTCAGCGGCGTCTTCACAGCCGACAACTGATGTCACATAGTAAGCCTAAGGATGACATCACTGCCCAGGCATTCCATACGTTGTCAGAGCTCTCTCCTCTCCCTTGAAGCCAGCCACTGGGGATATCACATGACAGGACCTTGTGCCATGAGAATAGGTAAGTATAAGCATCTTCTTTTTACAGAGTAGTTAGAATAGGAGTTAGAAGGGTGGGAGGGGGTTTAAGAGTAGATAGTTTTAGCCCGAAATTCCAATTTAAAGCAGAACTATACTCACCTCCAGTCTAGTGATGCACTGTTGGTCACTGAACTTTTTAGTTGGTTTTCTTATGGGTTCCGATTTTTGGTTGTTTTGATTGGCTGGATCAAGATTACATCACTCTATCAGACATGATATATGAACAAAGCATATCCCTCTATAGTGTATATTTGTCTTAATCAAGAGCACTAAGTGTAATTTCTGTCTGCTGCCCTGTTCTGCTATCAGCATGAATCACTTCCAGCAAGTTTTCCTGAAACCAGGAAAAAACGATGACAGGGGAGGGAGCTCCAGCACACAGTCTATGCAAGCTTCAGCAGTTTTGTTGTGCTTTATGAAGGGGGGTGTGTCCCTTCCCTTCAATCCCATCCCAATCCCTCCTCCCTGAGCTCTGCAGGGTGCAACTTTACCCCCTGCTTTCTGGAAGCTCAGACAAGCTGTATAAATTCCGATTTTTGAAAGGATGTAGAGAAGAGAAAACTGCAGACAAACAGGTATAACCTATGTAGGAGGATTTGTTTCATCTCTGTGTATCACCTGAGGCCAGTCACTTTACTGAGTATACTGTAAATAAGGCTTTAAACCACTTTTATTCATCCCAGCAAATGCCAAAATAGTACATTGAGCTGAGCACATGCATCTCAGTATACAGTGTGAACTGGCAGGTAGTACAGTATGTCTGCAAGTAGATATAGTATGCCTCTTCTGTATTAAAAAGCCTGCTTAATAGCAATTTTGTTATGCAAGTTCCACTTTAAGACCCCTTTCACACTGGGGCGCTTTGCAGGCGCTACAGCGCTAAAAATAGTGCCTGCAAAGCGCCCTGAAACAGCCACTCCAATCTCTCCAATGTGAAAGCCCTGAGGGCTTTCACACTGGAGCGGTTCGCTGGCAGGACGCTGAAAAAGTCCTGCTAGCAGCATCTTTGGAGCGATGAAGGAGCGGTGTATACACCTCTCCTTCACTGCTCCTGCCAATTGAAATCAATGGGGCAGCGCAGCTTAACCGCCAGGGTAGCGCTGCTGCAGCAGAGCTTTGCTGGTGGTTTTAACCCCTTTTCGGCCGCTAGCGGGGGCTAAAACCGCCCCGCTACGGCCGAATAGCGCTGCTAAAACGATGTTAAAGCGGCGCTAAATATAGCGCCAACGCCGCCCCAGTGTGAAAGGGGCCTAAATCTAGTTTTCAGTTGGCATACCAGGCTAGGGGTCACCTGCAATCTGACAGCAGCTGGCTTGCCAATTGCCTGAGTTCAAATACTGTCACCTGCTTGCTGAGTGTGTAAGGCTGTGGGGGACGTTTCAGATCTCTGCAGAGAGGCCACTGGTCTTACACAGAGCGCATCACTTCTCATCTGAAGACTATTGCCAGGCACAGGCTTTTCTGCTGGGGCTGGGTGTGCTTTTCCTAAGAAACCAATGGTATTTTGTGTTAATGCACATTTGTTAACACGCATTTTGTCTTATGTTAACATGCAGTGTATTAAAGCAGTCCACCATTGCACTAGAATGCACAAAAAACAGACATTCACCATTTTTCTCAGGCATAGTGCACTGTAAAGCACAATTGTGTGTTACTGTACCTTGTGTTACATTGGGGTGCCAATTGAAAATGAATGGCACTGCAACGTGCTAATGTGCGCATGGTGCATTGCAAGGCATGTGCTGTAACTGTGTCAATGGACTTTAAGACTGAATATTTACTATTTTGCTGCACCCTTATTTTATAATTTGAACTAACACAATTTTGGCTTTAACTGACAGTCTGACATGTTTGAATTGACATTTTCTCTGACCTGATTGCAATATACCCTTCCAGTGGGTACTGTGATGTCCAGGGTGGGGCATACTTTTTAAAAAAGGATTTCTTTGATTTTAATGCAAATGTGATTTCTTCTGATCCAGTATAGCAGTTACCTGCTGGTTTAGGGTACTTCTATATAGTATAATGAGGGAACCAACTTGGTATTGTTCCCTTACCTGCGCAAATATATCAGTTGAATAAACTTCATAAATTTTGTGTTATATTTTTAATTTAGGGGCTCCTCGTTGGGAGTTTAGAAAACCTAGTAAATAGAAAAATGGTGATGAGCCGCGCACCCTATTATTTCATGCTACATAAACAATAAACTGCAATATCATGAACGACCACTAGATGTCCCTAATGGATTAATTGCCATGGGTGAGCGTACAAATTATTGTAATAAATCATTAATAACCAATTGTGCATTGAAATTGTCACCTATTGTTACCAGTAGGTGACAGATATTGTGCAGTGTCCAAAAACCATAATATTAAAAAGTGAAAATGTCCAAAAATTGTCATCAAATGGTTTCCAGTAGTGCATATGATTTCATAAATCCGACAAACAGGTGACTAAAATCTTCCTCCACCAACAGCGGTCACACAGCCTACTCACCGGACTTACATGACCCTCATAGGTGGCAATTTCAATGCACAATTGGTTATTAATGATTTATTACAATAATTTGTATGCTCACCCATGGCAATTAATCCATTAGGGACATCTAGTGGTCATTCATGATATTGCACGTTATTGTTTATGTAGCATGGAATAATAGGGTGAGCAGTTCATCACCATTTTTCTTTTCTACTTCTATATAGCCCTAGGAAATATTGCCCATTCATGAGGAGTTCATTTAGGTTAAATGGTTTAGTCTTTCAGTGGTTCATAACATACTGGTATCCATTACTTCCACATTAGACCACATTTTAAGCTGGTTTGGTCAGGTATACTATCTCATTTGAACAACTGATCGAGGTAGGAGCATGTAAAGATCTGTTTTATATACAGTATTGTTTGAAGAAGGTTGGTGGTAAATTAAAAGTAGAATTAAAACAACTCCTTATTAGTTTTTGGATGGATTTACAGGTATTTTATGCATATTTTGAATGTTTTTCTAGTTTGAGTATGAGCTGTATAAAAATGAAGCTGCTTGCCGGACTCCTCTGGATCGCCAGTATCACCAAGACATACTGGCTATGGAACGCAGTGGCGGACGAAAGAACAGACGTATCTTTACCTATACAGACTATGATCGATATACCAACCTAGAGGAGGTATCGTTGAAAAACAAAACAGCTGATTAATTATGCAGTATCAAACAATTATTTGTGCCACACTTGTACCCTTTGTGCAACAAACTAAACTTATGAACATGCATGATCAGTAATGACAACAAATATATATCTAAATGTGATATATATCTATATAAACCATTCAAAATAAATTTTGGGATCTTTGAATCTTGCAAACTGGGTGTCTACAAGGAATGAGAAAACCATCCAAACCGTGACCTCACCTTCCCCTGTGGGCACGCTCTTACCTTTTTATAGATGGACCTTTACATTTTACAAGTCCGCTAATGGCATTTCATTAACAAAACAAAAAAGGAAACCTACAAATTAAGAGTTGTCAAAGAAGGAGAGACCTCTAATTGCCCACTCACTTAAATAAAGTGGGGCTCTATGGCCAAAAATATAATGCATATAGAAAAATGGCAGACCATGTATGTGAGCCTTCAGGGTGTGGTAGAAATTGGGTAATAAATTACCAAGCACAATCTATAAAAATGTAACAAATTTTATTATATGCCAAAATAATCCAGTGGTAAGTATAAAGACAGGAACCACCCACCATCACCAATTAAAAAGACACTGTTGCAAAAGGGAATCTCTGCATTGGCTAAAAGCCGCTGTGAAATATAGGGGTTTTCATTGCTGGCCTCAAACCAAAGAATCAGCACGCCTGCCAGGCTAATGGAATTCTCAAAAGAAGAGTTTAGTAATGGCAACATACATATTTCTCTGCACAACAGCAAACCCCAGCTGATTAGCTCCTGCACAGCCTCTTTTGGTTAGGGCTTTTAAGGACAGGTCAACTGTAGCAGTATAAAGAGGTCACTATAGGCTGCTCTCCTGAATTGGACTACAAAGAGTTTCTCTCTCTTACCATCCCCATTACATAGCGAGGAGCTGTTTTGTTGTTCACACAAGATAGCTAGAAAAGCTTGTCTGAGATTTGTATTTAGAGCGTAGGATTATAGGATCGTTGGGTATTTTTCTGTACTTGTATAAATATATTTGGCCTAATAAAAGAAAACAAATGTAGCCACCACATCCAAGGACTGGTAAGCTGCAATGTATTCCATTTCTATTCTTGGGGTTAGATTTACTTTAGGCACAATTTCTTGCCCTGGCTCGATCACTTTATTACATATCATTTTTTTTTTATATAGCACGCTCAGTCAGTAACCACCTCTGAAAAAGAGACCCCCACATTCTTAGTAGAACGAATGGCAAACGTCCGGCGACGTCGACAAGACAAAAGACAATTGTAAGTGAATAGAGCTAAAGTACATTTATACCATTGATCCATGATAATAATTGAAATTAAATGTTTGGATTGAATTAATACCTGTAATTTAACACTTTCTTTAACCTTCAGGGATGGAGCTGGGATACGTAATCGGCTTGTTATTTTGGATCCCTCAGAAGAGTTTATCAAAACTAACCACATATTAAATACTCCAGTACAGACTATGTACATCATGGCAGATCTCGGTCCCAGGGGAAAGTGAGTATCTCCAGCCTTGAGTCTCTGTGACTCCCTCTCTCAGGAATGTCCCCGGCTAGGCTGCTTAGTTCAAAGGGAGCAGGTAGCTAAGGGAAGGAAAGCAGCAGCTAACCTTACTGACAAATAAGGGCCCATTCACACTGCCCACACCCAAAAAAGCTTAATTTAAGCATGCAGGCACCTGTCAGTTTTGGGCTGCAATGAGGTGCAGCAGGGGGCAGTGGGATGTGCATTTTACTGCATCAGACAGTTCCTTTTTTTTTTTTTTTCCTTGCGGTGCCTTCCTGTGTGCAGAGATCATATGCAGCATGTCTGCATTTTATCACCGCTCACTCCACTGCATCTCCAGGCTGTGTTGCAGTTCAAACAGGGCCCATAGAAAACAATAGTTTTCTGTGTGCCCTGGTGGTTTCTGGTGTTCTTGCAGCAAAGAAAAATGCTAATCCTAGCAAAAAGAGACCAGGGCGGAATGATTATATGAGAAGGGAAAACAGTGGATTGGGTCACATTGGTACCTAAAACAGCTTCCAAAGCATTGTAGCTGCAGGATAATGTGTATGAAGTGTTGGATAATCCACCGGCTTATTATATTTCTTGTAGATTCTGCTGGCATGATATGCTTCTCTTTATCGTATATCACGGGACACAGAGCAGCTATATTAATTACTATCTGGGTTATATGCCACTTATAGGTGAATGGACACTGGCACACCCAAAAGACAGGAAATCCCCCTCTATATAACCCCTCCCATACAGGAAGTACCTCAGTTTTTTTCGCCAGTGTCTTCAAGATGATGGTCACGGTGGATTAGTGCTCTATGCTATGATTGATCCCAGTGGAAGGTCCTGTCAGGATCAAGGGGCTATGCATTCGGATCCATTTGATGGGGCAAAGAAGGCCAAGATGGATGATACCCGAGCCTCGACGAAGAAGCAAGGTTTTGCCAATAATGCGCCTCTTTGGGCGCTGGACCCTGGGACCCGGACCCCTGGACAGACAAAGAAGCCAAAGGCTGTCCCGGCAGGGTGCTGTACAGGTCCAAGGGTGTGGACCCGAAAGTTCAGGGGGGACCCGGTCCTTGAACGTCCACAAGAGACCTGACCCGCCGTGATGGGTGAAGATTGTATCTGGCTGAGATATTCCAGCAGTATCCTGCGGCGGGAATGGTAAGTTTGAAAAAGAAAAAAGGAACACACATGGGTTCACTTTAAAGGTTCTTTTAGTAGCCGCATGTCTTGCCTGTATTTCGCCACTAGAGGGTCGTGTGATGTTCTTCACATGCTTGAGTGTTCACTGGCATTAAGGAATGCTTTTTTTTTTTTCTTAGGCTCCCCTGTGGCTCCCCGTTTGTCTGGGGAGGCAGGTAGCATCGCAGTGTCCATCTCGGCTGACGCTGCTCCTCTACTGCCGTGTCACCCTCTCACACCGCCAGCATTTCCTACTGGTGAGAGCGGCCGCTTCGTCCGACGCTCGCGGGAGCAAGCTCTAATAAGGGTTACAGAGGACGTTGGGGGCGTGGCCTAGAACGCGGCTGGCGTACACGTGGAGATAGAGTGTGCACGTAGCGCAAGGCACATGCGCAGCTCGTGGCTATAAAGTTTCTTTTGGCTGAAAGTCCGGTGGCTGCTGGATATACACAGAGCAGGCTGCTGCTGGGGCACGTAAGCACTGTGGGGCTATGGATACAGGCATTTAAAGACACTGGCTGCTGGTTATTAGGCTGAGCTGTGATAGCAGCAATATAGCTGGACTACAGCTCAGCAGTGGATTGGGTACATATATTGTGAGAACCTCAAATTCTTTGCTTGAAGCAATGTCTTCCCGAAAGAAGAGGGGGGGGGAACACAGCAGGAAGGGGCGCAAGGGCACTGTTGTCAGGGTCTTAGAATCCTAGTCATGCTTCCGCAGTGCTGTCCTCCCCTGAGAGGTCAGAGGCAACTGGCCAATCTGAGCCATTACGGCTGTCAGGCATAGTGGCTACTTCCAACGCTTCAGCCTCAACATACGTCACTAAGGACGATTTGGCATTAGCTGGTTTGAAAGGCAAAATAGCCGGCATGATCGCTTCTGTCTCCAAAACTGGGAGAAAGCGCAAAAGATCTCCTTCTCCCTCTCCTGATCTTCCAGTACTGGAACAGGAATGGGCAGAGGATATAGAAGTACCTCTGGATGACCGGGAAGAAGGTCAAGCAGATGACTCCTCATCCGAAGAATCAATCTCTAAGGAGCCTTTTTTTTTAGTTTCTCAATCCCAAAGATTGTTAGTTCAATCCCTTACGGAGTTGGACTGTTCTGTATTTAAATTGCCCCCAGTAGAGGTTTCTGAAGCCTCCTTTTCCTTTTTTAGGTTCTTTGCGGCCTTCGCAGAGTTCTCATGCTTTCCCTTTGCACCCGCTGCTGGAGCTGTTGGTATATGCAGCCTGGGATCATCAGCCTAGAGTTTTTATCCCTCCTAAAAAAAAAATAACTTTTGTATCTGATGGAGGAAAAATTCACAAAAAGATGGAGTATGCCAGCAGTTGTTGCTGCTATTTCCTCTGTGAATAAAAGCTTAACCTGTCCGGTAGACAATGCCCAGGTTTTTAAAGAACTGGTTGATAAAAAGCTGGAATATTTACTTAGAGCTTCCTTTTGTATAGCTGGCTCAGCAGCACAACCTGCAGTAGCAGCTATAGAAATTTGTCAGTCCTTCAAGGACCAGTTTAAACGAATCATTAAGAGTGTTCCTGCTCGAGGGGAAGCTGCTCGCGAGTTGGCAGATCTGCCGAGGACCTTATGCTTCGCAGTTGATGCTCTTAAGGATTCTATTCAGCAAGTGTCACATTTTGCTCTCTTGTCTGTGCATATGCGCAGAATTCTTTGGTTAAAAAAACTGGTCAGCAGAATTGTCTTGAAAAAAGCTATTGGCAGGTTTTCCCTTTCATGGGGAGGGTTTGTTCGGAGACGATTTGGATAAGTATATCCAAAAAATTTCAGGTGGTAAGAGTGCACTTTTACCTGTTAAAAGAAATAGGCGTCCTTCATTTAAGGTTTCTAGTTCCCTGGCACCGGGTACCTCAACCTCCCAGGCAGTTTTGACGGCCTCCGCCATCTGGTTCAAGAGGTAAGCCTCAAGGGCAAGGGCGGGGCAGAAAAAGCCCTGGGTTCAGAGGCCTGCCAAACAAGGTCCTAAGGCCTCCTCATGAAGGAGCCCTCCCACACGTTCGAGTGGGGGGGAAGGCTTCTGCAGTTTTCAGAGGCCTGGGGAAAGGGGATCCAGGACAGATGGGTCAATTCCACAGTATCTCTAGGCTACAAACTAGATTTCCGGGAGTTTCCACCATCTCGATTTCTAAAGTCAAGTGTTCCCAAGGACCTTTTAAAATGAAAATCTTTCTTCCAGGCACTAAACTGTTTGAGGTCACAAGGTGAAATTGTAGAAGTAACAACAGAAGAGCGGTTCATGGGTTTCTATTCAAATCTTTTCACGATGCTAAAACTGAATGGAGATGTGAGACCCATTCTAGATCTCAAAAATATGAATCAGTTTCTAAACATTCGCTCTTTTCGAATGGAGTCAATCCGGTCAGTTGTGTCCGCTCTGAGGGGAGGAGAATTTCTAGCATCAATAGAAATCAAGGATGCGTATCTGGATGTGCCAATTTGCCTCTCTCACCAGAAGTTTCTGGGGTTTGAGGTAGTGGGAGGTCATTTTCAGTTCGTGGCCTTGCCCTTCGGGTTAGCCACAGCCCCCCGGGTTTTCACAAAAATTCTGGCTCCAGTATTGGCAAGACTAATGCCCCGTACACACGGTTGGACATTGATCGTACATTCCGACAACAAAATCCTAGGATTTTTTCCGACGGATGTTGGCTCAAACTTGTCTTGCATACACACGGTCACACAAAGTTGTCGGAAAATCCGATCATTCTGAACGCGGTGACGTAAAACACGTACGTCGGGACTATAAACGGGGCAGTAGCCAATAGCTTTCATCTCTTTATTTATTCTGAGCATGCGTGGCACTTTGTGCTTCGGATTTGTGTACACACGATCGGAAATTCCGACAACGGATTTTGTTGTCGGAAAATTTTATAGCCTGCTCTCAAACTTTGTGTGTCGGAAAATCCGATGGAAAATGTGTGATGGAGCCTACACACGGTCGGAATTTCCAACAACAAGGTCCTATCACACATTTTCCGTCGGAAAATCCGACCGTGTGTACGGGGCATAAGAGTTCAGGGTCTAACAATATTGTCATACCTAGACGATCTATTACTTATGGATCAGTCGGCTGCAGGCCTAGACCGGAATGTGGCCAACACGGTTCAGTATTTGGAACACTTGGGTTTGGTTCTCAACCTGGAGAAGTCAAACTTACGGCCAGTGCAAAGGCTGAAATCCTTGGGTCTGATTATAGACACAATCCAAGAAAAAGTATTTTTGCCTCAGACGAAAGTCAGTGCCATAAGGGATCTTGTCCGGGTTGTGAAGGGAAAGAAGGGCCCTTCGATTCGCCTTTGTATGAGGTTAGGGAAGATGGTGGCTTCATTTGAAGCGATTCACTATGCGCAATTCCACTCAAGATCATTGCAGAACAGTATTCTGTCTGCTTGGAACAAAAGGATCCAAGCTTTAGATTATCAGATGTATCTGTCCCCAAGGGTGCAGCAGAGTCTCAATTGGTGGTTGGTAGCCAGGAATCTGCAGGAGGGCAAATCCTTCCTGCCAGTGGCTTGGAAGGTGGTGACAACAGATGCCAGCCTCTCGGGCTGGAGAGCACTTCTGGAGAAATCCTGTGCCCAAGGGAAGTGGTCAGGAATCAAGAAAGCTCTGCCCATCATTATCCTAGAGATTCGAGCAGCTCGTTTGGCTCTAGTGTCTTGGACTGCCAGGTTGCAGGGTTGTCCCATCAGGATCCAATCCGACAATGCCACAGCTGTGCCTTACATCAACCACCAAGGGGGTACCAGGAATCAGGCGGCCCAGAAAGAGGTATACCATATCCTTACATGGGCAGAGAAACATGTACTTCTTCTGTCAGGCAGTCTTTATTCCGGGAGTGGAGAAATGGCAAGTGGACTTCTCGAGCTGCCAGCAGTTGTCCCCGGGGGAATGGTCCCTACATACCGAGATTTTTTTCAGCAATTTGCCAAAGGTGGGGTTCCCCGGACATAGATCTGTTGGCATCCAGGTTCAACAAGAAACTGGACAAATTTGTGTCAAGGACAAGGGATCCGCTCGCATTCGGAGCAGATGCGTTAGTGATTCCTTGGGATCAGTTTTCGCTGATTTTTGCATTCCCTCCAGTTCAGCTTCTACCGCGACTTTTACGCAGGCTCAGAGAGGAAGGGAAGCTAGTAATATCCCCAGCATGGCCCAGAAGGTCCTGGTACGCAGAAATTGTAAGATTGGCAGTGGGGAAACCATGGTCCCTTCCACTTTGTCCAGACTTGCTCTCGCAAGGTCCAGTATTCCATCCTGCTTTACTGTCGCTAAACTTAACAGTTTGGCTATTGAGGCTAAGATTTTAAAAGATCGAGGGCTTTCTGACTTCTCGGCCTTATCGGTATTTTTTCAAAGACCAATTGCTTGCATTCATTGGTCCGGGCCTTTATACAAGGGGTAATTCGTACAACTCCACCAGTTAGGCCGCCCTTGTGTCCCTGGGATTTAAATCTAGTCTTGGCTACTTTGCAGACAGCCTTTTGAGTCTATTCGGCATATTTCTCTGATCCTTTTGACAAGGATATTGGGTTTTTTTGGTCGCAGTGACCTCGACATGGAGAGTGTCAGAGTTGGCAGCTTTTTCTTGTAAAGAGCCATATTTGATTTTTTATCAGGACAAGGTGGCGTCCTCATCTGGCTTTTCTGCCTAAGGTGGTGTCCAGTTTTCACCTGAACCAAGATGTCACTCTGCCTTCCTTTTTCCAGAACCTTGTTCTACGGAAGAGAGATTGTTGCATTCTCTCGATGTGGTGAGAGCTGTCAGTCTATCTGAAAATGACAGCTCAGATGCGGAAGACTCCAGAAGGGCCCAGGAAGGGGCAGGCAGCATCGAAATTGACTAATTTGCAGTGGATTTGCCAAGTTACAATTCAGGCTTATGGGTTGAAGAGTCCCACCCTTTCGGGTGAGAGCACACTCTACCAGGGGAGTGAGTGCCTCATGGGCAGTGCATCATGGAGCCTCTATGGCTTAGATTTGCAAGGCCGCAACTTGGTCATCAGCGCATACATTTACTAAATTTTACCAAATGGATGTAAGGCGGCAGGAGGATGCTGCGTTTGGGCGTGGTGTGCTGATGGTGGCAATATAGATCCTCGCATCTGATGGCTGTCTGCATTGTGCGTATCTCCCTCCCCTCAGGGGCATTGCTTTAGGATATCCCAGATAGTCATTACTATGTGCTCTGTGTCCCATGATGTACGATAAATAGGATTTTTCCTACAGCTTACCTGTAAAATCCTTTTCTTGGAGTGCATCATGGGACACGGAGGTCCCTCCCCTCTTTATTGGGATATTCATTGCTTTGTTACAAAACTGAGGTACTTCCTGTATGGGGAGGGGTTATATAGAGGGGGACTTCCTGTCTTTTGGGTGTGCCAGTGTCCATTCACCTATAGGTGGCGTATAACCTAGATAGTAATTACTATAGCTGCTCTATGTCCCGTGATGTACTCCAAGAAAAGGCTTTAACAGGTAAGCTGTAGGAAAAATCCTATTTGTATGGTTTTTAAAGCAGACCCATAACTATTTGATAACCATTATTATTCTTTAACAAATTAACATAAATTTCACATTAATAATTTGCTACCAAAATTAGTGTGTGCTGTAAATTGCCTCCAGCATTGCTCCTGTTTCTTCTTGCTGGAGGCGGCCATTTTTTTGAAGCCCAGAGCAGTCACTTCCTTATTGGAAACTCTCCCCCTCTTCTTACTCTGAAAAACAATAAAACTATATGCCACTTCAATTACATAAAAAATGTATGCACTAATGAAAGTGCCAACAAAATTAATATTGGGGCACCACAGCCAAAAAATGCTATACAGAAAATATTAATATGTGTGGTGAGGAGAAAAGGACTTTCTTGGTATTCCCATAGATAACTCTGCAACATTGACAATTTTATAAAATTGCATACAAAATAATCATATCATATTATGCAAAGGTTACCACCTCTTGGGGAGGCATTCTATATGTACATCTATGTATGAATATTAGTTTTTATGCAATTTTATGAAATTGGGGGGGGGGCACCGAGACTCCTTTTTCCTCACCACATATATTAATATTTCTTTATCATACATCATGGGACACAGAGCACCATAGTAATCACTATGTGGGTATATAGGCACCTTCAGGTGATGGACACTGGTATACCCAATACAGGAAGTTCACTCCCTATATAACCCCTCCTCCTACCAGGAGTACTTCAGTTTATTCGCCAGTGTCTAAGGTGTTGGTCACCAGTGAAGATGTGCTCTGAGGAGCTCCAGGAGGGATCCATGCTCGATTTAAATAACCTGCACAGACCGGTTTCATCCAAAGTGCCCCTGAGGCCAATGTGGGTGGTACCGGGCCTCGTATCCAAAGCACGAGGTTTTGCCTGTAACGTCTCTTTTTGAAGGGCTGGACCCCGGGACCCAGAGCTTTGGTCATGCTACATTGCCTAAAGTTTTTTCTGGCAGGGTGCTAATACAGGTCCAAGGGAGTGGAACCATGATAAAAAGGGACCCGGTCCTTGAAGGTTTGCTAAACGCAGCCCGCCATGATAGGTGAAAGTTGGATCTGTCTGTTAATTCAGCAGAATCCTGCAGTGGGGATAAGGTAAGGAAGAAACCTAGGAACTATAAAAGTCCACCTAAGGTTTTCTTCTTTAGGGAAAAATGTTGTCATGCCTTAATTCTCTCGAGGGAGTATGTACACATACCTTAATCTGTTGTCTTCGCTTCAGCTCAGTGTCAGTCTGTGTGTGGCCGCAGCAGCTTGCACAGGGGGATTCCTCTCAAGGTAAGAGATCTGCCATGCTTTTCTCCCCCCTGAAGGGACCAGGAGGGTTAGGGAATCAGCTGTTGTTGTACCCCCCTTGTAATACCCCCCCCCCCGCGGGGGCAGCGGAGGTCCTGAGTCTCGCTCCATATGTGTTTTTTTTTTTTTCTCTTCCTGCTTGACTCCCCCCACACCCCCCTGTGTTGGGTCTGTGGACCCGAAGGCAGCCCATGGTGTGCGTAGGAACGTTTTTTTCAAACAACGAAAAGGATGGTGGGTAAATTGACGGAGGGGGCGGGGCCTAGGCGTGGTACCGTGTGTAGGACACAGCGTCCACGAGGACACACGGTGCAGGCTTAAGAGTTTCACTGGAGCAATCTCTCCTCGGCTTGAAGCAAGGAGAAGCAAGCCTGGCTGCACTTGGTACACAGGAGCGGTGGGGCACGTAAGGGCTGCAAAGGGCATCCCTAATATGGAAAGGACATTTTTCCCAGCACTAGCCTGAACTTGTATAGCGGCATTACACTGTCAGACTATGTTCAGCAAATAGTGCATTTAAATAGTGCCTCTGCTTTTGTGCTTAGGACTATGTGTACTAAAAAAAGACACCACAAAGGCCAAAAAGGTACCAAAAATTCCACCCCCAGGCGCTAGGAACTCCAGTCGTGCCTCCACACTGTCATCCTCGCCTGAAATACCAGATATGGCAGGCCAGGGTGAGTCATTGGAACAAATTGGTGGTTCAGCTGCTTCTCTCATCTCAGCCCCTGTATACGTGACTGAAGATGCCTTTTCCTCCGCCCTGCAGGGCCTAGAAGGAAGATTAGCAGCATTAATCACACAAATCGATGACAAATCGATGACTCCTCTGCGGAGGAAACAACGGTAAATGAACCCTTTTCAGCCTAGCAATCCGAGAAGTTGCTGATACAATCTCTTACGGAGATGGTTCGTTTTGCTTTCATGAAACGCGTAGGGCGGAGCCAGACGACGCGCTGACGTCACCCCCAAACAGTGTTGTATTCCAGCAGGATGGGTTTGTCTGTGCTCCTGTGGCCAAGGAACCGGACTTAAGGCTTTTTATCTACATACGCTTTGTAAGTGTTCACTTTGTGATTTTAACTTTTAAATAAATCTCGATGGTTTTACACTATGTGAGCCCTTTTATATTCTATGGTGTATCCCTGCCATTTGTTTCGCTGGTGTGACTGACGGTGAGATGACCCCTGGTGGATGCCGATAGAAGTTCTCAGTTTCTGTGTTACAAGATTGTCTGCTTGCTGTGATCCTTTGTAGTGGGGGGTCATGGCCATCTGGTAAGGAGCAACCCCTTCTATCCCTGGTGGTGGACCCTCCTTTGCTGTCACTGATTGAATTATCACTTGGACTTTTGTTTTGCACCTCTTTGGGCGAATTGGAGTTCTTAACACATTATATTGAGTTTTTACTCATTGGGACACTAAGGTGGACTATTATCAATTGTTATCCACATCCATCTTTATTTCCAATTTTACACCTAATATCATATATATTTTTTTCACTGAAGATTTTTATGTTATTTTGCACATGTATTAGCGCAATTCCTTATTTTTTATACTTTCATGCTACCCCTAACGGAGTCTGCTGAAAGTGCGGTTTCTTCCTTGGGTTCCTTAAAACTTTCACAGCCTTAGCATGCGTTTCCTGTCCATGCATTACTAGAAAAGCTTATTTATGCTGAATGGGTTCACCCGGATAAGCATTTTCTCCCTCCAAAGAGATTCTCAGTTCTCTATCCCATGGAGGAGAAATTCACCAAAAAATAAAATGTACCAGCAGTTGACGCTGCGATTTCCAGTGTGAATAAAAGTCTAACTTGTCCAGTAGACAATGAGCAAATGCTTAAGGATCCAACAGAGAAAAGGTTGGAATTCCTGTTAAAATCCTCTTTTTCCTTGGCAGCTGCCGTTACTCAGCCTGCAGTCGCTGCAATAGACATCTGTCAATCCCTAAAGGACCAGTTTAGACAGGCCCTTAAAGAGGTTCCTGCACAATAAGCCCGGGATTTGGCCGAACTACCAAAAGCATTATGTTTCGCTATAGACGCCATTAAAGATTCTATTCACCAGGCGTCCCGCCTTACGCTTGTGCTAGTACACATGCGTAGAATCCTGTGGTTAAAAAATTGGTCAGCCGAAGCACCATGCAAAAAGCTCCTGACTGGGTTCCCTTTTCATGGGGATCGGCTATTTGGGGATGATTTGGACAAATACATCCAAACGATTTCTAGTGGGAAAAGTACTCTTTTGCCAGTCAAAAGAAAGTATAAACGCCCTTCATTTAAGCGGGCTCTTTCTCCTGCGGCAGGGGCTTCCACCTCTAGGCAGTGGTGATGGCCTCCGCCATCAGACTCTAGAGGAAAACCTCAAGGTCAGGCCCAGGCTCAAAAGAAGTCCTGGGGCCAGAAACCTGCAAAGCAGAATTCTAAAGCCTCATTATGAAGAGGTGCCCCCCTTTGCCAGGGTGGGGGGAAGACTTCTGCAGTTTTCACAAGGCTGGCAATAGGAAATTCAGGACAGATGGGTCATCTCCACGTTAACTCTGGGGTACAAACTGGAATTTCGAGACTTTCCACCGTCTCATTTCCTGAGGTCAAACGTTCCCAAAGATCCAGGAAAAAGGAAATCTCTGTTTCGGCACTAGACCGATTAATGGCTCAGGGAGTGATCATACAAATCCCCACAGAAGAGCAAGGTTTGGGGTTTTATTCAAACCTCTTTACGGTACCAAAACCGAATGGAGATGTCAGACCCATTCTAGATCTAAAGAATCTAAATCAGTTCCTGAAGATCTGCTCATTTCACATGGAGTCGATCAGGTCAGTGGTTTCTATCCTACAAGGAGGAGAACTTCTGGCATCTATCATCATCAGGGATGCATATCTGCATGTTCCTATATTTCCCGTTCACCAAAGGTTTCTGCGGTTCGAGGTAGAACAGCAGCACTTCCAGTTTGTAGCCTTGCCCTTCGGGTTAGCTACAGCACCCCGGGTTTACAAAAGTCCTGGCCCCACCTCTAGCCAGGTTAAGGGCACAGGGCATAACAGTCTTGGCTTACTTAGACGATCTATTGCTAATAGACCAGTCGGTGGCTTGTTTGGAGCAAAGCGTGCACATTACAACCAGTTACCTGGAAAGTCTAGGTTGGATTCTTAACCTAGAGAAGTCTTCCTTTACAACCGCTAAAAAGTCTGGAATACTTGGGTCTGATCTTAGACACAGCCCAGAAAAAGGTGTTCTTGCCTCAGGCAAAGATCAATTCCATAAGAGAGCTGGTGCGGATGGTCAGGTCAAAAGGAGATCCCTCCATTCGCCTTTGCATGAGGTTGTTAGGAAAGATGGCGGCTTCATTCAAAGCTGTTCCCTATGTCCACTTCCATTCAAGACTGTTGCAAAACATCCTGTCTGCTTGGAACAAAACGATTCAAGTTTTAGATTTGCTAATGTGGTTGTCCCCAAGGGTGTCCCAAAGCCTCAGTTGGTGGTTACTAACCCATAATCTGCTGAAAGGAAAATCCTTCAGACCAGTTATCTGGAAGGTGGTAACGACAGATGCCAGCCTTTCAGGCTGGGGAGCAGTGCTAGAAAAGACAACTGTCCAGGGACAGTGGTCAAGAACCAAAAGAGCCTTGCCCATCAACATCCTAGAGATTCGGGCAGTGCGTCTGGATTTGAAGGCCTGGACTTTCAGGTTACGGGATTGTCCTGTCAGGATCTAATCCAACAATGCCACAGCTGTGGCCTATATCAATCACCAAGGGGGCACCAAGAGTCTCTCAGCGCAGAGAGAGGCGAACCATATTCTAACTTGGGCAGAGAGGAAGGTTCCGTGCCCATTGGCAGTCTTCATTCCGGGAGTAGAGAATTGGCAGGCGGACTACTTGAGTTGCCAGCAGTTATTTCCGGGGGAATGGTCCCTTCACCCCGACATTTTTCGGGCTGCTTGCCAAAGATGGGGGACTCCGGATGTAGATCTTCTGGCGTCCAGATTCAACATGAAGTTGGTCAACTTTGTGTCCAGGACGAGGGATCCACTCGCATGCGGAACAGATGAGTTGGTGACCCTGTGGGATCAGTTCTCACTGATTTAAAATGTTCTAATAGGGGAATGGCGCTGTTCACAGAAAATATATATAAAAAAGTGAAATCTCAAAATAGAAATGTGTGCACCAGAGTGCAACAACAAACTTAGTGAAAGATCCTGTAAACGTGCTGGAACCTTTTACAGTGTATGTGTCATATAGGATGTTGGGTGTACAAGTCACCAAAACATTTATAAAAAGTGAAAATAAAAATAAAAAACTGGTATGAGTGAAACTAAAACATAACACATTAATTATATCCACATTTAAAAATCCCACTAACGTGCTAAGTGACACCAGAGAATGGCAACTAGAAATCCTCTGATGTGGACTGGAAAAATCAAAAAATATTGATAAAAAATATATATAATAAATAAATGTGCAACAATCAAAAAATGTATAAATATGATAAATTAGTTCGTGAATGTGTACAATCAAAAAAAACGTGTGATAATTTTATGTGCACCAATAAAAATTGTCCAATAAAAATTGTCCTATGAGTGTGAAAAAGTCCCTGTGTACAAATGGTATGTGTATCCAAGTGATCCCCGACAGGTTTTCAGTAACTGATGTTATCCGTCTTTTGTTAGGCTCCCACTTGTGCCCTCACTCACCGGAACGCCCAACCCCTGCAGGGGTAATGGGCATATGTGTGTAGATCCAGTAGCCGGAATCCTGAACGACCGATATCCCTCTCTCAGGGTCCGTGATCTCCTTCCCACTTAAATCACTATAATCCTTTTAATGGTATCCACCGGAAAGTGTCCATGTATGTAGAGAAAAGAAGAGCCTCATAGCGTAAATCCGAAAAATTAATTTATTAAATAAATAAGGTAAAAATGGGAGCTGACAATGCTCCACCGGCTGGCTAGAAGCCAATGACCGCAATAGTAGCGTGGTAGCGGCGTGCGTTCCACAGCCTGTCTACCAAAAACCGGAAGCTTAACAGAGAGTCAGACGCTGAAGCGACGTGTGCGTACCACGTGACCACACCTTACGTGTTTCGTCATCAAGACATCATCTGAGGCCTCCGATGACGTCTTGATGACGAAACGCGTAAGGCGTGGTCACGTGGTACGCACACGGCGCTTCAGCGTCTGACTCTGTGTTAAGCTTCCGGTTTTTGGTAGACAGGATGTGGAACGCACGCCGCTACCACGCTACTATTGCGGTCATTGGCTTCTAGCCAGCCGGTGGAGCATTGTCAGCTCCCATTTTTACCTTATTTATTTAATAAATTAATTTTTTGGATTTACGCTATGAGGCTCTTCTTTTCTCTACATACATGGACACTTTCCGGTGGATACCATTAAAAGGATTATAGCGATTTAAGTGGGAAGGAGATCAATGACCCTGAGAGAGGGATATCGGTTGTTCAGGATTCCGGCTACTGGATCTACACACATATGCCCATTACCCCTGCAGGGGTTGGGCGTTCCGGTGAGTGAGGGCACAAGTGGGGGCCTAACAAAAGACGGATAACATCAGTTACTGAAAACCTGTCGGGGATCACTTGGATACACATACCATTTGTACACAGGGACTTTTTCACACTCGTAGGACAATTTTTATTGGACAATTTTTATTGGTGCACATAAAATTATCACACGGTTTTTTTGATTGTACACATTCACGAACTAATTTATCATATTCATACATTTTTTGATTGTTGCACATTTATTTATTATATATTTTTTATCAATATTTTTTGATTTTTCCAGTCCACATCAGAGGATTTCTAGTGGCCATTCTCTGGTGTCACTTAGCACGTTAGTGGGATTTTTAAATGTGGATATAATTAATGTGTTATGTTTTAGTTATACTCATACCAGTTTTTTATTTTTATTTTCACTTTTTATAAATGTTTTGGTGACTTGTACACCCAACATCCCATATGACACATACACTGTAAAAGGTTCCAGCACGTTTACAGGATCTTTCACTAAGTTTGTTGTTGCACTCTGGTGCACACATTTCTATTTTGAGATTTCACTTTTTTATATATATTTTCTGTGAACAGCGCCATTCCCCTATTAGAATATTTTTACCACGTGGACTTCACCTTGGTGTTTTCCTCTTTTTGGGGGGCTGCAGTTCCTGCTGGTACTGGTCCTAAGCACGGAATATTTGAATTTCTCACTGATTTATGCATTTCCCCCTATTCAGTTGCTGCCACGACTTCTTTGCAGGATCAAACTGGAAAGAAAGCCGGTAATTCTGGTAGCCCCAGCGTGGCCCAGAAGGTCCTGGTATGCAGAAATTGTAAAGATGGCGGTGGAGGATCCATGGTCCCTTCCACTACAGCAAGACTTACTCTCACAGGGGCCGATATTCCATCCTACCTTACGAACTCTAAATTTAACGGCTTGGCTATTGAAACCCACAGTCTGAAGAAATGTGGGCTTACCGGGTCAGTTATCTCCACCTTGATTAATGCAAGGAAGCCAGTTTCCAGAACTATATATTATAGAGTCTGGAGGGCTTATGTTTCCTGGTGTGAGCCCAAGGGTTGGCACCCTCGGAAGTATATCATAGGCAGAATTCTTGCCTTTCAACAATTAGAGGTAGAGATGAAGCTGGCCTTGAGTACTATCAAGGGCCAAGTCTCAGCTTTATCGGTTTTATTTCAAAGAACGCTTGCTTCACATTCTTTGGTCCGAGGTTTTATGCAAGGGGTGGTGCAGCTTAATCCGCCAGTCAGACCTCCTTTGAACCCTTGGGACTTGAACTTAGTTTTGTCAGTGTTACAAAAACAGCCATTTGAACCGATACAACATATTCCCTTAGTCCTTCTGACAAGTAAGTTAGTGTTCTTGGTTGCTATATCCTCAGCAAGGAAGGTTTCGGAATTGGCTACTTTCTTGTAAAGAGTCATACTTGATTATTCACGAGGACAGAGTGGTGTTGCACTTATTTGCCACTTTATTGCCAAAAGTGGTCTCAGGTTTCCACCGGAACCAAGATATTGTCCTGCCATCGTTTTTTCCAAAACCATGTTCCAGGGAAGAGAAGTCACTACATTGTCTTGACGTGGCGAGAGCAGTCAAGGTCTATTTAAAGGCGACTGCTCAGATCCGGAAGACTGATGTCTTATTTATACTGCCAGAAGAAAGGACAGGCAGCATCGAAATCCACTGTCGCTAAGTGGATTAGGCAAGTTATGATACAGGCTTATGATTAAAAGGGGTAAGATTCCACCTTTTCAAGTCGGAGCGCACTCTACCAGGGCGGTTAGTGCTTCTTGGGCAGTATGTCACCAGGCCTCCATGGCTCAGATCTGTAAGGCCGCAACTTGGCCTTCAGTAGTTTTAGTTTTATCAGGTGGATGTAAGAAGGCATGAGGATATCGCCTTTGGGCGCAGTGTGCTGAAGGCAGCAGTATAGGACCTCTAGACTGGGGGTGCCCTACGGGTTGTGTCTCCCTCCCCTCAAATAGCATTGCTATGGGACGTCCCACATAGTGATTACTATGGTGCTCTGTGTCCCGTGATGTACGATAAAGAAAATAGGATTTTTCTAACGGCTTACCTGTAAAATCCTTTTCTTGGAGTACGTCACGGGACATAGAGGTCCCGCTCCTCTTTCTGGGTTTTAAGTATATTGCTTTGCTACAAAAACTGAGGTAATCCTGGTAGGAGGAGGGGTTATATAGGGAGTGAACTTCCTGTATTGGGTATACCAGTGTCCATCACCTGAAGGTGCCTATATACCCACATAGTGATTACTATGGTGCTCTGTGTCCCGTGATATACTCCAAGAAAAGTATTTTACAGGTAAGCCATTATAAAAATCTTAAATAAAATCTTATAACAGAGAATATGCACATTTACAGTCTTGATTGTATGTCTTGGCTCATAAGAGGGGTAGGCTGACAGAAGCTTTAACCCTAGTATGTCGCGCAGCATCGGCCGGTTCAATAGGCCGACATTTGGCCCGAGTGTAAATCGGCTGGTCCGAAACTGTCGCAGGGTCATGACCGAAAAAAGGTCTGCTGATCGGTTCCCAATCAGCGATTTGAGCCAATGGCTGAGAGCGCTTACCAGAGTGTTGAAGTTCACAGGCTGCAGCTAATGGCTAAAGGAGAGAGAATGTGGGAGATAAGCTAAGACACTCCTTTTTTTTGTCTCTAGCAGCAGCATTTGTCCTGTCACCTCTCCTGCTTTTCTCTTCTCCCTCCCTAATCTGTGTTCCTTCAGCACAGTCTGTGTCTTATCTGTTGCTTTCTTCCCCCTTCAGTAACCTTAATTCCTAAAGCTGTCAGCTGATCGGCCTCTAGTGGATCTGATTTTAGGTACAGTGCTGAGAATAAAGAGCAACTACACATGTGCAAAGCAGGGTGAGATCGTGCATTACTGCATTTTAAACAGTATAGGCATTTGTTTTTAGGGTTGAAAAAGTTTTTATTGTCATTTAAACAAACATCACATTGAACAACATTTGGAGTTACATTCCATAAACAGTCACAAATTGCCACCGGGCTGACTCACTGTATATGTTTATCGCCCATAGCTAGACTCCCTGTAATGTGTAAAATAGTATTAATATTGACGACTGTTGCTCAGTCTCGAGAGCCATTTTGACCAAGGGGCCATGTTCGCCAAGAAAAAATTCCGTATGTGTATAATTTAAAACATAAAAAAGAAAGAAGAGACAGGAGAGACGGAAACGGAGAGAAAGAGAGGGAGAGTGGAAGAAAAGCACAAGAACTGCTGGAGAGACTTTCATCAAAGAAAAGCATAGTAGACAGAGGGTGGGTGAACCGGGGAGTATATGTCCCAACCCACTCCAACGTCAGACGACGCTGCAGGGTGTTCCATTTAGAGGTTTTATACCATGTTCAGGAGGGTATCAGAGGCCGAGAAGTGGAGCCAGATGGAACACAGTATCCTATATTTTTCTAGGGTATTGTTGTCGAGAGCTAAGATCTCCTCCATTCTCATGGTATCGTTTATAATCGAGACCCAGCGGGCCAAAGGCGGGGTGGTGGTCGTCTTCCAGAAGGATGGAATGAGCTGACTCGCTGAGGACATAAAAAAACGGAGAAGACTCCTCTTCTGGGACGACACCGGCCATTTGTTTTTAATGTATTACATAGCTATATCTGCAGAAGGGGCCGGCCTGATGTGATCTGTCAGGTTTTTCTGACTAAAGTTCCACTTTAACTCCAGCCTGCCACTGAGCCCAGTACAATGGTACCACACTGATGCTGCTGAATACCTTGAGATCCTTTTTTTTTTTTTTACAGAATCAAAAAACATCCAGATGTAGTGCAGTAGTCACTGGCTATATAATGACCATGGCTGGATGGTGGCACTGTAGACAGCGTTGTTTTCTTGGGACTTGTTATTTCAAGTAAAAGTAAATAATAGGAACGAGAGCCCGGTCTACTGACAGCTACATGTATACTAGAAACATCAGTTTTGGGTGGAATTCACTTTGAAAAGCTGCATTTTCATACTCTCATGTGTTTCTGCTCTCATTTCTAGACTGGGATTCAAGGAAAATGAACATGTCCTTTGTACAATACGTGTAGATGGTAATGGTGTCATCACACTGAAGCCTGATGTCACTGGAACAAAAGGGCCCTACAGGTATATGCACCCATATTGTTGTAGCTTAGGACAGGACTTGAGAAATCCTAGTTGCAGGGTAGTCAGTGCTTCTCCAAATTGCAGGTGTTGCTTACTTTGTTTCATACTTTTTTTATGGTCCATAAAGTGGGGTTCCACCCAAAAAACAAAAATACCTGAAAAATTAAAAAAACAAAAAACAAAAAACATTTGGATATTTTTTTTTCACTTACCTCTAAATGCCTGTTGCTAGGTGGTCCCTCGTAGTCTGCCTGTTCCTTAGCCTGGGCTGGTGACATCACTTCCCCCTCGGCACAGGAAGGGCTCGGCTCTGCTCCCTCCCTCCTGTCAATCATCTGGGACCCATTACAGGTCCCAGGTGATTGAGCGGCCAATCACGGCGCGCGGCGCCGCTCGCGCATGCGCAGTGGGTGCCAGGCTGTGAAGCCACAGCCCGGCGCCCACAGTTGCAATGCCAGCGCCGACGAGCGGAGGGGGGTGACGAGCGGGGTTTCGATCCCCCGCATCGGTGGACCCAGGGACAGGTAAGTGTCCAATTAAAAGTCAGCAGCTGCAGTATTTGTAGCTGCTGACTTTTAATTTTTTTTTTTTTAATGGAGCCCCTGGGTGGAACTCCTCTTTAATGCCATGGCTTCTGGAAAATATCTGCTGTTTCCAACAGTGCATTTGTTGGCTAAGGCATTTCGTATGATATTTTCCATGCTTGGTGCAAGGCGATTAGAGGAGTTTTCAGAGATCATATTCATTTCATGAGATCACATTAGAGCCATTAACATCCTTTGCATTCCTCTTAGGTTGGAAATAGAGAATCAGAAGCGTGAGCTATGGAGATATTCTCTGCATCATGTTTCGAAGTCTGTCCAGAAGGAGGAACAAGAGCGGGAAGAAGCAGTATACAAAGATGTAAGGGGCAGTGGATGAAGAATGCTTGAGGATGTATGGGGACTGGAAAGAGGAAATAGTTTGATTTAAGCACTGCAACATATATTCAGAAACAAAGACAATATAATACATTATATGAGTATAATTATAGTAAGAATGCTGTGGCATGTACTGTCTTATTAATTAGGACTTGAAAGTCAAAAGTAGTTTAAAGAATAATTGCAGCCTTAGGCCTTGTTCACACGGGGCTTATAAATGCATGCCCCATGTAAAAAATTCAGGATGCACTTGGCCAAAAACCGAAATGGACAGTTTTTTTAATTTAAAAAATGAAAATAATGTAGCTGGCATTTTTGCATTGAAGTCAATGAGACCCAATTTTGCATTGGGGTCAATAGTGGGCTTTTTTGCCTTGAAGTCAATGGGACACAGCATGTCAGTATCAGCACTTTTTTTTATCGGCAAAACGCAGATAACCCTATTTTCGGCCGAAGATTTTCAGTGGCCGATATATCGGCGTATTCCTAATAGACCTGTTTCTCCAACCTTAGGATATCACCAATACTTTTTATCCATTCTCCTAAGGTAAGTGGGTCCTCTGATTTCAAGTGCACCAATAGCAATTTGCGAGCCTGAAAGAGGGCTCTTACAATCGCCTCTTTAGTAAATGTCTCCATGTCGAGTTCCTCCAAAATACTTAAGATATAACTATTAGGATCTGATGGAATCGCAACTTGAAACACTGAATTGAACAAATCAACCACCCCAATTATGTAGCTATTTACATAGTTCCTCCGTGTCCACTAGGAAAACGTATTGTAATCCCAGGCTTTTACCAATTTCCATAGAACGTGTGAAATAGGACATTGTTGGCAAAAAGTTATAAAAAAAATGCTCCCTTAACACAACTTCTGGTATACAGTGGCTTGCGAAAGTATTCGGCCCCCTTGAACTTTTCAACCTTTTGCCACATTTCAGGATTCAAACATAAAGATATAAAATTTTAATTTTTTGTGAAGAATCACCAACAAGTGGGACACAATTGTGAAGTGGAACGAAATCTATTGGATATTTTAAACTTTTTTAGCAATTAAAAAACTGAAAAGTGGTGCGTGCAAAATTATTCGGCCCCTTTACTTTCAGTGCAGAAAACTCACTCCAGAAGTTCAGCGAGGATCTCTGAATGATCCAATGTTGTCCTAAATGACTGATGGTGATAAATAGAATCCACCTGTGTGTAATCAAGTCTCTGTATAAATGCACCTGCTCTGTGATAGTCTCAGGGTTCTGTTGAAAGCGCAAAGAGCATCATGAAGACCAAGGAACACACCAGGCAGGTCCGTAATACTGTTGTGGAGAAGTTTAAAGCCGGATTTGGATACAAAAAGATTTCCCAAGCTTTAAACATCCCAAGGAGCACTGTGCAAGCGATCATTTTGAAATGGAAGGAGTATCAGACCACTGCAAATCTACCAAGACCTGGCTGTCCCTCTAAACTTTCAGCTCAGACAAGGAGAAGACTGATCAGAGATGCAGCCAAGAGGCCCATGATCAATCTGGATGAACTGCAGAGAACTACAGCTGAGGTGGGAGAGTCTGTCCATAGGACAACAATCAGTCGTACACTGCACAAATCTGGCCTTTATGGAAGAGTGGCAAGAAGAAAGCCATTTCTCAAAGATATCCATAAAAAGTCTCGTCTAAAGTTTGCCACAAGCCACCTGGGAGACACACCAAACATGTGGAAGAAGGTGCTCTGGTCCGATGAAACCAAAATCAAACGTTTTGGCCACAATGCAAAACGATATGTTTGGCGTAAAAGCAACACAGCTCATCACACTCAACACACCATCCCCACTGTCAAACATGGTGGTGGCAGCATCATGGTTTGGGCCTGCTTTTCTTCAGCAGGGACAGGGAAGATGGTTAAAATTGAGGGGAAGATGGATGCAGCCAAATACAGGACCATTCTGGATGAAAACCTGTTGGGAGTCTGCAAAAGACCTGAAACTGGGACGGAGATTTATCTTCCAACAAGACAATGATCCCAAACATACAGCAAAATCTACAAAGGAATGGTTCACAAATAAACGTATCCAGGTGTTAGAATGGCCAAGTCAAAGTCCAGACCTGAATCCAATCGAGAATCTGTGGAAAGAGCTGAAAACTGCTGTTCACAAACGCTCTCCATCCAACCTCACTGAGCACGAGCTGTTTTGCAAGGAAGAATGGGCAAGAATTTCAGTCTCTCGATGTGCAAAACTGATAGAGACATACCCCAAGCGACTTGCAGCTGTAATCACAGCAAAAGGTGGCTCTACAAAGTATTAACGCAAGGGGGCCGAATAATTTTGCACGCCCCACTTTTCATTTTTTTATTAGTTAAAAAAGTTTCAAAAATCCAAAAGATTTCGTTCCACTTCACAATTGTGTCCCACTTGTTGGTGATTCTTCACAAAAAATAAAAATTTTATATCTTTATGTTTGAAGCCTGAAATGTGGCAAAAGGTTGAAAAGTTCAAGGGGGCCGAATACTTTCGCAAGCCACTGTATATTGAGCATTTTAGTGGGAACCACAGATTGTTGTCTGCTTAGGAGACTGACATGAGAGTACCAGGATTTTCGTGTTTTATAAGTACCGGGTCAGATGCTGGTATTTCTCCAAACGTCGCTATTTGAAACAAACTGCAGTGTTCTCTACTACATCTCTGATTGTGTCATATAATTTGGATTATATGGCACATGTTTAGGATGTGTAGGTTAGATTAAAATTCCATAGAAAGGGGGTCTCCTACAACTAGTTTGGCAGCCATATTGCATGGAGAGGATGTGTTGGCCATTTTAACTACTACCATACCATATTCATTTTTTGATTGGTCTGTGCAGTCTGTGTTATGATTATGATTTTGCTCTCCCAATGCTTTCTTTTCAGTTGTATGGAAGGCATAAAGAATATCTGAACAGTCTTGTGGGCTCAGATTTTGAAATGGTGAGATAACCAGTAATTATTTTTGTTTAAGCTCAGTGATTCTATTTAGTTTAAATGGAATAAATTAAAGTGATTGTAAAGCCTCTTTTTTTTTTTTTCGTTTTTTTTTTTCAATAAAAATATCAAACATGTTATACTTACCTCCTCTGTGCAGTGGATTTGCACAGAGCAGCCCGGATCCTCCCCTTCTTGGGTCCCACTTCTGTGCTGTGAGTCCTGGCCCTTCCCTCCTGTAGAGTGCCCCCACAGCAAGCGGCTTGCTATAGGGGCACGCAAGCCGAGTCACAGCTCCCTGTGTCCATTCAGACATGGAGCTGCAGCCCAGCCCCGCCCATCTCTCTCCTGATTGGCTGACTGACTTTGGTGTCACCTCAAGCCTCCATATTGGACAGTGTGGCTTTCCATCCCAAAGACCATTAGGGAGTCTTGAAGGTGGAATTTTAACAGGAAAAAAAATCAATATTTGCACATCATCTGTCTATATCTCTGGCTTTACTGATTGTCTCTGCTAAAGATAATTTTTTCTTTAATCGTACATCACGGGACACAGAGCCATAGTAATTACTATGTGGGTTATAGTCCACCTTCAGGTGCTGTACACTGGCACACCCTAAACAGGAAGTTGCCTCCCTATATAACCCCTCCCATACCGGGAGCATCTCAGTTTTTTTGCCAATGTCTAAGGTGTTGGTCACGAGTGAAGATGTGCTGTGCTGAGCTCCACTGGAGCAATCCTTGCTGGGGCTAGCTATGCAGCCAGATCCCTTCAAAGTGTCTTTTAGGCCAAATTAAATGGTACCTGGGCCTTGTGTCCGAAGAAACAATGTCGTTGCTTTTAGAGAGCTGGACCCCGGATCCAGTACTTTTGGTATTAAAGCGGTACTGCAGCTGCTGACTTTTAAAACATGGACACTTACCTGTCCAGGGCGCCCGCGATGTCTGCACCCGAGGCCGAACCGTCTCTCGGTCCTCGGGTGCTGCCGCCTCCATCTTCGTAAGGGAATCAGGAAGTGAAGCCGTGCGGCTTCACTTCCCGGTTCCCTACTGCGCATGCGCGAGGCACGCAGCGCAATACGGCTGGTCCCTGCTGTCTCTGGGACCCATGTGTTTCCCAGCAGACAGCGGGGGGAGGGAACAGGAAGTGGCGTAAATAACTGCAGATTCTGCAGCTATCTATGCCGGAAGTAGGTACAGATACCTGGAATATACAGGTATCTGAACCCCCCTCCCCCCTGAAAGGTGCCAACTGTGACACCGAAGGGGGGGAGGAATCCGATGAGTGGAAGTTCCACTTTTGTGTGGAACTCCACTTTAAAGCCATAAAGTCTTACTGGCGGGACGCTATTACAGGTCCAGAATTAGCAGCTCTTTTCTGTAAAGAGCCTTATTTGATTATACACAAGAATAGAGTGGTATTGCGCCCTCATCCTAATTTTTTACCGAAGGTGGTTTCAGATTTTCATCTTAACCAAGACATTGTTCTGCCTTCCTTTTTCCAGATCTCTGTTCTCCGGAAGAGAGGTCACTACATTCTTTGGATGTAGTAAGAGCAGTCAGGACCTATCTGGAGGCAACTGCTCAAATTCACAAAATGGATGTTTTGTTTCTGCTGCCAGAGGGTCCCAATAGAGGACAGGCAGCGTCAAAGGCTACCATTCTAAATGGATTCGACAATTGATTATTCAAGCTTACGGTTTGAAACCGAGGATTCCTCCGTTTCAGATCAAGGCACATTCCACAAGGGCTATTGGTGCTTCTTGGGCAGTGCATCACCAGGCCTCTATGGCCCAGATCTGCAAGACCGCAACCTGGTCTTCAGTTCATACATTCACCAGATTCTATCAGGTGGATGTGAGAAGGCGTGAGGATATCGCCTTTGGGCGTAGTGTGCTGCAGACAGCGGTACAGGGTCCTCAGGTCTGATTGCACCCTACTTGGTTGTGATCCCCCCCCCTCAGTTGGCATTGCTTTGGGACATCCCATCAGTTATTACTGTGGCTCTGTGTCCCGTGATGTTCGAGAAAGAAGATAGGATTTTTTATAACAGCTTACCTGTAAAATCCTTTTCTTTCGATGGACTTAACGGGACACAGAGGTCCCGCCCCTCTTCTAATACACTTATATTGCTTTGCTACAAAACTGAGGTATCCCTGTAAGGGGAGAGATTATATAGGGGGTTGAACTTCCTGTTTAGGGTGTGACCAGTGTCCAATACCTAGTGATACCTATATAACCCATCAGTTATTACTGTGGCTCTGTGTCCCATGATGTCCATCGAAAGAAAAGGATTTTACAGGTAAACTGTTATAAAAAATCCTATTTTTCTCGCATGGAGTCAATCCAATCAGTTATCTCCATCCTACAATAGGAGAACTTCTGGCGTCAATCGACGTCAAAGATGCATACCTCCATATGTCTATTTCCTCGCTCACTAGTAATATCTACTTTTCAAGGTGGAAAATCTTCATTTTCAGTGTGTACCTCTGCTTTCCAGTCTAGCTACTGCACCTTGAGTGTTTACAAAGGTTCTGGCCCCTCTTCTAGCCAGATTAAGGGCTCAAGGTATAACAATTTATGGTTTACCTGGACGATCTGTTCTTGATAGTCTAGTTGGTAGCCCGCTTAGACCAAAGTATGGTCACCACATTCAGCTACCTGGAATATCTAGGTTGATTTCTCAGCCTAGGAGAAATCTTCTTTAAAACCATGAAAAGGGCTAAGATACTTGGGTCTGATCATAGGTACACCCAGAAAAGGGTATTCTTGCCCCAGGCAAAGATCGGCACCATAAAGGAACTGATTTAGGCGGTCGAAGCAAGATGAATTCTTCTATTCAACTTTGCATGAGGTTGTTGGGAAAGATGGTGGCTTCATTTGAGGCCGTTCCTTATGCTCAGTTTCATTCGAGACTGCTGCAAAACATTATCCTATCGGCTTGCAACAAAGGGTTCAAACTCTAGATTCCCAATGTGTCTGACTCCAAATCCTACGGCCACATCACCCTGAAAGGGCCCGATCTCGTCTGATCTTGGAGGCTAAGCAGGGTTGGATGGACCACCTGGAAATACCAGGTACTGTAGGCTGGGTACGCCGGAGCCTCAGTTTATGGTTAATATCCAAAAATCTGCAAAGGGGAAAATCCTTCCTTCAGTTACCACGGAAGTGGCCCAGATCAGAAATGACCTTGCCCATTATCATTCTAGATATTCAGGCAGAGCACTTGGTTCTGAGGGCCTGAACATTCAGTTTACAGTATTGTCCTGCCAGGATTCAATCCGACTATGCCACAGCAATGGCCTATATTAATCACCAAGGGGGCACAAGAAGTTGTACGGCTCAGAAAAAGGTGAATCATATCCTATCTTGAGCAGAAAACAATGTACTTTGCCTATCGGCGGTCTTCATTCTAGAAAATTGGCAGGCTGACTACTTGAGTCGCCAGCAGTTGTTCCCGGGAAAATGGTTCCTTCAACCCGATATCTTCCTGTCAATATGTCCAAGATGGGGGATCCCAGACATAGAACTGTTTACGTCAAGGTTCAATAAAGAAATTGACAACTTTTGTGTCAAAAACAAGGGATCCGCTAGCATGCGGAGCAGATGCCTTGCTGTTCCCGTGGAATTGGTTCTCACTGATTTATGCATTCCCTCCTATTCTGCCTGCGTCCACGACTTCTTCGCAGGATCAAGCAGATAGGGAAGTCGGTGATTCTCGTGGCCTCCAGCGGGGCCCAGGAAATCTTGGTATGCAGGGATCGTAAGGATGACAGTAGGGAACCCATAGACCCTACCGCCACGGCCAGACCTTCTTTTGCAAGGTCCGGTATTCCATCCTACTTTACAAACGCTAAATTTAACGGTTTGGCTATTGAGACCCACACTGAAGAAACGTGGGCTGTCAGGTTCAGTGGTTTCTATCTTGATTAATGCAAGGGAGCCAGCCTCCATAATTATATATTATGGAGTCTGGGAAGCATATGTCACCTGGTGTGAAACCAGGGTTTGCACCCCAGGAAATAGGTCAAAGGTAAAATAGATATACTTTATTGTCATTGTATATACATACAACAAAATTTTTTCCTTGACTTTCTGCAGATGGGGTGAGAAATAAAGCTGGCCTTGAGTGCTTTCTAAGGACAGTTCTCGGCCTTATCAGTATTATTTCAACGACCACTTGCTTTGCTTCGTAACTTTATTCAGGGGGTAACACGGCTTAATCCCCGGTTAGGTCACCCCCGAACCCTTGGGACTTGAATTTAGTTTTTGGCGGCATTACAAAACAGCCTTTTTTTGGACCGATACAACATATTCCCTTGGTCCTTTTTTGACAAGGAAACCTTTTTTTCTGGTAACCATATCTGCTGCAAGAAGGGTATCAGAATTGGCTGCTTTTTCTTGTAAAGAGCCATATTATTATTGTTCACAAGGATAAGGTAGTATGGCGTCTTCATCCTAACTTTTTGCTGAAGGTAGTATCAGGTTTTTATCTAAACCAGGATATTATTCTATCTTCATTTTTTCCAGAACCCTGTTCTATGGAAGAAAAATCACTACATTCTCTTGATGGGGTGAGAGCAGTCTACTTAAAGACGACTGATCAGATTCGGAAAACGGATGTTTTGTTCGTATTGCCTGAAGGTCCTAAAAGAGGACAGGCAGCATGGAAATCTGTTCTTAATGGATTCGACAAGTAATCATTCTAGCTTATGGTTTAAAGAGGTAGTTTCTACCCTCTCAAATCAAAACGCACTCCTCTAGGGCTGTTAGTGCTTCGTGGGTAGTGTTCATAAGGATGAGGCTGTATTGCGGCCTTATCCTGAATTCTTACCAAAGGTAGCGGTTTTTCATTTAAACCAGGGTTTTCGGGTTTTCATTTAAACCAGGATATTGTTCTGCCTTCATTTTTTCCAGAACTTTGTTTCTGTGGAAGAAAGGTCACTACATTTTCTTAATAACTATTAATAAATATATAAGTGCGCTAATAATTAACTTCCTAATAAATATTGTTAAACCGTGAAGTAAAAATATGTGATAAGTGATCCCAATCAAAATTTTCTTAATGTGGTGAGAGCGGTCAAGGGCTATTGAAAGTGACCGCTCAGATTCGTAAAAAATGTTTTGTTTGTGTTGCCAGATGGTCCAAAAAAGAGGACAGGCAGCATCGAAATCTACTATTTCTAAATGGATTTGTCAAGTGATTGTTCAAACTTATGGTTTTAAGAGGAAAATTCCTCCTTTTCATAATACAGCTCACGCCATCGGGGCTGTTAGTGCTTCTTGGGCATCACCAAGCCTCCATGGCTTAAATCTGCAAGGCCGCAACTTGGTCTTCAGTCCATACATTTACCAGATTCTATCAAGTAGATGTAAAAGGCATGAGGACATCGCCTTTGGGTGCAGTGTACTGCAGGTTGCAGTATGAGTCCTCTAGTCTCTTGGTGTCCTACTTTGTTGTGTCTCCCTCCCTTCAGTTGGCATTGCTATGGGACATCCCACATAGTAACTACTATGGCTCTGTGTCCCATGATGTACGATAAGAAAATAGAATTTTTTATAACAGCTTACCTGTAAAATCCTTTTCTTTGAAGTACATCACGGGACACAGAGGTCCCTCCCTTCTTGGTATACACGTGTATTGCTTTGCTACAAAACTGAGGTGCTCCCACCAGTGGGAGGGGTTATATAGGGAGTGCACTTTTTAATTTAGGGCGTGCCAGTGTCCATCACCTGAAGGTGGCCTATAACCCACATAGTAACTACTATGGCTCTGTGTCCCATGATGTACTTCAAAGAAAAGGATTTTACAGGTAAGCTGTTATAAAAATCCTATTTTTTGTGTATATGCGTTTGCGCATCTTATTCTCGCGTTCTTGTTCTGCACAATATGTAACTTGGCATTTTCGTGCATGAGGCGTAAAATACTGACCAAAAAAGCAGACTTTTCTATTTATTTTTTTACTCAAGAACGCACGGCACTTGTTTACGTGTCTGTGTGCATAGGCACATTACAATCAATGGGCTGTATTTTAGCTGTACTGAGCTTTTTCAAGCTGCAATGTGCAAGAGGCCTAAAGTCTCCTACAACTTTACCCTCCCTTCACCCATTAAAAGTCACCTTGCCAGTGCTCCCCTGATGCTCTTTCCTTGCTTGCAGCTGACAACATTACCCATTGTTTTCAGTTATGGGGGAGCATCACCACCCCCAATGTAAGTTTGCACAGGTCTAACAGCCAACTGCTAGGCTCAAGCTTTGTCACATGACTGAGGTAGTGGTGTTATCACTCTCCCTAGCCTCTGACACAAGCTAACACTGAGAATTTTAGTGATGGCTGTGACAGAAAAAAGTAGTGGTGTAAAGCTGGCCATAGACAGTTTGAATCTCGACAAGTTTGGCAGAAACCGGCCAAGATTCGAACCATGTCCAGAAGTAGCAGAGAGAGAAAAATATCACCGCTCTGAAAGATGTCTGTGAGGAACAAACATTTTCTCAATGCTGGAAGTAACAGGTGCAGGCAATGCTGGTAATTGAGAGGTAAACGAGAAATCCTGGACAGCCGCACTCAAAAGTAATCTTCTTTATTTATTTTTATTTATTCTCTATGATTAAGCACTGACTACAGTGTGAAACGTGTCGGCTTTCCTGCTTTGTGATGCTGTGGCATGTATTTTTATGATTATACTTAAATAAACATCGAAGATTACTTTTGAGTGCGGCTGTCCAGGATTTCTCGTTTACCTCTCAAGATTCGAACCATGTATGGACAGGCTGAATGTACCCAAGTTGATCGATTGATCAACTTGGGTACAACCAGCCTGCCGGATTTTACATGGGACTATTGCAAGCTGCTGTTATAGCTGCTAGCAAGAATCATTGCCTTCTCTCGGCAGGGACGGCTCAATGGTTCCAACAGAGTGTACTACCACTTTAAAGTATATTTTATTCTTAGTACATTGTTGCTTTAGTTACATTGCATTTAAATAACTTATGCTAGCTATCTCTGCTTTGCAATCCTGATTATGCTAATTTCTCTATTTTCTAGCCGCCAGCTGGTACTCTGAGAGTTTTTATAAATGGAGAGATTGGTAAGTGATTTAAATTGTTTGTGCCTGTATAATATATACCGTACCTGATTCTTGCTGTTTACTGTATGATGTTTTTAGTTGTGTCAGTCAGTTAACCATGCTGTTAAAACAGACTCTCTAACTATGCTTGCTATGCTATAGACAAAGCAGACCACAGGAGAAATATATTATTTGAGCCAAGAATGTATGATCCTAACAAATCATTTGTACTGAAATGACGGTCTATAGAGGTGATAGTTTTGAGTTGGTTATAATTGGTGAAAACCCTGAGATATAGGTTTTCTTGTCCTATTTATAGTAAAATTATAGTCTGCAAATGTCATATTTTGTCATACATACACTTTACCTGCATAGGGTTAGGAGCACACAAGCTACTCTTGTGATATGGGTTTTAATCTCATTTAAAGTAATACACTCCAATTCCCCACTGATATCTGCAGTGCTTGGCAATCTAAAGTGTGCTGATAAAATAAGAGCATAATTATTTATTTCTACAGAATTCTTGTATGGCATGGTTAAATTCCAGTACCAAATATTTCCAGCAGGTGGTGGCCATTCTCTCTTTCAGGCTTTATACTGTAGCACCAATATGAGATGGAGCTACTGTCCTTGCATCTTGTTCTCTTAACATGTTGTATATCTGAAACTGTCTCGCAAAAGTTTGAACATGTTTTCAATTGAAACACTGTTGCTTTTATAAACATATGGTGTTTTTTTTATTATTTTTTTAGTGTCTGCTCAGGAGTATGAATGTGACAATCTTTATGTACATTTCTTCTTAGAGCTGCCTAAACGTAAGTATTTAGTATAGATTTTGGACCACTTTGATCTGCCTAACATTTGCTCTCCCTTACGATGCCTCCTTGGGGTCTTCGATAAAGAGGAGATGAATGCATACACAAAACTGTTCCTTAGAATCCTATTCTTTGGTGTGAGGAAACTCATTGCCAGACATTGGCTACATGACGAACAACTGACTCTGGGGATGTGGATAAAAATAATAAACGCTGATGTATAAAATGACCTATGAAGCTAGAGGGGCTCCCAAGAAGTTTAGGAAGGTATGGTTTAGATGGGTTGACTCTGAGAATACGTTGGAAGATGAGGGATGATAGACCATTAGACTGTTTTAGGACTACTCTCACTTTTTGAAAAAAGTATTTAGTATAGAACATGGGTTTGTATGTTAAAGTATAACTATAGGCAAAGCTTTATTTTTCATTTTGAATAGAGCCAGGGAGGGTTATAACCCCTGCCAGATTTTTTTTTTTTTCTGTATCCCATTGCAGAGATTTCCCTTCACTTCCTGTCCCATAGCTAAATAGTAAATGAGAGGAAATCCCTGCAAATTAAGGGAATTCCTTGGGACCCACAGCCCACCAGAACCAGAGTCCCCATTGGAAGATTTCCCCTATATTACTTTTCTGGAGACAGCCCAAACTTGGGATTTTCTTTTACTTTCACTTTCAATGATAATGGTAAACAGGACATATGGGGAGGTTGTAATTCCTTAAAGCGGGGGTCCACCTATCTATCGGTTTTTTTTTTGGAGTTCATTCACAAACTTTTCTTCTCATGATTATCTACTCACATGTTCTGTGTAATAAGTCCGCCTGTGTCCGATTTCGTTGTAAAGAATAACTTATAAAATTCACTGAAGGCGGTTTCCATCTTCATTGTGGGCATTTGAAGCCCACAAGCATGTATTTCCTGGATGCGGTGAATGCTGTGCTCCCAGCATTCACCGAGATGTTGTGATGACGCTGTTGCACAATGCATGCTGGGAAGCCTGAGACTAGCTCCCAGGGGACTGTGGGAGGTCTGGGAGAGGCTAGAAACACGCCTACTCCCATGGGAGGAAAACCAGGAAGTGCTAAGAAGATTAGAAAAAATAAAGGTAATTACTGCGATTTAAATTTTTTTACACAGCATGTCAGCATCTAGGCAAGGAAGAGAATGCATAGAGATAATGTTCAAAATTTGGGTGGAACCCCGCTTTAACATGGGCACAGACAGCATTAAAAACTGACAGGTGTTCTAATACCTCTTTACCCTATCCAAAACTAAAAAAAAATAAAATTGCCATTAGTTATACTTTTAAGTAATTTGAAATATGTGTCTAAATATTAAATTGGACCTATAATCAAAAGTGAAAATTTGCTGTCTTATATAGAATATTTGGTAAGGTTAATTGTGGCTAAACAACACCTCTAAAAGTCTACCTTTTTTCCTCTGCAATGCATTTCCTGACGTGTGCCATGGCCTAGGCTCCTCCTGTTTGTGCAGCTTCATAGCTGCATATTGGTAGTGTTAGATCATCTAAGACAGGTGTATGCAACCTTAAAGAGATGGAGATCTACCTGAACAACACGGGAGAAGTCACAGATCACCGGGCACAGTGTCCCCCCCCCTGTGGCGCCTCCTCACAACCGATTTAGACCGCTAATTGTTCATACTATCATGTCGCAATCAAGTGCACTGCATGGCAATCTGGCAATCATTGGTTTAAATCGGGTAGTGAGGAGGCAACATATCGCCTCTTCACCACCTGTCAACACACACTCTGATCGTTTTTAAGAGGAGCAGCATTGCCTGCCCAACTTGTGAATGTGCCCTTAGTTGCATTTGGCAGTGGCACCCTTAGGGTTTGTTCACACGTAAAGTTGGGGGGTGGTGAAACAACAGGCTATAATAGAAGTCTATGGCTAAGCTGCAGGTACACCCATCCATCAGTGTGAAAGCAGCCCTATACTATTATGCTCAGCCAGTGTATTGGTTCCTGCTGCTGGCACCACTCTGGACACCGCTAGTAGGCAAAGAGGTGGAATGCAGTTGGTATCACTCCACTTAGGACAGGACCCAGCACTACTGAGGAGGCATCAGCTTATGCGGCTCTCGCTCCCTACTACAGCTCCAACTTTACAAGTAGTCCCTCTACATTGCACTCTGATGCTCTTGAATGGCAGGTCAGCAAGCCCAGACCAAGATCTACCAGTCATCTGTCCATGATCTACTGGTTGCTGACCCCCGATCTAAGACTTATCCAGCCAATTCCTATACCTGATGACTGCTGTTCTCACAAGGTTGGTGATCTTGTGCACTGTATTAACTGTAGTTGTCACTACTGAATGCTCTTTGCTCTACTGAGGGCCTGCTGGAGAGCATGCTGCACCCAAGGACCTGCAGTGCATGAAACCCCTTGCTCCTACTCTCAGTCATTACGTGGATATGTTCTTCCACTCCTACTGCCTGTTGAATTTTGTCCAATTTATGCAGGTACTGTCTTGGGATCAATGGCTCCACCACTCCTGCTTCCTATTGATTACTTCACCAAGGTGGAAATCATTTATCATTTCCTTGGAGCACCAGTTATCAGGGGATTTACCCTAAAACTATTTATACTACTTATGTTTCTTAATCGTACATCACGGGACACAGCTATAGTAGTTACTATGTGGGTTATAGGCCACCTTCAGGTGATGGACACTGGCACACCCTAAACAGGAAGTTGCCTCCCTATATAACCCCTCCCACTACTGGGAGTACCTCTGTTTTTTCACCAGTGTCTAATGTGTTGGTCACGAGTAAAGATGTGCTGTGCTGTGCTCCACTGGAGCAATCCTTACTGGGGCTAGCTATGCAACTGAATCCATTCAAAGTGTCTTTTTAGGCCGAATTTAATGGTACCTGGGCCTCGTGCCGGAATAAATGAGGTTTAGCCCGTAACGCTTCTCTTTCTAGAAAGCTAGACCCTGGGATCCAGTGCTTCTGTTTTTTTCAGCCTTAAGTTTTTTCTGGCGGGGTGTTTTACGGGTCCAGGAGTGGGGATCACCCGATTAAAAGGTTAAAAGGGTCCCCAGTTTCTGAAGGTTTTTTAACGGAACCCACCGTGAGGGGTGAGGATTGGGTCTGTTGGTTTTACTACAGAAAACCCTGCGGCGGGAAAGGTAAGTGGAGATTTGTAAGGAATTTTTTAAAGTTTCTTATGAATTGTCTCCTTTAAAAAAGTAAATGTTGTCATGCCTAAAAGTCACCATTGGGGGTTGTATAGAGCACGTACCTTGTCATGCTTTCCTACGCTGTGTCACACTGTCTCAGTAGAAGCTGCAGATTCCTCCGCCAAGCAGCCCCTGAACTCCGGTAAGATTGGGGGGGGGGGGGGATTTTCTTACAAAAAACACCCCCACATGAAAAAAGCACTCCCCCTCTCCCTGGATAGGGGAGGCCAGAACGATCGGTGATGCCGTTCCGTTTTTTACCGCCCCTGCACTTTGGTTGGATCTCCTCACCACTCACACCCCACCCCCCCCCCCCGCACACACACACACACAAGCCGATCCCGTCGGATCAGAGGCCCGCGACCGTACGGGAAAACACTCTTTTTCAAAAGAGAGGGGGGCGCGATGTGATGGAGGGGGCGGGGCTTAGCGCGGCATTGGCGTGCAGGAGTAGGTTTTAAAACCTCCATTATTTGCTGCTGCAGCTGTCAGAGGGACACCAGCAAAAAGAGGAATGTAAGAGGTTGGTGACACAGGCATTTCCTTGGCACATTTACTAAAAGCATCAGGCTGAGCATTAATAGCAGCGGCAGTTGCTGGACTATTGCTCAAGCAGTGGATGCGATTTCTTCTGGTAGTATCTCTGCCTTTGTGCATCGGGCTATGGTCAGAAAGGGGGGGGGGGTTGAAACGCCCCCAAAAAAGGACTAAAAGGGTCTCCCTCAAGCTCTGGAAAGCCTACTCATCTCTACAATGGCATCCTCCCCTGCGAGGGGGTGGCTGGTCAGAGTGAGCATCAGGGCCATGAAATGTTTGCAACTGTTTTCAACACTGCAGCCCCTGTCTATATTACTAAAGAGTTTTTTTTTCCTCA
Source organism: Lithobates septentrionalis (assembly GCA_037952835.1). Classification (NCBI taxonomy): domain Eukaryota; kingdom Metazoa; phylum Chordata; class Amphibia; order Anura; family Ranidae; genus Lithobates; species Lithobates septentrionalis. Next base: position 534,239 of record JBBDGP010001282.1, on the reverse strand, counting down.
GCCATGATAGGATTGGAAAAAAGGTTAGTGCCTTTAATCGCATCCCAGAGTGTGACAAAATGTGACAGGTTCTCTTCCATTACCCAGGACCCTCAAACCGAGGAACTGGGGGTGAGAGAAGATGAATTTCTCTCAGTGGACCGTGGTGAGGCTGATGACTTATCTTCTGAGGGGTCAAATGCAGGGGGATCAGCTTCACAATCTGAAAGATTGATGGTGCAATTTCTTACTGAATGGTCTGCTCCACATTTATGTACCCGTAACTGAGTGTTTGGGTTCGCTAAAGCCTCCTCAAGCTGTGCATGCTTTTTCTGTCGATTCATTGCTGGAAAAGCTTATGTATTCTGAGTGGGATCACCCAGATAAGCATTTTTTCCCTCCTAAAAAGTTTTTCACACTTTATCCTATGGAAGAAAAAATTTACTAAAGGTGGGGATACCAGCAATTGACGCTGCTATATCCTCTGTAAAAAAAATTTGACTTGTCCGGCAGACAATGCTCAAATGCTTAGGAATCCAACGGATAAAAAATTAAAATTCCTATTAAACACTTTTTTCTCTGGCAGGTTGAGTGTCTCAGCCTGCGCTGACAGTAATTGGTGTATATCAATCTTTGAGAGACCAGTTTAAAAAGGTGCTCAAGGTTATCCTGTTCAGCAGGCCCAGGATCTGGCAGGCTACTAGCAGCTTTATGTTTGCAATAGTCACTATGAGAGATTCTATCCTTCAGGCCTCACGCCTTTCGCTTGGGCTGGTTCATATGTATAGAATACTATGGTTGAAAAATTGGTCAGCCGAAGCGCCATGCAAGAAGCTCCTGGCTAGTCTTCCTTTTTACGGTGAAGCGGCTGTTTGGGGATGATTTGGGTAATACATCCAAATAATTTCTAGTGGAAAAAGTACCCCTTTGCCATTTAAGAAAAGGAGTAAATGCATTTCATTTTAACAAGCTCCTTCTCCAGTGCCAGGGGGATCAGCCTCCAGGCAGTCACGACGGCCTCCGCTGTCAAGTTCAAGAGGTAATCCTCAGGGTCAACCCCAGGGACAAAAGAAGTCTTGGGGGGAGGAAACCTACAAAATACTAAAGCCTCCTTATGAGGAGGCGCCCCCGCTCGCTCGAATAGGGGGAATTCTTCTGCAGTTCTCAAGGATCTGTCAGGAAGAGTGTCGAGACAGATGGGGGACTTCCTCAATGGCTCCAGGGTACAAACTGGAGTTCCAAGAGTTCCCATCTCCTCATTTTCTCAGATCAAACGTTACTAAGGATCCAGAGAAAAAGAAGTCTTTCATTCAAGCATTGGTCCATCTTTTGGCAAAAACTGATCATGGTGGTCCCCATGAAAGAGCAGGGGTTGGGGTTTTGTTCAAACCTGTTTCACTGTGCCAAAACCAAATGGAGATGTCAAACCCATTCTGGATCTCAAAAATCTAAACCGGTTCCTGAATATCCGCTCTTTTTTCGCATGGAGTCAATCCAATCAGTTGTCTCCATCCTACAAGGAGGAGAACTTCTGGCATCAATCGACATCAAGGATGCATACCTTCATGTGCCTATTTCCCTGCTGAACAGTAATAATAGGATTTTTATAACAGCTTACCTGTAAAATCCTTTTCTTTTGAGCTATATCACGGGACACAGAGCCTCAGTAATTACTGATGGGTTATAGGGTATCATTAGGTGATTGGACACTGGTCACACCCTAGACAGGAAGTTCAACCCCCTATATAACCCCTCCCCTTCCTGGGGATACCTCAGTTTTGTAGCAAAGCAATATAAGTGTATTAGAAGAGGGGCGGGACCTCTGTGTCCCGTGATGTACCTCAAAAGAAAAGGATTTTACAGGGAAGCTGTTATAAAAATCCTATTTTCTTTCTCGTACATCACGGGACACAGAGCCTCAGTAATTACTGATGGGATGTCCCAGAGCAATGCTATTTGAGGGGAGGGGACCACACAAAGTAGGGTGTAATCAGACCTGAGGACCTCGTACCGCTGCCTGCAGCACACCACGCCCAAAGGCGATATCCTCATGCCTTCCCACATCCACCTGATAAAATCTGGAGAATGTATGGACTGAAGACCAGGTTGCGGCCTTGTAGATTTGAGCCATAGAGGCCCGGTGATGCACCGCCCAAGAAGCACTAATAGCCCTTGTGGAGTGTGCCTTGATTTGAAAAGGTGGAATTTTCTGTTTCAAACCGTAAGCTTAAATAATCATTTGTCTAATCCATCTTGAAATGGTAGACTTGGCACTGCCTGTCCTCTGGGACCTTCTGGCAGTACGAATAAAACATCCGTTTTGAGAATTTGAGCAGTTGCTTCCAGATAGGCCTTGACTGCTCTTACTACATCCAAAGAATGTAGTGACCTTTCTTCTGCAGAACATGGATCTGGAAAAAAGGAAGGTAGAACAATATCTTGGTTTAGATGAAAATCTGAAACCACTTTCGGTAGAAAGCTAGGATGAGGGCGCAATACCACTCTATCCTTGTGTATGATTAAATAAGGCTCTTTACCGAAAAGAGCTGCTAATTCTGATACTCTTCTAGTAGAAGAAATGGCTACCAGAAAAAATGTACTTTCTTGTCAACAAGACCAAGGGAATTTGACGTATTGGTTCAAAAAGGCTGTTTCTGTAAAACTGACAGAACCAAATTCAAGTCCCAGGGGTTTAGGGGCGCCCTAACCGGAGGATTAGGACGCGTTACCCCCAGTATAAAGCTTCGGACTAAAGAATGCGAAGCAAGCGGCCGTTGAAATAATACTGACAAGGCCGAGACCTGGCCCTTGATGGTACTCAAGGCCAGCTTCATTTCTAATTCCATTTGTAGAAAGCCAAGAATTCTACTTATGACATATTTTCTGGGATGCAAAGCCCTGGATACACACCAGGAGATCTAAGCTTTCCAGACTCTTATGATAAATCATTCTGGAAGCTGGCTTTCTTGCATTGATTAAGGTACAAATCACAGGACCTGAAAGCCCACGACTCTTCAGAACGTGGGTTTCAATAGCCAAACCGTCAAATTTAGCGTTTGTAAGGCAGGATGGAACACTGGACCTTGGGATAGCAGGTCTGGACGTGACAGTAGGGTCCACGGGGGACCTACTGCCATCTTTACTATTCCTGCATACGAAGCTCTTCTGGTCATGCTGGGCCATCAGAAGTACCAACTTCCTTTCCTGCCTAATCCTGCGAAGAAGTCGTGGCAGTAGCAGAATAGGGGAAGTGTAAAAATCAGGGAGAATTGATTCCATGGAGTCACCAACGCATCTGTCCCGCATGCAAGAGGATCCCTTGTTCTTGACATAAAGTTATGAAACTTGTTGTTGAATCTGGATGCAAAGAGGTCTACATCCGGAACCCCCCATCTTTGGCATATGGCCAAGAAGACGTCGGGGTGAAGAGACCATTCTCCTGGGAATAACTGCCGGCGACTCAAGTAGTCCGCCTGCCAGTTCTCTACTCCCGGAATGAAGATTGTCGATATGCACGGCACATGCTTCTGCCCAGATTAAAATCTGGTTTACTTCTCCCTGGGCTGCACGACTCCTGGTGCCTCCCTGGTGATTGATATAAGGCACTGTTGTGGCATTGTCGGACTGGATCCTGACAGGGCAACCCTGTAACCTGAGTGTCCAGGCCTTTATGGCTAGATACGCCACACGGATCTCTAGAATGTTGATGGGTAAGGTCCTCTCTATCTTGGACCATCTTCCTTGGACAGTCGACTGTTCCAGAACTGCTCCCCAACCTGAAAGACTGGCATTTGTTGTTACCACTGTCCAGGCAACTGGAAAAAAAAAAAAAGGGTTTTCCCTTTTGCAGATTTTCGGGTATCAACCACCAACTGAGGCTCTGACGCACTGTAGGAGCAGACGCATCGGGAAATCCAATGCCTGAACCTCCTTGTTCCAGGCAGACAGGATACTGTTTTGCAGCAGTCTCGAATGAAACTGAGCATAGGGAACTGCTTCGAACGAAGCCACCATCTTCCCCAGTAGCCTCATACAAAGGCGAATAGGAGGATCTTTCTTTGCCCTGACTACCTGAATCAGTTCTTTATGGTACTGATCTTTGCCTGGGGTAAAATACCCTCTTCTGGGCTGTATCTATGACCAGACCGAAATACTCTAGTCTACTTACTGGTTTCAAAGAAGACTTTTCTGAGTTGAGGAGCCAACCTAGGCATTCCAGGTAGTTTACTGTGGTGACCAAGCTTTGGTCCAAGCAGGCTACCGAGCGGTCTATCAAGAGCAGGTCGTCTAGGTATGCTATTACAGTTATACTTTGGGCCCTTAATCTGGCCAGCGGAGGGGCCAAGATTTTTGTAAACACTCGAGGTGCAGTAGCTAGCCCGAAAGGCAGAGCTATAAACTGAAAGTGGCATCTTACTACTTTGAAACGCAGGTACTTTTGATGAGCAGGGAAAATAGGTACATGCAGGTATGCGTCCTTGATGTCTATTGACGGCAGAAATTCTCCTTCTTGTAGGATGGAGACTACCGACCAGATCGATTCCATGCGAAAGGATCGTATCTTTAGGAATTGGTTTAGATCCTTGAGATCTAAAATGGGTCTGACATCTCAATTTGGTTTTGGAACCGTGAAAAGGTTTGAATAAAACCCAATCCCTGCTTTTGCGTGGGAACAACCACGATAACTTTTTGCGACAATAGTAGCTCCAATGCTAGAAGAGAGACTTCTTTTTCTCTGGGTCTCTGGGAACATTTGATCTGAGGAAACGAGGAGAGTGGAATTCTCGGAACTCTAGTTTGTGACCTAGAGTTAATGTGGACATCACCCATCTGTCCTGGAAATCCTCCTACCAGAGCCTTGAGAACTGTAGCAGTCTTCCCTCCACCCGAGCGAGCGGGGGCACTCCTTCATAAAGAGGCTTTAGGGTCTTGTCTAGTAGGCTTCCTCCCACAGGACTTCTTTTGTCCCTGGGTCTCAAGATTTATTTCGTGAGCCTGACGGAGGAGGCCGTCACGACTGCCTGGAGGCTGATGCTCCTGGCACTGGAAACAGAGCCTGTTTAAAAGAGGGACGTATACCAAATCCTCTCTGAACCGCCTTGCACCATGAAGGGGAAACCCAGCCAGAAGCTTCTTACATGGTGATTCGGCTGAAATTTTCAACCATAAGATTCTACGCATATGTACCAACACAAGCGCAAAGCGAAAGGTTTGGATGATAGAATCTGTGATTGTGTCAACAGCAAACACAAAGCCGCTGGTAGGTTGGCAAACCCCCGGGCCTGCTCTTCCGGTAAAACTTTGAGGACCTGCTTAACATGGTCTCTCAAGTATTGACAGACTGATTGCTGCCACTGCAGGTTGAGCTATTAGGACCTTCTGCCACTGAACCTGCCAAGAAAAAAAACACTTTTCAACAGGAATTCCAATTTCTTATCAGTTGGATCCCTAGGTATCTGAGCATTGTCCACAAGACAAGCCAGACTTATATACGGAGGACGTCAACTGCCGGTATACCCCCCATCTTAGTACATTTTTCCTCCATAGGATAAAGTGTTGATAAAAAATTTTTTCTTTTTTTAGGCGGAAAAAATGTTTATCTGGGTGACCCCATTTAGAATAAATAAGCTTTTTCAGTAGCCATAAAACAGAAAAGCATGTGTAGTTTGAGGAGGCTTCAGTGAACTCAAACCAAAGGTGGGTTCTTTAACTGACTCGGATATGGGTAACCTGAATGTGGAGCGGACCAATCCAGCCAAAATTTGCACTAACACCTTCTCATCCTGAGAAGCCGAAGAGGGCCTTCTCCACTTGATTCCTCAGAAGAGGAGTCATAAGTCTCATCCCGATCCTCTGAGAGGGTTTCCTCTCCTTTTTCCCCAGAGTTCCTCTGCTTGAGGGTCTTGGGTAACAGAGGAAGACCTAGTGCATTTTCTTTCACAGAGTAAAGATGCGATTAAGGCCACCAGTCTTTTCTCTAATCCATTAATGGTTGAGGAAAGAACCTCCTGTGTAATGCATACAGTGGCTGAAGTGCCAGAAGTAGCTGTAGCCCCTGACCCCGACGGCTCACCCTGGCCAGCTTCCACCGGTCCTTCAGGGGGGAAGGTGCTGCAGAAGGGGGGTCCTCAGAGCCTGAGGGAGTCCCTTAGAGCCCCTATTTTTCGGGGTATATGTACCTCTTTTGCCCCTAGTGCAAAACACAAAAAGCAGAGGCACTACCAGAATGCACTGACTGCTGAGCAATGTAGTTCAGCAACTGCCGCTGCTACCAAGTCTCAGTCTGGTGCTCAAGTAAATGTTTGCCTGGGAATGCCTGTGTCTCCCACCTCACATGCGCCCGTCTGCTCTGTGTCCCTCCATAGGCCGTGTGCATCTGAAAAGAGTGCACCTTATAGCCTGTATGCAAGCCTGCAATGTGAGCGTTTCACCACGCCAACGTTGTGTTAACGCTCCACCCCCCCTGCCACCCCTCCCGTCCCCCCTTCCCGCGCGAGCCGAGGCTCTAAATCCTCGGATAGCATGGAGCGGGGGGGGGGGGGGGGGGCGGGGCGGAGGAGAGAGGAGGGCCGGTGGATAGGAAGCCGCTGTAATGGCGGCGGCGTGGGGTGCGGCATACTACCGCTTCCCTGTGCTTTTATCTAAGCCGTGGGGGGAAAATCCCTGTAGGAAAAAACCCCCCTTTCCACATCCTACCTGGAGCATGGCTTGGAGGAGCGTACAGCGTGGACACTGAGACAAGACAGATCAAGCATGAAAAAGTATGTGCTCTTGGCAGCCCCCCGGTGGTGACTATAGACATAGCATACATTTACTTAAAGGAGAAACCTTATAAGAACTGGAAAAATTCTTAAGGAGTCTCCCTTTCCTTATCCAGCTGCAGGGTTCTGTTGCAACAGACCCAATCTTCACCTCTCATGGTGGGCTCCGTTTAGAGAAACCTTCAGAGACTGGGGCCCCCTATGAATAGGAGGATCCACAGTTCTGGCCCGTAAAGCACCCTGCCAGGGATATGGCTGAAAAAACCAAATACTGGATCCCGGGGTCCAGCTCTCTAAAAAAAGAAGCGTTACAGGTAAAACCTTGTTTCTTCGGACACGAGGCCCGGGTACCATCCAATTCGGCCTGGAAAAGACACTTTGAATGGATCCAGCTGCATGGCTTGCCCCAGTATAGGATATTTCTTTGGAGCTCAGCACAGCACATCTTATTCACGACCAACACCTAAGACACTGGCGAAAAAACAGGTATCCCCAGGAATGGGAGGGGTTATATAGGGGGTTGAACTTCCTGTCTACGGTGTGACCAGTGTCCAATCACCTAATGATACCCTATAACCCATCAGTAATTACTGAGGCTCTGTGTCCCGTGATGTACGAGAAAGAAATGTACTTTTTAAGGTAGAAAATCTTCATTTTCAGTTTGTAGCTCTTCTTTTTGGTCTAGCTACTGCACCTTGAGTGTTTACAAAGGTTCTGGCCCCTCCTCTAGCCAGATTAAGGGCCCAAGGTATAACGATTATAGTTTACCTAGACGATCCACTCTTGATAGACCAGTTGGTAGCCAGACCAGAGTATGGTCACCACATTCAACTACCTGGAATACCTAGGTTGGATTCTCAAACTAGAGAAATTTTCCTTAAAACCATGAAGGAGACTAGAATACTTGGATCTGATCATAGATACACCCAGAAAAGGGTATTCTTGCCCCAGGCAAAGATCAGCGCCATAAAGGAACTGATTCAGGTGATCGAAGCAAAGAAGAATCCTTCTATTCAGCTTTGCATGAGGTTGTTGGGAAAGATGGTGGCTTCATTCGAGGCCGTTCCTTATGCTCAGTTTCGTTCGAGGCTGCTGTAAAACAATATCCTATTGGCTTGGAACAAGAAGGTCCAAGTTTTAGATTTCCCAATGTGTCTGACTTCAGGTGCGCCAGAGCAAATCTGCAAAGGGGAAAATCATTCCTACAGTTACCTGGGAAGTGGTAACAACATATGCCAACCTTTTTTCGGTTGGGGAGCAGTCCTGGAAGAGGCAACTGTCCAAGAGAAGTGGTCCAGATCAGAAATGACCTTGCCCATTAACATTCTAGAGATTCGAGCAGAGCACTTGGCCCTGAAGGCCTGGGCGTTCAGTTTACGGAATTGTCCTCTCAGGATCCTATCCGACAATGCCACAGCAATGGCCTATATCAATCACCAAGGGGGCACAAGAAGTTGTGCGGCCCAGAGAGAGGTGAATCATATCTTATCTTGGGCAGAAAACAATGTAGTGTGCAGTGTATTGCTGTCTCCCAGGGGCACACTGGATTATTTGTATCCTGAATATGCAGCGATGGGATTGTGTTGAGCCTTCAGCATTGCTGATACTAAACCCAGGATCTAAGTGGTGCATCCGGTGTTGGTCCTCCTCTGTCTAATGGCTGCTCCCTTAATTAGGAATATTGTTTACATGCCCCTGCTGAGATATTTAGCTATATCTAATATACTTTCTTACTGCTGATTGAACTTTCTCATGCTACCGTGACTTGCATGATTTTGCATTCCAATTTAAGATAGAGAGACATATTCCCTTCTCTGTCTCATCTGTGAACCTTGGCTGTGTCCTGAGGAAGCCTAACGGTAAAATGCGTAGACATACAAGGGCTCACTGCACAATAATCATAGATGCTATATGTTACAATTGTCATTGTTTCTTAGATATTTGTATTTTTCAATAAATTTATATTTTTTATACTGCTATATCTTCTACACTGTTTCTTAGCCTAAAAAGTCCGCCTCCCTGGTAATACTCAGTACTACCTTATTTTGTATCCTCAATGATTTATGGACGTGGCTTATTTTTGGTGCACTTTCCTCTCTTTTTTTGTGTCAGAAAACAATGTACTTTGCCTATCGGCAGTCTTCATTCTAGGAATACAAAATTGGCAGGCGGACTATTTGAGTCGCCAGGAGTTGTTCTCTGGAGAATGGTTCCTTCACCCCGATATCTTCCTGTCAATATGTTAAAGATGGGGGATCACAGACGTAGATCTGTTTGCATCCAGGTTCAACAAAGAAATCGACAACTTTGTGTCAAGAACAAAGGATCCGCTAGCATGCGGAACAGATGCCTTGTTGTTCCCGTGGAATCAGTTTTCACTAATTTATGCATTCCCTCCTATTCTGCCTGCGTCCATGACTTCTTCGCAGGATCAAGCAGGAAGGGAAGTCAGTGATTCTTGTGGCCCAGGAGATCTTGGTATGCAGAGATCATAAGGATGGCGGTAGGGGTCCCATGGACCCTACCACCATGTCCAGACCTTATTACGCAAGGTCCGGTATTCCATCCTACCTTACAAAAGCTAAATTTAACGGTTTGGCTATTGAGACCCACATTCTGAAGAAGCGTGGGCTGACAAGTTCAGTGGTATCTACCTTGGTTAATGCAAGGAAGCCGGCCTCCAGAATCACATATTATAGAGTCTGGAAGGCATATGTCTCCTGGGATGAATCCAGGGGTTTGGCACCCCAGGAAGTATGTCATGGGTAGAATCCTTGACTTTCTGTAGATGGGGTTAGAAATTAAGCTGGACTTGAGTACTTTCAAAGGCCAGGTCTCAGCCTTATCGGTATTGTTTCAATGACCACTTGCTTCGCATTCTTTGTTTCGTAGTTTTTTTCAGGTGGGTAACGCGGCTAAATCCCCTGGTTAGGTCACCCCTGAACCCTTGGGACTTGAATTTTTAGTTCTGTCGGCAATACAAAAACAGCCTTTTTGAGCCGATACAACATATTCCCTTGGTCCTTTTGACAAGGAAACTAGTTTTTCTGGTAACCATATCTTCTGCAAGAAGGGTATCAGAGTTGGCTGCTCTTTCTTGTAAAGAGCCATATTATTATTCACAAGGATAAGGTAGTATTGCGTCCTCATCCTAACTTTCTACCGAAGGTAGTGTCAGGTTTTTATCTAAACCAGGATATTGTTCTACCTTAATTTTTTTCCAGAACCCTGTTTTATTGAAGAAAAATCACTACATTCTCTTGATGTAGTGAGAGAAGTCAAGGTCTACTTAAAGGCGACTGCTCAGATTCGAAAAACGGATGTTTTGTGTTGCCTGAAGGTCCTAAAAGAGGACAGGCAGCATCGAAATCTACTATTTCTAAACGGATTCGACAAGTAATCGTTCTAGCTTATGGTTTAAAGAGGTAGATTGCACCCTCTCAAAGCAAAGCGCACTCCTCCAGGGCTGTTATTGCTTCGTGGGCAGTGCATCACCAAACCTCCATGGCTCAAATCTACAAGGCCGCAACTTGGTCTTCAGGCTATACATTTACCAGATTCCATCAGGTGGATGTAAAAAGACATGAGGATGTCGCCTTTGGGCGCAGTGTGCTGCAGGCTGCAGTATAAGTCCTCTGATCTCATGTTGCCCTACTTTTGTTGTCTCCTTCCCCTCAAAAAGCATTGCTCTGGGACATCCCACATAGTAATTACTGTGGCTCTGTGTCCCGTGATGTATGATTAGGAAAATGGGATTTTTATAACAGCTTGCCTGTAAAATCCTTTTTCTTTGAAGTACATCACAGGACGCAGTGGTCCCTCCCCTCTTTCTGGTATACACGTGTATTGCTTTGCTACAAAAACTGAGGTACTCCCAGTAGTGGGAGGGGTTATATAGGGAGGCAACTTCCTGTTTAGGGTGTGCCAGTGTCCATCACCTGAAGGTGTCCTATAACTAGGGGTGCAACGGATCGTTGCCGATCCGTGATCCGTACGGATCACCCTCCGCGGATCGGCACACCCGTGATCCGCGGAGCACTTTTCGGCCTCAGCCATAGGAAAGTCCCCGGCTTCGGCCTAGCTCCGGAGCGGCAGCCATCTCGGTACACCCGGAAGTGGCCGCTGTCTCGACAGGAAGTGACGTTTCGTCGCCGCCATCTTGCTACACCCCACACTCCTGCACAGTACAATAATGATAGAGTGAGAAGGGGGCAAGCGGACATCTTGTTACACCCACCGGAGTTTTAAATTTAAAAGCCATTTTCAACACAAAACTGAGCTTATATGCACAAATACTGTATTTATGCATATAAGCTCGGTTTTGTGTTGAAAATAGCTTTTAAATCTAAAACTCCGGTGGGTGTAACAAGATTTGTGTCTTTTGTTTTTTTTTTTTTTTTATGCTGATCCGAGGATCGATCCGATCCGTGACTCTGATCCGAGGATCGATCCGTGAGATTTTTGATCCGTTGCACCCCTACCTATAACCCACATAGTAATTACTATAGCTGTGTCCCATGATGTACTTCAAAGAAAAGGATTTTACAGGTAAGCTGTTATAAAAATCCTATTTTCTGGTACTGATGAAGTCACGAGAAGATGATTTCTTGGCATCCCATTACTACTCATCTCTTCATTGAATTGAATCATCATTTTTAGACTTTTCACCTGCTCCAAAAGGCCCTATAACAAGCTGTGTTCTAGGTGTTTTTTATCTTGGCAACGTACCATTTTGGTGCCTGGAGGCATACTCTGAAATAATATGCTGAAGTGATGTTTATCTTTGATCTTTAAGTACTTGGTTTTTATGTCTTGACTTTGCAGATTGGTCCAGTCCTGCCTTCCAGGATCTCTCAAGAGTTACTCAAAGCTGTTCATCTAAAACCTTAGGACGGGTAAATTATCTTCTGGCAATTTTGTGATTTTTTTTTTTCCCCTTGTTTTCTTCACTTAAAGCAGACCTGTATTTATATGTTTATTGGATAATTATTGCAAAATGGCTAAGGTGCTTCCTTACTCTATCTCATTCCATCTACGCCAGTTATCTCTTGCATAGAATGATAAAGTGCATTCTGTTCTGCTACAGTATTGGCTACTTACTGAGGATAAAGAGAGCCTGTCAACTAAATGCAGATAAAAGCACAGAATTTTTTTTTTTTTTTTTTTTTTTTATATGTGAACACAGACTCCCAATACAAAGACCTCAAAACCTCTTTTGGCCCCTCAATGTTAACCTATGTGTCCAAGCATACATTTGAGTTTTCAGGCATTTGAAGAAAGAGGAAAAAAAAATACTGTTAAATGCAGCAGCACTTTGGCAGAAAAACACTTAAAGCGACTAAATGTGTGTAAACGCATCAAAATGCGTGTTTAATGCTAGGTGTTTAGTTAATTCATTTCAAAGGCCAGAATAAGTTATTGCCAATGCGCTAGTGCTTGGTGCACCTAAACGCGTTTACAAAAGCATGGCTTTAGGCGCATTTGCAGCTGCTTTTCTCCTGCTAGGAGAAAGGCGTTCAGGAGAGCTGAGCAAGTGCCCAGTGTGTATGAGGCCTAATTACAAACTTCCGTGTCTCAACCCTACTATATGGCGAAAAGAATTTTTTTCAAAGTATTAATACCATCACTTAATGTACTTTCTTTTACTTGCGCAAACCTTCACAAACACATGTAATCATAAAATTCCAGGATAATAGAAGGGGACAATTGTCTCTGCACATCTATGACTCATAGACAATCTCTTTTCAACCATTTGCAAAATCTCATTTTTAAATTTACCAAAATTGAGAGTACATGAGGCCTTGTATTAATTCCAGAAAAACTACATTTTCAAAGGGGAGTATGAATTGTTAAAGCGGAGTTTCACTCAAAAGTGGAACTTCCCAATTGAGGCCTCCTTCCCTTCTCCTGTTTGTGAAACTGAGCTTTTGGGGAGGAGGGGAGCAGGTACCCGATTTTGACAGGTACCTGCCCCCACTTCCGTTCCGGTCACTTTAGGCGATCGGAAGCAGAAGTTCTCCTTCCGGAATTCTTCTGGGACACATGACAGGTCCTAGAAGACTTGAGGACCAGTCACAAAGCGCAGCGCCGATCGCAAATACGCAGTGGGCATCAGGCTGTGAAGCCGCAAGCTGTCACAGCCGGGTGCATATAGTAGAGATGCCGGCGCCGCCGAGGGGGGACACGAGAGAACACGGCTGCGGTGAGTGCACCGCTGGATCATGGGACAGGTGAGTGTGTGTTTATTAAAAGTCAGCAGCTACAGTTTTTGTAGCTGCTGACTTTTAATAAAATTAAAATTGACTGAAACTGCGCTTTTAGTCAGATGCCCAATCCACCATTGTAATTTATTCCAATTTTAAGCACCTATTATTCCTTGAAATATTTTATTACCTTAAAGTGATTGTAAATGTTCAGTTGTTTGCTTTTTTTGTTGTTTTGTTAGTTTTTTTTAATGACAAACATGTTACACTTACCTGCTGTGTGCAATGATTTTTCACAGAGCAGCCCGAACCCTCCTCTTTTGGAGTCCTCCCGCTGCTCCCCATAGCAAACACTTTTTATGGGGGCAGACATGCAAGCTTACTCCAGAGCCTGCTCTGTGTGTCAATAAAACACACAGTGCGGCTTGACACCCCCCCCCCCCCCCCACACACACACACACACACACACTCTCTGCTCATTGGCTTTGACTGACTTCAGCAGGAGCCGATGGCTCCCGCTGCTTTCTCTGAGCCTATGCAGAGAGAGAGCAGCGCTCAAGGAGAGGCTGTGCTGGTCCTATGCCACTTGATTTGCAGACATCCAGAAAGATCATTGGCGTCAGTAGTTTACGTGAAAGATTTAAAGACTTCATGAGAGACTACGCTTGTGCCATGCAAGTGGTTCTGCCGAGTGAGATTGGTGCCAGAACCATTGGGGCATCATCAGACAGGAAACTCACTCAGCTAGGGCTGAAACAACTAATCGATTAATTGACAACTAATCGATTATGAAATAAATCGATTACTATTTTCATAATTGATTAATCGACCAGTAACATAATGGGGTTAAAAAAAAACTAAAATAAGCACTTTATAGTACAATAAGAGCAAATAATCGCTACTGTAAATATTACTTACACTACAGTAAAAAAAATGAACCCCTTACAGTGGTGATTATCTGTTTTTCTTTGTAATATAAAGAGCTAATTTTAGTTTTTTTAACCCCATTATGTTACTAAACGTCTTAGACCTGGTTCACATTTATGTGTTTGGTGTTTTTTACAGAAACGCACTACAGTCCATTTACATGGTTTCCTATGGGACACGTTCACATCTATGCTTTTTTCAGCCGCTGCGTATTTGGAAAGGGTCAGGGACTTTTTTTTAATGCAAATTGGTGCTTTTTTTGGTTCAATATACTTCAATGGAAAAGCTGCAGAAAAGCATGTAATTATTGCAGCAGTTTTTGTTTTTTTAATCTTCCCAACAACAAATTGGCCAAAAATAAATGCAAAAACGCAAATCGCAGCACAATCACGTGCACAAAAGTCAAAACACACAGCAAAAAGCACTGCAGAAACAGATCAAAAGCAAACTGCATAGGTGTGTACCGAGCCTTATGCTGGCCACACCGATCAATTTTCAGACAAAGTATTCAGACGAGAATATTCAGACGAAAAATCTTTGTACATTCGCTGAATGAAAGAATGTTGGTTTTTAACATTCTGTTTTTAAAATGAATGTAATTTCTGAACGAAAACCACATACACTGTCTGAAAATTCCTTTGACCAAGAAGTTTGCTATCATTTCAAAATTTTCCCGTCACTGTGGTTGAAAATGAACGTAGTTTTGGTCCCACTAACGATAAAAAAATCGAACGAACGTTCTTAAAATAACATTTTTTTTTTTTTGAAGGAAGACATTGTTTGTTAAATAAAAAAATTTGATCTCGGAGTCTGATGATATTTACCAGATTCACATTTTAATAGTATATACAGTATATATCCTCTAATAGTATATACAGTATATATCTCCTCTAATAGTATATACAGTATATATCTCTTCTGTCTGTTATTCTTAGAGTGGATTAGATATTTTGCTCCCTAACCATATAGTTGGTTATTATATTTACCACTGCATAGAGATATATATAAGAATAGATTGCCTTTTTTTAAAACTTTACATATTAACTAAATTATACACCACACTTTTCTTTAAGATTATTAACCGATTAATCGAAACAATAATCGGCCAACTAATCGAATATGAAAATAATCGTTAGTTGCAGCCCTACACTTAGCACTGCTCAAGGAACCTATAGTTACTTCTGGGGGGAACCCTAGTTTAGAAAGGCTGATCCAAGGCCTTGCAGTTATAGTAGCTCTACAGCTGATAAATACAATAGTTTGCAATTGTGCACTGTGCGTAGAAGCAGCCATCTTTTTTGTTTATGTCAGTTGTTTATATTTTTTAAATACACTATGGAGGCTGTATATTCCACTTCTAATGTATATGCTGTTCAGTATTGTACCCATCTGTGTTGACAGCCACAGCCATCCCAGAGAACAGTTTTTTTTTTTAATGCTTTTACATATTGTACCATGTAAAGGACACACATGCACAGTATCTCACAAAAGTGAGTACACCCCTCACATTTTTGTAAATATTTTATTCTATCTTTTCATGTGACAACACTGAAGAAATGACACTTTGCTACAATGTAAAGTAGTGAGTGTACAGCTTGTATAACAGTGTAAATTTGCAGTCCCCTCAAAATAACAACACACAGCCATTAATGTCTAAACAGCTGGCAACAAAAGTGAGTACACCCCTAAGTGAAAATGTCCAAATTGGGCCCAATTAGCCATTTTCCCTCCCTGGTGTCATGTGACTCGTTAGTGTTACAAGGTCTCAGGTGTGAATGGGGAGCAGGTGTGTTAAATTTGGTGTTATTGCTCTCACTCTCTCATACTGGTCACTGGAAGTTCAACATGGCACCTCATGGGAAAGAACACTCTGAGGATCTGAAAAAAAGAATTGTTGCTCTACATAAAGATGGCCTAGGCTATAAGAAGATTACCGAGACCCTAAAACTGAGCTGCAGCACGGTGGCCAAGACCATACAGCTGTTTAACAGGAGGTTAAACTCAGAATAGGCCTCGTCATGGTCGACCAAAGAAGTTGAGTGCACGTGCTCAGCATCATGTCCAAAGGTTGTCTTTGGGAAATAGACGTCTGAGTGCTGCCAGCATTGCTGCAGAGGTTTAAGGGGTGGGGGGTCAGCCTGTCAGTGCTCAGACCATACGCTGCACACTGCATCAAATTGGTCTGCATGGCTATCGTCCCAGAAGGAAGCCTCTTTTAAAGATGACGCACAAGAAAGCCTGCAAACAGTTTGCCGAAGACAAGTAAACCAAGGACATGGATTACTGGAACCATGTCCTGTAGTCTGATGAGACCAAGATAAACTTATTTGGTTCAGATGGTGTCAAGCGAGTTTTGCCCGCAACCAGGTGAGGAGTACAAAGACAAGTGTGTGATGGGTGGGAGTGTCATGGTCTGGGGCTGCATGAGTGCTGCCGGCACTGGGGAGCTACAGATCATTGAGGGAACCATGAATGCCAACATGTACTGTGACATATTAAGGCAGAGCATGATCCCCTCCCTTCGAAGACTGGGCCACAGGGCAGTATTCCAACATAACGACCCCAAACACACCTCCAAGATGACCACTGCCTTGCTAAAGAAGCTGAGGGTAAAGGTGATGGACTGGCCAAGCATGTCTCCAGACCTAAACCCTATTGAGCATCTGTGGGGCATCCTCAAATGGAAGGTGGAGGAGTGGAAGAGGACTCCAGTGGCAACCTGTGAAGCTCTGGTGAACTCCATGCCCAAGAGGGTTAAGGCAGTGCTTGAAAATAATGGTGGCCACGCAAAATATTGACACTTTAGGCCCAATTTGGACATTTTCACTTAGGGGTGTACTCACTTTTGTTGCCATCGGTTTAGACATTAATGGCTGTGTGTTGAGTTATTTTGAGGGAACAGCAAATTTACACTGTTATACAAGCTGTACACTCACTACTTTACATTGTAGCAAAGTGTCATTTCTTCAATGTTGTTACATGAAAAGATAGAATAAAATATTTACAAAAATGTGAGGGGTGTACTCCCTTTTATGAGATACTGTAAGTGCTAGCTGTTGTCATCACACTTTCAGACTTAGTTAATCAAACGTTGCAAAGAGCATTAGAGAAATAAACCCAACTTTTTCTATTTGGCCATAGGCCAGAACAAAATAAGTTTTACTTTTACAGATGAAACTGGACCCTCTGGAGAAAAAAAATCTGAAAAACAAACTGGGTATACAAACCCCTCAGAGATGACGACCTGCATGAGAGCTATAAATGGCATATTTTGTCAGCAACTTCTCTATTTTCCTGTACAGAACACAAGCTTGAAATGCATCTTTATATTTATTTCCTCTTCTTTTAAATCTTGGCAACATTTCCATATTGAGTCTTTATTGTTCTGATCCTTTTTTCCCAGGACGATGTGGCCTATTTCTGCTATCCATTCAGCTTTGAGATTTTCCTCTCTGAGGAGGTAGAGACTGAAGGTGAGTAGAGAGGAAAGTACAGAAATCCAGTTGTAGGGGGGGAAAAAAATAAACGAATGCATTTTTTTTTCATTTCAGAGGTGCCACAGTGGCCAGTAATTTACTTTGAAGTCCTCTCTCTGGACTTTTGGCAAAGGTATCGAGTTGAAGGCTATGGATCTGTTGTCCTGCCACATACTCCAGGCAAGTAAACAATTGCAGTGTTTGTTCCCCACCAAGTGTATATTATTATTATTATTATTATTATTATTATTATTATTATTATTACAGGTACTTATATAGCGCTGTCAATTTATGCAGCTCTTTACATACATAATGTACATTCACATCAGTCCCCTGCCCTCAAGGAGCTTACTATCTAAAGTCCCTAACGCAAATTCATGCATACACATACTAGACCCAATTTAGACAGTCGCCAATTACCTACAGTGCCTTGAAAAAGTATTCATACCCCCTTGAGATTTTCCACATTTTGTTATGTCACAACCAAAAACGTAAATGTATTTTATTGGGATTCTATGTAATAGACCAACACAAAGTGGCACATAATTGTGAAGTGGAAGGAAAATGATAAATGGTTTTCATTTTTTTTTTTTACAAATATGTGAAAAGTGTGGCATGCATTTGTATTCAGCCCCCTTTACTCTGATACCCCTAACTAAAATGTAGTGGAACCAATTGCCTTCAGAAGTCACCTAATTAGTAAACAGAGTTCACCTGTGTGTAATTTAATCTCAGTATAAATAGTCAGGGATGAAGTTGTGGAGAAGTTTAAAGCAGGGTTAGGTTATAAAAAAAATATCCCAAGCTTTTAACATCTCACGGAGCACTATTCGATCCATCAAGGGAAAGAGTATGGCACAACTGCAAATCTACCAAGACATGGCCGTCCACCTAAACTGACAGGCCGGGCATGGAGAGCATTAATTAGAGAAGCAGCCAAGAGGCCCATGGTTACTCTAGAGAAGCTGCAGAGATCCACAGCTCAGGTTGGAGAATCTGTCCACAGGACAAATATTGGTGCAGCCAGGAGCTGGATACCTACCTATTCCTGCGATCAGAAGACGCTGTGTGGCATTGTTTCAGGGGGAGCGGTTTCCCTCTAGTGTTCCAGTGTGGGATGTCATGTTAATTTCCTAATTAGAGACAAGACAGTGCAAAGCTTCTTGGGACATGTAGTCCATACAAATAGAATAGAATGTGAAACTACAACTACCAGCTGGCTGATGGAGAAGAGCAGACCACTGGGAGAGACTATTAGAGGGAAGGCTGGAGGCCTGGTGAGCTCTCTTGGGATCGGCGTGGATCTGTATGGAGGGAATCTGTTACAGGGTGAGCTGCAGCTGAGTCGCGGCCTGCTCTGGCGGGGTTGCCCAGCAGATATTTGGAAGGACACCTGCAGACAGTTTGCCTTCACTATTCAGCGGCAGCCCAGAGGCCGCTCCTGTTCCATCCATCCTGCAGTGTTATCGGATTCGCGGAAGCCGGTTGTCATCCCTTGAGCCACATTCCTGAAAGGTTATCCTCATCATAAACCATCATCATCATCTTCTGTTCCAGTTTGGTGAGTTGTCTTATAGACACTGTATATAGACACCATTGTCTCCTGCACTCATTACCATCTTTGGTTCAAGGATCTATACCGACATATCATAGACACTATATACAGACATCTTTGCCATCCATTGTTCTGCTGTTGCTTGTAGTTCCATAGAATGTAACATCTTTAAGTCAGTGATCACTGTGAATCCAGTTACAGTTTTGATTTACACAGGAATATTGTCTGCTGGTTATACACAACCTATTGGATCACCTACTTTGCTTTTAACACTCAATATATCTTGCATGCAATTAAACACCTAGGAGCTAGCTGAAGATTAACTGGATTGCCACACAGCAACACAGGACTACTTTCACCTCCCTCCCCACTTCAGAGATTTGTTTTGCTGAAGCTTGTAGGGCTACAGTTCACTAAGAACTCTCTGTAAGAGCAGGTTGAATTGTAATACAGTTCCTGTTTGCTAAAAGTTGTACTTGTTTATCTACTGTTCTGCATTTATGTGTGAATAAGCAGTAGAGAGGGGTCTCATAAGAGCCATTCCTCTGCTCTGCTATAGCCTAATCACATAGGCATTATATGCACTTATTTGAGCATTTTTATATGCACTTATTTGAGATTATAGTGTTTAATGTTTTGAATCTTAGAGGTGATAGTTGTTTCGCTATCATTAACACTCTTTGGGAGACTACATTTTAAGGAGAAAACTTAAGATGACTCTTTGATTTCTTTTCCTATCATCACATTGAGTAAACTATTTCTGATTTAAAGTGGATGTAAACCCAATGTCATCCTTTCTAAACTACTGCTATAGGGGTTATCTATAAGGATATACATGCCTCCTGCATGTATCTTTACCTGTTAAATGTCTCCCCTCTGTCTGTTATTAGACCCGAAAAACTGCATATTCTGTAGGTGGGTCTGTTGTCTGGAGCTCGGTGGGTGGAGTTGTGATGTCAGTAGACTCCCCGCCCACCTCTACACTCCCCTGTGTATTTCTAACACTGAACTTCTGCTATGATCTCTAACATCCAGTGAAAAGACAGGAAAGTAACCAAATGACTTCAGCATGCCAAATCATGCTGAGGTGTGGAACAGCCAATCCTTGCAGAGCTGCTGAAGAAACTCAAAGCAAGGGGGAGTATTTGACAAAGTTTTTCACAGTTTGTCAAGATTTATCTCACTGAACAATAACAGAGGACTGCTCAGAAAAGGATTAACTCTGTGTGGCAAGACTGGGCTCAAATGATCGGAAATCTTATACTCTACAGTATGATATAAAAAAAAAAATTCGGGTTTACATCCACTTTAATCTATTCTGGTGTATGTCCTTCTTACTGCTGTTATCTAGTGGGGAAAAAAATGTTTGAACCCAGGGTGTCAGAGATGGCAGAGGACTCACAGGGTCAGGGCAACCAGAGGAGTACTGATTTATCTTGCGACCCTCGAGAGGGCAGCGCTACATTAGTCATGCACTCCACAAATCTGGCCTATAAGGAAGAGTGGCAAGAAGAAAGCCATTGTTGAAAGAAAGCCATAAGAAGTCCCGTTTGCAGTTTGCGAGAAGCCATATGGGGGACACAACAACCATGTGAAAGAAGGTGCTTTGGTTAGATGAGACCAAAATTGAACTTTTAGGCCTAAAGGCAAAACACTATGTGTGGCGAAAAACGAACCCTGCACATCACCCTAAACACGCCATCCCCACCGTGAAACATGGTGGTGGCAGCATCATGTTGTGGGGGTGGTTTTCTTCAGCAGGGACAGAGAAGCTGGTCAGAGTTGATGGGAAGATGGATGGAGCCAAATACAGGGCAATCTTCGAAGAAAACCTGTTCGAGTCTGCAAAAGACTTGAGACTGGGGAGGAGGTTCACCTTCCAGTAGGCCAACGACCCTCAACATACAGCCAGAGCTACAATGGAATGGTTTGGATCAAAGCACATTCATGTGTTAGAATGGCCCAGTCAAAGTCCAGACCTAAATCCAATTGAGAATCTGTGGCAAGACACAAAAATTGCTGTTCACAGACGCTCTCCATCCAATCTGACAGAGCTTGAGCTATTTTGAAAAGAAGAATGGGCAAAAATGTCACTCTCTAGATGTGCAAAGCTGGTAGAGACATCCCCAAAAAGACTTGACTCGGGGGCTGAATACAAATGCACACCACACTTTTCACATATTTATTTGTAAAAAACCCTGAAAACCATTTATCATTTTCCTTCCACTTCACAATTATGTGACACTTTGTGTTGTTCTATCACATAAAATCCCAATAAAATACATTTACGTTTTTTGTTTGTAACATGACAAAATGTGGAAAATTTCCAGCGGTATGAATACATATTCAAGGCACTGAACCAGCATGTCTTTGGAGTGTGGGAGAAAACCGGAGTACCCAGCGGAACCCACGCAGCCACAGAGAGAACATGCAAATTTCAGGTAGGAAGTGCCGTGGTTGGGATTCGAACCGAGGACCCTAGTACTGCTAAGTGGAAATGCTAACCACTGAGCAATAGACAATAGTTCAACAAAATCACCAATATGTTTCATAACATAAAAAAATAGACACATAGCTGAAATATAAAAATGAGCCTCATCCTAGTCTAAAATCAGTTAAAAAGATGTTTCTGGACAATAAACAATAAAATAATAAACAGGTAGCCCTGAAGTGCTTATTAATAAGGATTTGATGAAACGCCACCTTTAAATATAGTATAATGGACATATACTTGTAATGAAACAAAATGATGAGGCTATTCTTCCAGAGCTTATGGCCTCATGAATTGTACACATGCAGAATAAAACAGACTTCTATTTTATCTTATCCCAAGGAATGCATGAGATTGCTGCACAAACATGGCGGCCTGTAGAGCTTGGGATAGTGTCAGAGCTCAGAAGGTTTTTTATCGGGGGATCCCCAGAATTGGAAGATATAGCTTATGTTAGAACACCCGGAACTTTCCAGGTAAAGCATATTTTAAGGACGTGTACTGTATTTGGTTAACTTTGACTGTCATATGATAAATCTGTTATCCATGGAGATGTTACTTCTGGAGCCAATAATGAGATGTTGTGTTTTAGCGGTGGTGTGCTTCACTATCGTTATTGAGTGTTCCATTTGGAATGCTGAAATAAAAATACCACCCTGTGTGTGCAGCAGTTCCTCTCTCTAACCACTGTTCGAGGCACTGTAAGGCATATTTTGGTTTAAAATAGCCTTTTTGTCTCCTCACACAGTAAGTCCTATAACACAGGTAGAGGTTGTATTAAATATCAACAGAGGTACCCCTCTTGCATATAGACTGTGCAAGCCCATTTCCATGAGTAGGTGTTTGTTATTAAAAACTATCAACTTCTATTATATGTTTCTTAGGGGGGATAAGCTATAGTACCAGTTAGTCTATTCTGCAAATTGTGGCTTGCTGGATTTTTAGGGGCCCTACAGGATTGGGTCTCAGGTTTGTGAATTAAGATTAATCTACAGAGGGGCGTGGCCGGAAGTTGCCCTGAATGGATGCTTAAAGCCTCAGCTCTCCACTAGCCCACAGCACTAAGGCCTAAAAGGGGGACTTTTAGCCACATTTTATGGGAGGCAGCAGGAGAACCAGATCCTCCAAGCCCAGGGGATCATCCCAGCCGCCATCCGGTTCCACTGCAACCCTCCACGAATATTTTAAAATGCCTTCCATGTCCGAGGACAAACGGGACAAGATGGCGCCGACGGCTCCTACCTCCTCCACGAGGCAGCCACTACAACAGCGCTCGACTTCGCCTCCACTACCCCACTGAGCAGCGGACCTAGAGCGGGAGACGGAGGGATAGGTAAACAGGGGATCAGCAGCGGTGAGTCCATCCCCACCTCTCCCAGCACAGAGGAAGCATCAATGCGCGCCCCAGGACACTTTACCAGGCCTCACTGCAGCCTCTTACACGCAGTGCTCAGAGGCCTTCCCGCAGCTGCTGCGCTCTGTGTCAGACCCATCCCTATCCCTGGGAGGAACGGCATCCCCCAAACCATCCCTGCAGCCTAGTGACTTCCCCCCACTGCCAGACCCAGAGGGAACATGGGATCATGGACATATGCCAGAGGCACAATATGGAGGATGCACCCCCCAACCGGTGTTTGGTCCCCCCCCCCCGAACCTCCTCAACTGCAGAGACAAACCTGTCACAGTGCCTCCAGGCCCATAGAACAGGGGACAAACCAGACAAAATCATATGCCCAGGTGGCAAGTTCGCCGACCCTGACCCCTATGGATACCCTGGAAGGGGGTCATCCTTCTTATCCACAGAGGCCTTCATGGGGGGACACGGGGGCCCCCCAGCTCCAGTTTTGGGACTCTCGGACAACTGCACCCCCCTCCACCCTCCAAAGGGAATCCCCCCCACCGCATAGCCCACAACACCGCATGGGTCACACCCCGCGCTTCCAACAGCCCACCTCATGGCAAGATTGCCTTCAAGCTATCCCTACTAAGGAGGACTTTAAACTTCTCATAGAGGAGGTTAAATCCGCCTGCCGGGCGGAAATCCAAGTGATACATGCCAACCTTAAACATCTATCTGAGAGGATGGAAATGGCGGAGGAGGAAATACAAGAGACCAAGCTGGCGGTACATCGTACACAAGTGCAGGGGGCTGACCATCACATAATGCTCCGGAACATGCAACGCCATATCGGAGATTTGGACAATCGGGGGCGCAGAAACAATATCCGAGTCAGGGGCCTACCTGAATCTGAGGGTCCTGAGGACCTCCACAAAACCCTGCAACTCTTATTCAACGACCTCCTGGGGGACCCCCCAAACAAACCCATTGAAATGGAGCGAGCTCACGGCGCCCTGCGTCCCAAAGGGCCCGTCTCCAGACCCCGAGATGTCATATGCAGGGTCCACTCCTTTCCCCTGAAGGAGGACATCATGCGCAAAGCCCGCACCACAAAGAAAGTGCTCTTCGAAAATACGCAAGTCCAGCTATTTCCAGACCTTTCCTGGATCACTTTGCAGAAACGCAGACTGCTCCAACCCCTGCTCATTTTGCTTCAAGAAAATGACATAACTTACCGATGGGGTTTCCCCTTTAGCCTCACTGCTCGTCGGCAGGGAAAATCAGCAGTACTGCGCTTCCCTGAAGACCCGGACAACTTCTGTGACACCTTGGAGATCCCCGTCCCTAGTCTGCCTGAATGGGACTTAGTGGACTCGCTAACGCCACCTCCAGTGGTTTGGCAGAAGATCCCACCAACTAAACGTCCTAGGGACCGGGACTCTCCCAGAGGCTCTACCAAATCTAAACCTAAAAAAGGATGACTGCCTTGCTCCTAACTCCTGCCCCTCTCATCACAGTTACATGCATTCCCCCTTAGGCCCCCCCGCCTATCATTTAGTTTTCATTATTGGGAATTTTTTTCTCTCGAGACCTGTCAGTGGTGGTTCTTCGGGTCACTAGTCCCCCTAGAGGTTTACCTTACTAAAGTTCCCCATTGTTACCTTGTTTTGAGAACTTAAACACAGTTGACTTTGTTTTGAGTGGTTCACTATGCCCCCCCGGACTGGGCCCTTGTTTGGGGCGCTGACCGGGGGGACCTATTGGAACTTATTGGAGTCTGGGTGGTATATACTGCCCGGGACAACAACGAAATGTTTATTTCTAATTGAAATGTTAATAACCAACTCTCTCCTTTTTTTTTTTTTTCTCTCTCCTCACTCTTCCTTCTCTCTCTCCTCCCCACCCTCCTCTCCTTCCTGGCTCGCCGCGGGTCTGGGACGGTCACCTGGCTGCACTTCATGTCCGGATCTCCTCGCCTCCTAGATATCATGGAGGACTCACGGCTGGATAAGCTAAGTAATCGAGTGCACACATACACTAATGACCATGGCTAGGCTCATGTCGTTTAATGTCCATGGTTTGAATTCAAACAAAAAAAGACATCTTGCGTTGAGGGAGCTCAGGCGATCTGGGGCAGATGTAGCTATGTTGCAGGAAACACATTTGAACAGAGGAGACGCCTTCACCTTTGCATCTAAACAGTATCCCCAGGTCTACCAGTCCTTTAGTTCCCGCAAACGTGCGGGTGTGGCCATCCAATTTAAAAGAGGTTCTCCTTTTAAATGCACTGAGTCCTTAATTGATCCTAGGGGGCACTATATAATTTTAAGGGGACAGTGGCAAACGCTCCCAACACCCATCAGATACACTTCTTATCTAGGGTCTTCGCACGCCTGTTTAGGCTATCCAATGAATATTTGATCATTGTCGGAGACTTTAACTTAGTTCATTCGGTAGGCCTAGACCGACACGTGATTAATCCTACAGCCCCTCAGACCCGAGCTGTCCGTGACTCCAAATTATTTCGCCAATTAACCAGACGTCATGCTCTATTTGATGCATGGCGGGCTTTACACCCGGGAGACAGACAATACACCTCCTTCTCTGCTCCCCACCGCATGCATTCCCGATTAGACTATTTTTTCGTTAACACTGCTACTCTACGCGCTACCAAAACAGCTCAGATCCTACCCATATCCTGGTCCGATCATGCCCATTATTATATCACTAGAAATAGGCACCCCTACCCGCAAACCCAGTAATTGGCAACTAAACAACTTTCTCCTCCAACATGCCCCGTCTAGATTAGAACTAGAGACAATCTTGCAGAATTACTTTTTAGAAAATAATACCCCCGAAGTCTCCCTCCCTATCCTCTGGGAGGCCCACAAGGCAGTTCTCAGGGGACGGTGCATCGCGATCTCTTCGGGTATGAAGAAAAGTGCGATGGCATCTAAAATTCAAGCCGAGAGAGATCTTAAAACTCTAGAACTTCGTTTGCAGGCTTCACCATCCCTACCTCTCCATAAAAAAGTGGTTTGCCTCAGAAACACTCTCCGAGACTTAGCGCTGGGACAGGTGGAGAAGGCACTGCTTCGGCTAAAACAAACCTATTATGATAAAGGCAACAAAGCCCATACCCTTCTGGCACGTAAATTAACCGAGCGCTCCCACATGTCCACCCCTCACCAAATTAAAGATAAGAAGGGGGCACTTTTATCATACCCCCAAGACATAGTTCGGGCCTTTGAAGAATTTTACACAACCCTTTACAATAACCCTGAGATTCCCCAGGACCCGCTCCCTCCCGATTTGAAGGAACGTATGCGACAATATCTGGAGGATAGTGGACTTCCCAAAATCAAGGGGACGGACCTAATATCACTCAATGCCCCAATCACAGAGGAAGAACTAACGGCCACTAATAAAATCTTGCCCTCACATAAATCCCCCGGACCAGATGGTCTTCCTTATGAGTACTACAAGGCATTTCTCCCGATTCTCCTGCCCCACATGCGCAGGCTGTTTAACGCCTTCTTTCAAAAAAACCACTATCCCCGAGGATATGCAGAGGTCGTTCCTCACGTTAATCCCCAAACCTGACAAAGATCCTTCCTTCATTATGTGCCAGTTACAGGCCAATCGCACTTCTAAACTCTGATTTAAAAATCTTTACTAAACTTCTCTCGATGCGATTGAACCTGATACTTCCCTCTCTAATACATAAGGACCCGGTGGGATTTGTCTCCCTGCGTCAGGCAGGGGATAACACGAGACGAATCATTGACCTGATAGATGTGGCGAACAGGAATAAGCTGGAGGCGTTAGTTCTCGGCTTGGATGCAGAAAAAGCTTTCGACTGCCTTGGCTGGTCCTTCCTGTTCGCCACGTTGAATTGCATGGGATTCCGGGATCCATTTTTGCAAGCCATTAGACATTTGTACACCAATCCCTCATCCCAGGTAAAAACTCCCTTTGCCCTTTCGCAGGCTTTCCCGATCGCGAATGGAACCCGCCAGGGGTGCCCGCTTTCACCGCTACTATTTGCGTTGTGTGTTAAGCCTCTGGCGGTGTCCATTCGAAAAAATCAGAATATACACGGGATCCCGCTGAGAGATAGGGAATTTAAGTTGGCACTGTTTGCCGACGATATCATACTCACCCTGACCCAGCCTAGGATTTCACTCCCCAACTTGCATGCTGAGCTTGACCTATATAGATCTCTATCGGGTTAATGCAACTAAGTCAGAAGCTCTACCCATTAATATCCCAATACAGGAGACCCAACACTTGCAACAATATTTCCCCTACCACTGGAAAACATCATCCCTGAAATATTTGGGAGTTCAGATAACTCCCTCTTATTCCACCTTATACAGAGCTAATTATCCCCCTCTTTTCAAAAACATAAGGGACCTCCTACAAAAATGGAAGGCTCATCATATCTCCCTATTAGGGAGGATAGCTTCAGTTAAAATGGCTATCTTACCAAAGCTGATTTATCTTTTCCAAACACTTCCTATCCCAATACCACCGGCTGAATTAAGGAAACTCCAGGCAGATCTGATATGCTTTGTCTGGAACTACAAGAGGCATAGAATACCAAAATCGGTCCTGACGGCGGCGCGATCGGACGGCGGGTTGTCCTTCCCTGACCTAACTAAATACTATCAAGCCACCCAATTACGAGCCCTAGCCTCCTGGTTTACCCAGCGTTCTTATAATAAGGGGACAGAAATTGAAAAACTATGGATGGCACCAGTCCATCCAAATAGTATGCTATGGAATGCAACGGTGAAGGTAGATTCTACTAAGCTCTTGGGCCCTATGCTCCACCTCAGTTCACTCTGGCGTAAATTATCACGACTTTATAAATTATGCTCAGAAAGCTCACTCCTCACGTCATTCCTCTACAACCCCAGATTGCCTGCAGGCCTTACACACCAGATGTCTTCTCCATGGGCGACGAGAGATCTATTCCATTTTGGACAAAGACAATTCCATAGCTCAACTCACCAACCAGTCTGCTGACCAACCAAATTAGCCTGTCTAACCGTCTGTTAAAAGCAGGGGTTTAGTTAGCACACATTTGCAAACGCATGTGAAAGCTGCAAGGCCTCGTCAAGGCACCCTGTATACTTGCAGTCCTAACACTACTAAATTTATAAGTGTCTCCACAGTGGAAGCACATGCATTGAATGGATAGGTGTAGGTAGGTGAGCCTGGAGGCGGCCCAAGCCCCCTTAAAGGGACAGGAGCACACTGGACACCCAGCAAGAGCACAATGGCAGCAAAGGTGTCCAGTGTGTCCCCGACCCAAATTTACGTACAGTAACAAAACACTGGCCACCGCCCACACCCATAACTGGCCTTCACAGTAAGGAGCACATGGAGGGCATATACATGTAAGACAAAGACAATTCCATAGCTCAACTCACCAACCAGTCTGCTGACCAACCAAATTAGCCTGTCTAACCGTCTGTTAAAAGCAGGGGTTTAGTTAGCACACATTTGCAAACGCATGTGAAAGCTGCAAGGCCTCGTCAAGGCACCCTGTATACTTGCAGTCCTAACACTACTAAATTTATAAGTGTCTCCACAGTGGAAGCACATGCATTGAATGGATAGGTGTAGGTAGGTGAGCCTGGAGGCGGCCCAAGCCCCCTTAAAGGGACAGGAGCACACTGGACACCCAGCAAGAGCACAATGGCAGCAAAGGTGTCCAGTGTGTCCCCGACCCAAATTTACGTACAGTAACAAAACACTGGCCACCGCCCACACCCATAACTGGCCTTCACAGTAAGGAGCACATGGAGGGCATATACATGTAAGACAAAGACAATTCCATAGCTCAACTCACCAACCAGTCTGCTGACCAACCAAATTAGCCTGTCTAACCGTCTGTTAAAAGCAGGGGTTTAGTTAGCACACATTTGCAAACGCATGTGAAAGCTGCAAGGCCTCGTCAAGGCACCCTGTATACTTGCAGTCCTAACACTACTAAATTTATAAGTGTCTCCACAGTGGAAGCACATGCATTGAATGGATAGGTGTAGGTAGGTGAGCCTGGAGGCGGCCCAAGCCCCCTTAAAGGGACAGGAGCACACTGGACACCCAGCAAGAGCACAATGGCAGCAAAGGTGTCCAGTGTGTCCCCGACCCAAATTTACGTACAGTAACAAAACACTGGCCACCGCCCACACCCATAACTGGCCTTCACAGTAAGGAGCACATGGAGGGCATATACATGTAAGACAAAGACAATTCCATAGCTCAACTCACCAACCAGTCTGCTGACCAACCAAATTAGCCTGTCTAACCGTCTGTTAAAAGCAGGGGTTTAGTTAGCACACATTTGCAAACGCATGTGAAAGCTGCAAGGCCTCGTCAAGGCACCCTGTATACTTGCAGTCCTAACACTACTAAATTTATAAGTGTCTCCACAGTGGAAGCACATGCATTGAATGGATAGGTGTAGGTAGGTGAGCCTGGAGGCGGCCCAAGCCCCCTTAAAGGGACAGGAGCACACTGGACACCCAGCAAGAGCACAATGGCAGCAAAGGTGTCCAGTGTGTCCCCGACCCAAATTTACGTACAGTAACAAAACACTGGCCACCGCCCACACCCATAACTGGCCTTCACAGTAAGGAGCACATGGAGGGCATATACATGTAAGACAAAGACAATTCCATAGCTCAACTCACCAACCAGTCTGCTGACCAACCAAATTAGCCTGTCTAACCGTCTGTTAAAAGCAGGGGTTTAGTTAGCACACATTTGCAAACGCATGTGAAAGCTGCAAGGCCTCGTCAAGGCACCCTGTATACTTGCAGTCCTAACACTACTAAATTTATAAGTGTCTCCACAGTGGAAGCACATGCATTGAATGGATAGGTGTAGGTAGGTGAGCCTGGAGGCGGCCCAAGCCCCCTTAAAGGGACAGGAGCACACTGGACACCCAGCAAGAGCACAATGGCAGCAAAGGTGTCCAGTGTGTCCCCGACCCAAATTTACGTACAGTAACAAAACACTGGCCACCGCCCACACCCATAACTGGCCTTCACAGTAAGGAGCACATGGAGGGCATATACATGTAAGACAAAGACAATTCCATAGCTCAACTCACCAACCAGTCTGCTGACCAACCAAATTAGCCTGTCTAACCGTCTGTTAAAAGCAGGGGTTTAGTTAGCACACATTTGCAAACGCATGTGAAAGCTGCAAGGCCTCGTCAAGGCACCCTGTATACTTGCAGTCCTAACACTACTAAATTTATAAGTGTCTCCACAGTGGAAGCACATGCATTGAATGGATAGGTGTAGGTAGGTGAGCCTGGAGGCGGCCCAAGCCCCCTTAAAGGGACAGGAGCACACTGGACACCCAGCAAGAGCACAATGGCAGCAAAGGTGTCCAGTGTGTCCCCGACCCAAATTTACGTACAGTAACAAAACACTGGCCACCGCCCACACCCATAACTGGCCTTCACAGTAAGGAGCACATGGAGGGCATATACATGTAAGACAAAGACAATTCCATAGCTCAACTCACCAACCAGTCTGCTGACCAACCAAATTAGCCTGTCTAACCGTCTGTTAAAAGCAGGGGTTTAGTTAGCACACATTTGCAAACGCATGTGAAAGCTGCAAGGCCTCGTCAAGGCACCCTGTATACTTGCAGTCCTAACACTACTAAATTTATAAGTGTCTCCACAGTGGAAGCACATGCATTGAATGGATAGGTGTAGGTAGGTGAGCCTGGAGGCGGCCCAAGCCCCCTTAAAGGGACAGGAGCACACTGGACACCCAGCAAGAGCACAATGGCAGCAAAGGTGTCCAGTGTGTCCCCGACCCAAATTTACGTACAGTAACAAAACACTGGCCACCGCCCACACCCATAACTGGCCATCACAGTAAGGAGCACATGGAGGGCATATACATGTAAGACAAAGACAATTCCATAGCTCAACTCACCAACCAGTCTGCTGACCAACCAAATTAGCCTGTCTAACCGTCTGTTAAAAGCAGGGGTTTAGTTAGCACACATTTGCAAACGCATGTGAAAGCTGCAAGGCCTCGTCAAGGCACCCTGTATACTTGCAGTCCTAACACTACTAAATTTATAAGTGTCTCCACAGTGGAAGCACATGCATTGAATGGATAGGTGTAGGTAGGTGAGCCTGGAGGCGGCCCAAGCCCCCTTAAAGGGACAGGAGCACACTGGACACCCAGCAAGAGCACAATGGCAGCAAAGGTGTCCAGTGTGTCCCCGACCCAAATTTACGTACAGTAACAAAACACTGGCCACCGCCCACACCCATAACTGGCCTTCACAGTAAGGAGCACATGGAGGGCATATACATGTAAGACAAAGACAATTCCATAGCTCAACTCACCAACCAGTCTGCTGACCAACCAAATTAGCCTGTCTAACCGTCTGTTAAAAGCAGGGGTTTAGTTAGCACACATTTGCAAACGCATGTGAAAGCTGCAAGGCCTCGTCAAGGCACCCTGTATACTTGCAGTCCTAACACTACTAAATTTATAAGTGTCTCCACAGTGGAAGCACATGCATTGAATGGATAGGTGTAGGTAGGTGAGCCTGGAGGCGGCCCAAGCCCCCTTAAAGGGACAGGAGCACACTGGACACCCAGCAAGAGCACAATGGCAGCAAAGGTGTCCAGTGTGTCCCCGACCCAAATTTACGTACAGTAACAAAACACTGGCCACCGCCCACACCCATAACTGGCCTTCACAGTAAGGAGCACATGGAGGGCATATACATGTAAGACAAAGACAATTCCATAGCTCAACTCACCAACCAGTCTGCTGACCAACCAAATTAGCCTGTCTAACCGTCTGTTAAAAGCAGGGGTTTAGTTAGCACACATTTGCAAACGCATGTGAAAGCTGCAAGGCCTCGTCAAGGCACCCTGTATACTTGCAGTCCTAACACTACTAAATTTATAAGTGTCTCCACAGTGGAAGCACATGCATTGAATGGATAGGTGTAGGTAGGTGAGCCTGGAGGCGGCCCAAGCCCCCTTAAAGGGACAGGAGCACACTGGACACCCAGCAAGAGCACAATGGCAGCAAATTCCATATTCCATTTTGGTCATCTGGTGCATCAATGCACGCGTAGATTGCTTTCCTTCACAGACCTCCAGAAAAAATTTGACTTACCGCGGCAAGTGTTTTATGGATACTTGCAGATTAGGCACTATGCTCAATCACTTGCCCCGAACTTACAATTCTCGGCCCCAACTCCTTTCGAAGGCCTGATATTGGAGGGTTCGGCTAGACATGGACTAATTTCCGATATTTACCGGATACTAAATTTCTACAACATTACTGATCAGGGTAAACATACATATATGCTCCGCTGGGAGAGGTTTTTGGGTGAGGAAATCTCAGAGTCTACATGGAAGACGGTCTGGTCTCAGACAGCCAAGAGTTCACTCTGTACACTGTACAAAGAGAACGCCTATAAAATTCTTTTTTTATGGTATATGACACCTGATGTTCTCCACGCCATCTACCCTTCTAGTTCGGACAAATGTTGGCGGTGCCTGAAAGACAGAGGGACCTTATATCACATCGATTGGTCATGTCCCAAAATAGTTCCCTTTTGGACAGAAACGCAATTATTACTGAACCGCCTGTTGGGCGTGCAAGTTCCTAGAGCCCCGAAATTATTTCTTCTTGGAGTGTCCGGATTACGTGTATCTCGACACTCCAGGAAATTACTTGGCCATGTTCTTACAGCAGCGAGATGTCTGGTAGCCCTCCATTGGAAAAGACAGGCCCCACCTACTCAAGCAGACCTCTATACCAGAATAAAAGACATCGAGCTAATGGAGAAAATGACAGCCAGACTACAAAATAGATTGGAGGCCCATGATAAGGTCTGGGAAGATTGGCACAGGCGAGAGGACCCACCCTAGGCCAGCGGCTAAGCCTCCTCCCCCTCCCCCCTCTCATACCTCTTTTCTTTTTTCCTCCTTTATCTTCTATCCTTCTTTACATTGTTAGATTATATTCAGATTAACAACGATACCTGCTGGATGACAGTTTTAGTAGCTATGGAATGTGTTATACCACTACTGTACTTGGATGATTATATTCTGAAGTTTACTGATTACCAGATTGATTGTCCACCAGTTGCACTTAGTTACATGCGACACTACTGTTCTATGTACATATCTTTATGTATAATAAAAATTATTTGAAAAAAAAAAGATTAATCTACACTGTAAGGAAAAAAAAAATGAATCCTTGAAATGCAAACAGGGAACACAACCTACCCCATTGGGGATTCACCTTTACATCGATGTCCCTGTAGTGCACTAGTCTATTTTACTTTCTTTTCACAGTAATCTGATGATTTGTTAAACCTTTTGCCTACCTCCATGTAATGCAGTAAAGGTGTTCCAAAAACACCCACTGTAGGATACTTGTTTTTTTCAGACAAGAAAGCTTTGGAAGTTTAAATCTGATTAGTGATGATGGCAGCCTGCATTGGGAAGACAGAGCTTGATCTCTGAGAAAACACTTCCAGTGGTGCACCTCTTCACTCCGCTGCACACAATACCACAACCCCATTCGCTCCCAACTGGTCAGTGCAGAGATATCTGCATGTTAATATAGTAGCTGTCAGGGCTGCCAGCAGATTCTCACTCCTCCTTTCCTTACTCTCCTGTGCAGACACAAGGAGGTTGGGAAGCTAGGGGATATATGTACAGCAGCTAATAATGATCTGAGCTACCAGAGATGTGTATGCCTAAGGGTGGTACAGTATGCTGCATGGGATCTGAACAGCTAGGAAAGTGTGTGTACAGGGGTGATATGCTTCCAATTTTCTTCGCAGAGCTGCTGATCTTCATTCTGTCATCCAGAGTTATTTGCTGTGGTGTTTTTTTGTTTTTTTTGCGTGGAAACAATTACTGTATAGTTCCCTTGTGCTCCACAATTGTAACATTTGAAGTCATCTACAAAATTAGGTTATGTGAACTAGCCTTGAAGTAACATCTTGATCTTACAAAAATAAAGTAGAGGTCACCCACAACTTTTTGATTGAATCTGGGATGCTTGGCCGGCATCTACCTTTGCAATCCCAAGTGTGCTTTTGTTTATTTATGCCCCAGTTTTTTTTCCTGTTACTTTGTGTTTGCAAACCTGTAGCTAAACAATGTACTGTATTATTGTTTCTAATGTATAATAAGGAGAGACAACAACGGTAGGTTTTCTCATTGTAATGGTTTATTGCATGCAAGAAAACTAACAAATTATCTTTAAAAAAAAAGTAGCTTGTTGTTGGTATTATTATTACAGTTACTTATATAGCGTCGAAAATTTACGCAGCACTTTTACATATATTGTACATTTACATCAGTCCCTGCCTTCAAGGAGCTTACAATCTAAGGTCCCTAACTCACATTCATACATACCCATACTAAGGCCAACTTAGAAGACAATTAACCTACCAGCTGTCTTTGAAGTGTGGGAGGAAACAGGAATACATGGAGGAAACCCACACAGGCACAGGGAGAACATGCAAACTCTATGCATGCAGTGCAGTGGTTTGGGTTCAAAGCGACGACCTTTGTGTTGCCAGGTGGAAGCGCTAACCAGTGTATTTTCTAATACCATTTTCCTGTAGGGAGAGCGTCTGAGTCGCTTTGGATTCAGAACAGAGACAACTGGCAAGGTGACATTTCGCTTTCACTCGATACACCAGTCAAGGTAAGAGTAAGCAATTTATACAGGAGGTATCTGTGATTCAAAAGATAAATAAAAACTGCAGTCTACTTGTGCTTTGCGGATCCCAGTAGTGTAATGATCTACAGTAACTGCAGCTGTGGTTTGATGGGATCATCTCACAGCATGCACTGTGAGGTCATTACATGAGTATCTTGGAGACAAACTTTTGCTAGCTCCTGTAGTTTGAGGTCTTTGAAATCCCCTACACGCATACAAAAAAAGTATATTGACTCCTCCTTCCCTGTCAGTGATGGCAGAAAAGCAGCCTAGCCCATCCAGCTTCAGGAGCCCAAGGGTGGGTGCACATCTTTGACAAATAGTTCCGCTAATGGAGAGTGGCTACAAATGTTTTAAATTGCCCCAATAAATTAATTCCAAAAATGCAGCACTAGTGACAGACGACTTATTTAACTCTCTTACTGCCAGAGCATTTGTTTTTTCGTTGCATGCGCAAGTAAAACATGCATTTTTAGCCCGAATCTTATTTAAAACCCCAAAATATACAGTATATAGATAAAGTGATGCGTTCGTATTATCTAAAGGATATCCTACTACTTCATTGTGCTGACAAAACACATCCTAAAGTTGAATACATTGTTACAAACTTTTTACAAAACATGCGCAGTGAAATCCACATAAAGGATAATTATCTAAATACAATGTGTTTAAAATTTTCCTGTGTGCTTAAATAGAGGACCTCCCGGGATATAAATCCAAAAAATAAATAAATAAATTACCACTGTTCTTGTGAGTTGGTGATAAAAATAAAATGTAAAAAAATATATAAAAATAAAGTACAATTATAAGAGTTTATATGAAATCCAATACACCTAAATAAAATAGTGATTGGTTTACTGATTAGAAGCAAAAATGATACCTCCTATACGTTTTAAGTCAGGGATTTGTGAGTCAAGATGAATCAGCAGTGGCTGGGCTTAATCCCTTTCGTCCGCCGGCTTGGGTCATTTACTCTCCGCTTTTAATGCTCTCCACCATATGCAATACAAAAAATGAAAAAAACCATTGCGCACATATCATCTAGTACATATATGTAGCAGAGACCCCAATAAATTCAATCACATGATCTTTAGATTATAAATCGCATTTCTCCAGTTTTATGGTCAGTTTTTTTGGGCTTGTTGGTAGCCCCATTTTTGAGGCAGTTCCATTTTCTCAGCTCCACTGCAGCCCCCTACAACACAACATTCTGTTTTCGTGAGACAAATTGGTTCAGTCTCTAGCCAAAATGACTCGCTTGACTCCGAAGACCAAGCTATTATTGGCCTGATGGCTCAGAAATCCAGTCCAGAAGTTATAAAAATCCTTCTATACAGAAGGAGAGAAGCAGCATCGATCTGAGTGTAGTATTAAAATATAGACAATTCAATAGTATGTTAACAACTCGCAAGATAAAAGGTAGTCTGGCAGATGTCAAGCATGACCTCCCTGCACTATACAAGTCTGGACTGCTGCAATCGGTGTATTCTGCAGTCACTGCTACGCAGGTGGATTCCAGGGCTCATGGGGAAGCACAGGGGGCTGACAGGTGAGACTTCACCGGATGGAGAGGCAGGAGCTGTGGCGGCGTGCGTTCAAAGCTTTCATGCTTCCCCATCAGCCCTGGAGCCCTGAAATACACCAGCGGGGCCGTGACCTAAGGATTACACTGATCGCAGCGAGTTTGTAACTCACTATTAAATTGTCTATATTTTAATACTAAACTCAGATTGATGCTGCTGTCTCTCCGTATGTTTGCTTGTAGAGTTGCTTCTTGCTCTGACAGCTGGCCTCCTTCATATAAAGAGTTCCTGGGATTCAATTATATTAGGACTTTTCTTGCATCCTATAGACTTTTTAACATATGGGCTTTTTATTTTTAGCCCTTTATCTTTAACTTTTTTTGGCTTGAATGCTGGTCCAGTTACCCCTTTCCCTTACCCGTCACACCTCCCTGATGTCTCTCCAAGCGCTTTACAATTTTTTATTTTTTAGTAACGATCCTAAGAACAGCAGATTCTAGCCGGAAGGGCTGGAGAGAAAACCTGTAGACAGTTCAGGGGACTTGGTTGCTGGAGGAATCTTGCCAACATTCTGAAGCTCCAAGCGTTTTGGTTTTTAGGCATAGACAACTGGCAGTTGGACTTCCTCAGCAGGCAGTGTCTAGATCCAGGTCTCTGATTCAGTAGTTACCACCCTGTTAAAAGCTAGGTCTACCATTGCACATAGAAAGCTTACTTCACTTGTTGCAAGGAAAGAAGATTTCAACCCAGGAAATACTCTGTGGGTGGACTGCTAATCTTTCTGCAATCAGGTCTGGGTCAGCATTTGATCTTGAGTACCATCAAGGAGCTAATCTTGGCCATTACCATCCTATTCCAAAGACCGCTAGCCTCCCATTCATTGGTTAGACTTTTGTACAGGTTGTCTCATGTGAACCCTTCTGTACAACCACCTCTTACTCTGTGGGATTTAAAGTTGGCTCTTTCGGCACTTTAGAGATTGCCTTTTGAACCCATTAGGGATATTTCCCCTTTCTCTGACCCACAAAGTTGCGTTTCTTCTTGCTATCACCTCTGTGAGGCATGTCTGAGCTGATAACCTTCTCCTGTAAAGAACCTGTTTTTTCCTACACAAGGACAGGGGGGGGGGGGGGGTATTGAGACCTAGAGCCCTTTTCCTTCCTAAGGTGTTTCAGCCTTTCAACTCATCCAGGATATTGTTTAATTTCTCAGTCTGGCTCCAGTACACCAAAAGTTTTTTCTGAATAACTGAACCCTTAATCCGAATATACTATAGGATAGGCTACACAACATAAAAGGTATACCATACGAAACCAAAACATCTGCAAAACCCAAAAAAAATCTCGGTTTGTAGAGCTAGAGCTCAGCAGGGAGCATTAGGTCTCATTCACATTGATGGGGTCAAACCTGCGTTTATATGAGTTTTTAAAGGAAATATCAAAATGTATGTAATCATTTTTCAATAGTGTAATTCATTTAGGTGCGGTCAGTTTATCTGCGTTTAGGAAAAATAGAATTCTGTTTGTCCAGAATCTGATTAGAAACGCAAACGCAGGTTTATGTAACTAAACATGGCTTAACTTGCTTTTAGGGCTCATGCAAACTGCAGCTCAAAGAAGTGGCTCCTATAGGCTTTTGAGCTTTTTTGAGCTCTCATTTTATTTCTACCTGGAAACTCTCCTACATGTTAGCCAATGTGTCCATGCACACTATGGTTTTTTCAGGAGTTTACAGGCATATGCTCTTACAATCAGAAAAAAAACTCCCACCAAACTCGAATTTTTGAGAGGAGCTTTCGAGCAGAAAAGACGCCCAAGTGTCCAAAAACACGTGAAAAAGCATGAAAGAGCATGGGGGGAAAAAAAACCCTTATGCTCAAAAAAGCTCAAGAAAAACGTGCAAATGAGCCCAAAACAGTACAGGCTTTCATCAAGCTGAAATAAAAGCTCAAATGCCTGTAAAAGCTTGAGCTGCAGTGTGCATGAGCCTTCAAAGAGAAGTTCCAGCCAGGGGGAAAAAAATAAGTCTACTGTAGCTGCTGACTTTTAATATAGGACACCTATGGGGGGGCGTGGCCGACGATGGAAGGCTGAAGATGCGCTTTACTGAGCTCTGTGCTCTCCCGACTTCCGCAGGCTATTTCTCAGTTCATCCACTGCCCATATCCTCATGTCTGCACCTGCCTCCCATGCTGCTGACCCCGCTGATCTACAGCAGGGGTATAATTAGCGATACCTACTCCGCCAAACCCCGTAGGACTCCCGCTCCGGAAAGGACAAGATGGTGCTGAGCCGGACCCCGCTCAAGCTCCGCTCTGGCTCCTCCGTTACAGCGGCTTCATCCACTTTCCCTGACGCAGCAGAGCTCAGTGACACTGCTCCCCCGGAGTCATCGACTTCTACAGGCCTGCCAGCGCTCTCTGAAGCTGCTCCCACATGGGATGGCTCGGCTGCTGCTCCTCCACCAGTACCAGAGGCATCCTCTGGCTCTCCAACTACTGCTTTTTTCTCTGCTTTCCATGTTGGCTTTGAGTCATGGGCCTCCAAGATGGAATCCTCTCCACACAGAGCTGGAAGCTTTAAAGCAACAGGTCTCAGCTTCAGAAACTGTGGTGTCAGCTATAGCGCTCACTCAAGAGGACCATGCTACTAGAATACTAGCCTTGGAAAAGACATCCACCGCCCACCTCCATCACCTTCGCCAACACCAGCTCCGCATTGATGACAGCCAGAACAGGAGCCGCCGGAATAACATTCGGAATAACATTCGGCTCCAAGGTATCCCAGAAGCGACAGCAGGTACTGACTTAAAACCAACGGTCCTTGTAATACTCAACCAAGTCTTAGGCAGAAACACTAACTTACCCATTGAACTGGATAGAATCCAATAGAGTTGGAGGACCTAAAAGGGACCGTGCTGATCGTCCCAGAGACGTGCTCTGTCGGGTCCACTACTATGCGCTGAAGGAAGAAATAATGCGTAAAGCGTGGCGTCTAGGTCCAGTGGGCTTTAAGCGGACGCTATCAAGCGGATGCTATCTACACTTGGGGCCATCACTTCAGCATCAAAGTGACCAGAGGGGACCATAAATATGTCTGATCAGATCCAGATCAACTTCCTGAATTTTTCCAGTTCCTCGATCAGGACCCTATCAGCGTCCCGAAGATGCTTGTTCCTCCAGATGATCATTGCAGGCCAATGGGCAATGCTTCTCATTCCCAACGAAGTCGCCGGCCTAGGTCCAGATCCATGTCCACTGAAGATAGATTTTGCCGAACGCTGTCACCGGAGGCCTGATATGTCCTTCCCGCCTGATACCTACATGTGTAGCTGTGTGCTTTCCCCCTTCCACATCCTATTGACAGGCTTACAGAGACACCCCATACTCAGGTTTGCCCTTTGGGCTACTCACTATTGAAGGGGTGATATTTTTTCCTGTTCCTTAGCACAGTGTTGACTTTAATTTTACAAGCATTTATCCAACCCTCCGCAGGCACTATAGGGTTAAGGGGGTAGGGGAGAAATGCATTAAGGGCATCACTGGAATGTTGTCCCAACCATGCTTGGACCCCCATCGCCTAACCTTCTGATAATATTCCCCCCTCACCTTACAATGGTTGGTAGTAAGGAAAAGACTGGTCTTAAAATCTGACCTTTAGGAGTCCCCCCCCCCCCCCCCCCCCCCCCGTATACAGTCTGCCTTGCCTTTTGGCATGTTAATGGGCACGGGGGGTCTGGGTTCCAAAGAGGCCTCTCTGTATTTGTTGTGGAATTATCATTATAAGTAATAGG
Organism: Lithobates septentrionalis; assembly: GCA_037952835.1. Lineage (NCBI taxonomy): Eukaryota > Metazoa > Chordata > Amphibia > Anura > Ranidae > Lithobates > Lithobates septentrionalis. The sequence goes on along the minus strand of JBBDGP010001282.1, from coordinate 494,440 downwards.
CTGCTGATCTATGTATATTTTTATTTGGGGTGGGCACATTTGACATTGATCCATTGACATTTTGTCTTACGCCACTGTGGATCTAGATCCGTTAACCTCCAATAAGAGGTATAACTAACCCTAACTATCTGGCCGACCCCGAAGGGAGCTATGTCTGTGAAATTTACCTTGTGGGGTTCTAAATTTACAATAGCCAATATCTATTCACCTAATACAAATCAGGCCCGAACTGCATTGCAGTTTTTGGAAGTTTTGTCAGGTTTTATGGACGGGAAACTCATCATAGGAGGTGATTTTAAGATGCCCCTAGACCCACTACTGGACTCCTCCACTTCAAGGTCCAGTATCCCTTTCTCTAAATTGAAAGCTCTGAAAAGGGCATTGTATGACATGCACTTGATGTATGGAGGGTTTTATTCTCCTAGTCTTGGAGCTATACCTATTATTCTCCTGTCCACCATTCCTAAAGTTGGTTTGATTACTTTTTTAATGAATCACAGTTACTTGGACTGGTCCCCAGATTGCGATATTGAAACTATGGTTTGGTCTGACCACTCCACTGTTTTTCTGACACTTTCGGTTCCTTCTGCTCTCTTGAAGGAGGTCACCTGTATTTCGGAGACCATATCCAATTTCCTCTCAGACCACGTTATGGACTCTACCTCGCTCCCCATCCAATGGGAAGCGTTTAAAGCCATCTTACGAGGCGCTTTCATCCAGATAGGCACACGCATGAAAAAGGAACGATCGACTTTCATTGCTTCTGCAAAACCTCAAGAATTTAGAGACCGCACACAAACGTTCTCCTACAGTTGAAACTCTCTCGGTAGTTACTTCAGCCCATTCTTAACTTTGAGAACTGTATGAATCGTCTGCCCGTGCTTTTGCTGATAAGCTATTCACTGCATCAATACAAATTTTGGGACAAATTCAGTCGGCCGCTAGCCCGTACCCTTCATCCTAAACAATCTTCTTCCACTTCCATACCGCATATACAGGGCCCCTATGGCGATGTTCTCTCCTCACCCTCGGAGATATCCTCGACATTCAGGGATTTTTACAAGTCCCTAGTCTATGATATCCCACTTCTGACTGACACGCAATCTAAAAGTGAGTTGGAAAAGGAAATGATGTCTTATATTGAAGAAACTACTCTGCCGACATTAGATGCTGAAACGATTGAGGACCCTATCTCTGAGGATGAGGTGGTCAAGGCTATTTGCAGGTACTTTCACTGGGAAAAGTCCAGGTCCTGATGGTTTCACTCCTAAATTTTTTAAACAATTTGCTCCCCTTTTGTATCCTTTTTTGACCAAAGTGTTAAACACTCTGACGAAGGGTTATGGGTTCCCTACTCAAAAACTTGAGGCACATATATCTCTCATTCCCAGATCTGGCAAGGACCCCTCTAATTGTGCAAATTATAGGCCAATCTCTTGATTGCCGTTGATCTGAAGATCTTCGCCAAGGTACTTGCCAATAGATTACAGCCATTACTGCCCCGCTTGATTCACCTAGATCAGGTCGGTTTCATGAGTGGCGCGAGAGGCCAGAGACAACATTCTGAAAACCCTCCTGCTGACGGATTGCGCTCGCACGCACTATGTCCCCTTGAGCCTTCTTACAGTCGACACCGAAAAAGCATTCGATCAGGTTAGTTGGCGGTTTCTTCATTTAACCCTACAACAGACAGGCTTGGGCCCACACATGGTCTCAAGAATAATGTCTCTTTATTAATCCCCTTCGGCTCGAATCAGAATTACCGGTTCTCTGTCCCCTGTTCTCTATTCACAACGGTACGCGACAAGGATGCCCCTTATCACCCCTCCTCTGTTCTTACAATGGAACATCTAGCAGTGGCCTTACACCAAAACATAGCTGTAAGCAGCGTCTCGGTGGGTCCTTTTTACAATAAACTGGCCCTATTCGCAGATGATCTGCTTCTGTTTGTCACGCAACCTCTAACCTCCCTCCCCTCAATCTTGGCGGAATTTAAAAGATTTTGCAGCGTCAGCAACTTTAAAGTGAATTACAACCAGTCGGAACTTTTAAATATTTCCCTCCCACCAACAGTCCTAAAGCGAATTTGAACCTCATTCCCCTTAAAAACCGGATCTACCTCTATCTGCTACTTGGGGATACAGATACCGATGGAGGCATCCCAACTCTTCTCCTTAAATTTTCTCCCACTCCTCCAGAAAACTAAAGCGGAATTATCGGTATATGCTACCAAGAGACTTTCGTGGCTCGGTAGAATAAACACACTGAAAGTTGGTGTTCTCCCTCATTTTCTATACCTGTTACAAACTGTCCCTATCCTCCTTCTTCCTAACTCGTACCTCTGGTCTTTGCACCAGGTGTTCTTTAAATTCTTTTAGCAAACGTTGCGTCCTAGAATTGGATTTGCAACTCTCTCTTTCAAAACATCGGGGCGGGGCAGGAATTCCTGATATAGCTCTCTATCATAAAGCTGCAGCCTTTACACGAATCTTGGATTGGTTCCATCACCAATCTTCTAAGTTATGGGTCCAGTTAGAGAGCCACTTAAGCCCATCTCACTCGACAGATGCTTCATCAATGGGATCGTGCAAATTCTGCTCTTCACCTATCACTCTGTACAGGCCTTATGACTCCTTTTTTTGGGACCCCGGTTTTTCCCCCAGCTCTTCACACACTGAGGTTTGGGACTTGGAACCATAGGAGACTAGCTCAGATTCTTCTTTAATGACAACACGTGCCTCCATGCCACCAGTCGCTAATTTACTTTAATGGCTACAGCGTCAGCAGGCCCTGTGGTAAATATGCACGTTTCCCTCCCTAACAACGCTACAAGCTAAACCTACAGAATTTGAATCTCGGCTTTTACAAGAGGGCCCCCCGTTACATGTGGTCTCTCAACTATACTCATTACTCCTGTCAGGGTCATCCCAAGATCTACCCTCCTATGCCCAGGCATGGGACTCTGAGCTTCATCATCCTATTCCCCATTCTGACTGGCTGAAGTGTTTCACCTTAACCCATAAACTTTCTTTAGCTACTAAACACCAGGACACAGGATTTACGACTACCACTAGATGGTATAGGTGCCCATCTGTCATGCATCATTTTAACCGTTACACACCCAATAATTGCTGGCGCTGTGGTCCCCCCCCCGTCAGATCCTTCTGGCAACATATCTTTAACCTTTACTGCAAATTGATGACGACCTCCGTTCAACCCTCACCTGAAATTGCTTTCCTGTCAATACTTCCTGGATCCTTCAAATCCATTAAAAAAGACATCCTTAAACATTTCTTACTCGCAGCTAGAAGAGTTATACCTTGCCATTGGAAGACGAACGACATGCCTTCCCTAGGGCAGTGGGCCATGGAAGTTGAATCAATCAGAGACCTTGAGCGGCTGTTGGTGCAGGAAGCTCATAGGGAAGAACAGTTTTCACTAACCTGGACCTCTTGGTCTATGTTCCGCTATTCATCCGAATTTGTAATTTGAGCCTCAGGTGACCCCCGAAATATCTCCTCTGAACCATGACAGAGTATACCAAATTCCTCTTTCTGGATTCTAGATCATATTCTGTGCTGTTGGTCTACCTACTTTTTTTCTCTGTCTCTTTACTCTTGGCATAAAAAGAAGTATCAACATAGGCTCTTCAACTAAGTGCTCCCTACATCATATCTTTGCATAGTAAATTGACTCCTAAAGGTCAAACGTTCTTCATGTTCACTTTGTGCCCTATTATATTTTGCTGTCCTCCTAATCGTTTTCACGAAAACGGCTGTTACATTATGCTTTAATATACTGTATGTCTACAGATGATTATTGTATTTTACTTTTTGAAGTTGAAAGATCTTTGTAATAGATTCTATCACACTTTATATACATCTGTGTATTGCTCTTTTTTTTCTTGATGCAATATATTGAGATTGAACTAATATAAGGACACTTATCTGTCCAGGGAGCCCGCCATGTCGGCACCCCAAACTGAATCCGCTCATCGACTCCGGGCGCAGGCATCTTCACTAAGGGAAGTAGGAAGTGAAGCAATTCGGCCTCACAGCCTGTTTCCTACTGCGAATGCGAGAATCATGCTGCGCTTTCTCAATGGTCCCACTGTCTTCTGGGACCTGTATCTCCCAGAAGGCAGCAGGAGGGGCCAGAAGTTTCGTGGATCGTCGCACAATGATGCGGCAATCTTATATTGAAGTGGGAGCGGGTACCTGGTGTTTTATAGGTATCCCCTCCCCCCCGGAAGGTGCCAAATGTGGCAGCGGAGGTGGGGAGGAAGCAAACAAGCAGAGCTTCCCCTTTTGGATAGAGCTCCGCTTTAAGCAGAAACATCTGAATGACCTAGGAAGTAAGAAAGTTGTTTATACTTCCCAGATAACTTCTGCATTTAGAAAAGCTAAACACCAGGAGGTCAAGTGTGAATTTAGTCTTAGCTTTGCTGATTGCAACGCTATAGGTCTGACTCAACAGACAGCTTGTTAGACTTCTGCAGCACGACAATGGATTTCCCAGAAAGAGCAAGGGTCCTTCTCTGCAACCTACTAACAGAATAGGCTTTGTACCTTAGGCTGTGGTGTTTGTATACAGAAAACAAACTGTAATGCCGCGTACACACAATCGCAAATTCCGACAACAAAATCCATGTTTTTTTCCGACGGATGTTGGCTCAAACTTGTCTTGCAAACACACGGTCACACAAAGTTGGCCGGAAATTCCGATCGCCAAGAACGCGGTGACATAGAACACGTATGACGAGCCGAGAAAAAATGAAGTTCAATAGCCAGTGCGGCTCTTCTACTTGATTCCGAGCATGCGTGGAACTTTGTGCGTCGGAATTGTGTACACACGATCAGAATTTACGACAACGGATTTTGTTTTTGCAAAATTTGAGATCCAGATCTCAAATTTTGTTTGTGGGAAATTACGACGAAAAATGTCTGGAGCCCTACACACGTCGGAATTTCCGACAACAAGCTCCCATCGAACATTTCCCATCGTGTGTACGCGGCATAAGGGTCTGATTACATTTTGCAGTGGATTACCACACGTACTGTTGTGTGTTAACTTGTGTTGCAAAACATTAAAAAAAACAGACATGTAGCAATATAAAGATGTAATATGGGCCTCAAGACTTTGAACATATTTTGTTTTAATGCTTTAATTTTTTTAAATCTGGAATGTATCCAGCTATATTAAAATGAAAATTATGTGTGCCTGCTAAAATCATGTACATCTATGTATAAAAAAAGGACCCAAACTGTGTTGCCGAAGTTCTGTCTTATATTTATGAAACTTAGCTGTGCAGCCTGATGTACTGTTAGGGAAAAAAAGGTTTACCACAACCCCAACAGCCAATAGGATATTGTCAGCTCTGTTCTGTTTCTGCATGTTATGATCTGTATTCTAAAATATTTCAATTAACATTTACTGAAAGAGTAAAAAAACTGAAAAACTTGAAATCAGCTGTCTTTAGAACAATAGCCCTGAATATATGGCACCTTCAATTAAACCGTTTCTGTGCTGCTTATCACCAGAAACATTTACTTGGCCATACATAAATGTTAATAATAAAAAAAATAAATCAGAAAATATTCTCTGTTTAGAAATGCTTTGTTTTGTGCATCCCTGCTGTCATTTAAGGCCTTCCTGAGTTGTCTTTTCTCCATTTATGTATGTTTTGCTCCTTAGGGCCTTCCTTGACAGCAGTTCTCTGAGGAAAAGAATGCAAAGTGTGTTGGATCGCCTGGGAGGCTCTAGTCAGCAAAGCTCTATTCTCAATGTCCTTGGTATGTATTTCAGTTCCTGCATTTTTATATGTTAAACTAACCCACCTAGTGGCCATTTTTGGTGTAGCGAACTTTACAGTAGAAGTCCAGTCAAATACTAAAAGAGAAACTCCACTTTCGTGGGGGAAAAAAATAGCAAATAAAAAAATAATAATATAGCATATACAATTGCGACTCTAGTCATATTGCAATTGAATGTTATTAAAAATTACCTTTCCTTTTCAATATGTAGCTCTGTAATTTTCTGTAAAGTGCAATGTAATATGGCTACCTGGAGGTGTTCTGTACACAGAATGCCCCCTACAAACATCATTTTCTGCTTGTGTGATTGACTCATTGATTTTCCCAGAAGTCTGCACTAAGATGCAAGTCATATATCAGGCATCCCCTGCAACAAGAATGTAATTTTTGGTGAGATACTCATAGAAGGAAATAACATCTAAAGGGATGCAATTTTCCTCATTAGAGCCCTGTAGGTGAAGTAGCTGATTGATAATTATAAAACCACTCCCATTAGATTCACTTACCACATGGACGCAGACAAACACACATGGATTTCTTCAGAATAACACAAGGTAGGACTCTGCATCAAAGTTTGTTAAAACCCTTTGAATGTGCATAGTTCACCCAAAGGGGAATGTTAAAAAAGAAGGGAAAGGGGATTGGGACTTTGAATGAAGCACGCAGGTATAAAGAATTCATTTATATAATAAACTGAACATACAAACTCATAATCATGAGTAAGTGTATATCCAATACAATTATGATAACTGGTACAATTCATAAAAATGTATATCTATACATACAATATAGACGGGTTTCCCCATGATTATAAACGATTAGTATCAAAAATTATACATACTGACAGATATCAATTGAATCATAGGAACACGGCATATAATAGCTCTATGCATTTCGTGGATTGATCCACTCTTCAGGAGCATGCACGTGAGTTCAATAAAAAATATAATAGTTGCCTGTATGGTCTGATCCTACCCAAGGAAAAAATAAAATCATAAAGAATAAAATAAAATAAAACCAAGTATAAAAACCCACTCTCTACCATACTTACAAGGTTGACTATATAATAAAATCGTGGCACTGTAGATCAGGACCCCTAAAAGTATTTTAAAAAATTGAAGTAGTCAGAGTGACCATAAGTGCTGAGACCATCAATGAAGGACTTCTGAAAAAATATATATGTATACGTATTTTATATATTTTCAGTATGACATGTGCAAGGTGTCCTGTGCTTGGTAAAGAACAGGGGGATTGAAGTACTAGAAAGTATTGGTGGTAGTCAAGGTGTAAGAAGTGAAAAGTGATGAGGATATAAACGCATCACCAAGAAAGGTTGAATAAAACAATCTAACAGTGCGGTGATACTAAAGGTGAATTCTAATTACCAATTAAACAGTGATCAGTTCATAGGGTCCAGGAATCCAAGGTGATTCCTGTAGCGAACCGAAGTGAGCGACAACACACCAGCGTAAATCTGATGTCCCTGGGTGAAGCCTATAAGTGCACGGCCATCACATGCCCACCAATGTCACGTAGGCATGCACTGCAGGAGGGAGGCGTCCTTGGCTGGGCGGAGAACCGCCCCGCGTCGGTGCCATTACACTCCTCCATCTAGCTGCCAGATGGTATTACCGTGGAAAGGAGGTTATGTGTCACCCATGAGCTTACTATGAGGAAATCTGTTGTCGCCTGTTCCTCCTCTACACTGAAGCCAGTTCTGGGAGCCAATCATGTGACCGGACCAGAGCAACCTCAGAATAGGCAAGTATAGACATCTTTCCTTTATATGAATAGGCTTAGAATGAGGATTGAAACAGGTTTAAGTATCGTTAGTGTTTGGACTTCCACTTTAATGTTGCAGTGTTACTTGTTAAGCTGAGTATGCATGTGTTCTGAAAGTAAGACATAGAGCACCCTCTTCTGTGCTTGCTGTGGGTAATATAGGAACCCCTCAGCTGGCTGGGGGTCTGCTAGGGTGAGAAATGATCTATTTTGCAGCAGCATCAGTGCCCATAGATGCAGTTGTTCTTATCTTATATATAAAAAAAATAGGGAGGGCGCACCGACCTTGTGCATTACCAAAGATACAATTTATTTAACTAGTAAAAACAAAGGTCATACTCACAAACAAGCTTTTAAAAAAGGCTTAACATTACTCCAAAGATTCGAAGCCATGTCTTCTAGACACCTGCAACCTGGAACGGGATATTAGGAGGAACCAGATTGCATCGCAAAAGGCTTGCGCTTTACAAGGGAGTACCCTCTTCATCAAAGCCTCAGCGATAGCAGACTGACTTTCTCAAGTTTCCCTCTATATCCACTTGCTTACTGGGCACTTAAACCTCCCTCCTGCCCAGACCAATTTTCAGCTTTCAGCGCTAATGCACTTTGAATGACAATTGCGCGGTCATATTTTTATAATTTTTTCCCCACAAATAGAGCTTTCTTTTGGTGGTATTTAATCACAGCTGGGATTTTTATTTTTTGCTAAACAAAAAAAGATGTTTAATAGCTTGTTATAAAATTTTGCAAAGAGATAATTTTTCTCCTTCATTGATATGCGCTGATGAGGCTGCACTGGTGGGCACTGATAGGCTGCACTGATGGGCACTGATAGGCACAGTTAAGGAGGCATTGATAGGCACAGTAAAGGCGGCACTGATAGGCACAGATAAGGCAGCACTGATGGGGACAGATAAGGCGGTACTGATGGCCACTGATAAGATGGCACGGATGGGCACTGATAGGTACCACTGATAGGTGGCACTGATGGGCACTGGTAGGTGGCACTGGTGTGCAGCACTGTTGTTGAGGCACTGATTGTGGGCACTGATAGGTGGCACTAATGGTGGGAACTGGTAGGCGGAACTGTTGCATATTGCTAGGTGGCACTGGCAGGGGGCACAGGTGGGCACTGAGGATCTGGTGACAGCTCGCCGTGATCGGGACTAAAAGTCCCTCTTATCGGCTTTTCTTTTTCCTCCTCACGCTGTCAGCGCGAGGAGAAAAGACAGCCGATTACCGGCTCTGTTGACATCATAAGGTCAGCTGTCATTGGCTGACAGCTGATCACGTGGTAAAGGGTCGGGATCAACGCCTTACTCCGATCTGTGATCCAGCAAGTCTCATAGACTCGCTGATCACAGAGCGCGCTGCGTGCCCCCCACAGGGGGCGCGCAGGCCGCTCGGGCACAGGAGGACATCAATGGACGTACTTCCGGCAAAGCAGGTCCGTGCTGTAGCCGTCATTCGGCTATAGTGCAGATCTGAAGTAGATATAGAGCCATTCGCATGTCTAGGCGGATGCCCACCAGAACCTACCACACCCATACCCCACCCCACCCACCACGTCACTCCACCTAACCATATCGTATGCCAGATCGCACTACCAGCCATACAGATTTATCCCATTTTCATAGGGAAGGGGGCTAAATTCCTGCACTGGCATCAAAGTGCATCTCTCGTTTTCTGACCCAATACCTCACATATCACATTATGGCATCAATTAATCGTTCACAAAAATACACCTACCCTTTTTAGGATGTTAGATCTATCTGTGTCGTGTGATCCACCTTTCTTAGCAATGGATGGGATGGAGGGGATACTGGGGGGGGGAGAAACTCTTTGGGGCGGGTGTTATTGGAGAAGGGAGGCTAGGGGGCGAGAGCAGGGACGCCTCCATGGTTTAACTGGAGCCATCATTTGTAATGTTGTGGTGGAATACTACAGGTACAGCGTGTGTTCCACTATCTAATTCATGTGGGACGCACGCTGCACCCCAACCAGGAAGTTCAAGTGTATTTGTGTTCCACCTGCCTCTTCCGGTTGCGGCAGACGTCAAGTCCGCCCTGCCAGAAGTACTGACGGACGTCATTTCTGGCATAGGAGCTCAGAGAACGTCAAGCCATGTGGCTTCTGTGACCCCTCGCCCTCTATCGGTACGGCGGCCCACTGCACGGTCCCACTGCCTAAAGGATCATGCAGCAGGACCGTGCAGAGGCTCAACAGCTACCGATCGCCCCAGTGCTGGCCACGGAACGCAGCAATTCTCCTCTATAATGGTGGGGACAGAGGGCAAAATGTCCTAGAACACACACCGGCCATCCCCACAATAAATGGGGCCTCCAGAAATCTCACCACCAATCCAAAGGGAGAACAAGAAAGTATTGAAAACAAATTGGTGGCTAAAAAATATACAACAGATGCAGACATGGTACAATGAAAAGAGGGGGAAAAAAGAAAAGAAGAGGGGGGGGGGGAACGGCACATGTACATATATACACACACATACACAACATATGTGTACATACATATATCCACATATAGACATTCATATATCTCACAAGAGATCTTTCTCTAACAGAATAAAGGGACGGGCATAGACAGGTACCCCACCAGACATACGAACCCCCAAATTGACTGTAATAGTGGTATACCGCGGGGACCAGTGGTACATACATAACAACATGCATACACACACGCGCACACACAAGGAATGTGTATATGCATGCAAGGCCAATGTACATACATATCTCGACGTAGATAATATTCTTGGTAGCTCCTTCGTTCGTATAGGCCCAATCGCATAATGTGCATGCATGAACTCATATCTTATTACATCTAAAAACATTATATAAAATATAGTAATAGAATATATAAAAAAAGTAGTAACCGACATTATAGGTATTATTCTTGGTCAATTTAACCATAGTGGCATTACCATCAAGAAGCTCCATATATAAAAAAAGGGACAATGGCTGGACAAAGGGCTTGAGAAAAACATTCGAGCCTAGGGCCAAAGTGCGTGTTTTTATATCCATATGAGTGATTGTTGAGAAAGTCAAAGTCAGAAGCCAGTCAGAGATGTGCGGGCTAATGTACCCCTCACTCCCTGGAGTGGCCCATGCTACGCTTTGATCCGCATCATAATTAAGTGGTTTGATAGAAAATTTGACAATAGGTGTAAGAGATTATTATAAAATCGTATAAAATAATATAAAATATAACAGTATAGTATAATATAATAATTGGTCTATTGATTATAGACATTTATCGAATCATAGTCTAGAGGGTGTTCTAAATCCAGAATTGTTATCCCCCTTGCTAACTAGCCCAACTTCTGTCATGTAGTAACCCCACCTAGCAACTATTTACTTCTACTACTACTACTACTACTACTACTACTACTTGCCATACATATACAAGTTAGAAATAGTATATTTGTATAACAAAGGGAAACCTAAAACCCTATTAAACAGATTCTTAGTGGTAATGGTTAAATTACAAAAGGAGGGTGTTTCAGCCTTAAGGACACCCATTGATCTCAGGAGGGCAGCAAGACCTTTTGACTTTCCACACTTTATCCAAAGGGTTGGCCACACCACCTACATATGGACTAAGGGCCTGAGCGCAGGAGATTGTTTTGTGTTGTTTGGTTCTTATCTTATATGACAGACTCATACCTTCCAACTTTAGAACTTTAGAATGAGTGACACTTGGGGATGGAGAAGACATGCGGCACTCTGTTATTAAAATGGACATAACTAAATTGCGCTGAAATTTGGGTGTAACTTAAAAGAGCGAGATTGAATAGAGTTTGAGCCTACATATTGTATACACTGTTATGCCTCGTACACATGGTCGGATTTTCCAACGGAAAATGTTCCATGGGAGCTTTTTGTCGGAAATTCCGACCGTGTGTAGGCTCCATCGGACATTTTCCATCGGAATTTCCGTCGCACAAAATTTGAGATCTGAATCTCAAATTTTCCGACAACAAAATCTGTTCCCGTAAATTCCGATCATGTGTACACAATTCCGATGCACAAAGTGCCACGCATGCTCAGAATCAAGCAGAAGAGCCGCACTGGCTATTGAACTTAATTTTTCTCGGCTCATCGTATGTGTTGTACGTCACCTCTTTCTTGACGTTTGCAATTTCCAACCAACTTTGTGTGACCGTGTGTATGCAAGACAAGTTTGAGCCAACATACGTGGGAAAAAAAACATGGATTTTGTTGTCGGAATGTGCGATCGTGTGTACGCGGCATAACCGTGCTTGTATTCACAAAAACTCCATAAGTACTGTACAGTGAGTGAGAGACTCACAAAAACCCAAAAAAATGAAAAAAATACCCTGAGAACTAACACTACAGAATGCAGACCAGCTGGGGGTATTCTGTTGCTCAGACACACTGTAGATTTAAAACTTTAGTCAGGTTCCAAATTTTAGCTACAGAGCATATAACTGTTCAGAACTCATCACTAATATTCAAGTTAACAAGTCTACACAATCTCTGCACTGTGTTCTCAAGAATTATGGATCACTTTTACAATACCAAATAGTGTATCTGTCTCACCAGAGTGGACTATATAGATTGAAGTAATATTTGAAACACTCATATATGGACTGCATATATGCTGTATATTAAAGCTGATCTCAGGAAAAACTACAAATCTTCCTTTGCAGTAGGCCTGCATCTAAGCTGCAAGTTTATGTGTAGGGGGACTAGGACTTACCTAATCTTCCACTCTTGAAGCTGGTTCTCCCTGGCAGTTGGATGTCCCTGGTGTCATCAAGACCAATGTAGGGCCCATTGCCCTTCATTGGACATGAGGATGCCGAGGGACCGATCCATTGGCAGAGCATAAGTGTGCGGTGTCTGCTGGGGGAGCAGAGGATCGGGTAAATAAAACTGCTTTTTCTGCCCCTGGGTAGAAATTAACATTTAACCCTTGCAAAGTGAGCACAGACCCAATCAAGGCAAGATTTTTACTTTTCCTGGAGTTGGGCTTTAAGTTAAAGTAGTTGTAAAGGCAGAACATATTTTTATCTTAATGCATTAAAGTAAAAAATGTTCCAGTATTTGTATCACCCCCTTGCCCCCCCTAATACTTACCTGAGCCCTCCCTTGATCTAGCGCTGTGCCCGTCTGCAGCAGTGCTGGTCTCTCTCTCACCCAACAGAACACAAAGGTAGCAGTGGGAGCCATTCGCTCCTGCTGCTGTCAATCAAATCCTGTGAAGAGATGGTGGCGCCGAGCTGTGTTGTGTGTGTCTATGGATGCACACAGCCTGGCTCAGGAGCTAGTTCACATATGCACCCCCTAGCAAGCTGCTCACTTTTGTGGCGGACACAGAAGAGGAGGAACCAAGAGTGCCAATGGGGGACCCCAGAAGAGAGATTGTTTGGGAGAGATCAGGTAAGTATAAACCTGTTTGTCATTTTACAAAAAAAAAAAAAAGGCGTTAACAACCGCTTTAATAAAATAATTGTAAGCATCATTGATAAGAACATGTGCTGTTATTTTAAATAGATCCCCAGCCAGTACTAAAGTCTGTTCAAACTTTCTGCACAGGCAGTGACTTTCAGTGGCAGAGTTTCTTTAGCACTTTGCAAAATTGTTCAGCATCTTTACCTAGTAAAACTGAGGTATACCAGGTATAAAGTTGCTCCATGATTGCTGTAAGGGTTAAAAGCATATTGTTTTTGTAGTTCCACACCTCTGCAGTGAGACTTGTGCTTCTGACTTTTCCTCCACTCTTTGCAATGTTTCACTTCCCCATTCAAAACATTCCAAGGGTCAGGTTGTGAGTGGGACTTTGTTAAAAATTCCACTAGAGTCCCACAGAATCTGGGACTGTTGGGAGGTATGCATACACACTAATCACATATGTACTGATACACACATACACCCTGAAACACATAAACGCCTACACTTATGTACACTAATGCCGCGTACACACAGTCGGACTTTTCGGCTACAAAAGTCCGACAGCCCGTCCGACGGACTTGCGGCGGACTTTCTAACGAACGGACTTGCCTACATACAATCACACAAAAGTCCGACGGATTCGTACGTGATGACGTACATCGGACTAAAATAAGGAAGTTGATAGGCAGTAGCCAATAGCTGCCCTAGCGTGGGTTTTTGTCCGTCGGACTAGCATACAGACGAGCGGATTTCTGGGTCCGGCGGAGTTACGACGTAAAGATTTAAATGTTTCAAATCTAAAGTCCGTCAGATTTGCGGCTGGAAAAGTCCGCTGAAAGTCCGGGGAAGCCCACACACGATCGGATTGTCTGCCGGATTTGGTCCGTCGGCGTCCGTCTGACTTTTGTAGAGGAAACGTCCGACCGTGTGTACGCGGCATTACACACACGCACACTCTAACATACCACCCCAAACTAAACTCTCACAACAACTACCTCAGCTTTCATAAATGTTGATGAAGCAGCAGGGTCTGTTGTCTCCCATCCATCTGGAGCTCTCAGAGTCCTGTCCTCCTCTCAGGGGTACTAGTGGCTTCCTACAGCAGCTGCCTCTGGTACTGCTCGGTGTCCATACCACTGCCTGAGTAATATGTACCTGCACCCACACACCTTGTTTGCTTTGCGGTGCAATTGGGGGCAGGGCACAGCCTGGATTTGTGGGACACTGGGACTTTACTAAGATTTCAAGCCAGTCCCGTGGAATGCGGGACTGTTCGAAGGTATGCAGATGGTAACGTGATGCAAATGCTTCACTGGTTACTTGTTTTTTTTTACATAATCTGGTTTAAGAAAATACTTCTACAGTATAGAAAGGATTTGCGATTGGAGCATATCAAGTGAAGCCAACATGAAGCCTGTAGCTAGTGGCATTGCAAAGTCAGCCAAGTTTGCTGAGACCTCATACATAGTAAAGCTATTTTAAACACCTTAACCAGCCCCACCACAGCTGTTTAATGTAAATAGATTAGAAGAGGGCTGTAATACTTACCTTTTGGGCATCTCATGGTTCTGGTGCTGGGGCAGGGGGCATCGTTGTATAGGCAGACACAAAAAGAACTACATGACAACATGGACTTTATAGGAACCTAATGATTTAAAATAAATAATTTTATTAAACTACATAATCCATGAAAAACATTCATAAAAGCATGAATTAAAATACATATACAGATCAGGCTTCTAGTATAAGCATGTAAACTAAACCAATCCCATAATAGCATTATAGCGGCAACCAGTTGCTTGGAGCGTGGTGAAAGCAGCCTGCTGTAGCTGGGCATGTTTCGCAAATAAGCAATCAGTGACTCTGCCTACATGCATCTTCCCTTCCCATGCAGCGCTGACCTTGCATTAGAACTGGAAGTTATCTAAGGTAGCATTATTTTAATCATGCTAAGCGCTTTTTAATATGTTATTTGTAATTTCTTTATTGTACATCCCAGGACACAGGGTATCTTCATCTCTATTTTGATATGCTGTCACCTTCAGGCGTTTGGACACCTTACCCCCCCCCCCCCCCCAAGGCATAACCCTCCCCATTAGAAAATCTTTAGGTTTCTTTTTTTTTATTTTTACTAGCATCTTAGGTGAAGTTCTTGTCTGTGTATTGGACCTGCTGGTACCCTATTCCTTTCTATCTGGTCTCCCTTAGGAAGGACAAGAGAAAATGTTAATTGTGGTCTTTCACCTCTTTTTGTTCTGTGCTTTCACTGTAGTTGTGTTTAGGTGCGGTCCAAGAGGCTCAGGGTGCCAAGAATGCAGGCGGTAGAGAGCTCCTCTCTGTCCCCTGCATTCATTCCACTCTTGCTAGGCCGCATGCGCAGTATGACCCGGTTACGTCACGAGTGGGGTGGTGCATACTGGTGGCTGCTATCTTGGATTTCATGTATGCTGGTGGTGGGGGCTCTCTGTGGGGCTTCAAGTCACAGAATAATGTCCCATAGTGGGACTATGAGTGACAGAAGAACAAGTGCTGTATCTGTGGGACTACAGGCTGCAGATGAGTGTTTTCCACTTTGAGACTACAGGTCGCAGCAGAGCTTTTCTTGTGTGGGACTACAAGTCACAGCAAATATTAAAGGGGCCTCAAAACTTTTCCTTGTCAGGCCAAAGCCACAGTGGCGGGATTAGAAGGGGTCAAATCTCCTGGGGCAACCAGCGAACTAGTGTTTGACACAGTGCCCTCTCCTCCCCCCTCCCTCTTAATGGAGGAGAAACCAGTGGACAATTGGGTAGAAGAAAGGGACATAGAAGAATCCTCATCTGAGGAATCTATTCCCGAAAGAACCCTAGGGTCAATGTTTAACCCGCACCAAAAAAGGCTTTTCTTATCGTACATCACGGGACACAGAGCCATAGTAGTTACTATGTGGGTTATAGGCCACCTTCAGGTGATGGACACTGGCACGCCCTAAGGCAAAAAGTGCACTCCTTATATAACCCCTCCCACTACTGGGAGTACCTCAGTTTTTGCTCCAGTGTCTAAGGTGTTGGTCACGAGTAAAGATGTGCTGTGCTGAGCTCCACTGAAGCAATCCTTGCTTGGGCTAGCCATGCAGCCGGATTCATTCAAAATGTCTTTTTGGCCGAATTGAATGGTACCCGGGCCTCGTATCCGAAGAAACAAGTTCTTGCCTGTAACGCTTCTCTTTTAGAGAGCTGAACCCCGGGATCCAGTACTTTTTGGTATTAAGGCCATAAGGTTTTACTGGCGGTGGTGCTATTACAGGTCCAGGATTGTGGGTTTCCTCGAGGATCCCCAGCTCCTGAAGGTTTAACAGAACCCACCGTGAAGAGTGAAGATTGGGTCTGTTGGTTTACCACAGAAAACCCTGTGGCGGAAAAGATAAGTGGAGTTTTCTAAGAAATTTTTAAAGATTTTTCTTATGAATGTCTCCTTTAATTTAGTAAATGTTGTCATGCCTATGTGTCACCACTGGGGGCTGTATAGAGCACTTACCGTCTCTTGCTTCTCAGAGAGCTCACGATGTGTCCAGGAAACAGCATTTTTCTCTTCCTCCGGCCGGCAGCAGACCTCCGGTAAGTCTGGGGGGGGGTTTTACCTCCCCACCAGATGCAACCCTGTGCTGTTTTTTCTTCCCCTCTTCTTGAGGAAGGAGCGCTTTAAAAAAAAAAAACACGAACGGCACGCTGCTGGGCGGCTTCCAGGCCCCCCCTCCATCAACATTACTGCCTCTCTCCCTGCTGATCCCATAGGATCGGAGCCCGCACTCGCGCGGGAAAAACTCTTTTTTTTAAAAGAAAGCGGAAGGGCCGTAGACGACGGGGGGGGGGGGCTTAGCACTGCGTTGGCGTCCTCCAACGCCCAGCGCGGGAAGGTGTGTTTTTTTAAAAGCACCATTGTTGCTGTTGCAAGCTGCGGAGGGACACAAGAGCAAAGGTGGCGTGCAAGAGGTTTTTGGTAACACAGGCATTCCTTTTGACACATTTACTACTGCATCAGGCTGAGCATTAATAGCAGCAGCAGAGCTGGACTATTGCTCAAGCAGTGGATGCATTCCTTTTGGTAGTGCCTCTGCTTTGTGCATCGGGCTGTGGTCAGAAGGGGGGTTAAAAACACCTCAAAAAAGGGCTCTAGAAGGACTATAGTCACACGGCAACCTAAAACCATCTCAAAAAAGATGGTGTCCTCCCCTGAGAGTAATATGGCTGGTCAGAGTGAGCCATCAGGAGGAGCAAGTGTTGCAGCTGCTCTTAACACTGCATCCCCTTTGTATATTACTAAGGAGGTTTTTTCTTCAACCATCTTAAGTTTGGAGCAAAAAATTGATGCTTTAATCGTAACTCAGAGTGGGACTAAGCATAGCAGATCCCCGTCCATTGCTCAGGACCCTCATGTTGAGGAACAAGGGGCAAGAGATGACGAATTTCTCTCAAAGGACCAGGAAGAGGCTGATGTCTCCTCTTCTGAAGAACCTAATATGGAAGGATCAGGTTCGCAGGAAAGATTGTTGGTACAATCTCTCACTGAATTGGTCCGCTCCACATTTTTACTGCCAGTACTGCCAGTAACGCAGCCACCTCTGGTTCGGGTTCACTAAAGCCTTCCCAATCTGTTCATGCTTTTCCTATCCATTTATGGCTAAGAAAGCTCATGTATTCTGAGTGGAAGCACCCAGATAACAGTTTTTCCCTCCAAAAAAGTTTTCAATACTTTATCCTATGGAGGAAGAGTTCTATAAGAAATGGGGAATTCCAGCAATTGACGCTGCTATATCCTCTGTAAACAAAAACCTGACTTGTCCAGTAGACAATGCTCATATGCTAAAGGATCCAACAGATAAGAAGTTTGAATTCCTTTTTAAAAACTATACTTCAGTCGCAGGTTCAGTCGTTCAGTCTGCGCTGGCAGCGATTGGAGTATCTCAGTCCTTAAAGGACTGGTTTATAGAGGTACTCAAGGTTATTCCTGATCAGCAGGCCCAGGATTTGGCCAGTATATCAGAAGCGTTGTGTTTTACAGTAGACGCTATGAAAGATTCTATTCTCCAGGCCTCACCGCTCATGCTAGGGCTTGTACATGTGCGTAGAATCCTATGGTTGAAAAATTAGTAGCCGAAGCACCATGCAATAAGCTCTTGGCCAGTTTCCCATTTCATGGTGAATGGTTATTTGGAGACGATCTGGATAAGTATATCCAAAAAATTTCTAATGGGAAAAGTTCCCTTTTACCAGTTAAGAAGTTTAAGCATTTTTCTTTTAAACGTGCTTCTTCTCCAGTGCCAGGGGCATCAGCCTCCAGGCAGTCACGACGGCCTCCACCGTCAGGTTCAAGAGGTAAACCTCAAGGTCAGTCCCAGGGCCAAAAGATGACCTGGGGGAGGAAGCCCACTAAACAAAATACTAAAGCCACCTTATGAAGGGGCGCCCCCGCTCGCTCGAGAGGGGGGAAGGCTTCTACAGTTTTCAAGGGTCTGGCAGGAACAATGTCAAGACAGATGGGTGGCTTCCTCAATTTCTTTAGGTTACAAACTAGAGTTCTGAGAATTCCCGTCTCCTCGTTTTCTCAGATCAAACGTTCCCAGAGATCCAGTGAAAAAGAAATCTCTCTTTTTAGCTTTGGATCATCTCTTGTCTCAAAGAGTGATATCAGTGGTCCCCTTGGAAAAGCAAGGATTGGGGTTTAATTCAAACCTTTTCACTGTTCCAAAACCAAACGGGGATATCAGACCCATTTTAGATCTCAAAGATCTAAACCAGTTTTTGAATATCCGTTCCTTTCGCATGGAGTCAATCTGATCAATAGTCTCCATCCTACAAGGGGGAGAATTTCTGGCGTCAATCGACATCAAGGATGCTTATCTCCATGTGCCAATTTTCCCCGCTCACCAGAAATTTCTATGCTTCGAGGTAGAAAATCTTCATTTTCAGTTTGTAGCTCTGCCTTTCGGTCTAGCTACTGCACCTCAAGTGCTTACAAAGGTCCTGGCTCCTCCTTTAGCCAGGTTAAGGGCTCAAGGTATAACGATACTAGCCTTCTTAGACGACCTACTCTTGATAGATTAGTCGGTAACCCGCTTAAACCAAAGTTTGGTCACCGCAATCAGCTACCTAGAATACATAGGTTGGATTCTCAACCTAGAGAAATCCTCCTTAAAACCATCAAGGAGATTGCAGTAATTGGGGCTGATCATAGATACAGTTCAGAAGAAGGTGTTTTTGCCCCAGGAAAGGATCGGTTCCATAAAGGAACTGATTCAGTTGGTTAAAACAAAGAGTCCTTCTGTTCGACTTTGCATGAAGTTATTGGGAAAGATGGTGGCTTCTTTCGAGGCCGTTCCTTATGCGCAGTTTCATTCAAGACTTCTGCAAAACAGTATTCTGTCAACTTGGAACAAGAAGGTCCAAGCTCTGGATTTCCCAATGCGTTTATCCCCCGAAGTGCGTCAGAGGCTCAATTGGTGGTTGATATCCAGGAATCTTCAAAAAGGAAAATCCTTTCTACCAGTCACCTGGAAGGTGGTAACAACAGATTGCTCCCCAGCCTTCTGGGCTGGGGAGCAGTCCTGGAAGAAGCGTCTGTCCAAGGGAAATGGTCCAAATCAGAGAGGACCTTGCCCATCAATATTCTAGAGATTCGGGCAGTACGCCTGGCACTAGAGGCCTGGACGCTCAGATTACGGAATTGTCCTGTCAGGATCCAATCTGACAATGCCACAGAAGTGGCCTATATCAATTTCCAAGGGGGAATGAGAAGTCGTGCAGCCCAGAGAGAGGTGAATCATATTCTATCTTGGGCAGAAAACAACATTCCTTGCCTATCAGCAATTTTCATTCCAGGAATAGAGAATTGGCAGGCAGACTACTTGAGTCGCCAACAATTGTTTCCGGGAGAATGGTCCCTTCACCCTGACATCTTTCTGTCAATATGTCAAAGATGGGGAGTTCTGGACGTGGATCTGTTTGCGTCCAGGTTCAACAACAAGGTTCACAACTTTGTGTCAAGGACAAGGGATCCTTTGGCATACAAAACAGATGCCTTGGTTTTTCCATGGGATCAGTTTTCACTGATCTATGCGTTCCCTCCTGTTTTGCTGCTTCTGCGCCTTCGCATGATCAAGCAAGAAGGGAAGGAGGTGATTCTTGTGGCCCCAGCATGGCCCAGGAGATCTTGGTTTGCCGAGATCGAAAAGATGGCGGTAGCGGACCCTTGGACCCAACCACTGTGGCCAGACCTTCTCTCGCAAAGTCACGTATTCCATCCTACCTTACAAACGCTAAATTTAATGGTTTGGCTATTAAGACCCACATCCTGAAAGACCGCGGGCTGTCAGCGTTAGTAGTTTCTACTTTGGTTAATGCTAGGAAGCCAGCCTCCAGAATCATATACTATAGAGTCTGGAAGGCATATGTCTCCTTGTGTGAATCCAGGGGTTGGCACCCCAGGAAATATGTCATAGGTAGGATCCTTGAATGCCTACAGATGGGATTAGAAATGAAGCTGGCCCTGAGTACTACCAAAGGCCAGGTGTCGGCCTTATCAGTGTTTTTTTCAACGACCACTTGCTTCTCACTCTCTGGTTCGTAACTTTATTCAGGGGGTAACACAGATTAATCCTCTAGTTAGGCCACCCCTGAACCCTTGGGACTTAAATTTAGTCCTGTCGGCATTACAAAAACAGCCTTTTGAGCCAATACGAGATATTCCCTTAGTCCTCTTGACGAGGAAAATAATTTTCTTGGTTGCCATATCTTCTGCAAGAAGAGTATCATAGTTGGCTGCTCTTTCTTGTAAAGAGCCATATTTGATTATTCATAAGGATATATTGCGGCCTCATCCTAAATTCCTTCCAAAGGTAAGTGTCAGGTTTTCATTTAAACCAGGATATTGTTCTGCCTTCATTTTTTCCAGAACTTTGTTCTGTGGTAGAGAGGCCACTACATTCTCTTGATGTGGTGAGAGCGGTCAAGGTTTATTTGAAAGCGACCACTCAGATTCGTAAAACAGATGTTTTGTTTGTGTTGCCAGACGGTCCTAAAAGAGGACAGGCAGCATCGGAATCTACTATTCCTAAATTGATTCGTCAAGTGATTGTTCAAGCTTATGGTTTAAAGAGGAAAATTCCTCTTTTTCATATTAAAGCGCACTCCACCAGGGCTGTTAATGCTTCTTGGGCAGTGCATCACCAAGCCTCCATGGCTCAGATCTGCAAGGCCGCAACTTGGTCTTCAGTCCATACATTTACCAGATTCTATCAAGTAGATATAAAAGGTCATGAGGATATCACCTTTGGGCGCAGTGCACTGCAGGCTGCAGTATAAGTTTTCTTGTCTCTTGGTGCCCTACTTTTGTTGTCTCCCTCCCTTCAGTTGGCATTGCTATGGGACATCCCACATAGTAACTACTATGGCTCTGTGTCCCGTGATGTACGATAAGAAAATAGGATTTTTATAACCGCTTACCTGTAAAATCCTTTTCTTTGAAGTACATTACGGGACACAGAGGTCCCTCCCTTCTTTGGTATACACGTGTATTGCTTTGCTACAAAACTGAGGTACTCCCAGTAGTGGGAGGGGTTATATAGGGAGTGCACTTTTTGTCTTAGGGCGTGCCAGTGTCCATCACCTGAAGGTGGCCTATAACCCACATAGTAACTACTATGGCTGTGTCCCGTGATGTACTTCAAGGAAAAGTATTTTACAGGTAAGCTGTTATAAAAATCCTATTTTGAGAGTTTTGTTATGTTAGTAGTCCAGACCAATTTCAAGTTGCCGCTTCCGGAGTTCTCTGCTTCAAAGGTTACAGGAATTGGATCATGGCAGCCATCACAACATCCGAAGTGAAGTGTTTTTTGGGTCTCTTGTGCCAAGTGGCTGTCCTGCAGCATAATACCTATAGGGGGTCAATCACTCAGCATAGGCGCCATCCCCAAAATGCCGTGCATTGTTCTCCATTAATGCAAAACTTTCTCTAACTGGAAAAAGGTGGAGATTGAGACTTCATTGCCTCCTCTCTTCATTGCAATCATTGAGAAAGATGCAAGGTGTTCTGTGAATGGTGCCTGTGCCAAGCAAGTGACCCCCTTTGGTTACTATGCAGCAGGGCAGCTACTGGGCATGCATTGATCGCTGTCGTAGTGGTGATTATTACAGTGATTCTTTGCTTCTTCGGCGGTCCCACTGGTATGACATAAACATACTTATATTGGCCGAAATGTATTTATTTATTTCAGGTACTTGTATAGGGCTGTCAATTTACGCAGCGCTTTACATATACATTGTACATTCACATCAGTCCCTACCCTCAAGGAGCTTACATTCTAAGGTCCCTAGCTCACATTCATACATACTAGGGACAATTTAGACAGGATCCAATTAACCTACCAGCATGTCTTTGGAGTGTGGGAGGAAACCGGAGTACCCGGAGGAAACCCACACAGGCACAGGGAGAACATGCAAACTCCAGGCAGGTAGTAACGGGACCAATGTAACTATACAATGGACTCCATTCCTGGAGTTTCAGTTTTTTTCTGTATTTCTACCTGAAAACAAACGCTAATTCTTTGTTATTTTACAGATGCTTTCCAGAGAGCGAGACGACGAATGCAGCTGGCTAGAGAGAGCCTTCCGAAGGCCATTTTGACCACTTCAAAAACATCACTTGAGCAGTCGACAGCCTAAAACCACTGTTTGTAACAGTAGTTTTAGCCTACAGACCGGCTTTAAAAATGTGTACATATTATAAATATTACAATTATTGTTCCTTACATTTTGTACACAGCTGTCCATAATTTATATAAAGTGTTTTTTATGTATGTCTCTCTTTATACTTTTTATTACTAAAGAGCAACTCTGCTGCAATTGGATTTCTCAGTTTTGTGTGGGGCTGGGTTTGATTTCCCACAAAGTGTTTACTTTTGGTCTGGATCCTTAACCTCCCTGGCGGTATGATTCTTTCGGATTTTAGGTGCTGAAAGCGGTACAATTATTTTGCATGGAAATTTGGCGTTTTATATTGTAGGTCTGTAGTTCTTAACAATAACACACTTAAATCTGTCCAAACAAGAGTCTAGTAGATATCCCGGGTATGATAAAGTTTGAAACACAAAAACATAGATTATAATATAATAAATAAAAATAAATAATTAAAAAAAAAAAATTAATAATAAAATAAATTTCCCTACGATTCACTATCGCTCAATTCTGCAAGTGTTCTAATTTACTATCGCTGTATTATAGCTGGTCTAAAGCCACTTTTGACGTAAAGGGACACTTTTTGGTTGCTATGGACAATCTCCAGTTTCCAGGCAGAAAGAACAGTATATATAACATAAAACTGCATGCAGGGCATGGGCCAGAGCACTGGGGACAAAAGGGATGTGAAATCATTTCATACAGTACTGTAATCTGTAAGATTACAGTACTGTATGTGTTATGATTTTTACAATTTTTTTAATTTGCCGCCGTGCGTCGCGACAGCTCGCAGGGAACGGAGCCTGGCAAGGAGAGGCTTCGGAGGAGGACAGAGCCCACGGACACTGCGGGGGACATCTCAGGATCCCAGGGACAAGGTAAGTAAAGCCACACCAGGATCTTGCGATGTAATCCCGAGTGTGGCTCGGGGTTACCGCTAATGGGACTGAAATTTTAACCCCGAGCCACACTCGGGATTACCGTCAGGGAGGCTACGAGAACATCACTCGTCACTTGGTTGTGGAAGACTGCTTTGAACCAATCGTGGTCTAAGATAACATTCAACTAAATGTTCTAAAACAATAAAAGTCACTCTTGGCCACAGCACTGCTGTGTTAATGATCTATGAGACATCACATCACACAGCTGCAGTAAAATGGTTTCTACATTTTCTGAGTGCATGTCTTTAAATGATCGTGATCTATAACTAGTCTGTCTCTTAATGTACCGTGCCTCACTTAAGCTGGCTATAGATGGTACGAATCTTAGCCGGTTCAGCAGGGACTAGTTGAGATGCTAACCATTTATGGGCAGGGTGATTGTACTCAAGTTGATCCATCAAAGATTTGGGTACAACCAGCATCTTGGATTTTTACATGTGATCAATAATCACTGTGCTCCCCCCCCCCCCCCCACTGGCAGAACACAATATATCCATGGGGGAAATTCCTCCATCAACACTAAGCCCGGGTTCACACTATAATGCGCTGCGGACCGCACAGGAGCGCTGTGCGTCCCTGTTCACCGTTTCAGGGACGAATCAGGGCCGATTCTATGCCTGAATTCGGCCCTGAAACGCAGCCAAAGACGCACAGCGTTTTTGTGCAGTGCGCACCGCAGCCGCCCCGGAGATATGTGAACCGGCTCCATAGGGAGCCAGTCACATTCTCCTGCTATGCAAATTAGATGTGCGGAAACGCACATCTAATTCGCATAGGTGTGAACCCGGGCTGAAGGTGTTGATAGGGGAATGAAGCGATTTTCATTCCTGCTACCCGTGGTTGCAGGAATGAACATCGCATCATCTTTGGCCTGCTTGGTTAGGTGTAGAGAATAGCAAAAACTTTTTTTTTGCCATCTGTGTTTTATTGTGGACATTTTTCTTCAGCTCTGGCCCTGTAGACAAAAACAAAAAATATGATAAAATCTCTCCTTGTATAAAAAGTGTAACATTTCCTCCTGGTGAGGGAAAACAGTTGTCATCAGAATAAGTGTCCCCATTGGAAGGTTTCTCCCTCTATTCCTGTTTAGGTGCCAACTCAAATTTATTATTTTTTTCCTTCACTTTGATTCTTTGTGACAGTGGTCACTAGGAAAAATAAAGATAACATTTCCCTAACAAGGACACAGAAGGCAAGGAAATCCTAGCAGCTTCAAACCCCTCACTACCCTGTCTAAAAAAAAATGGCCTAAAGCATTAAAGCTTCATTTTTCGTTCTACTAAAAAGTACATTCTGCTTCCCCCTTCTTTTTCCTGCATAAATCCCACAATACCTCTGAGTCAAAATGGTGATTTGCCTCCTTGCTACACTAAGCAGAAGTACACCACACGGCTACACATTCCCCACGACTCCATACTGTGCTGAACATTACATAATTAACCACGCTTTGTAATAGGACCCCTTTGCACCCGTCCATTCTCGTATTTTTTTATTACAGGTACTTATATAGCGCCGTCAATTTATACGCAGCGCTTTACATATATATTAATGCATTATCATCAATCACTGCCCTCAAGGGGCTTACAATCGAAGGTCCCTAATTCACATACTAGGGCCAATTTTGACAGAAGCCAATTAACCTACCAGCATGTCTGCGGGATGAAACCAGAGAACATGCAAGCTCCATGCAGGTAGTTCTGTGGTTGGGATTCAAACCAACAACCCAAGTGCTGCCATGCGGAAGTGCTAACCACTTAGCCACTGTGCTGCTTATGTAACGTAGTGACAAACCATTCATTTGAACGCCCACAAATAGACAAAAAACTCAATTGTGACTTTTTTTAACGACAAATACAAACAACCCCCACCCTCATGTCGTAATTTTCCAGTGTGGTGGGCGAGGGTTAATAGAACTAAGGGGCTGTCACAGGCTCTCATCAAGAGAGCCTATCTATGCTCGCCCTTTTGCTTCATTCATAGAAGACATACTACAGCTTCTATGAATGAAACTCAATCTATAAATGAAGGGGTGGGGGCAAATGATTGGTCCACCCCCTCCATTCATAGAGTATAATAGTATGGCTTTTATGAATGGAGCATCTGGGTGGAAAGGACAGTCCTAGTCAGGCTCTTTTGATGAGAGCCTATGACAGCCCTTTAGTTGGGACTTAGGGACACATCCTACTGATTGTCAACTATGTCCCTTGTGCTGATTTTGTTTTTTATTTTAGCTACATTTAGGCTTTAACATGACAAAATAGCTCTGTACCTAGGTGTATTTTAAAATTTTGCTAAAAGAGGATATCGAGTGCTTCAGTTTATTGTTATTGTTTAAAATCTCTATGCAACAGGCCAATCTTTTAGGCTCCCTTCACACCTCAGCATCCTGGTGTGTTGCATTACCTTGTGCGTTGTGTCAGGCATTAACATGTATTGCACATGTATTCATTTCGAATAGGCTGGCAACACACCCCAACACAAGAAGCAACAAACCTGCAGCTAATTTTAAATCTCCTGCAAAGCAGGATACTGTTTTTGTGCTTTGAGATGCTATTTGGGATAAACAGCAGTGCAATGCATTTTGCAGTTACACAAATCTAAAGCCTCGAAAACACGAGAATATCAGACAAATGATCGTCCGTTTTTTTTTTTTTTGGATGCTAGTCTCATATAAAAAACAAATGGGTTACTAAATGAAAATTCTCGTAAGACAGAATACAAGTTCTTAAGTGATGTAATGTATTCTTTTATTTCCAAGCATGCCCAGTCTTGGTCACTCCTACTTTTTTTTGTACAAATAACACACTAATACTAATATATACACGAAAATCTTTTGTTCTGTTATCTTATGAGAAGATTTTTCATGCTTGTTCCTTGGCGTGAAGGGGGCTTGGGAAAAAGAAAGAAAGGTATAAACACTTCTACCTGTTGGGTGAGTTGTATCAGAAACATTGGTCAGTCCAAGTGCTACAAAATAAAAGCAGATGTCTCCATGTCTGTTTCAATCGACAAGATTTGCTGACTAGATCTATTGAGCCCCTGGTTCACACTGATGCGATGCGGGAAACGCACAGGAATTGCGACGTTCCCCACATTGCACTGCGTTCATGCGATCTACTGCGAGTGTCAATTAAAAGTAAACGACACCTCAAAAGCAGCTTTAAGAATACAGTGCGTTTGCCTGAACCAGATTGCATGGGTATGAACACCCATACAATCCGGTTACAGTGCGAAAAAAAAAAAATCTGCCTGCACCTTATTCATGTGGATGTGGTGGGATTAGAGCCATGCAAAATGAATGGGCTCAAATTGCACCACACAGGAATTCATTGCGATTCCTGTGAGAATCGCATACGATGTGACAGTGGGGTTGATTTATTAAAACTTGAGAGTGCCAAATCTGATGCAGCTGTGCATGGTAGTCATTCAGCTTCGAACTTCAGTTTGTTGAATTTGAAAAACCAAAAAAATACTGGAAGCTGATTGGTTTCTCTGCAGAGCTGCACCAGATTTTGCACTCTCCAGTGTTAGTAAATCTCCCCCACCGTGATCTGGAGCTGAATCATTTCTATATCCTAGTAACCAATATCTGTGTCACAATCAAACCTTAGCTTAACTGTAGCTAATTATAGCCATTTACCTAACAACTACTTGGGTGTGTCTTTCCACCAAGTGCAAAGTCACTGTCAGATAACAGGTTTGACATGCGGACAGCGGGAACAAACAATTGAATGGACATCACTGGATAGAATGCTTGTAAAAACATACATGTCTACAGAAAGTAGGGAAAGCGAAATGTAGCAGCAAGTACAGCCTTTCCTTCAACCCAAATCGCTGTACTAACACAAGTGATGTTAGTGTAGGGAGCGCCACTGCTGTGCTCTGTTGTATTGTGTTCTGACACCAACCCCCCCCCCCCCCCCCGCACATGGGACAAAAGTCGTCTGGTTCCTGTCGAACTGATCGTTTTTGGCCCATGTGTACCCGGCATCAGGCTGGCCATGGATGGTGCTTTTTTTTTTTTTTTTTAAAACAGATACTGGGCTGGGGGGCGTGGCCGGATGTGAGCGAGGCAGCTAGCTTTTCTACAGAGCTCCGTCCATCCTGAGCAAAATCCGCATTATTGGAGCATCTTGATCCTTTCTAAAACCTAACCGGCACCTGGGGGAAGGTGAGGGGCTTACAGAGATGCCTTCGGCGGCCTCCAAACTGCAGCAGAAGGGTCACACTGAACAGCGCAAGACTCGCTCCACAAAGGGGACGGACAGAGGCTCCGCCTCCGCCATCTTGTCTTCCCGGAAGCCTGAACAGAGCGCCAAACACACAGCATCCATGATGGCGCAGACAGAGGACGCAGAGGAGCTGCTGGCTGATACGGAGGGGATAGAGGAGCAGTCTGTGGCGGTGGATGCAGAGGCGATCACAAGACCGATCCTGGAAGCCATCAGCGCTAGTAAGTCTGAGCTAATGGGAAGGATTGACCATTTATCAGCTGAGTGCACTTTGATCAGACATGATCTTGACAAAATCAGAGGTCGGCTGACCACAGTTGAAGACAGGGTTTCCGGGGTAGAAGATACATCCCACACACAGAGTAATCAACTTGCTGAACTCCGCGGCCTAGTAAACTCCCTCCAACGCAGAGCAGACGACGCTGAGGACCGCCAAAGACGAAACAATGTTAGGGTGGTCGGCCTTCCAGAGGGTGCAGAAGGAGACAGGCCAGTGTTATTCGCTGAAGATTTCTTCGCAAAGCTACTTTCATTGGAAGATTTACCCCCCACTTACATAGTGGAAAGAGCACACAGAGTTCCCACTGGGAAAAGACCACCAGGAGCCTTTCCTAGACCCTTTTTGGTGAGATTCCTAAACTACAGGGATAGAGACATGATCCTGACGCAATCCAGAAAAGCCAAAGAACTCAAATTTGAAAATGCCAAGATAATGCTATTCCCTGACTTTTCTGCAGCCACGCAACAGCAGCGTCGCTCCTTCAATGCTATAAGAAAACGCTTAAGGGAGAAGGAGGTACAATACAGTATGCTATATCCCAGCAGGCTCAGGATACAGTATAAAGGCAATGTGAGATTCTTTGATAACCCCGCTGAAGCATGCGAATGGATGGACAAAGAACTCTCCTAATACCAATATTGAGGAAAAGGCCAACTGAATAGACTGTTACAGTTCACCCTCTTTAATGGTGCCACTGCTTGAAAGAAAAGTAATTTGTTGTCAAATTCATTCCCACTGTTGGAGTTTGTAAACTGCCATTTGTTCTGCGGCAGTCCTAGCACCAGGATGACAAGTCACACAGCCGGACAGTGGAAGTGAGAATTTATGATCATCCCTGAAGGCAACTTCACCATTACAAGGAGACACTACAGCAACACAGGGCCCGGAGGCTCAGAAATATCATGACCCCAGTTTCCGTTGGGGCGAAGTGACTCTCCTGAAGGACATTTAATGGAGCCCGATCCAGTCACACCTGTCCTTAAACACATCAGCGGGAGGAGGGATCGTTGCTAAGGCTTCCTGTCATGTAAGTCCCCTTATTTTTCCCTACATATACAAGCTCCAAGGAACATTTTACCCGGAGCATCTAGAAGGAAGACGAACACTACATCAGAGGAGCTGTCAGACTTTCGCCGTATACGGCAGATGTCCACGTTATTTTTTATTTTTTCGTTTTTTGGGAGAAAGCTACATGCCAGACTTTTCTACGTTCGGTTGGGGTTGTTCTCTGGTATAATAGCAGGGGGGGGAGGGTTTAGTAAACTTGTCACGGCCCAGTTCGATTCAGGTAAAATAGATCACTTATCTAGCTGGTATACATTGCATGGAAGGGGAAGGTTTTCTATGAAAGGTGATGATACATTTTATTTTCATACAAATGTCGGGGACGGATAATTTGCACATTGTGTCTTGGAACGTCAGAGGCCTGAACAACAAATTCAAGAGAGCCTCGGTGTTCCAATACCTAAAACAGTCAAAACCTCACATAGTCTTCTTGCAGGAGACTCACTTGGAAGGAGGCAAGGTGATGTCTCTCCGTAAACCTTGGATACAAAAAACTTTCCACTCCACCTATTCTACCTTTGCTAGGGGAGTTTCGGTATTAGTTAGCAAGTCTATTCCGTGTAATATACACCAAGTTATAACAGATCCGAGTGGCAGATATGTGGCATTGGTAATAGATGTGTATTATAGTAGGATGCTACTAGTAAATGTCTATGTCCCTCCCCCATTCCAGATCCAAATGTTATATGACATGTTGACCCGATTGGCCCAACATCTGCATCTCCCCCTGCTCCTGATGGGAGACTTCAATGCGATTCTTGATGCAGCATTGGACTCCTCCAACCCGGGCAGGGTGAGTTCGGCGGACCTATGTGGATGGGCCATGACGGCGGGCCTTCTTGAACTTTGGAGATGGAAACATCCAACAGATAGAGGGTATTCTCACCTATCATCGACTCACAAGTCGGCAGCAAGAATTGATCTTGCATTTGGTAACAATCGAATACTGCAATATGTGAAGAGGGTTGAATATCTGCCCGGTGGTTTATCTGATCATAATCCTCTCTCTCTGGCTCTGTCCCTTCCAACCGGGGCAAGGGGGAGAGGATGGCGTCTCTCAACTATCTGGTTACAAAATGAACAGGTGGCGACGCAAATCGAGGAAGCCACTAAATCTTACTGGGAGGTCAATTCGGAATCAGCCGAACCACCCATGGTGTGGGATTCCTTCAAGGCAGTAATTAGGGGAGAATACATTTCAGCCATAAAAACTGCAAGAGTAAATGAAAACGAGGAAATGGAAATATTACTACAGGGGGAGAGAGATTGCGCAGATGCTCACGCTAGGTCTAACAATGGGTCCACCTACGAAGCCCTGCTGGAGGCGAGACGGAGATTATCTTTACATGTAAAGGGTATAACTGGTTCAGATTTAACAAGGGTAGCACACAGGGTGTTTGCAGAGGGGGACAAAAATGGCAGGCTCCTGGCTATGTTAGTGGCTGACCAATCACCCATTGCTCACATACCGGTGATCAAAAACAAGCAAGGAGTTCTGGTTAATGAACTGACCGCCATAATGCAGGAGTTTGTTGATTTTTTCTCCGCCCTGTACTCACCAATCCCGAAATATGATACAAAAGAAATGCACGAACTACTAGAGGGGCTAAATATCCCAAGACTGTCAGATAGTGACTGCCAATTTCTAGAGGCAAACATCACAATCAAAGAAATACAGGCAGCTATTTTTGCTTTCCCATCTAACAAGGCTCCGGGGCCGGATGGGTTCCCCGTGGACTTTTACAAAGAAAATCTGGAACAGTTGGCGTCCAGACTTCTTTGGCTCATGGAACACTGTCACAAAAATTCATCTCTCCCTAACTCTATGCTAGAGGCCTATATGATCCTGCTGTTAAAACCAGGGAAAGACCCCATGGACTGTGCGTCATACAGGCCAATAGCACTATTAAACACAGACCTAAAGATTTTAACAAAAATCCTTGCAACAAGACTAGCGACGGTAATCCCGGCCATAGTAAATATCGACCAAACTGGTTTTATGCCAGGTAAATCGACTGACACAAACTTAAGGAGACTATTTACACACTTACAGCTGCCACCATCTAACTCTGAAACTAGGATTGTAGTATCCATAGACATAGAAAAAGCATTTGATTCAGTCGATTGGAATTTTATGTTTAAGGTGCTGGAGGCTATGGGTTTCGGCCCGAACTTCAGAAATTGGATTCATATGCTATACAAGAACCCAAAGGTAGCTATTAGACTGGGATCTTCGGTGTCTGCATTCTTTGAGGTGGGTAGAGGGACTAGACAGGGATGTCCACTATCCCCATTCCTATTTGCCCTGGTAATGGAACCTTTGGCCATTGCACTGAGATCCTCGAGTAATGTGGGAGCGGTTAGAGTGGGGACCATTCACGAAACATTGGCCTTATATGCAGACGACATGCTTCTGTTTTTAAATGACCCGGCAGCCTCTTTAAAAGCGGTATTAGAAACCCTAAACAAATTCGCCCTCTTTTCAGGGCTCAGGGTAAACTGGAGTAAGTCGTCCATATTGCCTATAGACGTCAAAGCTAAAGACAAAGCAGACCCAAATCTCCAACTGCAATGGGTGGATACACTCAAATATCTCGGGGTTAAAACAACAGCGAAGGTTCAGGATTATTTCAGGTTAAATTTGTTGCCACTGCTAACTCTCATTAAACAAAAATTTCAGGCATGGGCCAAATTGCCCCTTTCCCTGATAGGGAGAATATGCCTTATAAAAATGAAAATTTTACCGGTAATCCTATACTTTCTCAGACACGCCCCGGTATGGATACCAAAGGCTTACTTCAAGCGCATAGATAGTCTGATAGTCTCATTTTTGTGGACACCGAAGCCTCCCCGGGTGGGTCTCAGGGTACTGCAGGAACCATGTACACAGGGAGGATTAGCGTTACCGGATTGGCACAAGTATTATCTAGCGGGACAAATGGTGTTTGCCCGCAGATGGCTAATGTCAGATGATGGGGACGCGGCCACGGTTTTGGAAGCAGCTCATCTAGGGTCATACGAAAGCCTACGACTGGCCCTATTTAGGGGTATTAAAACAGACTTACCACTTACTGAAACAATGATAGCCACAATAAGAGCCTGGGGCCTGGCAGTAAAATTATCTTCTCCTAGCTACCTGGGTTTCTCCCCGTCCACACCATTATGGATGAATCCTTTACTCCCGCAGTTTTATAGTCTCCCGGACCCAATGATATGGGCAGTAAAGGGTATCAAAACTCTGAAGGACATCACATCTTTTGGTGAGCTTCTGACTTTTTCACAGCTCAAATCCAGACATGACTTACCAAACTCATACCTCTTTCGTTTCTTTCAAATTAGACATGCATTCCAAAAACAATTTGGGGAGCTGAGGGTGGAGTCCCTGCCGTCAGCTCTGGAATCTCTGTTGACAGATGAGGAACTGCCCAAGGTTCTCTCAGTAACGTACAAAGAACTTTTTAAAACTACCCCTAAGCCGGTTCTCAAATGTAGAACTAATTGGGAGACCGAGGTACCAGAGCTGCAGGGGGAGGACTGGGACGATCTATGGACGCAACCCTTTAAGTACTTAGTTGCAGCAAGAGACAGACTGATTCAATTTAAGTTTCTACATAGAAGCTACTATACCCCGGCTAGACTGGCAAAAATGTATGGGGGAGACTCAGCAAAGTGCTGGAGATGCTCTTTCTCTCCAGCCAATGCGGAACACATATTTTGGTCATGCCCACTTATCCAATTATATTGGAAGGAAATTACGCAGTGCATCTCAGACTTGATCTCTATTCCCATCCCAGTGACAGTAATGCCGCGTACACACGGTCGTACTTTTCGTCTACAAAAGTCCAACAGACGCTGATGGACTAAAGCTGGCTGGTAATCCGATCGTGTGTGGGCTTCTCCGGACTTTCAACCGACTTTTTTAGCCTCAAATACGACGTACTTTAGATTTGAAACATGCTTCAAAACTTTTACTTCGTACCTACGACGGACCCCGAAATCCGCTCGTCTGTGTGCTAGTCCGACGGACAAAAAGCCACGCTAGGGCACCTATTGGCTACTGGCTATGAACTTCCTTATTTTAGTCCGGTGTACGTCATCACGTACGAATCCGACCGACTTTTGTGTGGTCGTGTGTAGGCAAGTCCGGTCGTTAGAAAGTAGGCCGCAAGTCCGCGGCAAGTCCACCGAAAGTCTGCCGGAAGTCTGTCCGACAGGCTGTCCGACTTTTGTAGACGAAAAGTACGACCGTGTGTACGCGGCATTAGGGTCTGCTTATTGGGGTTAGTAGAGGACCTGGCTCCAACCAGGGCCCTAAGAACGCTAGTGACCATTCTCTTATTCTATGGGAAAAAAGCAATTCTCCTTAGATGGAAAAGCAAGGACGCTCCAGAGGGAAGATTTTGGAAACAATTAGTTAATAATATGCTTCCGTTCTACAAGTCAACATATAGAGCAAGGGGTTGTGAGAAAAAGTTCGACAAAATATGGAAGGTGTGGTGGGAGTCCAATACCACGGTGGGATAGAGACCTATTCCAGGGTGTGTACATTTGTTTGATATTAACTCAAATGCTCACTATAAAGATAAAGAATACTATATATATATGAGGTAAAGAGAACTAAGACAAAGGAAACCAAACAGTAGCTGGAAGTTACTGTGACACAGCAGAAGAACAAATGTAATATATAAGACTAAACTATCAGCTTGCTAAAGTATTGTCCCTGTGCCGTGACAAGTTTATGGGAGGGGGGGAGGGGGGGAGTTAAGGGAAGGGGGTTCGGGGTAGGCTTAGACTGTATTTGGTAGGGTTTAGACATGTCAGGCCCTGCGAGGCCGAGTTTCACTGGGAAGGTGTCACGTTGACACACCCAGCTGTACAATTTATACTGCAAAACTCAATAAAAAGAAATTTTTTAAAAAAAAAAAACAGATACTGGGCTGATCAGAAAAAATAAAAACAACCAAATGTCCCCATCCACCCATGCAGAGCGGATGCAGGAATCCTCTCTGCTGTACCATTGTATTCTGACAGTGAGACTCCTCCGCTGTCAGAATACACTGATCAGCAGCTGCAGCTGATTGGCTGCAAGTCGCTGATCGATAAGTTTTGCAACAGTCCCGTTCGACAAAAGTCAATCATTGGATCGACTTATGTCGAGCAGGAATAGCCATAAGCAGATTGAATTTTGATCCATCTTTGGCAATGGTCTCCAAACTTCGGACACAAAGACCTGACTCAGGAGTGAGCACACTTGAATGCCCCCAGAGTAACCGGCTTGCTATGGGGCACTCGGCAGGGGTGAGGGGCAGAGTGCGTCAGCAGGGGACCCCAGAAGAGGTGGATCGGAGTTGCTATGTGCAAAACGATTGCACAGAGCAGGTGAGTAGAACATGTTTGTTATTTAATAAAATAAAATTGCCTTTAGATTTACTCTCCTGCACAGAATCACGTACCTGTATGTGATCCTGCACTTCCAGGTCTGGGGTGCACACGCGCCTAGCCGGCAACCCACTCCTATTGTGATTGGACACATCGGTAGCCAATCGGTGGGTCCGGCGGACTCGCTGATCGTTCGGGAGAGAAGCAGAACGGCGGTCTGCCTATGTAAACGAGGCAGACTGCTGTTCTGTCAGTAGAAAAGGTAGTGATCCTGTGTTTCCTTTCCCATAGGACAAGCACCTCACCACACCTAGTAAGCTCTCCCTAGGCACACATTTAACCCTTTGATTGCCCCTGATGTTAACCCCTTCCCTGCCAGTACAGTTACATTGCATATTTTTAGCACTGCTCCCCAAAAAAGTGTCAGTGTCTGATTTTATCCACCGCAATCCCGCTATTAGTCGCTGATCGCCACCATTACTAGTAAAATATATAAATAAATAATATCTCATAGTTTGTAGACACTATAACTTTTGTGCAAACCAATCTATATATACGCTTATTGGGATTTTTTTTACCAAAAATATGTAGCAGAATACATATTGTGTGAAATTGATGAAGAAATTAGAAATTTTTTATTGGATGTTTTATAGCAGAAAGTAAAAAAATGTTTGTCTGTTTTTTATGTTTATAGTGCAAAAAATGAAAACCGCAGAGGTGACACAAATTTTGTTTGGGTACAGAGTCGCACGACCGTGCAATTGTCAACTAAAGTAATGCAATGCCGTATTGTAAAAAATGGCCTAGTCATGAAGGGGGGACCTTCTGGGGCTGAAGTGGTTAAAATACAAGCAGTGTATTGGCCAGGCTTACATACAAAGAGGGAGGCAGGTGGGCAATGCCCTCTGCTATATTCATTTCTAGGGATAGATAACCAGGGATATGTGACAACCATGCAGATGCAGTCATTCTAAAATTGGAATGTGAAATCTTTATTATTCTCTCAATGTACTGGCCCATGGCGCACTTCTGCTCTACTTATGAAAGGGGAAGAGACGAGCCTATGAGATGAGAGAAGCAGCCCGGCCGGCCCCGCCCCTCCTCCTGCCAGTCTCAGAAGCCTGGCTGGCCCCGCCCTTCTCCCCTGCCAATCTCAGCAGGTTGTCATTGTTCCTGACACCGGGGCCCGTCTTCACTAATAGGCCGCTTTGGTGTGCGGGAAAAGGCTTGGGAACGTCATCATGGTGGGTTTGGTTACCCCGGAAAAGAAATCAAAATTCAACAGATAAGAGCGCCAGAACGTCCGTATCGCCTTTCTATTTGTTTATCGCAATAAAGTTCCTCGAATTAAAAAAAAACGTCAATATTAGTGACATCTGCGACCCCGTTGCGCGCGCTACAACCAACCTTGCTAAAGAAAGGTAAAAAGGAAAGGGGCGTGTTCACGGAAAACAACAGCCAATCGGAACTGCTAACGGTAAAACCCGGCTTCTCTAAACACCAATAGCGTGGTTGGCTGGGACGGCGGAAGGCGTGGCCGGGCGCTCGGCGTATTCATGGTTGTGTGCGATACGGTGAGGAGGAGGAGGGAGCCGGCGACGGAAGGGAATCTCCCGCCATT
Source organism: Lithobates septentrionalis (assembly GCA_037952835.1). NCBI lineage: Eukaryota > Metazoa > Chordata > Amphibia > Anura > Ranidae > Lithobates > Lithobates septentrionalis. The sequence goes on along the minus strand of JBBDGP010001282.1, from coordinate 458,185 downwards.
TTTCAATCCCTTCTGTTCTTGTGTGTGTACGGGGCCAGGGCGGGAAACCGGAGGGGGCTGTCCGTGATAGGCACGCGTCTTCCTTTATAGCGACGTCATCGGCAGCTGCGGACGAGGGCCGTTCTTTTCTCCGTCCCCTCGAGCTGCGTTCGGGATGGCGCCGCTGCTGGGCCGCAAGCCTTTCCCGCTGGCCAAGCCGCCGAGCGATCCGCCCGCCGAGGGAGAGGACGTGTTCGTCATAGAGCACACCAAGGAGGCGTTCAAGAACCGAGAGTATCCTTTACTGACCGCTACGGGGAGCCTGACCTCATCATCACCGGGGGGGGGGGGGGTGGAGGGAGGACATGGCCGGGGGGCACCGATCACATCTGTCCGGCCTTGTCCTGTCATTGTTCCGATGGTGATCGATGTGACGTCTTTATCCTTACAGGACAAGTCCTCGAATCGTCATCCGCAGCAATACACCGATCAGACGATCTGTATTGTAAGTAAGTGTAAGTTTGTCTTGGGATCAGCCTATTGCAGAGCTCATAGTTTCAGAGAGTTCCAGATGCATGCTGATAGGAGGAGACAGCAGAGTGACAGAGGATCTCACATCTCATCGGTCTGTTCACTACCCAGACTTAAAGCAAAAGTAAATATATCTTACCAATTCTTAGATGTCATGTCTAAATTTGGTGATCCAGCCTGTAAAGCAGGCCATACGTGAGTCAAATTCCAAAAAAGAACATTCTTTTGAAGAATTTTCTATTGAATTTCGCACCATTGGTGCCGATTCCCACTACTTCGCTCTGTGAGATCGCATGCAACGTGATTTCAGCCATACAGATAGTATGGCTGATGTATCGCATTCAGACCAAACTTGTGCAGGACCCCCCCCCCCGCAGTGCGATATGCAAGCCAAATTGGTGTCATGAACAGTGTATTGACACACCTGACAGATTGCATATGACAGTGGATCTGCAAGGTTCCCGCATCGCACAAGTGTGAACCGAGCCTTAGTGGGCTGCGGCAACAGCCGATTTTCATTCGACCATCAAATTTGAGTGATCGGGCATGTTGGGAATTTTTGGGGAAAAACAAATTGCTTAATCGATGGGAGAGTCGTGCGAGAAATTGTAATTAAAAATAGAAAAAGTGCCTGAGCTGTGACCAGGGAAATAAAGATTCCCATAGCAACATGATGTGGAATTGAAGGCTTGGTTGGCCTAATTCTGAAATTGATGGAAGCACCATCTCATCACAAAGTGCACAATTGCTGATTTTCAAAAAAGAGCATTTGTTCGGAATGTGACCCGCTTAAGGCTGGGTTCACACTATTGTGAATTAGATGTTCAGCTCACATAGCAGGAGATTGTTTGGGCTCTCTATGGAGCCGGTTCACACATCTCTGCAGCGGCTCCGGAGCGGATTGCACAGGAGTTCTGTGCGTCTTTTGGTCCATTTCAGGTCCGAATGCAGCCCAAAATTTGGGCTGAAATCGGACCTGAACTGGTGAATGCAGATGCACCAAACCCAGCCTAAAGTGTTACTGAACCCAGGACCCTGCATTCACTATATCTGGGCTCACACAGTACATGGAAATGCAATAGGTTTAGTAAATATTAACTGCCAAATACCTTTTTCTCATCAGCAGTCTTGTGAAATCTATCAGTGTTTGGTTAAAGCTTTTAGGAGTTTTCATTCTGATCTGTCCTATGAGGCTGCAGAATCCCTGACCTTCTCTCTGGACAGTGCTAATTGGCCCTGTGCTGATCACATGCACCCTCCCTAGAAAAAAAACCCTCTAGCAATACACACCAAACTGAGCATGTGCAGAGTACTCCCAAGGTTCTGTACTATCAGGAGATGGATTGGGGATGTTCAGAGAGGATTAACCACTTAGGCTCCACAGTTGGTATAACAAGCATGCTTTACTGCATATACAGACTGATTTTGCTGTTGTGGGTTTAGCAACATTTTTAGTCTGCAATTTTTAAACAGAGCAAGCTGTTCTGATGTAGCAGTTACTGGGACGAGACAATTCTTTTACCACTGACAGGGGTGCTTACAATGATCAGCTTTAATTCAAGTAAAATCTTTATCCCAAAAGGAAAAAAAATGTTTCTGTAACTGGTATTAAACTATGAGCTGGAGGTTGGTGTATGTAAGACCCCTTTCACACTGGGGCGGTTTGCAGGCGGTATTGCGCTAAAAATACCGCCTGCAAACCGCCCCTAAACAGCCTCCGCTGTTTGTACAGTGTGAAAGCCCGAGGGCTTTCACACTGAAGCAGTGCGCTGACAGGACGGTGAAAAAAGTCCTGCAAACCGCTTCTTTGGAGCGGGGAAGGAGCGGTATATTCACTGCTCCTTCACCGCTCCTGCCCATTGAAATCAGTGGGACAGCGCGGCTATACCGCGGCTGTAGCCGCGCTGTACGAGTGATTTTAACCCTTTTTTTCGGCCGCCAGCGGGGGTTAAAACCGCACCGCTAGCGGCCGAATACAGCTGCAAGAACGACGGTAAAGCAGCGCTAAAAATAGCGCTGTTGTACTGCCGACGCCCCCACCGCCCCAGTGTGAAAGGAGCCTTACTCTGCACGTAACACTCCCCATTCAGTAGACTGACAGTGCTGCTTTCCAAATGTCTGTTACTCCTTCCTCCAGAGTGCGGGCACTGTAATAAATATCAGATCAGGTGAAAACAGAGGGAGAAAGTGTAAAAGAAAACAAATGCGGCCACTACACATGATTGGTAAGCTGTAATCTAATACATTTTGGGTTTAATACTGCTTTTAAAGTGGCCCTGTAATCGTCAATACACCAGCTTATTTTTGTTGTAAGTACCGGAGTTTGGCCTGGTGACAGCCTCTTGTACTCTACAGTGTTTGTTTTTTAAGGACTTCTAGAAGCATGCTGATTGGCAGAGGGAGCAGAGTGACTGAGTTCATCGTATGCTGTTTCTCCTCTTGCTGACCAGCCTTAAGCTGACCATAGATTATTTGACTTTTTTTTTTTTTCTGCCAGCCAGTTAACTATTTAACTATTTTGTATATTATTAAATTGTATGAAAATCAAACGGCCCACCTTTTTTTAGGCTCCATTCACATTTGGCATTTTGGACAGATTCACTGAAATCTGCATGTGATCTCAAATCGCAGCACATTTGCAAAACGTATGTTCAGGTGCCATTCTTTTTTAATGCAGCCTAAGATGTGGTGTGATTTTGCTGCAGTTCTGCCTGAGATCCCTTATTGACAGCAGGGACTCTTATGCTCTTGGAATACACTGATCAGCGCTGCAGCAGATCAATCACAAATTTTCCAGCAGTCCTGTTTGGGAGAGTTGATCGTTTGGATCCTCTTGAAGTGGAACGGCCCTAGAGTGACCCAAATTCAGCCAGTCCCTGCTGATCCGGTCAAATTTTCATCCATCTATGGCCAGCTATAGATTGCGGGGACCCACATGTGTTGCATACAGCGGAACTATACTGGTATCCCCTGCAGTGTTTGAGGTCCCTCACTGGTTGCTGACATCTGCAGACAGTTGTCTTCTGGCTACAGATCTGAGCCTGTTTTCATTGGCTGGGCCAGGATGATGGGAGTTCATTCATCTTGGAAGATGCTGAAATTGTACACTGAGCTGCATATGTGTTTGTATGTCTCGTCTGCATGAATTTACCTTACAGTTCCACTTTCAAGTACCTGTTTGCGTAGATTGCAATGACTGTCATTTTTTTTTTCACACTGGAAGAATGGCAGTCACTGCTAGGACACACAGATAATTGTTTTCTATGTGCCCTGTTTGCAGTGCAAAGGAGCTGTGATAAAATGCAGACCTGCTGCATTTTATCACTAGGCACAGGAAGGCACCGGATGTCTCTGACCACATGAATGATGTCACTTTTGTGCACTTCAAATAAAGTTTGTAGAAAAAAAAATGGGAGCTATGTGATGTGCTAAAATGTCATGCTACCCCACTGCAACCTGAACGGAGCGCTGCCCACACATGGCTGTAGTTTGGTGTGTGGGCAGTGTAAACTGGCCCTGACTGCAACACAGATCAGGTCCCCTAACAGACAGTGCTGTGTAAATATTAGGAATGAATGGACAGATACAAATATTTTTGTTAATTAAAACAGTGTGTGTCTGGGGGGGTTGTCTGTCTAGCTGCATGTCTGGCGTTCTGATTTTAAATGCAGTTTGCTAACCAAAAATCCCTGTTTCAAGCAGTTTGCTAGAAATGTATTGGTGGGTGTATAGCTATGTGCAGAGGATTTATTCAGGTTTTTCTACCTTTTTAAATCTGGCTTTACATAATAATCACTACATCATAGTCTAGAAAAAATGAGAGCCCTTACACTTCAGGAAGAGCAGGTGCTCTGTAGTCTGATTATTGAATTTAAATTGGTTACAACTTTTCTCTGAAACTGCTGGCTTTTCTGTGGGTTTGATTGTTCTAGTAAGGACCATTCCTCTACCTATGAAGAGATGGGGCTGTTTTGCATATTGTGCCCCCATGAAATTCTGTTAACTGTGCTAATGCTTTAGTTAAAGGAGAAGTACAGCCAAAGCTTGTTTGGCTGTACTTGGGGCCAAAACAACCAATTGATGGGCCAGATGATTAGTAGGCCTGCGTACTGAATGCATTTGTTTACGTATCAGGAAATGCAGTGCAGCACAAATACAGCTCAGTACATTGTCCATACATGCCAGTAAATGCCTGAACTAGTGAATGTGAGGAGCAATGCCTCATGGGACATGTAGTCCTGGGCAGTGAGTGGTTCTAAAGGCAGAAGTGGTTTGTTTTGTGTGTGTGTTTTTGTGTTTTTTGTTAAAGTGGCACTCTGCTATTGGGGAGCTCTGAAGGCAGGAGCCAGAAGAGGAGAATCAGGGCTGCTCTGTGCAAAACCATTACAGAGCAGGTAAGTATAACATGGTTGTGTTTTTTGTTTTTTTAAGACTGTGCAGGGAAAATCAGCTTCTGAACCCAGAGAAGGTGCAGGCTGATAGACTGGAAGTAATAGAAAGAATTACAATTTATATTTAAAGTAAAAGTTTACCAGTATTGTGCCTTATATTTTATCATATCCATGAAAAAGTCTTAGCTTTTAGTGCTACTTTAATATAAAAGATTTATATCTCTTCCACCCTTCATATAGCTTCATGTCTGATTCCTAGTTAAAGTGATTATATATATTTTTTTTCCTACTTCTTGGTGTATTTATTCTATATAAAATAAGTAATATATTACTTTCACGGTTTCACAATATAGATGAACCCCTCCTCTGCAGAAACGGATCAAAAGTAAATTGCTTTTGATCCGTTTCGGTTCATAGGCATGAATCGAGCCTTATGCTGGCCATACACGTATATTCATTACGAAAAATCTTCGTACATTTGCTGAATGAAGGAATGTAGTTGGAAAATTTCTCTTGCTTTTAACATTCAGTTTTAAAAAGAATGTCATTTCTGAACGAAAACCACATACTGTCTGAATTTTCCCGTCACTGTGGTCAAAAACGAATGTCGATTTGACCCCTCTAATGATTAGAAAATTGAACAAACGTTCTTAAAATTTGTTTTTGTATTGCTAGCATAAGTGACAGCCACCTGCCTATGACAAGGGAGTCTGTCATACATAATATATTACAGTTCTGTCTGAAAATCCTCAAAACAGTCTAATTTTATTTATTTTTTCTTTTAAATAAAAAAATGTGATCTTCGAGTCTATTTACCAGATTCAACCTCCTAATTGTATATACAGTATATCTCTCTCCTGTTATTCTCAGTGGATTGGAGATTTTGCTCCCTAACCATATAGTTATAGGTTATTTATATTTACCACTGCATATAGCTATTTAAGAAATTTGCCTTTTATTTTAAACTTTACATTTTGACTAAATTATACACCACACTTTTTTTTTTTTTTTTTTTTAAGGTTGTTATTATCTGATTAATCGAAACAATCGGCTTACTAATCAATTATGGAAATAATTGTTAGTTGCAGCGCTAGCTGTACTCCTATGGATCACTGGAGTGCAGTTTATTTTGCACCTCTGTGACCTGTTTTTAGAAGAGAGCGGGCTGATGTCCGCTCTCTGCTGACGTCACAGAAGTTGGTCCACGACCACGGAGTCTGGATCCGCCAGATCCCTGGACCGACACCTGGCTTGGCCTCCACATCCCAGCGCTCCAGTGAGCGTGGAGGAGCGGAGAGCTGTGACTGACAGTCAGCAGCTCTCTGCTCGGGGAGCTGTGAGAACCGAGCGTTCGGCGGTGTTCGTGCCGGGGGACAGATGCAGCATTGATCTGATGCTGCATCCACCTAGGTAAGTATAAAGCTGTACCTCATACTTCTCAAGCCTTTCTTAGCCAGGTTTCCTTCAGTTTGCTAGGGGTTCCTTGAGCAATTTATAGCTCTCATATGAGTAACCAATATCAACCGTGATTATTTATCTGTAAGAGGATTCTTGCCACTGACCTCAATTGTAAAGAGGGTGCCACCGACCATCCCACGGGAGCCCTTTATTCCAGAAAGAAGTTCCGTCACGATATCCTGCGATGTCTGCGGGATACCAGCAATCATCGAGAGGAGGAACTGGGAGATGCTGATGTAAACAAGCATCTCCCCGTTCTGCCTAGTGACACTGTCACTGATCATAGCACCCTGTGATCGGGAGCTATGATCAGTGATGTCACACACAGCCCCCCCCCCCCCCCCCACAGTTAGAATCACCCCCTAAGACACACTTAACCCCCCCTAGTGGTTAACCCCTTCACTGCCAGTGTCATTTTTACAGTAATCGGTGCAATTTTATAATACTGGTCGCTGTAAAAATGACAATGGTCCCAAAAATGTGTCAAAATTGTCCTGTGTCCGCCATAATGTTGCAGTCACGATAAAAATCGCAGATCGCTGCCATTACTAGTGAAAAAAATGAATATAAATGCCATAAAACTATCCATTATTTTGTAGACGCTATAACTTTTGCGCAAACCAAACGCTTATTGTGAGTTTTTTTAAAAAAATGTGTAGAATACGTATCGGCCTAAACTGAGGATAGATATAGATATATACTCATTTTATAGTAAAAAAAAAAAAAAAGTCGCTCTATTTCTGTTTATAGCGCAAAAAATAAAAACCGCAGAGGTGATCAGATACCACCAAAAGAAAGCTCTATTTGTGGGGGAAAAAAAGACGTAAATTTTGTTTGGGAGCCACGTTGCGCAGTGCCGAATCAAAGTGCTCTGGTCTTTGGGCAGCAAAATGGTCCGGGGATGAAGTGGTTAAAGGCTTACCTGTAGGTAAATATCACAAAGCGGGGCATAGAACCACTTTAATGTACACTGGCCTGTGATTGGGGTATTGACTATTATCTCTAATTGGCTTTTAGGATGGCTTCAGATAAACAAGCATTCTTATTGGCTGCTGTGAATTGTTGCAAATGTTGGCATCTCACAGTTGGATCAAATATTCTGAAAAGTTGCCTAAATAGATTGTAGCTATATTAGTCTGCTTTCAACAGATCTTGACACTGTTTTTCATTTGAAATAACATTGCATTTTTAGGACAAGCTTTGGGGAGCACTCCCCTTTCTGTTATGATCAGTATGCAAGTACTACATAGACCGGAAAGGGGCGTTGGTCTCCCAAACTCTTGTCCTGAAACATTTCTCTGTGAAAATGTAAACCTGTTTCCGCATGCCTATTAATGTTTTGAATATACTAAAGAGAAACTCAGATTATTCATGATGAATTTATATTCTCTGGTAGGTTTGATAGTAGGCTTTTACAGTTAACAGGCAAGTGATATGTGTGGCCAGCTCTTCCCATCTGTGATGCCGATCCTGCTTCTGTTCACTTTTTGTGGGAGAGGCCATTGCCTGGAATGCCATTCTATTGTTCTAACGCGTGGGGTTATTAGTGGTGTGCGTCTGCTGATCTATGGGAGCGTGTGTAGTAACGTATGGACGTTTCCCTCGTCCGTCGTCCCCCCACCCTTCCTTTCTATAGGTTTGTTTAAAACTGGAAGGCAGCAAATCATTTTTTTTTTTTTACTTATTCAGCATGACTATAGTGTTGAAATCGGTTTAAGGTTTACAAATTAGTGAGAATCAGCACTAAAGCATTAAACTGTACTATTGTTGCGTGTATACTATTTGTGACAATCTGTATAGTGGTTTTGCAGATGGGGAGAAAAATCTTAAATCCTGGATCCAGTTACATTAAAATATATAATTTTGTATTAGTATTACTTGCCTTGTAAATGATCCTAGCACATTTTAGCTCATAGGGTGGAGAGATGCATACAGAGTTTAGGAGGTGGTCAGCCTAATCCAGGACCCAGTGGATGCTTCCTTGCCACTGTGGCACACAGAGGCTGAAAACACCAGCTGTTGGCTACTTGGCTGCTAAAATTTGCCCAGGCCTGAGTTTCATATGTTCTATCTTTATCCAGTTAAAGTGAACATTGCTTCATTATCTTTCAGGGTGGATTTACAATCAATGATTTACACTTCTTTTTTTTTTTTTTCTTTTTTTTTTTTTTTTAATCGAATTTATAAGATGCTTTCAGTAAAGATCCAATGTTTTTTTTTTTTTTTTTTAGATACATTTAGTAAGATACATTTAATTTAGTTTATTCAGCATGAAATGGAGCTTAGTTATGTAGCATGAGGCTATATATTCTGCAATATTTCCCTTTTTTTGGTAAACTCATTCAGTGAATGCAAGCTGAGATAACATGCCTTGCATTCACACCATTTCACAGTAACCATGAGATAAACCAAAGTTCAGGAATATTCCTTTATCCCATTGTTTTGCAAATCTATGTACACTACAAACTGTATGATTGAATCGGTTCAGATATCACTGTTTTACTAACCTGACAGCTTATTCTAAATGGGCACCCTTCATTTTGTTTGCAAATATTAAAGATTCTAACTACCAGCAAGAATAAGTCCTTACATTTAAAGAGCACCTGTCATTTCAGATCCATCATGGTAGCGCCTGTTAGTGGGCATCCACTCACCTGCTGCTGCCACGTCCCTCACCTTCTATCACTGACGAATGACCAGCTGTCCCATTAAAGTGAGACTGTCCGTGAGTCAACAGCGAGTCAGGTTTTTTTTACTAGTGATTTAAATTGACTTGATTTAAAGAAGTCCAGCCTGAGCTTTTTAGGTTGGGCTTCTCCTATGGGTCGCAGGAGTGCATTTTTAGTTTTGCACTCCTGTGACCCGTTTTCAGTGGAGAGCGGTCTGAAGTCCGTTCTCTGCTGAAGTCACTAATCAGTCAAGGAAGTCTGGATCCACCAGCTGGCTGGACTGATGGCAGTCTCAGCCTCTCAGCGAGCCACTGAGATGGCTGCTCCCCGCCCCCTCCACAGCTCAGCGCTCCAGTGAACGTGGAGGAACAGAGCAGGAGAGCTGCTGATTGACGGGAAGCAGCTCTCCGGAGAGGTGAGAGAACCAAGCCTACAGTAGCTCTGTTCTCAGTGACGAGGTGGCGGGGGAAGAAGACACCAATACCTCTCTTTAAATCAAATCTGCCCTGTTTTCAATTCAATACAATGGTGAATGTTGCATATTTTATTTCTGCAAGATTTTGGGTGGCCCTTAACCGGTTCCCGACCGGTTCCTGTAGATATACGTCGGCAGAATAGCACGGCTGCGCAAAGTAACGTACCCAAACGTTATTTTGAATTTACCACCATGTGCGCGTTGTAAACAGCATCTCCCCGTTCTGCCTAGTGACAGTGTCACTGGATCTCTGCTCCCTGTCATCGGAGCAGAGATCAGTGTGCTGACGCCTCCCCCCTACAGTTAGAATCACTCCCCTAGGACATACTTAACCCCTCCCCACCCCCTAGTGGTTAACCCCTTCACTGCCAGTGTCATTTACACAGGAATCGGTGCATTTTTATAGCACTGATTGCTGTATAAATGACAATGGTCCCAAAAATGTCCGATGTGTCCGCCATAATGTCGCAGTCGCAATAAAAATCGCTAATCACCGCCATTACTAGTAGGGAAAAAAAATTAATTAAAAATGCCATAAAACTATCCCCTATTTTGTAAACGCTATAACTTTTGCGCAAACCAATCAAATGCTTATTGCGATTTTTATTTTTTTTTATTTATTTTTTTTTCCAAAAATATGTAGAATACATATCGGCCTAAACTGAGGAAAAAAGTTTTTTAATATATTTTTGGGGGATATTTATTATAGTAAAAAATAATGCTTTTTTTTTTTCAAAATTGTCGCTCTTATTTTGTTTATAGTGTAAAAAATAAAAATCGCAGAGGTGATCAAATACCACCTTTTTTTGCTCTTTTTGTGGGGGGGAAAAAGGACATCAGTTTTGTTTCGGAGCCACGTCGCACGACCGCGCAATTTTAAGGTAAAGCGACGCAGTGCCAAATCGCAAAAAGTGCTCTGGTCAGGAAGGGGGTAAATCCTTCCGGGGCTGAAGTGGTTAAAGTGGTTGTAACCCTCAGACATGAAATATGAACAAAGCATAACCCTCTACAGTGTGTACTTGTCTCAATCCAGAGCACGAAGTGTCATATCTGTCTGCTGCCCTGTTTGCTATACGCCTGAATAACTTCTGACAAGTTTTTCTGACAGGGAAGAAAGGTGACCAAAGGGATCTTCGGCACACGCCCAGTGATTGACAGCCTTAGCTCTGTTCCTGTGTGAAGGGGATAAGTCCCTTCTCTACAATCAGAGCTCTCCCCACTAAGCTCTGCAGTGTGTAATTTCAGCTCTCCAACTCTTGACAGCTCAGACAAGCTTTATAAATTCTGGATGAGTGGATGTATAGGAGAGGGCTGCAGATAAACGGGTACAACTTATGTAGGATTTGTTTAATCTGTGTATAACCTGAGGCCAGTCACTTCACTGGGTATATGGAAGGGTTTACAACCAAATTAAAGCGGTGTTAAAGCCAAAGCAAACTTTTTTTTGTTTTTTGTTTTTTTTTGTTTTTTTGGGACCCACCGAAACATATCGGGCAAAAATGGTGTTTTCGGAGCATTGCCAAAAGAAAAATCTTACTGAAAATGGAGGCGGGGCCTGGGAGGGCCCCTGCACCCTTGTGCCGCCTATTGCGGGGGCGTTTTCCTGGCCCGCCCCAGTCCTCCCTCCCCACAGAGCGACGATCTCCATGTGTCACGGAGCTGAATGTCCCGGGCGGCTGCAGTAACAATGTCCCGCCTCCTGTGACAGACGGCACACTGATCCAAAGGCGGGATATTGAATCAGCGTGACGTGATTACAGGAGGCAGGACATGGTTACTGCAGCCGCCCGAGCGATTAAATTCACAGCTCCAGGGCACACGGAGATTGCCGCTCTGATCCGGGCACGGCAAGGCTGCATCCAGACACTGACAGGCTGCATGATGGGAACTGGTGAGGCTGCATTGATCTCCTGTACCAGGTCTGCAGCCTCTGGCCGTCTCCTGTCCCAGGTCTGCAGCCTCTGGCCGTCTCCTGTCCCAGGTCTGCAGCCTCTGGCCGTCTCCTGTCCCAGGTCTGCAGCCTCTGGCCGTCTCCTGTCCCAGGTCTGCAGCCTCTGGCCGTCTCCTGTCCCAGGTCTGCAGCCTCTGGCCGTCTCCTGTCCCAGGTCTGCAGCCTCTGGCCGTCTCCTGTCCCAGGTCTGCAGCCTCTGGCCGTCTCCTGTCCCAGGTCTGCAGCCTCTGGCCGTCTCCTGTCCCAGGTCTGCAGCCTCTGGCCGTCTCCTGTCCCAGGTCTGCAGCCTCTGGCCGTCTCCTGTCCCAGGTCTGCAGCCTCTGGCCGTCTCCTGTCCCAGGTCTGCAGCCTCTGGCCGTCTCCTGTCCCAGGTCTGCAGCCTCTGGCCGTCTCCTGTCCCAGGTCTGCAGCCTCTGGCCGTCTCCTGTCCCAGGTCTGCAGCCTCTGGCCGTCTCCTGTCCCAGGTCTGCAGCCTCTGGCCGTCTCCTGTCCCAGGTCTGCAGCCTCTGGCCGTCTCCTGTCCCAGATGGTTGGAGACTGCGGACTGAATTTTCTTGCACCAAAAGGGGAATTTGGCCAACAAATTCATATTAATTTAAATTGATATTAAAGTCGAATATAATTGTGTATATATAAATATTTTTAAAAAACTGTTTATTTTTGCTTTTCAGCCTAGTGTATTTTTCATTTTTGGCACTAAAAAGGCCATTCGGTGCACCCCTATATTATTATTTTATATATATTTATTTATTTATTTATTTATTTATTTATTTGCTACTTAGATGTTATGGCTGCATTAGTTTTTCTTTGACTTTCCTTTTTAGCCGGTGATACAGCCAGTACATCTGTATTTCAGCAGAACACGCTCTCCTGCAAATGTAGCAGTTGGTGTTGAGACAATGATCAGCTTATGTATTCATGCAAAAACATTCAGGCTGGGTTCACATTTGTGCAAGTTGGATGTGGGTTTCTCCACTTCAGGCAGAAATTCGGACCTGAAATGGTGAACTGGGATGCACCGAACTCCCTGCTGTGTCCTGCAGCCACACATAGTATGAATATCTGTGTGCGTGTCACTGGCGCAAAACAACCCTTGATTCCTCAAACAATATTACATACTAAATGTTAGGGATGCTGCATTCAAAAAAGGGGGGGGGGGGGGGAGTTGCCGTAACTGCAGTGTCAGCTGTAGTTTAGCTTCAATTTGTTAATGTAACTAAACCTTCTAGTACATCTTAACCACTTCGCATCCAGGCCATTTCTGACACTTCGCTCCTACATGCCAAAAATCATCATTTCTTTGCTATAAAATTACATAGAACCCCCAAACATATGTTTTTTTTTTTTTTTTTTTTTTTTAGCAGAGACCCTAGAGCAGGGGTCTCAAAGTACCGGCCCGCGGGCCATTTGCGGCCCACGGACCGGTTAAAAATGGCCCGCAGGCAGGGCCGATCGAGTACTAGAGGTCGACCGATATTTGGCCATTAGGCCGATATATAGCACTGGCCGCCGTTCCTCCTCCCTTCTCCACACTCAGCGCTTGATGCTTGTGTGAAACTGACATGTAACAGGAGGAGAGAGACAGAGGGATCTGTCAGATTTGAGGTTGATGTCGGGGGTGGGCGGGACCCGGCCAATTTCAAACACCAGCCAATGGGATCTGGGCGGGCTGCTACGTATATGTGGCCCGCCCCTTTTCTTAAGCAGCCCAATCATTGGCTGGTGTTTGACAGCTGCTGATCCCGCCCACCCCGGCCGGGTCCCGCCCACCCCGACATCAACCTCAATTCTGACAGATCCCTCTGTCTCTCCTCTATGCTACGTGTCAGCTTCACACAAACATCAAGCGAGTGTGGACAGCTCCTAGTCAGTTTCACACACAGTTACACTCCGGTCAGTGTGAAACCTGCCAGTGCCATCTGTCAGTGCCAGCTGCCAGTGCCACCGCCAGTGCCACCTGCCAGTACCAACCAGTCTGCCAGTGCCACCTGCCACCGCCAACCAGTGCCTGCTAGTGCCACCGCCAACCAGTGCCCCTGCCAATCGATGCCACCTGCCAGTGCCAACCAGTGCCACCTTCCGCCATCTGACAGTGCCACGCCAATCAGTGCCACCTGCCAGTGCCACCTGCCAGTGCCACGCCAATCAGTGTCACCTGCCAGTGCCAATAGTGCCACCTGCCAGTTCCAAACCAGTGCCACCTGCCAGTTCCAAACCAGTGCCACTTGCCAATGCCTGCCAGTGCCACCTTCGAGTGCCAAACAGTGCCACTGCCAATAAGTGCCACCTGCCAGTCCCATTGCCAATCAGTGCCACCTGCCAGTGACAGACAGTGCCACCTGCCACGGCCAACCAGTGCCATCTGTACTGAGGACATCAAGTGTGTGGTAGAGTGACAGGAGCAAGCAGGGAAGAGTGGAGTGGGTGAGGTTTTTTTTTTTTAAATCGGCCTAAAATATCGGCCACAAAAATCGGCATCATATATCAGCCATCGGCCGCCCCGATTTCTAAATATCGGCATCGGTCAGAGAAAAACTCATATCGGTCGACCTCTATCCAGGACGTCTTTTTGAACTGCACCCAGGCACCGCAGAGGGGGAGGTGCCAGAGCCCCAAACCAGGGTCCTGCTGCCACCTCAGGGCGGGAGATTGTGTTCTCTGGGTCCCCTGTCACTAGGCCTGTATGGAAGCTAGGAGGAGAGGACTCGGGAGGCAGATGATCCTGACTGCCAGGAGAGGTGAGTGAGCCATCACACTGAGGCAAAGTCCTTAGTAGGGTGACTGGGGTAGAAATTTGTGCAGTGTGGGGGGTATTTTATGCAGTGTGGAGGGTGATTATTGTGTAGTGTGGGGGGGTAATTGTGTAGTGTGGGGGTAATTATGGAGTGTGTGGGGTATTTTATGGAGTGTGGGGCTATTTGTGCAGTGTGGGAGGGGTAATGCTGGGGGTTAATAATGCGTTTGCTGACACCAATGCTGGGTTAATAATGCGTTTGCTGACACCAGTGCTGGGTATAGTATAGTATATTATTGCTGGTATAGTTTATTGCTTTTGAAGTTTTAAAAGTTTGCACGCGGCCCCCCATGGGATATGAAAACTTGTCATGTGGCCCTCAGGCAATTTGAGTTTGAGACCCCTGCCCTAGAGAATACAATGGTGGTCATTGCAACTTTTTATCTTGCGCAGCAATTTTTCAAACGCATTTTTTTTGAAAAAAAAAAAGTTTCATGCTTTAAAAAAAACAAAACTGCAAAGTTAGCCAAATTTTTTTGCATTGTTTGAAAGATGAAGTTACGCTGAGTAAATAGATACCTAACATGTCACGCTTCAAAATTGCACACGCTCGTGGAATGGCGCCATACTTTGGTACTTAAAAATCCCCATAGGCGACGCTTTAAAAATTTTTCCCCAGTTGTCTTCCAGGACAGCCCTTGAGAGATGGAGTCCCTCCCATCGACCCAGGAAACACATTGCCAAAACAGTTCAAAAGGCGGTCCCTCAGGTCCCTGGTCAGTCATTTGTGTTTCCTCCGTCGGAGGAACATGTTGCCAGGAACCAGAGAAGGACTCTATCTCTCAGGGGCTGCCTGAGGGGAGCGGAGCCGCACAGGGGGACCGGGTCCTATCCAGCGGCTCCAATCTAGTCCTACCTTTTCAATTTGGGGCTCGGGTACCGTCCAGCTGATTAGGAGCCGACCCGTTACCCCCCTCCTTCCAGTGCCGAGGTGTGCCAGGGACAGGTTGGCGCAGGTTCCCCCAGGAGCGGTGCAGATGGACTCTTCCATCACAGCTCCTTGCTATACACAGCGGTGGGGGTCGGAGACGCCGAGCGTCATTTCCGGCGGAACCGCGTCATCCTGGGTGCCGAGACTTCCGGTTCCGGGTCTCACAGGCACAAGGAGGAGGGGAAGGCCCACGCTGAGGCCTGCAGTTCCGACCAGCGTCCAGCTATACCGGACTAGCGGCGGGACACGGAGCGTGAGGGGGACCATGGAGGCTACTTCCCAGGACACTCCGGTGGAGGCAGGCACCAGCCAAACCCAGGTAGGCTGCTGGGCAAGCCCTTACTGTGGTTTTTTCTGGGGTTTTTCGTTGTAAGGCTGGGATTTGTAGTACCCCATGGTGGTGGTTTCCTCACAGTCCCGGGTGGATGCAGTGGTGGTTGCAGCACAGGTGTTTGTTAGAGTTTTAGGGGTTCCTGTTGCTAAAAAAGTCTATTCTTTATTTTTAGGGGAAGGAAGCTCCAAGGGAAGACAAGTCAGGCCGCAAAAAATGCCCTAACTGTGGAAATAAGTTGTCCTCAGGCTCTAACAAAGCCCTATGCAAGCAATGTATTGCAGGCTTACTTAAAACAGAGGCAGACTCTCCTTTGGCAAGATTCCTTGGCTCCTTTAAAGATGAGATGGCATCAACCTTTAAATCTCTCCGCGAATTAATCGCAGATGTAGGCACGTCTGCTTCCACCAGTAAAGCAGCTGCGATTCCCTCCTCACCATGCCTTACAACACCCAGCTCTGGGGAGCCCCGTACAATCAGGGAGCATAGCCCCGTGTTAGTTAGCCCTGAATCCTCTGACGCAGATTCAGATGAGGATCAGGCTGTAGCTAACAAAGGCGCAAAATACAAGCTGTCTCTGGAGGATGTAGACGAGCTGTTGAGCGCCATTTATGATACGCTGGAAATTGATGAAGAAGAATCTCAATTGACCAGACATGATAAAATATATGAGGCTCTGGGGAAAAAGAAAGCTAAGGTATTCCCTATACATAATGTGCTTTCTGACCTTGTCCGCAAGGAATGGGCCGAGCCAGATAAAAAGGTCTTCTTCCCAAATTCCCTTTAAAAGGAGATTCCCCTTTGACGAGAGCCCAGAGGCGGTCTGGAATAAAAATCCTAAACTAGACGCCCCCCTGTCCAAAGTCTCCAAGCAGTCTGACCTTGCCTTTGAGGATATGGGTCATTTAAAGGACCCTATGGACAGAAAAACAGACATAGTCTTAAAGAGGGCCTGGGATGCTTCTATGGCAGGTTTAAAACCAGCTCTGGCCACTTCTTGTGTAGCCAGGAACCTAGAGTTCTGGTTAGCCCAACTAGAAGAACATCTAAAGGCAGGCACATCTAGGGGGGAGATCTTAAAAGCCTTCCCTATGCTTTTTAAGGCGACAAGTTTTATCTCTGACGCCTCCACTGATGCCATTAAATTTACGGCTAAAACAGCAGCGCTTTCGGTCGCAGCTAGGAGGTCAGTCTGGATGAAAACTTGGGGGGGAGACACGGCGTCTAAAACACGTTTGTGCAGTGTCCCCTTTACAGGAGACTTAGTCTTCGGGCCTGAACTTGATACCGCCTTGGAAAGAACGGCGGATAAAAAGAAAACCTTTCCCATTAAAAAGAAAAATTTTCAAAGGAAGTTTTTTCGTCCCTCAAAAGAACCCTCTAAGTCAGAGAAGGAGTTCAAGCCCAAAAAGCATTGGACAGGACAAAAAGGGAAAGGAAAAGGGGGCATACTTTTTAACCGCCCCAATTCAAACCCCAAACCCCAGTGACATCAGGGTCCCGGTGGGAGGAAGATTGATGAACTTTCTCCCACAGTGGGAAAAGACAACCTCAAACGAGTTTGTCTTGAACATTATAAAAAGGGGGTATGCGCTGGAGTTTCACAGCGACCCACCCTCAAAGTTTCTTGTGACAAAGCTTCCAAGAGACTCAGAAAAGGCCAGGGCCTTGCCTCTGTTAATAGGGGAAATGGTGGATCAAGAGGTATTGACGCCAGTCCCTATTCAGGAACAGGGGGACGGTTTTTACTCGCACATTTTTGTAGTAAAAAAGCCGTCCGGGAGATTCAGGCTAATAATGAACCTCCGGCCTCTGAACCGCTCCATCCGATACAAAAAATTCCGGATGGAGTCTATTTACTCAATAAGGAATCTACTCCAAAAGGAGGTGTTCATGGCTACCCTGGATTTAAGGGACGCCTATCTGCATATCCCAATAAGGAAGGAATGCCAGAAACTTCTTCGGATGGCGATTCAGATGGACACCAAGGTTTATCATTTCCAGTGCAGAGCACTTCCTTTCGGACTGTCGTCCTCCCCGAGAATCTTTACCAAAGTTCTCGGGGAGGCATTAGTTCCGTTAAGACTACAGTCAGTCACGATTATCCCGTATCTAGACGACTTACTTCTCACGGCCCTTTCGGAGAAACAACTTCGTCGGGACCTAGAGTTGACTCAGTTCAACCTGAGGCAACTGGGGTGGATAGTCAGTCTAGAAAAGTCCAAGACTACCCCAACACAGGAAATTTTGTATTTGGGGTTCAAGATCCTGTCAGTAGAACAGAGGATAGTTCTGCCAGAAGAGAAGATATTGAATTTACACCACAGAATGTCTTTTCTTCAAAGCAGCGCCAAGTGTACAGTGAGGGAGGTGATGTCGGTCTTAGGACTGATGACAGCGGCCATTCCAGCTGTACAATGGGCCAGGTTCCACCAAAGAGACCTTCAAAGTTTTCTGTTGGAAAAATTAAAGGACAGGGATCTGGAAGAAGAGGTTTCAGTCCCCACCAGAGTAAAACGCTCCCTCTGGTGGTGGAAAGACTCAGAGAATTTGAACAAAGGGATTCTCTGGATCTCTCCCATCACGTCCATACTAACCACGGATGCGAGCAGCTGGGGGTGGGGAGCCCACCTCAACTCAGATTGGGCACAAGGCAGGTGGACGCCAGAGGAGAGACTCCTTTCGTCCAATTGGAAAGAGCTAACAGCGGTCCTCAGGGCTCTGTTATTCTTTCAGAATGCAATACAAGGTCATCATCTACAGGTCCGCTCAGACAATATGACGGCTGTAGCGTACATAAACAAGCAAGGGGGCACCAGAAGTCGTCGACTAATGCTGGTGGCCAATCGCATGTTTTTATGGGCAGAATCCAATCTGGCTTCCATCTCCGCAGTCCACCTGAAAGGGGAGCTCAACAATACGGCAGATTTCTTGAGTCGACAACAAGTGTCGAATCAAGAATGGTCTCTACACCCAGAGGTGTTCAAATATATAGCAGCTTACTGGGGAAAACCAGTAGTGGACCTGTTTGCAAGCAAGGTGAATGCCAAAGTTCCAAATTTTTGCTCGCTACACCCAGGAGATCAGCCCTGGGCAGTAGACGCCTTACAGACCCCATGGAACTTCAGTTTAGCGTATGCGTTTCCTCCGCTTCACCTCATCCCAAGAGTTTTAGCGAAATTTCTAGTAGAGGAAACGTGCCTAATCTTAGTGGCACCGTTTTGGCCCAAGAGACCATGGTTCACAACGTTGCTACAGTTGACAGACCAACCTCCGCTGAGACTTCCCTACAGACCAGACCTTCTGTCGCAGGGACCTCTTTTTCATCCACAAGTATCCATGCTGAACCTCTCAGCGTGGTTACTGAGGAGGAAATTTTGAGGAGCAAGGGCCTGTCTGACAGAGTGATTCAGACCCTGCTACAAAGTAGAAAACCTGTCACTCAGGCCATTTACAGGAAGGTCTGGAGAAAATTTAACAGCTGGTTGAACAGCCGAGGGGAGGTAAATACGGATACAGCAAATATCCTGCAGTTTCTCCAGGAAGGGATAGATAAAGGGCTAACTCCTAGTACTATTAAGGTCCAGATAGTGGCCTTAAGTGTGTACTTAGAGAAAAGGTTGCAGGAAGATCCTTTTATTTCTAGGTTCTGTAAAGCAATCTCCAGACGCAAACCTGTTAGACTTAACATAGCCCCATCCTGGGATCTGTCAGTTGTTCTAAGGGCATTTTTGGGGTCACCTTTTGAACCTATCTCAGAGGCCTCTCTAAGACTAGTCACTTTCAAGACAGTACTGCTTGTAGCAATCACTTCAGCACGCAGAGTTAGTGAAATCCAAGCTCTCTCTGTCAGAGAGCCCTTCCTCCAGATTTTGGAAGACAGAGTCATCCTAAAGACAGACCCTGGGTTCTTACCAAAGGTGGCATCTAATTTCCATAGATCACAAGATATTGTCCTCCCTTCTTTCTGTCAAAAGGCTTCAAACGAGAAAGAAAGGCGTTTTCATTTATTAGATGTGAGAAGGTGTATCTTAGGGTAACCAGTCCATTTAGAATCTCAGATTCACTTTTTGTTCTTTTTTCCGGACAACGCAAGGGGCAGAAAGCTTCTAAAGTCACCATAGCTAGGTGGATTAGGCTAGCTATAGCAGAGGGCTATAAGAGTGTAAACAAAGATCCTCCTGGGGGTATTAAAGCCCACTCCACAAGGGCATTATCAGCATCCTGGGCAGAAAGAGCTGGTGCCACCCCGGAGCAGATATGTAAAGCAGCCACGTGGTCAAGCTTTTCCACCTTTACAAGGCATTATCGACTGGACTTAATGTCCAGTCAGGATCAGGCTTTTGGGAGAAAAGTTCTCCAAGCCGTGGTCCCCCCCTAATCTGGTGAGTACTTGGGGATCCTCTCAAGGGCTGTCCTGGAAGACAACTGGGGAAAACTGGAGTTAGACTTACCGGTAACTCCTTTTCCAGTGGTCTTCCAGGACAGCACGATCCCACCCTTTTTTTGATTATGTGAATGTACTAACATTATTACCTGTTATGGTTATGTTTTTTGCAGTTCCATCCTTCGGTTCTTGGTGAATGACTGACCAGGGACCTGAGGGACCGCCTTTTGAACTGTTTTGGCAATGTGTTTCCTGGGTCGATGGGAGGGACTCCATCTCTCAAGGGCTGTCCTGGAAGACCACTGGAAAAGGAGTTACCGGTAAGTCTAACTCCAGTTTTACTGGTTACATGTTTTGAGTTAAAGGAGGTCTAGGGCCAAAATTATTGCTCTCGCTCCAACGTTCGCGGCGATACCTCACATGTGTGGTTTGAACACCGTTTTCATATGTGGGCGGGACTTACGTATGCGTTCGCTTCTGTGTGCGAGCTCACGGGGACAGGGGCGCTTTAAAAAATTTTTTTTTTTTTTTTTTTATTGTTAATTTTACTTAAATTTTTATTTTGACACTTAAAAAAAATTTTTTTTTGATCACTTTTATTCCTATTACAAGGAATGTAAACATCCCTTGTAATAGGAATATGACACGATCAGTCCTCTTTACAGTGAGATATGGGGTCAATAAGACCCCACATCTCACCTCTAGGCTGGGAAGCCTAAAATCAAAAAAATAAAACGATCGCCACTTCCCAGCCGAAGCGGCGCCGTTTTTTTGAATGCAGAGGCCGGGCGTGACGTCATAACATCGCGCCTGGCCTCCGAACGATCATAGAGACTCCGGCGACCATCTGGTCCAGCGGAAATCTCTATGGTGAACATCCGGCGCCGGCGGATCCGCTATCCGACTCACCGATCGCTGAGGAGAGTCGGTAGAAGCACCGGCGGGGGGGGGACGTCCCCTCCCGCCGCCCGTAAGAACGATTAAGCGGCGGAACAGCCGCCATGATCGTTCTTATGGTGTACGGAATCGCCGGCTGAAAATGCCGGTATCTGAATGATGTCTGTAGCCTCAGGCATCATTCAGATATAAGCCCCGAAAGTCGAGGCCGTCATATGACGGCCTCCGGATGCCAAGCGGGTAAAGCTCTTTCACATGGGTGGACCAATGGGGTCCGCCTGTCCAGTTTTTTAGGTGGACTTGACCAGACCATCCATTGCCCTCGTGTCCGTTGACATCCCATCTGATTCTGTCTGCTAAAAACAGACGGATGACAGTCAAGTGTAAATGACAGGCAGTCCATTTACATCCAACTGCCCTTTAAAGGAGTGGGCTGTGTGTGCTCCACATAAACAGAGCGGACCAGCCATCTGCCTTAGCGGTGGATCAGCAGATTTCTTGCTGAGACTGCCAACGAAGCCTGCCCTATGTATAAGGGGCCTTTCACTTCCAACAGACTGACAGTGCTGCTTTTTAAAGGTGTCACTGGGGCTTCCTCATCTAGTTGGAGGCACTCTAATGCAGGAGGTATGTTACTGGCCAGATCACCAGGTGAAAATGAGATGGGGAAGCCATAAAAAAAAAAAAAAAAAAACTTCTAAAGATAGGTAAGCTGAAATATATTACATCTTTGGTTTAGGTGTTAATGCCATTTAAAAGGGGTTAGTTACTCTTTACAAATCGGATCCTGGTGTGCTATCCTCAGCTGTCAGGGCTCCCACAGTCACTCCACTGGTGCGGCGATTTGAGATTTTGGTGATTTCAAAAAAATTGAACTAACACTTTAAAATTGATCTTTAGGTATGATCTTTATTGCACCAGACTGGTCCAAGCTAGACCAATGTAAGTGTTCATATCGGAGGGCCCTCTCTGGAAAGTGTCAGTCACTGTAATGGCTTTCCTTCTGCCTAGGGACCACAGGGGATGGGGTCACTCACTGTGAGCTGCAGCTATTCACAGAACATTTTCAGCTATTGATCATAACTGACAGCCTCCCACATTTGTCATGGCAGGTTTGCTATAAGACCCCTTTCACACCGAGGGCGTTTTGCAGGCGCTATAGCATTAAAAATAGCGCCTGCAATCTGCCCTCAAATACTGCAGCATTGTCTCCAGTGTAAAAGCCCGAGGGGGGTCAGGAAAAGTCCTGCCAGCAGCTTCTTTGGAGTGGTGTGTTTACCGCTGCTCCCCATTGAAATCAATGGGGCAGCACTGGGATATTGCGGGCAGTTTTAACCCTTTCTCGGCTGCTAGCGGGGGGTAAAAGCGCCCCGCTAGCGGCCGAAATGCGCCGCAAATCAGACGATAAAACGCTGCTATAAATAGCGGCGTTTTACCGCCGACGCCATAGGCGGCTCGGTGTGAAAGGGGTCTAAAGAACTTGGAAATGAATTTCTGAAATTAGACATCACATGGTACCTGAAGTTACCTTTGCTAGCCAGGGAACCTGTGTGTGTCTCTTTTGGAACTAGGTTTGCCTGGCTAGGGATCTGACTTTAAGACCCCCTTCACACTGAGCCACCCTGGGCATCGGCGGTAAAGCAGCGCTTTTTTTTTTTTTTTTTGCGGTGCAGTTTTAACCCCTGCTAGTGGCCGAAAAGGTGTTAAATCCACCTGCAAAACGCAGCGGCGCTATAGCAGGGCTGCCCCATTGTTTTCAATGGGCAGGGGTGCTTTAGGAGCGGTGAGTTCACCGTTCCTCATGCGCTCCAAAGAGGCTGCTGGCAGGACTTTTTCTGACGCCCTGCCAGCGCACCGCTCCAGTGTGAAAGCCGAGGGCTTTCACACTGGAGTGAATGGAGCTGCTGTTTCAGGGCGCTATTTTTAACGCTAAGCGCCTTGGTGTGAAAGGGGTCTAAGTCTAGGTTCTCCAACATGCCATTACACTGTCTACGTAGCTTCTTTTCAGTTGGCAACCTAGGCGCTCTCACAAGACTGGAATGGCAGTTGGCATGAGCTACAGCAAAGCTGGGCCAGAAGTTGGTGACACCAAGTAGAAAGTAAAGTGCACACACAGAATTTTTTGGTGATAAAATTTAAGATGGTTTTGGCTGTTGGTCTACTCGATGTGTTCAGTTATGGATGATGGGCTCCTCTATTTTACTGTGACTGACTTTACTTGTGGACTTTTGCCCAGTTGTCTACTGCTTTGACGTTCGTTTATGGTTCATGTTTAACTGATTCAATTAAGTAATTTAGCCCCAGTTTTACTGGGTGACCTGCACCACACTTCCTAGCTAAATTACCTGCTATGACTTTTGTTTGCTCTTGTCAAGGTGTTACCAAGCGCCTCTTGCACATCTGCATTTACATGCAGCAGAGTGCCTGGGGAATGAAAGCCTCCTCCATTTCTGTGGGGGGGTTTAGTTTTTCATGGGTTTGGGTTGTTGGTTTTAGTTTACTTATTCCTTTTCATGGTATTGCTCTTGTGTGATTTATATATTTGCTAGAGAGATGCTCTATTCCATGCGGGTTCAGCTTTACTCTACCTTGTTGCCTACAATGCCTGATCCTGTGCAAAGGTTGCCTGTCCCTTACCATGTCTTCATTTAAATAGTAAATTGGGTTGCCTATTGGAGTGTCAACCCCAATACGGCTTTTGACCCAACTGTGTGGGATGCCTTTAAGGCATTCATGTGGGGGCAGTACCAGATCATTATCGCCAAGGTTAATGGGGGGGAGGGGGGGATTTTAAAGTTGACTAGGACAGACCTTTTTGTAGTTTGCCACCAGGTTTGCACACATCTCAGGAGGGATTTTGTCCCACTCCTCTTTGCAGATCCCCTCCAAGTCATTAGGTTTCAAGGCTGACATTTAGTAACGTGTACCTTCAGCTACCTCCCAGGTAATTTCTTTGGGATTAAGGTCTGGAGATTGGCTACGCCAGTCCAAGATAATGTGCTTCTTCTTGAGCCACTTCTTTTTGCCTTGGCTGTGTGTTTTGGGTCATTGTCATGTTAGAATACCCATCCAAAACCCATTTTCAATGCCCTGGCTTAGGGAAGGAGGTGCTCACCCAAGATTTGACGGTACATGGCACCGTCCATCGTCCCTTTTTGATGTGAAGTTGTCCTGTCCCCTAAGCAGAAAAACACCTCCATGTTTGACGGTGGGGATGGTGTTCTTGGGGGTCATAGGCAGCATTCCTCCTCCAAACACGTTGAGTTGATGCCAAAGAGTTTGATTTCGGTCTCATCTGACCACAACACTTTCACCCAGTTCTTCTCTGAATCTTTCAGATGTTCATTGGTAAACTTCAGACTGGCCTGTACATTGCTTTCTTGAGCAGGGGGACCTTGCGGCTGCTGAAGGATTTTAGTCCTTCACAGCGTAGTGTGTTACCAATTGTTTTCTTGGTGACTATGGTCCCAGCTGCCTTGTTCATCGACAAGATTCTACCGTGTAGTTCTGGGCTGATTCCTCACCATTCTCATGATCATTGCAGCGCCACGAGGTGAGATCTTGAATGGAGCCCCAGACCGAGAGATTGACAGTTATTTTGTGTTTCTATTTGCGAATAATTGCACCAACTGTT
Source organism: Lithobates septentrionalis (assembly GCA_037952835.1). NCBI lineage: Eukaryota > Metazoa > Chordata > Amphibia > Anura > Ranidae > Lithobates > Lithobates septentrionalis. The sequence continues at coordinate 433,757 of JBBDGP010001282.1, read as the reverse complement.
GTCACCCTCTCCAAGCTGCTTGGCGGTGGTCTTGTAGCCCATTCCAGCCTTGTGTATGTCTACAATCTTGTCCTTGACATCCTTGGACAGCTGTTTGGTCCTGGCCATTGCGGAGAGATTGGAATCAGATTGTTTCTGTGGACAGGTGTCTTTTTTTATACAGGTAACAAGCTGAGATCAGGAGTGCTCCTAACCTCTGCTTGTTACCTGTATAGTAGACCAGTGTTTCTCAATTCCAGTCCAAGGTGCACCAACATGTCATGTTTTCAGGCTTTCCATTATTTCGCACAGGTGATTTGATCAGTTTCACTGCCTTAGTAATTACCACAGCCGTTTCATCTGAGGGAAATCCTGAAAACATGACCTGTTGGTGCGCCTTGAGGACTGGAATTGAGAAACAGTGTAGTAGACACTTGGGAGCCAGAAATCTTGCTGATGGGGGATCGAATACTTACTTCACTCCTTTTTTAAAATGCAAATCAATGTATAACTTTTTTTTAAAATAAGTTCTTCTGGATATTTTTTTTTTGGTTAGTGGGCAAACATTCAAAATCAGCAGGGGGGTCCAATACTGTTTTCCCTCACTGTACAAGTCTCCTGGGATATAGAACACGGTCTTTATGTTTTAACTTGTGTTTGTTAGTAATTTAAACTATTGTGTATATAATCTCTTGGGCACACAGGACTATTTCTCCTCCTCCCCCCTTTTTTTTTTTTTTTCTTTTTTTTTTTTCTCCATGAGTGAAGAAAAATGATTATCATTCATATTCTCCAAAATCATAAATTCTGCCAGGTTATGCAAGCTTATGAGCCCAACTGTGTGTGTATTATGTATGTTGGGGTGCTGTGTAAAACAGACAATGGTTTGCAAGTCTCATAAACCCATATTTTATTCACAATCTAAAATGGAAAACCTATTAAAAGTTTAAACTGAGAAAATTTACCATTTTAAGAGAAGTAATTTGGAAATTGGCAGCAACACATTTCACAAGAAGTTGGGACAAGGCAACAAACAGCTGTCAGTGATACTAAAAAGGAAGAGCTGGAAGAACATTTTGCAGCTAATTGGGTTAATTGGCAATAATTCAGTAATATGATTAGGTCTAAAAAGCATCTTGGAGTCAGTGTCTCAGAAGTAAATATGGGCAGAGGTTCACCAATCTGTGAAAAGCTGCATCTAACTAATTGTATAACAAACTCCATAATTATCCTCAATGTAAAATTGCAAAGACTTTAAAATGTAAGTTCACCTTTTTAGCCCAAAAGCGCCTGGGAAAAATGCCCAAGTGTGAAAGGGGTCTTGGTATTAGGGGGGTTACTACACCATAGTAAACATGGCCCTGTACCAACTTTTTTTGGAATTATGGGGTTGTACTTTGCCAGCTTTTTGTTGCCCTGTACCTTTTTTTTTTTGAGATGTGTTGCTGTCATCAATCTTAACATGTCTGCACTCCATTGCTCTTGAGGTTATCAGTTTGTAGGCTGAAAAGTTTAGACTTTAACCAGAGTTGGGGAACACACCTGTAATATATAGAAGGGGTACAAAAAAGTGCATCTGCAAATCTTAAATGTCATAATAGAGAAAAAGTGGTTTAGCGTTTTTGAACTATTCAAAAACTCAAAATGGTTTGTAGAGGTGGCAGACTGGTGAAGACCATCGCTCAGGCTGAAACAAAGTAGTAGTACCGTATATCCTTAAAACTCTCACCACGTGGTCTAAATATTAATATAGAAATCTGTTTTAGTACAAAGTGAACATTGGGGTATGATTGAGTATGCAATGATGCCTGCAGCTACAGGCATTCAGATATCTGCTTTTTCAGCCAGCGATTTCCTACACCATAAGAACGATCATAGTGGCTGTCTCGCCGCTTGATCTTTCTCATGGGCGCCGAGAGGGGACACTGCCCTCCCATGCTTCTACCGACTCACCGCTTCCATCGGTGAGACGGGATCCGCCGGCCCTGTATGGTGATCATAAAGATTTCCGGCGGACCAGATGGTCGCCGGAGTCTCTATGATCGTTCGGAGGCCAGGCGCGATGTTATGACGTCACACCCGGCCTCTGCATTCAAACAAATGCCGCCACCTCGGCTGGGAAGCAGAGATCATTTTTATTTCAGGCTTCCCAGCCTAGAGGTGAGATGTGGGCTCATGCCCCTACTCCTATTACAAGGGATGTTTTTACATTCCTTGCAATGGGAATAAGTGATTAAATTTTTTAAAAAAAAGTAATTTTAACAATAAAAAAAAGCGCCTGTGTGCTCGCATGCAAAAGCATACGCAAGTCCCACCCACATATGAAAACTGTGTTCAAACCACACATGAGGTATTGCCGTGAACATAGGAGGGAGAGCAATAATTCTAGCCCTAGACCTCCTCTGTAACTCAAAACGTGTAACCAGTAAAAAAAAAAATTAGAGCGTCGCCTATGGGGATTTTTAAGTACTGAAGTTTGGCGCCATTCCATGAGCGTGTGTCATTTTGAAGCATGACATGTTTGGTATCGATTTACTCTAACTTCATCTTTCACATTATGCAAAAAAAAAATTATTTTCCAAAAAAAGTGTTTGAAAAATTGTTGCGCAAATACCGTGTGAGATAAAGTTGCAACAACCGCCATTGTATTCTCTAGGGTCTTTGCTAAAAAAAAAAGTTGGGGTTCTATGTAGTTTTCTAGCAAAAAATGAATTTTACTTGTAGGAGAGATGTCAGAATTGGCCTGGATGGGAAGTGGTTAAATAGTGTTTTTACATTTTTATGAACATTGTTTAGGTTGATGTTTTCTATCTTGGGTGGAATGATTTTCAGTTTTAGGTCACCTTTTTTATAGAGAAAAATCACCTGCCCAATTAAGTATTAATATATTTTTACCTTTTTAATATATACAGTATCCATTTTGAGAGGGAGAGAGACTTTTGCATTGGAGATGGATGACTAGACAGGCTAGGGTTAAGGTAAAGGGTGTGGTAGTAAGAAGGTATAAGTGAAATCTCATGCCTTGGCTGCCCCATCCTGTTACGAAACACTGCATCGAAAGGTGTGCTTGAAGCAGGTACTGGCATTGATATTTTGAGAGCTTTCATGTGGAGCACTCTGGAGTCCAGCAGAGGTGCAATGTTTGGAGAGACACTTGATACAACTGTAATACATTACTTGCATCAGCACAGACGTTGAATCAAATTAAGCTTGTCATATTAGTGCAGACTAATGTGTGCCCTAAAGGCGCTGTGGGGCATGCCCACCATGAGGGTGAAATTGGGCCCTGCAGCATGTGCTGGTAATTGCCTCCATTTTGTGGAGTTGTGGCGGCCCCCCTTAGTGTTACCTGTTTGTGGTGGTGTAGAGCACGGGATGGCGTTAGGACATGTTTTTTTCCTTTTAGGGCTTGATATACAGGCTGTGGCAGTTTTTTAAAGGGATGAGTCAGTTGGCCATTTTGTGTCCTATTCTAGTATCCTATTATGTTTTATAGCAGGAGTGTCCGGGCCAGATTTGTTTAAGTGAATCTACGTGCGGGCTGACCATTTTGCCTGACATTCTTTGAACCATTGGCATTAAGGTGAAAGAGGGTTTACGACCCCTTTTTAAACATCGTTTTTTTTAGTAACTAAAGTGCATAAGCAAAATATATTTGAAAAAACAAACACAAGAACTTAAACTCAATATATCAGCTGGGTACACATATAAAAAAACTTCAAACACGGTCCTTTCATCACAGCACGTCTTCTCATGATGTTAAATTCAGTCCGCCAGGCCTCGCATCGCTTGCATTTTGCACGCATACCTACTTTACCCATAGGTAGAGGAACTTCATTAAATTCCCAAACTGGGTCTCTTTTACAGCCTGCTGCCGTTTTGCTCCTTAAAAGAGGAATAAAACACTTCAAGCTATGTGCAGAAAGATCACAAGGTTTATAAGCTCCTTAGAAGGTTTCACTTTCGTTTTTACTGCTTGCCCTTCCTCCTCACACTTAGATTCTGGTACAGATGCATTACTCCTCAATTATACAGTTTGTAGTGTACACAGATTTGCAAAACCATGGGATAAAGGAATATTCCTGAACTTTGTTTTGTCTCATGGTTACTGTGAAACTGAATGCATCAATGCAGTGCATGTTATCTTGGATTCTTTAAATGAGTTTACCAAATATGTAAATGCTGCAGAAAATACAGCCTCATGCTACATAACTAAGCTCCATTTCATGCTTGGTTAATGTACATTAAATAGAAAACTTATCTTTAGGGGTGTTTTTTTTTTTTTCTCCAAAAACATTTTATTAAATTTGATTAAAAATAAAAATTCTTTACCCCCCCCCCATATCCACCCTGGTTTGTCAGTCTATCGACTGATTTCTTCTGTACAACCAGCCTGTTGGAAACGTTTCTGTCTGTGCCGCCAGCTATAGCCAGCGATGAGTGTATTCTAAAAGCGTAGGAAGTTCTCCAACTGTCAAACTACAATAACTCCCAACGGGAGATATTCCCCCATCCACATGGAGTTTGTGGATCGGGTAATTGAGCCGTTTTCTTTCGTTCAACCAGCAGGTTGAATGAAAGAAAATGACTTGTGTGGCCAGCCTTTATCTTTTTTGCTTTATTCATTTTTCAGTTGTATACCCTGCTTTGTAATATTTATCTACAGGGAAGCCTATAATGAGGCTTACCTGTAGGTAAAATATCTCCTAAACATACACCCTTTAGGAGATATTCACCCTGCATGCAGCCACTAAAGTCAGCGGGGTATGCAGTCTGAAGGTCTGACGTATCTTGCTGGAACCGAGGGCTCACATGTGCGGGAGCGACTTCATCATGGCTCTGGCCACTCACAGCACAGGACCCCACGAACCCAGAAGAAATGCCGGGGGAACATGTCAGCCCCCTCTGGTTACCAGGGGCTTCATTCTAAGGTAAGTATTTCATAATGTGCTAGCATGCAACTTTATGCCATTGTTTTGCAGGGTGTTTTTTTTTTTTTTTTATAGCGATTTTCTACCGCTTTAAGGTTGTCAATTTGCCACTCTTCCTGAACAATAAATTGGTGGTAGTCTGTCAGAATTATCCTTAACCAGCTGTCTACAGAGAATATGAAGGGCGCTTGCAGCGTTACACAGAGAGGATCTGGACATGCAAAAGTACAGGAAGCAATCAGCTAACTCACAAGGAGGCGTGGGATGAAGAACAGGAAGTGGCAGAACTGTGAGTAGCTGTATTTTGGACAAATTTTATTTTTTTTATTTTTTTCTTTATGTAAGATCTTACAAAATGCAAGATTGGATCCAGGTTTCTGCACCCCATGATTTTTATCAATTTTAGAATGTGTATTTTTCTTTGTCAACAATTGCAAAAAAAGTATCTGGACATAAATGTAATCAAATTCGAGTTTTTCAGGTGGGTGGGCGGAGCCTAAAGGGGTACAGCGTAGTTCCTCACCAGGTCTGCTTTACTTTTGATTGGCAGGACGTGGTACTAGACTAGTTTCCCTATCGGGCTGTGCCTGCCAAGTGATGAGCATTGCTAGGTTTGGGTAATGACCTCTGTATCACCAGCTCCTTGTTTACTTTCCTCTGGGGAATTTCCCAGCTGATGGCTGAATAAGGCCAGGCATAGAGTACTGTGCAGGAAGCTGTCCAGGGCTTGGCCAATTTGCTTTGAATCGAAGAGCCAGTTTTTTTTTTTTCTCGTTTTCCGATTCCTGACAGCCTCCTGTGCATATTATACAACCCCTGGCAATAATGATGGAATCACCAGTCCCTGAGGATGTTCCTTTAGTTGTTTGTTGTTGTATAAAAAAAAAGCAGATCACAGACATGGCCAAAAACTAAAGGCATTTCAAATGGCAACTTTCTGGCTTTAAGAAACACTAAAGAAATCAAGAAAAATAATTGTGGTAGCCAGTAACAGTTGGCTTTTATAGAACAAGCACAGGGAATAAATTATGGAATCACAACTCTGAGGAAAAAATTATGGAATCGTGAAAAACAAACAAAATAACACTCCAACACATCACTAGTACTTTGTTGCACCACCTCTGGCTTTTATAACTGAGGCATTGACTTAATGAGTGATAAACAGTACTCCTCATCAATCTGGCTCCAGCCTTCTCTGATTGCTGTTGCCAAATCATCTTTGCAGGTTGGAGCCTTGTCATGGACCATGTTCTTTAACTTCCACCACAGATTTTCAATTGGATTAAGATCCGGACTGTTTGCAGGCCATGACATTGACCTTATGTGTCTTTCTTCAAGGAATTTTTTCAGTTTTTGCTCTATGGCAAGAGTCATTATCATCTTGATAAATTATTTCATCATCCCCAAACATCCTTTCAATAGATGGGATAAGAAAAGTGTCCAAAACTTCAATGTAAACCTGTGCATTTATTGAAGATTTAATGACAGCCATCTCCCCAGTGCCTTTACCTGACATGCAGCCCCATATCATAATTGACTGTGGAAATTTGCATGTTTTCTTCAGTCGTCTGCATAAATCTCATTGGAACGGCACCAAACAAGTTCCAGCATCATCACCTTGCCCAATGCAGATTCGAGATTCATCACTAAATATGACTTTCATCCAATCATCCACAGTCCACGATTGCCTTTCCTTAGCCCATTGTAACCTTGTTTTTTTGTGTTTAAGTGTTAGAGATGGCTTTCTTTTAGCTTTTCTGTATGAAAATCCCATTTCCTTTAGGCGGTTTCTTACAGTTCGGTCACAGAGTTTGACTCCAGTTTCCTCATTTGTTTTGTTGTACATTTTCTGTTTTCAAGGCATATTGCTTTAAGTTTTCTGTCTTGACGCTTTGTCTTCCTTGGTCTACCAGTATGCTTGCCTTTAACCACACTCCCATGTTTGTATTTAGTCCATGTTTTAGACACAGCCGACTGAACAACCAACATCTTGTGCAACACTGCGTGATGATTTACCCTCTTTACCTACATACTAACAAGCAGATTTAATCTGATGCAGGTGTTGGTGTTTGTAATGAAAATTTACAGGGTGATTCCATAATTTTTTCCTCAGAATTGAGTGATTTCCATAATTCCCTGTGCTTGTTCTATAAATCTAACTGTTACTGGCCACCACAATTTTTCTTTATTTCTTTTAGTGTTAAAGCCAGAAAGTTGCCATTTGAAATGACTTTAGTTTTTGGCCGTGTCTGTGATCTGCTTTTTTTTCTACAACAATAAACAACTGAAGGAACATCCTCAGGGACTGGTGATTCCATAATTTTTGCCAGGGGTTGTATACGGTGGCAGAATGGCTCCGCTGCGTTTTATCTATGCATGTATATTACTGTGGCTGCTTTAAGAGCCATAGCAGGCGATCCCTGCCAGCCACTCGCGATTGCGAGCATGAACGGGGATATGTGTGTAAACGGATTGTGTTCCTACCCTGTTTCCCTGGAAATAAGACCTAGCGTGATTGTCGGTGATGGCTGCAATATAAGCCCTACCCCCCCAAATAAGCCCTATTTAAAGTCCTTGTAAGTCTTGTTTTCAGGGTAGGCCTTATTTTCGGGGAAACGGGGTAGGGCTTATTTGGGGGGTAGGGCTTATATTGCGGCCATCACCGACAATCAGGCTAGGTCTTGTTTTCAGGGAAACGGGGTAGTAGGGACAACTATCTGTCTCCTTTCCCAGTCAGTCCAATCCCCTCAGTTATAACACACCTAGGGAGCACACACACTTAACCCCTTGATTGCCCCCTAGTGTTAACCCCTTCCCTGTCTGTGACATATATACAGTAATCATCAGTGGCTATTTTTAGCTCTGATCGCTGTAAAAATGCCAATGGACCCAAAAGTGTCAAGTGTCCGATTTTGTCCGCCGCAATATTGCAGTCCTGATAAAAATCGCTGATTGCCATAATTTACTTTTAAAAAAAAAAAAAAAAAAAAAAAGCCTAAAATCCACTTTTGTAGACCCTATAACTTTTGCGCAAACCACTCAATATACGCTTATTGCATTTTTTTGAAAAAAAAAATTTGTTTTATAGCGCAAGAAATAAACTGCAGAGGTGATCAAATGCCACCAAAAAGCTCTATTTGTGGGGAAAAGGACGTAAATTTTGTTTGGGCACAGCGTCTCATGACCGCAATTGTCGGTTAAAGCGGCGCAGTGCCATATCGCAAAAAATGGCCCGGTCAGGTAGGGGGTAAATTCTTCTGGGGCCGAAAGGGTTACATCAGCTGCCCGGGGCCCAGAACTATGTCCTGGGTGTTGGGCAATAGGAATTGCTCATGCCTGGTGCCAAACGGGAAAAAGACTGAAAATTAAGATATGTTTCAGGTTCACATTTGTCTTTTTGTTTTCACCTGAATCTGTCCCCACTGATTGAGGGGGACACACTTGTGTCCCTTGTTGGCATACAATACAGAAGTCCACCTTTTTTAGATTGTTAATGCTTTGTTAAGACCGAGTATTCAAATCTAGTTTGCAAGTGATGAGGTCTGCCAGCACAGTACAGACAGGGTTAGTTATGGTAAACATTACTTCCCCATGGCAGAGGAAAACTTTAAAAGTGGAAGTAAAGGTATTTTTGTATTGCACATCTGGCAGTTTTCAGGATTCACTAGTGATTAGTAAATGATACGAAGAGAGAGAGACACTACATGGGGCCTTTCTGCCTTTTCTCCTCTCAGAATAGGATGAGCACATTTTTTGGGGGTTTAAACACACAATGTCGGCCCTATCAGTTTAATGAATGTGTGCGTCACTGGATCTGCTAGTTAAAGCCTAACTCCAGCCCAAATGTTTTGTTGCAATTTTTCTCTCCCTTGGAAAGATTTCTAATTATTTCATTGCCCAAATGGTGTTGCAATCCACCCAATATGAACTACAATAAAAAAAAGGGGACCCAAACCCCTCACTAGTCCAAAACGGCTAGGTTCATATTGACACTGCGCTGCAAGCCGCGTCTTATGCGCCCACGCATTTGCATTGGGCTGCCATGCCTCCTGAAATGCAGGGTCCCTGCAGCATTTTAGAAATTGCAGCCCACACTGGGAACCTCAAGTGCAGTACGGTACCCATTGTTTGTTTTCTTGTGTGTGTGTGTGTGTGTGTGCCTTTAGGATTAATGGCACCTGCACGTATCCAGCATGGTTTTTCTGTGGAGGCGGCTGTAGGAACCACCCGCTTAGATGTGAGCCTAGAACAGTATTGACTTTTGACGACTTTAAAGTGTTAAATTCTGCTCATCTTGTTTATGGTGTGAATTCTTTGTTAAAGGCTGAAAGAAGAGTTTCCCATGTGGTATGAGAAGCCGGTCCTGGAGATGGTTCATCATAACACTGTGTCTTTAGACAAGCTGGTTGACCAGTCATGGATGGAGATAATGACAAAATATGCTATTGATGAAGAGTGTGACGTTGAGGTATGTGACCTGCATGCACCACTAAATGAAATGTATAAAGCCTTACAGCTGAATGTTGGATATATCTATCTCTCTCTGTCTCTCTGTCTCTCTGTGTCTGTCTCTCTCTGTGTCTGTCTCTCTCTGTGTGTCTGTCTCTCTCTGTGTGTCTGTCTCTGTGTGTCTGTCTCTGTGTGTCTGTCTGTCTCTGTGTGTCTGTCTGTCTCTGTGTGTCTGTCTGTCTCTGTGTGTCTGTCTGTCTCTGTGTGTCTGTCTGTCTCTGTGTGTCTGTCTGTCTCTGTGTGTCTGTCTGTCTCTGTGTGTCTGTCTCTGTGTGTCTGTCTGTCTCTGTGTGTCTGTCTGTCTCTGTGTGTCTGTCTGTCTCTGTGTGTCTCTATCCCTCCCGGTCGACGGTGGCTCATGTTTGGCCGTCGTTTTCGGGGAGATCGTGCGGTCGCTTCTACCCCTCTCCTCCTATGTAGGACAGTGGCGTCCTCACTGTCCGATTGGAGGCTTTGTGCATTACGGAGCAGGTAAAGGGGGGGGGGGGTGTTCTTCCCTCCAGTCCTTGGGTTTTCATTTTTCAGGTTATTGGCTTTCACTGAGGCCATTTACTGCTCACTACCCATGCTTTTCTACCATGGCTTCTGCTATCTACTGCATACACTGGTACACATCAGTTTCATCGCTACTGCTATTGTGTCACTACCATTGTACTTGGGCTTAATGGATGGACACTGCTTTACATCACTGCTCAGGTACTGCTGCTATTATAAACTTGAAAGGAAATTTTTTGCTTTCACAGCGCACTTTGGTAAAGCATACGCTCACATACCAATGCTTATCCACTCAGGTAGGTATCATCATTTGTTTCCCTGGGGTTTCAACAGGTGCACCCCAGGGGCTTGGGAGGGGGGAGGCATTTCGGTCCCTTTTCAGCTTTGTTACATTCCAGGGAACTCCATTTTCCAGGTCAAGGGGTCATGATCATGCTTGTCTTCATGGCATATATAGAGTAGAGGAATCCTGGTCCTAGGTTAGTCACATACATGTCGCACGTAATTTATACGAAGTGGTAGTTTTTTTTTTTTTTTTTTTTTTTTTTTTTTTATATATACTTGTGTCCCTTTTCCGTAGTTGGTTTTTTCTACACATCAGCAGTGCTCAAAGTGTTATATTTTGCAGTTTCAGTCATTTTTCAGGTAGTGTATCAACGCAACATATGCGTTGTTTTCTTTCCACAGTGGTGTTACTACGTTTCAACAGCATCTAAGTTCATTTAGTTTTTTTTTTCCGGTTCAGTTCATTCCAGGTTGGTTTTCTGTTTCCCATTTCACGGTAAATGTCGTTTCTTACACATTGGGTCTCACGGCCATACACCACTGTAGCATTAATCCATCATGTCTATAGGTGCCAAACGGATTGAGGTGTCGTTTTTAATTGGCTTGTACAGTGGCAAGTCTCATCCGTTCTACACTGCTTAGGCCCCTTTCACACTGGGGCAGTGGGTGCGTCGGCGGTAGAGCGCCGCTATTATCGTTCATCACGGGACACAGAGCCTTAGTAGTTACTATGTGGGTTATAGGCCACCTTCAGGTGATGGACACTGGCATGCACTAAGACAAAAGGTGCACTCCCTATATAACCCCTCCCACTACTGGGAGTACCTCAGTTTTTTCGCCAGTGTCTAAGGTGTTGGTCACGAGTAAAGATGTACTGTGCTGAGCTCCACTGGAACATTCCTTGCTGGGGCTAGCCATGCAGACCGGATCCATTCAAAGTGTCTTTTTGGCCGAATTGAATGGTACCCGGGCCTCATATCCGAAGAAACGAGGTCTTTCCTTTAACGCTTCTCTTTTTAAAGAGCTGGACCCCAGGATCCAGTACTTTTTGTTAGTAAGGCAATAAAGTTTTACTGGCGGGATGCTATTACAGGTCCAGGATAGCACCCAGATAAACAATTTTTCTCTCCAAAAAAGTTTTCAATACTTTATCCTATGGAGGAAGACTTTTATAAGAAATGGGGAATTCCAGCAATTGACGCTGCTATATCCTCTGTAAATAAAAACCTGACTTGTCCAGTTGACAATGCTCATATGCTAAAGGATCCAACGGATAAGAAATTGGAGTTCCTTTTTAGGAACTATATTTCACTCGCAGGTTCAGTCGCTCAACCTGTGCTGGCAGCGATCTGAGTATCTCTCAGTCCTTAACCGCTTACCGACCGGCTCCTGTACATATACGTCAGCACTTTGAAGATGGATATCTCGGTAACGGCAGCAGCTGCTGCCACAACCGAGGTATCCATCTTTACAGGAGCCGGTTCTGTGTGCGATAATGGTGGTCTCTGCGGCGAGTTCGCCGCAAGATCACCGTTGACGGTGGGAGAGGTGCCACCCCCCCCCCCCCCTCCGCAGCTCTCCCGCGCCCTCCGCCGCTTACCGGAGTCGGTAGCGGCGGAGGCGATCGGGACCTTTCTGAGTATGGAGACGAGTGAGGCTAAGATGGCCGCCACCCGTCTCCATACCATTGGACGGCTGAAGCGACATCATTACGTCAGCTGCGCCCACTTTTCTTAACCACTTAAGGACCAGCCTCGTTTTGGATTTTAGGTGTTTACATGTTTAAAACAGGTTTTTTTTGCTAGAAAATTACTTAGAACCCCTAAACATTATATATGGGTTTTTTTCTAACACCCTAGAGAATAAAATGGCGGTCATTGCAATACTTTTTTTTTTTTTTTTTTTTTTTTTTTTTTTTGCACCGTATTTGTGCAGCGGTCTTATAAGCGCACTTTTTTTGGAAAAAAATCACTTTTTTGAATAAAATAAGACAACAGTAAAGTTAGCCCAATTTTTTTTTATATTGTGAAATATAATGTTGCGCCAAGTAAATTGATACCCAACATGTCACGCTTCAAAATTGCGCCCGCTCGTGGAATAGTGTCAAACTTTTACCCTTAAAAATCTCCATAGGCGACGTTAAAAAAATTCTACAGGTTGCATGTTTTGCGTTACAGAGGAGGTCTAGGGCTAGAATTATTGCTCTCGCTCTACCGGTCGCGGCGATACCTCACATGTGTGGTTTGACCACCGTTTTCATATGCGGGTGCTACTCACGTATGCGTTCGCTTCTGCGCGCGAGCTCGTCGGGACTGGGCGCTTTAAAAAAAATATATATTTTTTTTTTATTTTACTTTATTTTATTTATTTTTTCACTGTTTTAAAAAAAAAAAAAAAATTTGGATCACTTTTATTCCTATTACAATTAATGTAAACATCCCTTGTAATAGAAAAAAACATGACAGGTCCTCTTAAATATGAGATCTGGGGTCAAAAAGTCCTCAGATCTCATATTTACACTAAAATGCAAAAAAAAAAAAAAAAAGTCGTTTGAAAAAATGACACAAAAAAAATTGTGCCTTTAAGAGAAGTGGGCGGAGCCGTCATAATGACGTCGCTCCGGCCGTCACATGGTATAGAGACGGGTGGGGGCCATCTTGGCCTCACTCGTCTCAGTACCTCAGCAGTGACAGGTCCCGATCTCCTCCGCCGCTACCGACGGTGAGCGGCGGGAGGGGGGGTGGCACCTCTCCCGCCGACTATAACGGTGATCTCGCGGCGAACCCGCCGCAGAGACCACCATTATCGTGTACAGACACGCTCGCTGTAAAGATGGATACCTCGGTTGTGGCAGCAGCTGCTGCTGTTACCGAGATATCCATCTTTAAAAAAATGACGTACATATACAGTAAGCGGTCGTCAAGTGGTTAAAGGCATTTTTTTTTTTTTTTTTTGTCATTTTTTTTTTCAAACGATTTTTTTTTTTTTTTTTTTTTTTTTTTTTTTTTGCGTTTTTAGTCCAAATATGAGTTCTGAGGACTTTTTGACCCCAGATCTCATATTTAAGAGGACCTGTCATGCTTTCTTTCTATTACAAGGGAATAGGAATAAAAGTGACTTTTTATTTTTATTTATTATTTTTTTTAAACAGTGTAAAAATAAATAAAATATTGTAAAATAATTTTTTTTTTTTTACCCCTCCCTCCCCCCCCCCCCCCGGTCCCGACGAGCTCGCGCGCAGAAGCGAACGCATACGCGAATAGTGCCTGTATATGAAAACAGTGGTCAAACCACACATGTGAGGTGTCTCCGCGACCGGTAGAGCGAGAGCAATAATTCTAGCTCTAGACCTCCCCTGTAGCGCAAAACGTGCAACCTGTAGAATTTTTTTTTTTTTAAACGTCGCCTATGGAGATTTTTAAGGGTAAAAGTTTGACGCCATTCCACGAACGGGCGCAATTTTGAAGCGTGACATGTTGGGTATGAATTTCCTTGGCGTAACATATTTCACAATATAAAAAAAATTGGGCTAACTTTACTGTTTTATTTTTTTATTCAAAAAAGTGAATTTTTTTTCCAAAAAAAGTGCGCTTATAAGACCGCTGCGCAAATACGGTGCAAAAAAAAAGTATTTCAATGACCGCAATTTTATTCTCTAGGGTGTTAGAACCCCCAAACATTATATATTGTTTTTATTCTAAGTAATTTTCTAGCAAAAAAAAACAGTTTTAAACAGCTAAAATCCAAAACGAGGCTAGTCCTTAAGTGGTTAAAGGACCAGTTTACAGATGTACTCAAACTTATTCCTGATCAGCAGGCCCAGGATTTGGCCAGTATATCAGAAACATTGTGTTTCACAGTAGATGCGATGAAAGATTCTATTCTCCAGGCCTCACAGCTCATGCTAAAGCTGGTACATGTGCGTAGAATCCTATGGTTGTAAAATTGGTCAGCCGAAGCGCCATGCAAAAGGCTCTTGGCCAGTTTCTCTTTTCATGGTGAACGGTGGTTCGGAGACTATCTGGATAAGTATATCCAAAGAATTTCTAATGGGAAAAGTTCCCTTTTACCGGTTAAGTTTAATCCTTTTTCTTTTAAACGTACTTCTCCAGGGGCAGCAGCCTCCAGGCAGTTACGACAGCCTCCACCGTCAGGTTGAAGAGGTAAACCTCAGGGTCAGTCCCAGGGCCAAAAGAGGACCTTGGGGAGGAAACCCACAAAACAAAATACTAAAGCCTCCTTATGAAGGAACCCCCCGCTGCTCGCTCGAGTGGGGGGAAGGCTTCTACAGTTTTCAATGGTCTGGCGGGAACAATGTCAAAACAGATAGGTGGCTTCCTCAATTTCTTTAGGTTACAAACTAGTGTTCCAAGAGTTCTTGTCTCCCCATTTTCTCAGATCAATCGTTCCCAGAGATCCAATGAAAAAAAGTCTCTCTAGCTCTGGATCATCTCTTATCTCAAGGGGTGATATCGGAGGCCCCCTTGTAAGAGCGAGGTTTGGGCTTTTATTCAAACCTGTTCACGGTTCCAAAACCAAACTGGGATGTCAGACCCATTTTGGATCTCAAACATCTAAACCGGTCTTTAAATATCCGTTCCTTTAGCATGGAGTCAAGCCGATCAGTAGTCTTCATCCTACAAAGGGGAGAACTTCTGGCGTCAATCAACATCAAGGATGCTTATCTCCATGTGCCTTTTTTTTTTTTTTTTTTTTTTTTTTTTTTTTTTTCCCCCTTTCCCTTCTTCCCCACTCATCAGACATTTCTATGCTTCAAGGTAGAAAATCTTCATTTTCAGTTTGTAGCTCTGCCTTTCGGTCTGGCTACTGCACCTCAATTGTTTACAAAGATCCTGGCTCCTCCTTTAGCCAAGTTAAGGGCCGAAGGTATACTAGCCTACTTAGACGATCTACTCTTGATAGATCAATCGGTAGCCTGCTTAAACCAAACTTTGGGCACCGCAGTCAGCTACCTGGAAGACTTGGGTTGGATTCTCAACCTAGAAAAATCCTCCTTAAAACCATCAAGGAGATTGCATTACTTGGGGCTGATCATAGATACAGCTCAGAAAAGGGTGTTTCTGCCCCAGGAAAGTATCAGTTCCATATAGGAACTGATTCAGTTGGTCAAAACAAAGAAGAATCCCTTCTATTTGACCTTTGCATGATATTGTTGGGAAAGATGGTGGCTTCTTTCGAGGCTGTTCCTTATGCGCAGTTTCAAGACTGCTACAAAACTGTATCCTGTCTACTTGGAACAAGAAGGTCCAAGCTCTGGACTTCCCAATGTGTTTATCCCCCAATGTGCATCAATTGGTGGTTGATTATCCAAGAATCTTCAAAAAGGGAAATCCTTTCTGCCAGTCACCTGGAAGGTTGTAACAGATGCCAGCCATCTGATCTGGGGAGCAGTCCTGGAAGAAGCATCTGTCCAGGGGAAGTGGTCCAATTCAGAGAGGACCTTGCCCATCAATATTCTAGAGATTCGGGCAGTACACCTGGATGCTCAGACTAAGGAATTATCCTGTCAGGATTCAATCCGACAATGCCACAGCAGTGGCCTACATCAATCACCAAGGGGGAATGAGCAGTCGTGCGGCCAGGAGGGATGTGAATCGTAGTCTTTCTTGGGCAGAAAGCAACATTACTTGCCTATCAGCAATTTTCATTCCAGGGATAGAAAATTAGCAGGCGGACTACTTGAGTCACCAACAATTGTTCCCGGGAGAATGGTCCCTTCATCCCGACATCTGTCTATGTCAAAAATGAGGAGGTCCGGATCTGTTTGCGTCCATGTTCAACAACAAGATCAACAACTTTGTGTCGGACAAGGGATCTGATGACATGCGAAACAGATGCCTTGGTCTTTCCGTGGGATCAGTTCTCGCTGATCTATGCGTTCCCTTCTGTTCTACTGCTTCCGCGTCGTCTTTGCAGGATCAAGCAAGAAGGGAAGGAGATGAGTCTTGTGGCCCAGGAGATCTTGGTTTGCCTAGATCATAAAAATGGCGGTAGGGGACCCTTGGACCCTACCACTGTGGCCAGACCTCCTCTCGCAAGGTCCGGTATTCCATCCTACCTTACAAACACTAAATTTAATAGTTTGGCTATTGAGACCCACATTCTAAACGACCGTAGGCTGTCCACTTCAGTAGTTTCCACTGTGATTTAATGCTAGGAAGCCAGCCTCCAGAATCATATACTATAGTCTGGAAGCATATGTCTCCTGGTGGGAATCCAGGGGTTGGCGCCCCGGAAGATGTCATAGGTAGGATCCTTGAATTCCTACAGATGGGATTAGAGATGAAGCTGGCCTTGAGTACTATCAAAGGCCAGGTGTCAGCCTTATCAGTGTTTTTTCAATGACCACTTGCTTCACACTCTCTCTCTCCTTGTTCGTAACTTTATTCAGGGGTAACACGGATTAATCCCCCAGTTAGATCTCCCCTGAGCCTTTAGGACTAAATTTAAGTCCCATCAGCTTTACAAAAACAGCCTTTTGAGCTAATTCAAGATATTCCCTTGGTCCTCTTGACGAGCAAAATGGTTTTCTTGGTTGCCATATCTTCTGCAAGAGGAGTATCAGAGTTGGCTGCTCTTTCTTATGAATAATCAAATATGGTTCTTTACAAGGATAGGGTTGTATTGCAACCTCATTCTAATTTCCTACCGAAAGTAGTATCAGGTTTTCATTTAAACCAGGATATTGTTCTGCCTTCATTTTTTCCAGAACCTCATTCTGTGGAAGAAAAGTCTCTACATTCTCTTGATGTGGTGAGGGTGGTCAAGGTCTATTTTTAAAGTGACCGCTCAGGTTCGTAAAACAAATGTTTTGTTTGTGTTGCCAGATGCTCCTAAGGACAGGCAGCATCGAAGTCTACTATTTCTAAATAGATTTGTCAAGTGATTGTTCAAGCTTATGGTTTAAAGAGAAAAATTCCTCCTTTTTCATATTAAAGCACACTCCACCAGGGCTGTTAATGCTTCTTGGGCAGTGCATCACCAAGCCTCCATGACTCAGATCTGCAAGGCTGCAACTTGGTCTTCAGTCCATACATTTACCAGATTCTATCAAGTAGATGTAAAAGGTCATGAGGATATCGCCTTTGGGTGCAGTGTACTGCAGGCTGCAGTATAAGTCCTCTAGTCTCTTGGTGCCTTACTTTTGTTGTCTCCCTTCAGTTGCCATTGCTATGGGACATCCCACATAGTAACTACTAATGGCTCTGTGTCCTTGTGATGTACGATAAGAAAATAGGATTTTTATAACGGCTTGCCTGTAAAATCCTTTTCTTTGAGGTACATCATGGGACACAGAGGTCCCTCCCTTCTTTGGTATACACGTGAATTGCTTGGCTATGAAATTTAGGTGCTCCGAGTAGTGGGAGGGGTTATAGAGGGAGTGCACTTTTTGTCTTAGGGCGTGCCGGTGTCCATCACCTGAAGGTGGCCTATAACCCACATAGTAACTACTATGGCTCTGTGTCCCGTGATGTACTTCAAAGAAAAGGATTTTATGGGTAAGCTGTTATAAAAATCCTATTTTTTTAGCTGCGCTTTACTGTCAATTTCGTGGCACTATTAGGCCAATAATGGGTTAAAACCACAGCAAAGTTTTATATGTCCTGTGGGGGGGATCAATACTTGTTCTGAGGTGCTCTCATATATCAAAAGTTTATGTAATATGTATGTATAGTTTCTAAATATCACTGCAGAGTGGTCGGTTAGAGTTATGCATCTGACGGCTACTGCTCGGCAACCCCGTCCTACACTTACACTGCTGAATTTGTTGCCAGCGTTTGTTCGCCCCCACTGGCGGTATTCGATCTGCTGCTATAAGCATTGATGTACCACCAGTGGGTAAATGTTAAAACAGTGCGATCATTCTTTTCAGGCATGAGTAGCAAGTTGTTTACATGCAATCGCACAAGTTTTGGGTTCAATGCCCCAGCCAAGTTTGGGAGGTGGAGGGCAGGGAGGGGGGAGGGGAAATACTACCTGGTTTGGTTAAGGAACTATGTTTATGACACGTGTCACTGCAGCAGAGGTCAATGTACAGGTTACAGATTACTAGTGAATGGCTATGAGGGGCAAGAGTGGTATGGAGTGCGGGTGAAGTCGCTTCAGGCCAAACTAAGTGACGTGTATCCTCATAACTTACCACGACTACAGTATGACTAATATAAAGTTCCTAACGTGGAACGTTAGATGGCTTAGGGACAGGATTAAGCGATCCGCTATATTTGAGTGCCTTAAAACGTACCGGGCTGACATATCGGTCCTGGTCGAAACACATATAACCGGACAAATCCAGAGAGCCTTGAGGCGTCCGTGGATGGGATGGACCTACCATGCCACCCACACTCCATACTCACGGGGGGTATCTATCTTGATTGCCAAGTCCACTCCGTTTAGCTGCATTTCAGTACGAACTGACCCTCAGGGCAGATTTATTTTCCTGCATTGCACCCTTTCAGGCATTCAATATCTCATAATGGCGTTTTATATCCCCCCGCCATACACATCCACTCTGATTAACGAGGGCCTGCTTTTTATGGCAAAACACCCCTTGGTCCCGTCCATATGGCTTGGTGATTTCAATACAGTCCTTGATCCCTCCATGGACCGGCTGCAGCTGAGTCGAGATGCTCCACACCCCAACACTACCAGGTTTGGGCGCACCTTAACCGAATTCTCACTTACAGACACATGGCGACATAAACACCCTGCAGCCCAAACATTTTCATGTTTCTCTGCAACACTCTTCTATGTCACGCATTGACATGATCTTGGTCTCGAACACCTTACTCCCCTTGCTAACTGACGCAGGCTATCACACTAGGTCCCTGTCCGACCATGCTCCTTGCTGGGCTTCTCTCACTCACTCCACCAGCGGGGCCTAGGGTGTGGCGCCTTCATCCATTCTGGCTGGCGGCCCTGGGAGATCAGGAGGACATACAGGGGGAATGGCAATTCTTCTTTAACACCAACAGGAACACCGCCCCAGTGGATATGGTCTGGGAATCCTTTAAACTGCACGTCCGGACCATATTGACAACACGTATCAACAGAATAAAAGCCTCTTCAAGAATGACACTACAAAAGGCCACTGAAAAACTAGACGAGGTCACTAACGAATATAGCACAGACCCAACCCCCGATAAGGCTTTAGCACTGAAACTTCACACCCGAATAGTGGACCAATTACATTTCGAAAAAGCCAAGCAAAAAATATTCTTTACAAAGCAGAGAGTGTTCGAGCAGGGGGAGCGGGCAGGCAAATTGTTAGCATACCTAGCTAGACAGGACACCAGACCTCCTGTGGTGGTTTCCCTAAAAACACCAACTGACACGCTCTTGACAGACCCTGTGCTGGTGGCGGATACATTTCGGGCATATTACGCTGACCTATATGCCTCTAAGGTGCGGGTCACTGCACAGGAAACCAGTGCCTTTCTCCAGTCTGTACCCTTTCCCCAAATTTCAGAATCCCAGCTTGTGGAGCTTGAAGCGCCCATAACTGCAGATGAGATTGCAGTGGCTGTGGCATCACTAGCACCCGCAAAAGCCCCTGGGTTAGATGGCCTGCCACTAGACTTCTACGCAGCTTACTCAGAGGAGTTGATACCTGAGCTATTGAAACTATATAACCACATATTTGAGTCCGAATCACTTCCCCATTCACTTAGACAAGCGGTGATCATAGTGCAGCCGGGCAAAGACCCCCTTCTTCCCGAGTCCTATCGCCCAATATCGTTGTTACAGGCCGATATCAAGATCTTGGCAAAGGTCCTAGCTATCCGCCTGAACCAAATCATACTGTCCCTCATACACCCTGATCAGACGGGATTCATGCCCGGGAAAAACACGGCCATGAATCTACGTCGCCTATACATGAATATCTCAGCAGCTCATGAAGAGATAGGGAGCAGGGCAGTGGTGGCATTGGACGCCGCCAAGGCGTTTGACTCCGTGGAGTGGGGCTATCTGTGGGAATGTCTGAAGGGATTCGGATTTGGACCTAACTTCGTTAAATGGGTTAAATTACTCTATTTCCTACCAGAGGCACGTGTAACAGTGAACGGGATAACGTCGGACCCCTTTCCCCTTGAGCGAGGGACTAGACAAGGATGCCCCCTCTCCCCACTCCTCTACGCACTGGCGGTGGAGCCACTCGCCATATCTATTAGGAACAATCCCGAAATACGAGGTCTCCGGGTAGGGAGCGTGGTGGAGACTGTGTCTCTATGCAGACGACATGCTCCTATATTTAGAAGACACAGACCACTCCCTGCGAGCTGTTCTCCAGACGATAGAAGAGTTCGGAGCACATTCGGGGTTGCAAATGAACTGGTCAAAATCACAAATATTGCCTATAGATATATCACCGCCCACTAGACTGTCAGCAACCCTCCCCTTGAGAGTGGCACATATTCAATATCTTGGAATACACATAACTAGGGATCCCACGGAATTTCTGGATAACATAGAACCGTTATTCCTATACCTCAAATCACATACACAGATATGGGCACGACTCCCACTGGGGGTAATGGGTAGGATCAACCTTATTAAAATGATCATAATGCCAAAATTCCTGTACGTGTTTTGGAACTCCCCGGTGCTCATCCCCCTCAAAGTATTTAAAACAATCGACAAACTTATCAATTCGTTCATATGGGGCCCGAATAGACACAAAATAGCTTGGAATACCCTCAAAAACCCTACCTCCGCAGGGGGGGCGGCCCTCCCAGACTTTCACTCATACTATATAGCAGCACAGCTATCGCACTTTTATTACATTCATAACGTGGACAGCACCAAATACCAGACCCTAGTGTGTAATAAACCTAACAAAGACACTTCCTCTCCCCTACAAGTACTGTTTAGGGGTAGAGAGGGCAGGAGGGGTGTGGGAGACTGGGGACCTCTCCTGACACAACACCGCCGCGTTTGGGAGTTGGCATTAAAACTAACAGGGGCTGATTTTTATCATTCCCATACTCCCTTATGGCACAACCCACAAATGAGAGAACTACTATCGGTCCCAGGGGCCGCCGGGTGGGCAGCAAGGGGGATCATATTCCTACACCAGGTGGTTACCCCACTTGGGGTGAGAGACTTCCAATCGCTTTGCAATGAGTTTCAGTTACCCACACACATGTCATTTAACTACAGGCAGCTGAAACATGCACTACAAACACAATTTGGTGATGGCTTCCCAAACCCACAGATACTTCCTCTGGTGGACTTGATCACAGGGATAGACCCGACCAAATTAATATCAAATCTATATAGTGCCCTGCGAGCACGTACGGTTGCAGGTATCATAGATACGGCGAAACTTCGATGGGAAGAGGACATAGGCCCAGTAGAGGATGAGGACTGGGATGAGGTCCTAGAAAATGTCAAAAAGGTGTCCCCAAGGTTACCAGAGCGTCTCACTCAGCTGTACATAATCCACAAATCATATCTAACACCAGCCAGAATAGCTAAATTTTCTCAGAACCAGAACACACAATGTCCAAGGTGTACTAGTTTATCCAGTTCATTTTTTCACCTTTTGTGGTCCTGTCCGGCTATCCAGAACTATTGGTCACAAATTATCGCATTTCTGCATGATGAAATGGGCTCCCCTGTCCAACTGGAGCCGAGATTATGTGTGTTAGGGTTACTCCCAGATATAACTATCGATAAATTTACAGCTACTCTCCTATATGAAACACTTTTTTGTGCCAGAAAACTAGTGGCAAAACACTGGATGAGGGCCATTCCCCCCACCTTCCAGGACTGGATTAAAGCAGTGAACATATCACTACCATACAAAAAAGTAATATACAAACACAGGGGATGTCCCACGAAGTACAATAAGGTCTGGGATACGTGGCTCAATAACACGAATACATGTGATGTATAGAAACATATATGACTTGGGTTGAGGAATTAAAACTGTTTTCACATGAACATGTAAGAAAGGCCTTAATATGTGAAGGGAGTGCCCAGATTTTTCTATGTACCATTAATTCACATTGTATACTACTGTAGGAACGTCAAAGCTTTCTGGACTAAGACGCTCGGGATTCAAGCCCATTCGTGTGCCATGCCCCTTTTCGCCTTTTCTTTTTCATTGATCCAATCATCTGTGAAATGTAAACCATGTATATGTGCTTTTCTTTTTGCTTTCTGAATAAACATGTTCCTTTTAAAAAAAAAAAAAAAAAAAAAAAACCACAGCAAAGTGCTGCTGCAGCAGTGCTATGCTGATGGTATAGCCGCGCTGCCCCACTGATTTCAATGGGCCTTTACCGCTCCAAAGATGCTGCTTGCAGGAATTTTTTTTTTAACATCCTGCAAGCGCACCGCTCCAGTGTGAAAGTACTCGGGCTTTCACACTGGAGAGACAGGAGCGACGCTATGCAGGCGCTATTTTTAGCGTTGTAGCACCTCAGTGTGAAAGGGGTCTTGCATTTAGATTTTCTCACGCGGACACATTTCACTAATGTAATTTGGCTGTTAATGTTTCAGGCTCCTCGGGCTTGATTTCATGTTTGGGTTGCCTACTAGGCTTCAGGGGTGTCACGAAGCAGACACGTTGGTCTTTTCTACACATACTTCCCAGCATTTGGTTCTCATGTTAATTTCTGTTATCACATTCGTGTTACCATCACATCTTCACAATTAGGTCGTGGCATTGCCACTGTAGCTCTACCCATCATGTTTATAGGTACGTACAGATTGAGATGGTTGTTTGTAATTGGCTTGTACAGTGGGGGGTCTCATCTGTTCTCACATGACTCGTGCTACGATCATTTCATTACTCACATCTGTGCCTGACACGTTTTCAGCTTTCAAAGGCCTGAGTTCTCGTTACTTTGCCTGATATGCCTCAGATAACTCGGCCTGGTAAATTCACAAGGCTGACACGTTTTCATTCCTGCACAAACGTTCCTTGGTCATTTCACAAAAAAGTGGGGGCAGCCGGTTGGTCAAAGGTAGGTGATGGGTATGGTGGTTTTACTTTTTTTTTTTTTTTTTTTTTTTTTTTTTTTTTTTTTTCTTGGCTTACGACCGTGTTCTTGGTTTTATGCAGGTCATGTCACAGGGAGCGGACATTGAGAACTCTGCATCCATCCCTCCGGCTAGGGGTTCGGAACATGGTAGTGCACCCTCCTTAACCCGGACCTACCCAACACTTATGGCTGAACTGCAGCACAGGGGCATTTCATACCCGGCTTCACCGTGCAAAGCTGAGTTGTTCAGGTTACTGTTCCCGGTTGCTTCAGGCTCTAGCGCGGAGCAAGTTACCCTTCGGACTGTCGCATCATGCTTCTCTCAAATTCATGCTACCCTGAGTTCCCTGGCAACTTCCTGCCAAGAAGTGCGTGCAAGGTTTGAGGTTTTGGAGACTAAGCCGAACCCAGTGTCTGGGACATCAGCAAGTCCTGGGACCCCCTTGGTACCAAGCCCTGTACCTATAGGCCCAGGAAACAGCATGGGTGTTCCTTCCATTACCCCGGCACATTTTATTCCCGTGAACATCAAGGACGTTTTGGAGGGCAAAGATAATAGCTGCCCATGATGTTGCCGATAATAGATCATACGCTTGCGGTGATGTTTCGTGGTAGTTAAGACCAGGGATCATAGGCTCAGCCGCAAGCTCTCCATCCCAGAGTTTGTCCTGGTTTTTAGTTTGTTCAGAGACATCATTTGCTCTGAGTCCACTCAGGAGGGATGAGCTGGACCTTTACCTTTTTTTTATACAGTGGTAGAAATGGGTCACAAGTATGAGGGGTCAAATTTTTAAGACTATCATCGTTCGTTCATTTTCTGCACAGGCTGCAGCCTGTTTTGCTCAATACCAAGTGGTGACTGTTTGGAGTAACAGACATGGAATTGTTTTGCCGGCATTTTGCTGGGCTTAGATTGCCAGTTTGTGCTACTTGCCAATCGTCCAATGACACTGCTTACTGGTGCCCCAATTCGGAACTCCCCGCGCTACCAGGGTCATCCAGGGCTACAGGCAATGCACTCCCGACCCCAGTCCATCCCGCACCTTGTGACAAGTTAGGCCGGCCCATTCATTTCCTAGGCAAATCACAGATCTGTAAAAATTTCAACCTTGGTTCATGCGATTATAGCCAGTGCCGTCTTTTACGTATCTGTACCAGTTTCAGGGCTCACCCAAGTCGGCCTGTACACAGAGACAGAACAAGTCCATGTGACTAAGCCGCATTAAAGTGCCTTTTTTTTACAGGCTTGTTTAGCCTCCCATCCGTCACCATGGTTGAGCAAATTTTTTGGTGGAAGGGTTCACTGAGGGGTTCCACACTGGGTTTGTTTCCCTGTCACTAGGCACTTTTTGAGTGTCAGAATCTGAGGTCATCTGCCACAGACCTAGAGGTGGCGTATTTGTTACTTCAGTCTGAAACCAAGAAGGGTTTTGTCATTGGTCACTTTCCAACATCACCCTTCTGGGTTTGGAGGGTCAACCCCTTGGGCCTTATCAAAGGGAAGTTTTCTAATAAATTAAGGTTAATTTTAAGACTTGTCATCCCCTCATTGTTTGCCGGTGTCTAGCCTTAACTCTTTGATTACATCAGGAGTTTTCAGTCAAGTGTGCATCAGTGGATCAAGCAATACAACGTATCATTGGGGTAGGTGAGGGCGCTTGGCTGTCCAAAGCTGGCATCGCGGACGCCTTTAAACTACTTCTGATTCTGCCATCACTCTGGCAGTGGCATGGCATTAAGTGGAGGGGGTTTTATTTTCCACCAAACTTACCTTTGGGTCTAAGAGTAGCCCCTGGCTGTTTGTTTCTCACAAGCACTCAGCTGGATCCTCATGCACAGAGAATTGTCAGGCAGTTATCCACCATTTAGACAATTTTCTCCTCATTGAGAGTGGTGAACAGGCCCCTGCCGACCTTCAGAAACTGACATCAGTTTTTGCGGCATTAGACATCCTACTGGCAGTTAAGAAAATGGAAGGCCCAGTTACTAAACTTACTTTCCTGCGGATAGTGCTTGATACTCAGTCCAGGCAGGCCATTCTTCCTACAGACAAACTGGTAAGGATCAGAGAGCGTATACATGCGTTCACGATCTCCCAAGTCTGTACCAGGTTTGAATTATGCCGCGTACACACGAGCGGACTTTACGGCAGGCTTTGTCCGGCGTACTTTTCGACGGACTTTCCACATGAACGGACTTGCCTACACACTATCAACCAAAGTCCGACGGATTCGTACGTAATGTACGACCGGACTAAAACAAGGAAGTTCATGGCCAGTAGCCAATAGCTGCCCTAGCGTCGGCTTTTGTCCGTCGGACTAGCATACAGACGAGCTGACTTTTCGTCTGGATTGGAGTCCGTCGGACAGATTTGAAATGTGTTTCATTTCTAGGTCCGTCAAACTTTTGAGAAAAAAAGTCCGCTGGAGCCCACACACGATCGAATTGTCCGACCGGACTCCAGTTTGCCGGACCAAGTATACCGTAAAGTCTGGTCGTGTGTACGCTGAATTTTGCAATTAGGATTAGTCCCCAGGGGAGGTCTTTCATTTCTAGGTTATTTGCTTTGTTACCTTCAGTCCCCAACTCTGATTCTCGTGTCAAACTAGATCCTTCTGCTTTGTCAGATTTACACATGTGGGATGAGTTCCTTCAACATTGGAATGGTGTTACTATGTTTGTCCCTGCAGAGTCAGGTTTTTTCCCCTCAGGTTTCTACAGATACTGCAGTCACAAAGGGCTAAGCGGCTATTTTTGGCTCACACTCGTTGGCGGGGCCTTGGCCCGATGAGGTTATGTCTATTCCGGGGTTCAGAGACGTCAACTTTGTTCGAAATCTACCCCATAGTTGTGGCAGCACAGGTGTGGGGTCTTTTGTGGGCAGGTCAGACTGGGTTATTTTTTTCCACAGATAATCAAGCCACATCAGAAATTGTCAACAAGGGCAGAGCCAGGTCTTTAGTTATGCCTTTTGTGCGTAGGCTCATTTGGCTGTCCTTCCAATCTAACTTCTGCATACACTGCAGGTTCATCAATGGTGTCGAATGTAGCAGCAGATGCTCTGTCCCGGTTTAATTAACCATTGTTTTTCCGGCATCTTCCAGACGCTTGCGACACTCCATCCCCACATTTTCTTCAACTAATGATGGACTAGATGCCCACTGGGCCGTCGCGGCAGCCTTGATCGACAAATCATTGTCGGTGAACACCAGGAAGGCGTACGTCACAGCCTGGAATGTTTTCCAGGCCTTGCAGTCATGGTATCCTAGGTTTGATGGCTACAGAATTCAGTATTTACTAGCTTTCGCTGCCTTTTTCCACTCTGAGCTTAAATTGGCCCTTGGCACCATTAGGACATATCTAGCAGGCATACAGCACTGGTCTTTACGGGACCCCAACAGGCCTTTTTTTTTTTTTTTTTTTTTTGCACACCCCATCAAGGCTATCCTGAAAGGGATTCAGAAGAGTAGCCCTCCTGCTGTAGCTAGCAGGCTTCCCATCACGGGGCACATATTTTGGGGAATGTCAGATTTTTTTTTGCCAGGTCTCCCTTCGGGTTGCTACCTAGCTTTGTGCTCAAGGCACCCATTTATCTGGCCCTTTGTTTCTTGAGGCCTGGGGAGTTTACATGTTCTGGACCAGGATCCAGTATACTTTTGGCCAGTCCGGTACCCAGACTACTTTTAAGTTGCATCTGCATACTTACAAGACGCAGCAGACACGAGTCGGGACTGACACTAGATTTTTCAAGACAAACTATGCATGGAGCCTGGTTTTGGTCTTAGACCAGTTCGTGAGTGCTACAGCGGACAGGCCTAGGGATAGTCCACTATTGCCTTTCCCTAGTGCTCCCCTCTACAGCTCAGTTCATGCATCATTGCCGCACCCTACTGTTCAATTTGGGTTTACACCCTAAGGCTTATTCTGGCCATTTTTTCAGATTTGGGGCAGTGTCTGCGGCTTCTCACCAAGGGGTCCCTGTTCATGTGATCAAAAAAATTAGGTAGATGGAAGACATCATGCTTCTCTAGATATATCCTCGATCCTCTAGTCGAGATGTCACTGGCTTTTTGTTGTTTTGACTTGTATATTATAATTATAAATTTCGCCTTGAAATTTTCCAGTGTCATGTTACATGTGTTTTTATGTGATGGACCAATAGAAAGTAACATATAATTGTGAAGTAGAAGGAAAATGAGGTGTGTGGGTTTGTTTAGTTTTGTTTTGTTTTTTTACAAATATCTGAAGTGTAGCATGCATTTGTGTTCAGCTCCCTTTTACTCTGATACACCCAAATTAAATCTAGTGCAACAAATTGTCTTCAGAAGTCACCTAATTAGTAAATCGAGTCCACCAGTGTGTTAATATCAATAGAAATACAGCTGTTCTGTGAAGCCCTCAGGCTTGATAGACAATCTTGGTGAACAAACAGCATCGTGAAGGCCTAGGGACCGGTCATGGATAAAGTTGTGGAAGTTTAACGCAGGGTTAGGTTCTAAATAAAAAAATGAATATCCCAAGCATTGAACATCTCACGGAGCACTGTTCAATCCGTCATCCGAAAACAGAAAGTATGGTACAATTGCAAACCTACCAAGATATGGCCATCCACCTAAACTGGCAGGCTGGGCAAGGAGAGCATTAATCAGAGAAGCAGCCAGGAGGCCCATGGTAACTCTGGATTTAACCTTTTCGGAGGTAGAAATTTAGTTCAAACATTCCTAAAGAGACACTTTTTAGAAGTCTGTTTCCTGTCAATGCAACATGTGGTGCAACTTGCGAAAGATTCATTTAGTCCATTCTGTCAGTAAGGCCAATTGGTGTATCTCCAGGTGTGCAGCGTGTTCACTGCACATGGGGCCCCCAGAGGGGGGCCCACGGTGACCCACCCTGCACACATGGATGATTGTCCCTTGACAGCTGGGGCTAATCGGTTCAGTGGGGGGGACCATTGCAAGCACCAATCTCCCTGCATGGCTCTTCAGACATCCACTACTTCTCCTCCTCCCTCCTGTGGCTGTCATCTGAAATGCCATGTGTCTGTTTTGCTTCAGTTTATGAATGAACAGGAGCCGCTGTCTTAAATATTAAATTTAAAATTGTAAAAAATTGACAGTCTGATCACAGGAGCAAAATGATTTTTTTTTTTTTTTTTTAACTAGAGTTTGTCACTTTAACTTTGCACACTGTTTTTTCCTTTTCGTGGAAAAAACTGAGCATAAAAATGTAAAATGATTTTAAAGATTTTCTTTTTTTTCTAAAATAACAAACATGCTATGTTGCTTATCTGCACTTGCAATAGCATTGCACAGAGTGTCCCCAAAACTCCTTTTCTGGAGTCCCCTGCCAGCGCTCTTGGTTCCCCTTACATGTCTGCCAACATGGCAAGCTGCTTGCTATGGGGGCAGATGTGGAAGCTCGATCCAGAGCTTGGCTGTGTACACCTATTGACAGTGCGGCTCCGCTCCACCTCCTTGCTCCCTTCTTACTAAATATGACTGGTAGGAGCCAATGGCCCTCGCTGCTGTCTGTCAGTCCCTGTGTGAATACGGAGAAGATTGCATCTGGACTCTGCACTATAAATTTTTTTTTTTTTTTTTTAACTATAATGCAGGGACTATAACTTTTATTATAGCGTATACAATTGCGAAACAAGTCATATTTAATGCTATAAAAAATTACCTTTCCCATTTCAGACTGCAGAATTGAAACTTTGTGTAAAAGTCGATGCAATATGGAAACCAGGAGGTGTTCTGTAATTGAGTTTCTTTTTCAGGTTGGCCCAGAGAAATACTTGCGTGCTAAAATAGTCAAGATGCATCCTCTTGAACAAGATGAAACTGGAGCAGAAAAGAAGTCTGGGTCTTGTGATTCTCCATCCAGTGACAAGGAAAACTCCAGCCAAGTAGTAGAAGATATCCAGATGAAGGAAGAGACTACCCGCCTAGACAGCTTAAGTGCTCTGAGAGAAAGTAAGTATTTTTTTGTCAATGTTCTATACAATGTGTACAGTAATACTTGACTGTTTGCATTCTAGTTCTAGGCCATAGTTTTACCCTGCTAAACATTTAACAAAGGGCAAATATTAAGGATTTTAGATGGAGGCTTTCAATAAAGGATAACTGTATATTTCTACATCTGTAGCCCAAAACAATGAATATGGTAAATTTTCTCCAAACCTGTATCAGTTGGATTGGCATATGGTAAGACTGGTGGTAAGGCACAGGATCGGCTTGTCAGGCTCTAGTAGACTTCAACAAAATAGTGGCCGTCTAGACACAGAGCCCCTATTGCATGAATGTGAATAAAATGAGTAAAGGATGGCTTCAACATCTGGCTGTTTTTATCTACATTGGCTGGCAGGGAAGTGGTTACATTGTTTCCATCTGCCCCTGGAATCGCTCCCTGCCAGGCCCAGTCTTCTGCACATGCGCAGACTGACTTATTCATATCCTGTAACAGTGATGAGTTTACGTTTTAGGGGTTGTGCAGCGCCTTGTAGAAAGCAGAGTGTGAATCTGGCTGGTCCACAGACAAATCTGGCCATACACTATATATAATGTAATTTGTCCTGGTAAGACTGTAAATGAGGCAGAATCCAAAATTGATTTTTCCTCCAAGAGGGGAAATATTTGGTATTGCTCAGAGCAGCCTAGAACCTCCTTCTGGGGTCCCCATTGGCTCTCTTGGATCCTCTTCTGTGTGCTCCCATAGCAAAACTTTTTATCATCACATAGACCAGTTTCCTTTTTAATGAGACATCTGGGATCCAAAGGACTGGCAGTTACGAGGGTGTGTGGAAACGATCTAATGTTCAACTTGTCAGATTTACAGTTCAGCAGAGTCAGTCTTGGAACGTAGGTTTCAATATTGAGTTGGCCCACCCTTTGCAGCTAGAACAGCTTCAACTCTTCTCGGAAAGCTGTCCACAAGGTTTAGGAGTGTCTATGGGAATGTTTGACCATTCTTCCAGAAGAGCATTTGTGAGGTCAAGCACTGATGTGGATGAAAAGGCCTGGCTCGCAGTCTCCGCTCTAATTCATCCCAAAGGTGTTTTTCGAGTTAAGGTCAGGCCTGTGTGCAGGCCAGTCATGTTCATCCACTTAAGGCATCAGCATACCAAGACTTTTGGACAATTTCATGTTTCCAACTCTGTGGGAACTGTTTGGGTATGGCCCTTCCTGTTCAAACATCAGTGCACAAACCAAGTCCATAAAGACATGGTTGAGCAAGTTGGGGCGCTGTCCTGCCTATCCATCCAGCAGATGGGATCGTTTAGGCCCTTACCGATCTCTCTGGTAAACTAGGAAACTACTGGGAGGGGACCAGGGGGCGGGGTGACACCTCTCCCGCCTCCTCTAAAAGTTTATCTCTCAGCAAGACCACTGTTATTTTGTAGACCATTACCCACAGAACAAGAGCATACTGGGGTTATGTCAGCTAGCTGCTTACATAACGGTATTTCTCGTTTAATGATGTAAATGTACTGTGGGAGGTAAAGTTGTTGGCCTGGAAACAAAGTGGTTAAAGTAGAATTGCGTTCATAGAATGCACTCTTAAAGCGAACCTGTGGTGTTGCCCTTGCAGAGCCAGTATTTGAATGCAGATCTTCGCAAACCTGTTTAATTGCCTTCCTTGCGCTCCCCACCGCCACTGTTTAGCTGCTGGGATCAAAGGTCCTGTGTGTACTGTTAAGTCACTGGAGTTGTAGCTTACACAGGGCTATGGATGGTGCTGTTTGATTCCTGCTGTTGAACTGGGGAGTAAGCATATGATGTTGGGTGGGGGGGGGGGGGTAAAGCAGGTCTGTTGCTTTGTGTTGAATGAGCATTACACAGATTTGCTTGTTCATGTTTTAGTATTGGAATAATCCAATTGCTGACACCTATATAAACTACTTCTCTCTTAGGTGACAGAGCACGACGTTCACCCCGTAAACTGCCTGCAAGCTTCAAAAAAGAAGAGAAAAAATGGGCTCCACCTAAATTTCTACCACACAAATATGATGTTAAATTGCTAAATGAAGACAAGGTGAGACAGATGTTACCATTGCTTCCACTAAGTTTGGTTTCAGTAGCTTATGTTCTTTGAAAATGTTTAACTTTCCAAGATTGCACACCTTTTCTGGATTTAATGATGGCCTTCAGGGGAGTTGTTTGTGTGTTGTTATTATTTAAGGTACTTGTATAGCGCCGTCAATTTACGCAGCGCTTTACATATACTTTGTACATTCACATCGGTCCCTATCCTCAAGGAGCTTACAATCTAAGGTCCCTAACTCTCATTCAGATACAAGGGCCAATTTAGACAGAAGCCAATTACCTACCAGCATGTCTTTGGAGTGTGGGAGTACCCGGAGGAAACCCACGCATGCACAAGGAGAACATGCAAACTCCAGGCAGGTAGTGTTGTCGTTGGGATTGATTAGAATGGATGTATCCTCTCTACTGAATGGGATTTTTTTTTTTTTTTTTTTTTTTGTACTTACAGAATTCTTCAAACTATCTCCCTGTATTAGTCATGGTGGAAACTTTTATGCAGGTTCCTGATTAGTTCCCACAGCCAGAGCTTCGGGCACCATACCCAGACTGCCAGAGAAGGCACAGGTCCAGCCTGCAAAGTCTCGTTTGGCACTGGATCCTGTGTTGGGTACTAGGCACATATTGAGTTAGCTGGAGAGTGCTATATATGTGATCCATTTCTATGTAACCCAGTCCCTGAAGACTCCCCTGCTGTGGGGCTATGCCCTTCCAAAGTAGACCAAGCCAGAGTTAAGGGTTAATCCCTACTCTCTCCTACGTAGCACTACTCCTACAAGGATTGTGAGTTTTAGATGTCCTGTGTGCCTGCTTTACTGACCTGGTGGTATCCCCCACCATCGTGTAAACTTATTAAGGGTTGGCCCATGTCCAGGCTGGTGTCGGGGGTCATACTCCTGTCCTCCCTCTTGCCTGCCTGATTTCTGTGACATTTGGTAGTATGATGGCTCAAGGGTTAATTGCCACCACTTTAACACCTCCACAAGCATCCTTGGGCAATCCTACAGAATTTACAGTTTTGAGCCATTTGGGCAAACTGCGTATGAGCCTCTATTTTGGGACTTGACATGTTCAGATCCACATGTCCCTTGCCAGCTGCTTCTGTCTCTGCCCTGGGCAACTCTGATGTGAAAAAAATATATACCCAAGAGCGACTGGAGATAGGATATCTGCAGTGTGTTTGTGCCTGGGGACTTGGGAGAAACCTGCTGTTTTTAACTCGCTCCTTGCCTCCTAGAGTATCCTCTACAGGAGACCCACCCACTGTTCATGGCAGAGCACAGGTGGAAGCTGTCGGGGGGGGGGGGGGGGGGTGCGGAGAGAAGGTGTCTTACCACCATGCTGGCAGGGTTGCACTGACCTTTGCTTGGGGATTCGGCTACTGAAAGTTGCCACATTGTCAACACCCGCCCCCGATTCTGTACCCTCGGGTGTATCCATTCCGCCATCAGTTCTGCACTCCTCGTGCCTTAGCACGGAGGGGTTTGCAGCTTCTATGTCTGCCCTCATAGGACTGATTTTGACTCTCTTGGTTCGTTGTCTGCAAGGATTGTTAATGAACTTCACTCCCCTTTCTAGAGTTTGTTTCTGACGCTAAGACAGTCGAGTCAAGGGTCCAAAAAACCTGGTCTCAAAAATTATGCTGCCTATAAGGACACATGATTTTCCATTTATGAAAACTTTATTTTCAAAGTCACAAAAACATAAGGGGATACCCAAAAAGTATTTAAATGGGACAATGTCCCACGGCTACAAAAAATGGTTGGGATGTCACTAATCCCACATATCGAGCCCAAATGGATCCTAACATCAGTGGGCCCCAGTGTGGTTGCGAGACCACCTCTCCATATACCTCATTTTATATTAAAGTGGCAGATATATTTTGGAACCTAGCAGAGACGGACTTTTATCAATTAGTAATCTCCACCAGTAATGAGTCCAGCCTGTCCAAATAAACTGGATCAATATAGCAAGACGGTGCACCATATTTAAACTTGAAGTGATAATTACTAAGTAGCTCCAGTGTATTGCGTGTGCTGATTATCTTGGACTTCCAGATTCTTGCTCAAGCAGTAGGTAAATAGGGGGGGGGGGGGGGGGGGAGGGGGGGGAGAGAAAAGGGGACTTTTTGCATAAGACATACGCGTGGCTTATGAATTACTGGGAACTTGGCAGGGCTGAGCAGTAACAGTGAGGCAATAGTCAGCCAGCAGATGGGACAACTCAAGTATTGCAGGATGCCAAGAGGTTTACATGGGCTGAGCTCAGAGTTGCTGCTTCACATAAATTGCAAAACACAGACCGGATATAGCAGTGGCATTGAATCAACGCATCTTCCAGATATTGCACATGCTGTATCCCAGGATAAGAAAGCTCACAGATGTACAGGGAGTGCAACGGCAGCACTAGTAGCAGTTAACACACAAGCACATAGCATTGAGCAAGCGTAGAAGACTGACTGTCGCTTTGCAGGAAAAATTAGCAAATGGGCTTAATATCTCCATATGTCTCACCACCTCCGCGCACATAAAGGAATTCGCACACCGACTTCTCAGGTGGCTTATGGCCCCGCTATAGCAACTGACTATCACTGCACTGTGGTATGTTGAGCTGCGAGGATCACACTTATTCAGTGAGCTGGCAGTGCTTTTTTTTTTTTTTTTTGCCAATTTGTTTTTGTAATGGTTTCCGATGCACCTATGCAGGGGTCTTTTATCTGGAAGAGGATAGTTGGGCTGGCAAGAAAATGAAGGGGGTTAAAGACTGTTTTTCCTTGAGCTGGAGGTCTCCTCTCAGCAGGAGATCCTTCTGCCATATTTTTATCACCTAAAATCTGTAACCCTAATTCAGTATTCAATTCAGTTAACTCCAACTTCTTCAGTTCCAAAACACCATGGAGATGTGTGTCCCATTTTGGCCTTCAAGGTCAACAAATGCGTAAGAATCTAGAAATTCTGCATACAATTCTCCAGGTTGGTCATCACTTCCCTTCAATGGGATTTCCTTGCCTCTCTGAACATCAGGTGCTTATTTGCCTGTCCCAATTTTTTCTCTGCATCAATGTTTTTGTTCATTTTTCCCTAGGTCAGCAACCTATTTGTAGCGCTTCCCTTTGGCCTCGCCACCGCCCCTTGTGGTCTTCACGTTTTGACTACAGTTCTTGCTCTGCTTAGTTATCAGGATGCCCATGTCTCTTTAGTGAGATGTACTTGTTGACAGGGACTTGGTCAGTGAAGGAATCCTGACTTCCCATTAACATTTGGAGATATTCACCTTGCCCTTGTGGACAAGCGGCCTTTGGGGACTGCTCAGGCGGGTTCAGTCAGGCAACACCATGGCTGTGACTTGCATCAGTCGCCAGGGCAGAACCTTAATTCAAGCAGCTCAGTGTAGTAGGATCTAATTTTGTTTGGGGCAGAATGTCACGTTCTGGCCTTGTCAGCTGTACACATTCCAGGTTTGGAAAATTGGCAGATGGACTTTCTCGGGCTCCAGCAACTGAACATGGGATTGTGATCCCTATACACGAAGGCGTTCCAGGACATTAGTCCGTTGAATACTGGAGCCTATCCTGGTGGATCACAAGGATAAGGTAGTCTTTTGGCTTTAGGATCTCTTCTGAATAAGGTGGTGGTTTTCCTTTTACCTTAATCGGGACATCTTCTGTCCTGCTCAGAAACACCCTCGAGAGGTGGTGATTCATTCTTTGAATATTTAAGCTGCTATAATCTAGCTTTCTTGAGACCATCTGGTTGCATCTCTGTGCTCCTGGAAGGATTTCACAGGCTACTACCCATGCCTCTTCTACCATTGCTAGGTTGATCTGTCAAGTTGTGGTTTGTGGCTATTTGGCAAAGTGACGGCTCATTCTACAACCAAATTTCAAGAAAGTGGGACACTGTAAAATCTACATAAAAACAGACTGCAATGATTTCCAAATCTTCTAAATTCAGATTTTATTCACAATATAAATAGAAAACCTATCATTTTAAGAAGGTAATTTTTAAGTTTTTATGTGAATTTTGGTGTCCCCCTTTGAGGTTGTACTAGATCAATCACTGCATTCTGGACCCTTTTCATCGTCAAGCTTTTGGCTTTGCAGGTTTGTAAGGCTGTCACTAGGTAGGTTTTTGGTTCACACTTTTTTTTTTTTTACTAAGCTTTACTAGGTGGATGTTCAGTCCTTGGCTATTGCTGCTTTTGTTCGCAAAGGGCCATTACACTGCAGTTTGAATGGAGTACTGAACCTCAGATAAAAAACAAATACTCTATCAAAAAGAGAAACCAAATTTAAATAGCAGTGAGAGAAACACCATTACAAAGGAAAGGCTGATTCCCATATAAACATAATCGGTCCAAATCGGTAATTTCCTGTAAAGGCAAACTGCTGAGAGAGAACATGGCATAATGCTTATATCTACAGATTTCAGTAGTCATAGCCATACCCTAGTAGTCAACATTCTGGCAAAATTAACTTTTTTGGTTGTTCAGGGTCTCTGGTGGTTTTTGTTACCCTCACCTCATTGGTATTGCTTTGGCATGGCTCAATCATCTGTGTCCTGTACTGTACTCCAAAAAATGGGTTTTACAGGAAAGTCAAAAATCTAGTTCACTTCAATAATGTAATCATGTGAAAAGCAAAATTCCCAGGTACTTTCATCTGCACACGATTGGGTGTTCAAAGTGAACAGAAATTTGCTTTTTACGTGACTGGATAATTCATGTGTATATTCACTCAATTTGAGCAAAGATTTACTACTTTAGTAAACCTGACTGTGAAAGACCATTCTTGTCCTTCAACAAACTTCAGTTTTGTCTGTCAAACTGTTCTAATATAAAAGTGCTTAAAATTGCTAAACTACTTTCCCTCTTCTTTTTTTTTTTTTTTTCCCTCTTCAGGTCATCAGCATGGTCCCTGTGGAAAGTCTGTATCGCTCGGAGCGCCCTCCCAATAAAGAGATACTTCGTTACTTTATCCGTCATAATTCTTTGCGGATAGGCACAGGGGAGAATGCACCATGGGTCGTTGAGGATGATTTGGTTAAGAAGTACTCCTTGCCTAGCAAGTTCAGTGACTTTTTACTGGATCCACATAAAGTAAGATATGACATTTTACTCTGGTTCAGAAAAGCAACTCTTCACTTTGGTTAATTTTGGGTTAAGGAAGATGTGATGTGCATACGCTATGTATGAATGACCTAGGTGTATCTAGTAAAACGGGCTGAAATTGCTTTAATATTACTCGTAATTAAATATTGCTGTTTGTTAAAGATGGCTGTACACCTGTGGGGGGTTTTTTTTTGTTTTTTTTGTTTTTTTTTGTTTTTGTTTTTTTTACATGCTTTTCTCAGCAAGATGGTATGTGGTGTTTTTCACTCGAATCCTTTAAGAATCTGACTTTAGTGGTGGTTTTTCATTTATTTGCACCACCACCTTCTGATCATAAACCAGGCTAATTTACCTTAACTCTTCATGACAGAATGACTCCCCATCCATAAAATCAGGAATGGCAGAGCAGTAAGGTTGGGAACTTGCATACCATTTTTGGTCATGTTGATTGTACACCATGCTTGTGTATAAATCCCCAATATAGTGCCTTGCTAAATTGTACAATAAAATGCCCCAATATCTTGCTATTATGTGAGACCTGGTACATTTTTAACTTTTTTTTTTTTTTTTTTTTTTTTTTTAGTACATGACTTCTAATCCAACGCCACCAACAAAGAGGAAGAGTGCAGGATCTCCTGATCAGAAGCCAAAA
This sequence comes from Lithobates septentrionalis, assembly GCA_037952835.1. Lineage (NCBI taxonomy): Eukaryota > Metazoa > Chordata > Amphibia > Anura > Ranidae > Lithobates > Lithobates septentrionalis. The sequence goes on along the minus strand of JBBDGP010001282.1, from coordinate 396,748 downwards.
AAAGCCAAGACTGATGGTGACAAATCTGTTCAAAAAGGCAAGAAATCACCCCTCAGCCCGAGTGTATTTAGCCAGCTAAACCTCAAAAAAATGATGCAAGGTTCACCTTTGAAACTGAAGGACTTGGAAGGAAAATGTTCACCAGAGGATCTGCAAAAGTTAATGAAACTCATGAGTTCTAAACTTAATGCTAACAAGAAGAGTGCTTCAACAGGAAAAAAGAAAAGTGGAAAGTCTCAGGTAATCAATGGACAGAAAGTGTCTGGTAAAGTTCGCTCCCCTAAAAAGGTTCTGAAAAATTCAAAACTAAAGCAGATGACATTGCTGGATATGGCTAAGGCTTCCTCTAAAGCATCTCGACCCAAGAGTGCCTCATCCACTCCCAAATCAGCTAGTAAGCCAAATAAAAGGCTTCCTCCTGCTGCATTGCATTTGATTTCTTACCACCGTGAGAACAAGGATCGTGAAGACCGTAAGAGTCCTCTATCTGCTCTTATCTCTAAAGTGGCAAGGCTTCTTACTGATGATGAACGCAGTAGACTGCCTGATGAAGTGAAAGACCTGGTACAGAAGCGTTATGAGCATTTAGAGGAGCGTAAGCGCTGGGCTATGATGACTGAAGCAGAGAAGGTGGAGCACATGAGGAAGAAGAGGGAGGCATTAAGAGAACGGCTTAAAGAAAAGGCTCGGGAACGAAAGCAGAAAGAGAAGCAGGAACGTTTAGAGAAGCAAAAGAGATTCGAGGACCAGGATTTGGCTGGCAAGAATTTGCCAACTTTCAAGTTGGTAGACACTCCAGAAGGGCTACCAAATGCTTTGTTTGGTGATGTAGCAATGGTTGTAGAGTTTCTCAGTTGTTACTCTGACTTGCTACTTCCAGATGGTCAGTACCCAGTAACTGCAGTTTCTCTTATGGAAGCCCTTGCTGCTGAAAGGGGTGGCTTTCTCTACCTTAACAGAGTGCTTGTTGTGCTGCTACAAACCCTCTTACAGGATGAGATTGCAGAGGACTATGGTGAGCTTGGGATGAAGCTGTCAGAGATTCCACTCACAATGCATTCTGCTTCAGAGCTTGTTCGTTTGTGCCTCAGAAAATCTGATGCCCCTGGAGAAAGTGACAGTACAGAGAAGGGGGATGACGAAAGCGAGGGTTCTGCGGTTTTCCAGGATGACGAGGTGGAAGATGAATTTCTGGAGAAATTGGAAACAACAGAGTTTTTTGAATTGATGACTGAGGAAAAGCTTCACATCCTCACTGCTCTTTGTCACCGCATCCTCATGACTTACTCGGTACAGGACCATGTGGATGAGAAGCAGCACACATCAGGTGAGCTCTGGAAGGAGAGATTAGCCATGCTGAAAGAAGAAAATGATAAAAAGCGGGCAGCGAAACAAAAAAGGAAGGAACTGGAGGCCAAGGGTAAAGAGGAAGGAGTAGTTCCCAAGCAACCCTCTAAGAAAGTTGAAAAAGGAAACAAAAGCGATCCAGCACCAGCAGAGCAGGAACCTGAGGACATGATCAGTGCTGTGAAAAGTAGGAGGCTGCAGGCTATACAAGCCAAAAGGGAAAAGGAGGAGAATGAAAAACTTACGAAAGGTAGGAATTTGGCTACAGTATATAAAATTCAATTTTCTGAATTGTCTTAATGTTTGCCTCATTAATATCCACACTTGAAGTTGAACATTAGTCAGAAAATTAAGTCCTGCTAAATCGCTTCAGGCTGGCCTCTTTTGCAGGTATAGCTTTGTAAAACATTAAACAGAAATGCCTTTTTAGTGTTTTTAAAATCCAGTAATACTGTCTCGCTCTACTCTAATTTTAGGCACTGTACAAAAATCAGCCACTTGAGGCTGATCTGCTTGACAGCCTTAAGATTTACTGCTGCTCAGGTGTTCTGGGCTTCAGCAATTGTATATTGTATCACTAATCTTTTTATTGCACGTTTCAAATACAGAAAGATTCCAAAAAGAGGCAGAGGAGGAGAGACTGCGCAAGCATAAAGCTTCTGCAGAGAAAGCTTTCCATGAAGGGATTGCAAAGGCAAAGCAAGTGCTGAGAAGATCGCCCATTGGCACAGACCGAAATCACAACAGGTAATTGGCAACATTGTGTGCAAAGCTATTCAAAACAGGTGTGTGTTTTTTTTGTTTTTTTTGTTTTTTTTGTTTTTTTTTTTTTTGTTTTTTTTTTTTGTACAGAATGGGAAAGGTTTGTGGCCCCAGGCAAATATTTTCTGTCAGTGTGCCCACTGGGAAGACTTGCCTTCTTTCTCCTGGTTACTATTGTTACTGGAACTGTTGACATTTTGGTGGTGATCCCCTCACTTTGGAGACATTTTACTCCCACTTCTGTTCCCTATCAGGAAGTGATCAGAAATTTCTCCAGTGGGACATGGACTGGCCAAAAAAACTTATCGATCAGTAGTCAAATTAAAGCTTTGCCTGTAGATTCGCCACCAGAATGAGCAAGACATTTAGTCACTCTTAAAGCTGACCTACAGGCAACCACTAAAAACAAATGAAACACACATTTGGGAGCTTTTGCCTGCCAATCCTTTGTAATTCTTTCCAATTCTGATATCGCACAGCTCTGCCACAACAAATGATGTCTAAAAGGGCAGGAGACCCCCCACCCCCAAAAGCGAGAAATCCCTGCTCAGGCATAACCAGGGTCCAGATGCCATCTCCCCATCAGCCCCGCTATTTTCTCTTTTTTTGTGGCCATGGCTCTTGTTAACCCTAATTTCCTGGCACGTCCTGGGGTTTAAACTCCCGAATTAAGCACTCCCTGGTATTTTAATTTCCTTAAAACATACCACACAGATATTTGCTTATTGCAGGAAACACCTCACCGGCAGCTGGGTCCTGGGCCCTAAACCCTGGGCGGGTCATTATTACCATGCCACTTACTCCTCCTATGCCAGGGGAGTGAGTGTGCTGGTCCACAAATCTATTTTTCATAGTGGTGGATTTGCATCTGGACCCCGAGGGAAGGTTTGTGATTCTTCATGCTGTCGTTGGGAATGTGCCTATGGTAGTGGTGGGACTTTATATTCGTCAGACGCTGGTGGGAGGGTTTGCGGTGTTGAACAAGATCATCCAACTCCTAGTGAACTTTTCTACTGATAATGTGGTTTTAGCAGGGGATTTTAACATACCCCCCTGTCCTAATTTGGATAAGTTGACTCTGGACACGGCTGTGGAATCCCAGCTCTAGATGGGCTTCTACATTCAATCTTACAGATGTCTGGCGTTGGAAAAATCCCCTCCTTAGGAGCTATACATGCCAATTTGCCACATATGCGGCCATGTCCGGCATTGACTTTGTTTATGTCAGCGGCCCTGTATTAGCTAAGGTACAGAGTTTCTATACTGCCAAAAGGCATATCTGACCATGCGCCCATCTTACTATGCCTTAATGTGAGTCCTGCCCACGCTCCCATCTTACTACGCCTTAATGTGAGTCCTGCCCCCACTGACTGCCTGTGGCGCCTCTCCCTGGTTCTGGGTCTCGGACAATCGAGTTCCGGGTGCAGAGGCGGCCCTGCTGGAGTATTGGAAGGCTAACCCACCTGCCACCGATCCAGCTGGGAGGCCTTCAAGGTCCTTGCTTGGGGTCATTACCAGTTGGCCATAAGCCACACCTGGAGGAAGGCTAGATTGGCTCTGGCTGAGCAGAGACCCACTGCTTTGGAATCTCGGTACGCTGCAGATAGATGAGACCACTTACAGGGACTTGCGCGAGAGGTGATGCTGCTCCGTGTTGCGGCCGCTAAGAAGTTGCTGCTACACCAGTCGTAGCGTGTTTTTGAACAGGGTGAGCTGACCAGTCACCTTCTGGTGTGGTTGTCCGAAGAACAGTCGACAACAAGTATTGCCAACGTTAAAGACTCCACTGGAAATCTGTTGTCAGATTCCAGAGATATCAATGGCCGCTCCTTTTATGAGGCTCTCTACTCTAGAGTTGAATATTCAGTGACTGAATTTACCTGATTTTGTGGATGCTATCCACCTTCCGTCGCTTTCTGAGGCACGCCGGGGGCTTGACGCTCCACACACCCTAAAGGAGCTCTAATGTGCTATCAATTACCTACAGTCAGGGAAGACCCCGGGGGATGATCGCTTTCCTGCAGAATTTTATAAAGCCCATGTGGAAACTCTGGCCAGTAGACTTGGAGGTTCTTTCTGCCTCCTTTGAGTCTTCCTCCCTGCCCCCCTCTGTCTAGGGCTATTATTGTGGTGGTGCCTAAACCTGACAAGGTTCCAGAATTCTGCTCTTCGTATAGACCCATTTCACTGCTCAATGTGGACACGAAGATTCTTGGCGACCCTGGTCCACGGTGACCAAACCGGGTTTATGCCAGGTAAAGGCACGGCCGTCAACCTGAGGTGGCTTCATACAGCTATTGCGGGTTCGCTTGCTTGCGGGGGCACTGAGGTTGTGGCTTCTTTGGATGCCGAGAAAGCCTTTGACTCGGAGTGGAAATATTTATGGCTCATTCTACACAAATTTGGGTTGGGGCCCAACTTCATCTCTTGGCTAAGTCTTCTCTATTCGGCCTTGTCCGCCATAGTCCGTACCAATAATGTGTATTGTCGGCCCCCTTTCCCTTCCACTGAGGCACCAGGTTCTGGTTGCCTCCCCTGCCCTCTTTGCATTGGCTATTGAGCCTTTGGCAGTGCTCCTGGGAACCACCGGAGGTGCAGGGTATTTCCTTTCCCCCACTAGTCGAAAAGGTATGCTTATACGCCGGCGACACGCTCCTATATCTCTGAAATGCTCAATAGTCGTTGACGGCTTTAGCTATCATTGACCGCTGTGGCTCCTATAGTATCAGGGTGAACTGGTACAAATCGCTCCTGTTCTCCCTATCTGATAGGACTCCCCCGGCTAATTTACAGGTCCCCCTTAAAGGGGTGTCACAATTTAAGTACCTAGGAATTTATTTCCAGAAAGACCCAAAATGTTTCTTAACAGATCTATATTCTACAATTTCTGTGGTGCTGTTCGGTGTGGAAAGCCTTGCAACTCACCCCAGTAGGGAGAGTGAATTTAAATGTCCTTTCTTCCAAAATTCCTTTATGCCTTCCATCACACCCCGGTCCTTATCCCTACTGCCTTTTTTATTAAATTAGATTAGGCCATCACCTCCTTCTTGGGCGGGCTCGACCCCTAGAACTGCAGCTTTACTTGGTGCGGAGGGTGGACTATCTCTGCCTAACTTTAAGAAATAATATTGGACGGTGGTGTTGGTTACTGTAAGGTGGTGGTTTGCCCAAGATGCATCCAATCCAGCAGTTAATTTGGAAGTGGCGTTCCTAGGATCTTACTCAGAACTTGACAATCTAGTATACAGTGGTCCGAGATATAGCCCCCAGGTCACTACCCCCATGAAGGTGACAATTGCAGTCTGGAAACAAGTTATCCTGCATCTACAAGACACTAGCACTGTCTCTCCGCATTCCCCGTTGTAGGACAACCCTACTTTACCGCATTTCCAATCTGTTCTGGATCCACAGATCTGGGCTAGATACAAGATTCGGACGCTGCGCCATATTTTACCTGAGGGACGTCTTCTCCCGTTTTGTTGAAGTGAAACGTACATTTAAATTTCCTCCATGGATGTTCAGGTACTTGCAGCTCAGACATGCTGCCCAGGCACAATGCCCTGATGGGGTAGTTCTTGCGGCCCACTCGGTCGAATCCCTCCTCACGACTAAAGATATTGATCGGATGCTGTCCTCCTCCATTTTATCTCAGACTCAGCTGCAGAGAAACCTCTAAATGCTTAGACTGTTTAATGTGTGGCAGCGGGATGTCCCTGCCTTGATGGAGGATTGGACTGGAGGGGTTGCAACAATGCATCCCACTTGTATCTTCCAGGGATTGCTTTGTACAACTAAAGTTCTTGGGTCTGGTGTACTATACTCCCCACAGGCTATCCATTAACTACCGGGGGGGGGGGGGGAGGAGACAACCCCCCCTTCTGGGTTCCCTATCCGGCCCCATGATCCTGCTGGGTTGCCATGCCCCCAAGCTGCCCCAACCCCGTTTGTTTCCCGCCTTTCTGCCTTTTTACCTATAGGAGGTCTTGGATGATGGGGTGATTTGAGTTATCTCTACTCGGTTGTTAAATGCCATATAGGCTGCCTGACGTTTTGTTGCAGAACGAGTTTACAAATGCTGTCACCTGTGTGGTGTACCCCATCTTTCTCCAATGCTAACCTAAGTTGTAACTATGTCTAATCAAGTACTATGTTTTCTACCTATGCTATTTACAAGTGTATTGTGTTATCTCAAACATTTTTTTCTGATTTAAAAAAAAAAAAAAAAAAAATTCCGAAAGAGGAGATGGCTCTTCACTGGTCATGTTGCGAGGTGTGTGGGTCTCCATTGTGGCCACCACCTCTTTCAGGTAGTTGGACTTGCTCTTCGTCTTGCCAGCAGGAGCTAAAAAGGATTAATCGGCTTCCAGGATTGCCAGGTGGATTCACCAGATCATTTCATGAGCCTATTCTCTCAAGAGTAGGGAGCCTTCTTACCCCAATAAGGCTGTTTCTACCACATCTGTTGGTTTGTCTTGGGCCCCTTTTACACATGTGGACTGTTCAGATCCGCCTGTCAGTTTTTTTCAGGCTGATCTGAACGGTCGCTCTATGGAGAGTCGGATGTCCACCCCGATCCACTCCGCAAAATCCAGATGGATGGATGTCCTATCTTCCATCCGTCTGGTGGATCGGAGGAAAACGGACAGGCGGTCCTCAGGGCCCCCCCCCCCCCCCATAGGGGAGAGCGGACTCTGACAGGTCTGTCCCTGCGCAGAGTGCAGAAACTAACTTGTCATCCGCCGGCTCAGCGGGGATTAACAGAGCAATCCCCGCTGAGCAAGCGGAGTAGTAAAAATGCACAGCCCCGTGTGAAAGGGGCCTTAGACGTTTAGGCTTTGGCTGATGCTAGTTTTCAGCTGGAAGGTTTTGCAGGCTGTTTCGATCTCAGTTTAGCTTGGCTTGAGGGTATTTTTCTTGAGTGCGTTGGCTTTAAAATTGACTAGGTTGCCCATCGCTCGAATGCTGCTTTGGGATGTCCCATCCCTTATGATTTAAGACCGGTGTTCTGTAATGTACAAGAAAAGAAATGCCTGCAAAAATCCTTTTTTGATATAGCCACAGGGCTCTTCCCTCTGAGCCTTTATGTCATTATTGCCTGCTGCAAAACCGAGGATCACATGGTGTGAGTGGTTATACGAAGGAGTGTCTAGAGCTTTGAGTGGCTTCGCCATTGTCCAATTACTTGATGGTATAGCATTAAACAGTCTATCCAAAAAAAAAGCATAGAAGGGAGAGAAATTAGAACTTTTTTTTTTTTTTTTTTGTCATGATAATCCATTATTGAACGTGAAAGGGTTGTCCCCAGAAAAGTGAAGGCAAAATCTTCAACAGGGGACACTACTTCTGGTGATGTGGGAATTCCCAAGGTAATTCCTTAAAGTGGTGTTCCATCCATAAAACAAAAAATGCTTGACTGTGCTTGAAATCAATCATAAATAATTTGGATAAAAAAAAAAAAAAATTACTTTTTTTTTTTTTTTCCCTGTTATGTGGTCCCTCGAAATCTGCCTCTTCCAGTGCCTGGGCTGAAGACGTCACTTCCCCCTTGGCACAGGAAGGACTCGGCTCTGTTCCCTCCCGCTTGTCAATCATCTGGGACCCATTACAGGTCCAGGGTGACTGAGCGGCCAATTACGGCGCCGCATGCGCAGTGGGTACCAGGCTGTGAAGCCACAGGCCGGCGCCCACAGTTGCAATGCCGGTGCCGCAGAAAGGAGGGGGAGACGAGCGGGGCTTCGATCCCCTGCATTGCTGGACCCTGGGACTTAAGTCAGCAACTGCAGTATTTGTAGCTGCTGACTTTTAAAACATTTTTTTTTTTTTTTTTTTTTTTTTTTTTTTTTTTTTTCCCCCATGGGCCCTCCTCTTTAATTTGCAGAGTTTTCCTTTCACTTCCTGTATGGCTATGGGACAGAAAGCAAAGGGAAATCTGTGCAGTAGGACACATATGGCGAAAAAAATATAACCCTTTGCGCTATCAAAACAAAAAAAAGTTCTACGTCCTGTACTTCAAGAAAAGGATTTTACAGGTATGTAACTTTGTGTTTTTTTTTTTTTTTTTTTTTTTTTTTCTGGTATATGTGCCCACCCTTTCTTGCTCATGTGTTCTGTTTATGCAAGCCAAAAAAATTGTCATGTTACCTTGTAAATCTAGGGTCCTAATCTTTTGTATAAATTCTACTGTTTGATTTTAACTTTGAAAAATTTTGCTTGTTAATAGGTATTGGCTGTTCTCTGATGGTGTACCTGGACTGTTCATTGAGAAGGGCTGGGTACATGACAGTATAAATTACAGCTTCAGCCTTCCTAAGGAAGAAGAGGAGGATGAAGAAGAACCTGATGAGGGTAAGCGATTTCTCTTGTATATGGCTGCCACAGTCAAGATGCTACAGTGTGTGTATGTATGTATATTCACCAAATGGAAATTTTGGTGCCGAAAATTTTTACTAATAAAAATCCAGTCTGCAGTCTCTAACCATCTCTTGTATCATGTCTGAAATCTTACTTAAACGCATTGCTAATAGTATTGGCAACATTTCCATTTGATCCAGCTCTAGCAGACATGATGCAGGAGATGGTCAGAGACTGCAGACATACAAGAGATCAATGCAGCCTGCCAGTGCCCGTCATACGCAGCCTCCACATGATTTTCTATCAAAATCTGGTTTTTATCAGCAACTAACAAAAGTGGTGTACTGGCCAGGACTGTAAGGCTACATAACAGTGTTTTGTCGTTGTGCAAATTGCGGCAGTAGTAATCTGGTTCCTGCTGCTGTTTTTGACAGGTGTGAGCGCTAGCTGCTGTGTCTCCTTTCATGCAGCCAGCGATTACCTGCGGTGATTGCTGCTGAACACACTTTGTGTACCTATAGTGCTCGCTACTGAATGCAGTCGCTGACTCTGCGAACAGCTATGAATAGCTGTGGCTACCGACAACCTGTCAAAGTGTACACAGCCACAGCTAGCCGCTCACACCTTTCAAAAACAGAAATGGGAGTTATAAGATCCCTAGTGCTGCCATTCATACCATGGCAGAAAACCTGTGTGGATATAGCCTAATATTGTCATGTTCAGATCTCCATGTTTTACAGCACTGCAGTATTTATTTTTAATTTTAAACTTTTTAATATTGTGTATCCGAGGTATGTATATCCACAGCAATTTTTATCATCCCTAGTTTTTTTTTTCCTATATAGGTAACCTAGAGAGTGAAGATGCAGACAGCAGTTTTGGTGGCCCAGAGGATTCCATACAGAAAGAGGAGAAAGTGGTGGAGAGCACAGTGCCTAAACAAGGGCAGAATCTCTGGTGCGTCTTATTCCTCCCTTCTATGAACTTCAGTGTTAGGTTCTATAATATACCATCTACTTGCTATGGCTACTAGTTTACTTCTCCAAGAGTCTTTTGCTGCCCAAACTACAAGGGTGTTAGATGCTCTTCTGTATCCAATGCACATGTGAACTCTGCCTCATATCTGATTTAATAAGCGTTAAATGTTCTTGATTCATGTAGGTTCATATGTGATGCACAAAAGGAGTTGGATGAGCTTCTGGACTCTCTACATCCTCAGGGCTTTAGGGAGAACCAACTAAAGGAGAGACTACAGAAAAGGTTTGGTATCAAATGCTTTGTGTGCTTCCATTTTAATATAAAACAAAACCCATGAGTGCTAGCTGGATGGTCAAGGATCCCTTTAAAGGAGAAGTTCACCTTTGTAACATGCTACATGTTCCAGCTCCTGCCTCTTTTCCCACTCCCCCTGTGACAGTGGGATCTTCTCCCCAAACCCACTGTCAAATTTTAAACGGGCGCCTGTGCAGGGCTCCGCCAACACAACTGTCATTAATTTAGAGTACTGTAAATGCATAACACGTACTTGACATTCTCAAAGAACTGCGAGGGTGCTGCTGACCGCTCTAGTAGTCCATTGATTCCTCCCATTTAGTTACTGCCCATATCAGATGTGCAGGCAGTATACTAAGTCTGCAGGATGCAGGCATTGCACCTACATGTAAAAAAATAGTCGTCCCCCCTTTTTATTTTATTCTCCCCCCCCCCCCCCCATGCAAAAATGTGTAATTTATGTGCCTATAATGTTTAAAATCCAGTAATACTGTCTCACCACACACTTGGTTGCTCTTTTTTGGCACTGTACTGAAATTGTAGTGGCCGATCTGCTGACAGCCTAAAGATTTACTGCTGTTCAGGGGCTGTGGGCTTCAGCAAATTGGCAGCCTCCAGCAAGAAGAAACGAACAATACTAAAGGCAATTTGCAGTATAGCCTAATTTTGGTAGCATAATGGTTAATGTGAAACGTATGTTCTTTGCTAAAGAACTATTTTTATAAAGTTTTATGTTCTGCTTTTGCCACCTCAATACAGGGCACTTACCCCCCCCCCCCCTTCCTGCCCAGGCCATTTTTCAGTGCTGTCACACTTTGAATGACAGTTGTGCGGTCATGCTACACTATAACATGTGAAATTAATAATTTTCTTCACACAAATACAGCTTTATTTTGGTGTTTTTTTTTTTAATTTTTTTAATTCTCTATTGATTTTTAATAGATTTACAAAAACAGAGCCTTGGGGCATTCCCCGGCTCAAAAAGTACCACGTAAATCGGTACCTAACAGGTTATCTGCCTAAAACAATGCTGTTAACGACAGAAAAACAAAACAAAAAAAGAGAAAAAAAACTAGATATCACTGCTCAGCCACTCCATTCTGAGATATTATGAAAGTAGAATGTGCAACTTGTCTTCAATAGAGGTGAGGTTTCCCAAGAGGGAACGCTGGTACTAAGGGTTCAACTATAGGGGTGTTATGAGGGTCTTAGCAAGTGTTAGCACAGTTGGTGGTATTCACTCCTGGATCCTTAAAAAAAAAAAAAAAAAATTGTAAATTTTGTAAAAAAAAAAAGTTTTCTCCTTCACTGATGGGCGCTAATGAGGCTGCACTGATGAGGTGGCATCATTATGCCGCACTTACGGGCACTGATAGGCGGCACGGATGGGTGGCACTGGTGGGTACCACTAATGGCCACTGATTGGTGGCACTTAATTGTAATCAGGGCACTGATCAGTGCCCTGATTACATCCCTAGCTGTCCTCTGTGAGAAGATGCCGCTGATTGGCTCTCCTCTCCTCACACTGTCGGTGTGAGGCAAGGAGCGCCGATTACCGGCATCTCCGTGTTTACGACACAGCCGATCACATGGTTAAAGAGCCGTGGCTCTTTACACAGATCGGGGTTGTGCTGTGTCCAAGCAACATGGCGCGGCTCTGGGGGGCGAGCGAGAGCGGTCGATCTGGGAGGCCGTCATATGATGTCCACCCAGAACGAGAGCCGCGCCGTCATTTGACTGCTGACTGGAGGAGGTTTAATCTGTGTGTACAAAGGTAAACATTCCCTTATTTCAGAATATAAAGGGCCCAAAACGCAGTAAAATTGTTTGCATCCCGTTTTATGCCCTGCAGAGAAGACAACACTCAGTAGCATACTACGTTGTACTGCGTCAGAAAATATGGTGCATGTCTGACATGGCTCAGTTGTGATGTGTTAGCCGATTTAAAAAAAAGGCAGTTTTAATGCAATGGTGTAAAAATGTACGTGGGCCTTTAACTGCTTGCTGTCCGCCAACAGTACATTTACTACCATTTGGCGGCTCCCCCAGGCTCAGCGACTTACCCGTATGTCACACTGAACTGGGCTTACAGGCACAGCACCAGAATTGCTGTGTTCAATCGCAGCACATATGTGTGTTAGTAAACGCACAAGCCAGATCTGTCTGTTCTCCCTGGTTTAACTCGCCGTTCAGAGCTGAAATCGGGGAGAAACAGCCAGATTTGTGAGGAAAAGCCGCACACATACACTTGTTAGGTTGAACAGTTAAGCCCTTGATTGGGTGCTGCTCTCAGGATACATCAGTGCCTGCAGGGGTAGGTTTCTCATTAGTAGTTAAAAAAAAAATCTGATCAATTAAGTCTGTGCCCAACATTAGGAGCATAGGGTAATGGGGGCAGTGGCTCCAATGCTTGACATATGCTTTTTTTTTACCCATAGATTTCTTCATTCACATCGATGTTGAATGAAAATGAGAACATGTTTGCCCAATAGAAGTTGCTGGATGTGTGGCGGAAGCTTATAATGTTGGGCATACATTTTTTTTTTTTTTCTTCAAGACAACATGCCTCTTGGCAAATACCTTGGGGTGTCTCTTCCCAAAAGGGCTAATTTGGGGTTTTGTTTTTTTTATAGTATCCTGGCATTTTAGGGCCTCTGAAAATGTTGTGGGTAGTCAGGAAATCCAATGCGATGTTAACGCCCCTTGAAAGCCTGAAGGTGCTTATTTGATTTTGAGCCCCTGTACATGGCTAGGCTGCCAAGAAATCTCAATGTGGTATCCCCATACTCGGGAGAAGTAGCAGAATGTGTAAAAAAAAAAAAAAAAAAAAAAAAAAAAAAAAAAAAAAACCTTTTCCATGGACTCAACATGCCTCTCGGCGAATTGCTTGGGGTGCCCACTTTACAAAAGGGGGGGGGGGGGGGGTTATACTGTCCTGTCATGTTTGCTTCTCAAATGTGATGGGCAGGCAGAAATCCGGAGCTACATAAGTTCCAGTATACTATAGTTTGTAGAATTTAGAGCTTTCACACAAACCAAAAATTCACAATTTTTGGACTTTTTTCATGTATGTGTAACATATAGATAGAGAGATATAGATAGATGGAGAGGTATAGAGAGATATATATATATTTAGTGTGTGTCTATGAAGTGGTGATGAAAAACCACCAAAACAGCTCTGTGTGAAGAAAATTATATATTTCATTTGTGTACAGTGTTGCATGACCGAGCAGTTACCAGTTTGAGTAGCCCTGTGCTGAATAGCAAAAAATGAACTGGGCATTAAGTGGTTAAAATTTGTGTGTTTTTGTTTTTTTTGTTTTTTTTAAGTTGTATTCCTCTTGTGTGCCCATGGAGCCACAGAATTTGTTACTGGTTAAATTTTATGCAGATTTTAGCTAGGAAGCTGATCCTTTGGCACCGCTTTGAATCGGAGTGTCTCGTTTTTGACTGCTGATGCTGAGCCTTCCTTTTGGAAATGCTGCTTTCTGCCACACTCCTGTAATGCCTATAGTACTTTCTCAGTTGCTGACCTGGAAATAGTATGCAGATCAGTAGTTCTACTTTACTCTGTCACTGACCTGGACCAAATAGGAAGATCTGGAAGTACTGAAATAGTAGACTGCTAGGCACTAGCATTCCGCTATGGAAGCTCGTGTGTTCACTACAGTTCTTCCTTAACTGCATCACTAGACCAAGCTTGGTATGTTTCTATTACGTATGGCTAAATGTATTTACTCATTGTGTACTGATTGCGTTTAAACTGGCTTTTGCATGCAGATATCAAGACATCTTACATTCCATCCACCTCGCTCGCAAGCAGAACCTGGGTCTAAAGACATGTGATGGACACCAGGAGTTGCTTAATTTTTTGAGGAGTGACATTGTTGAGGTTGCCATGCGACTGCAGAAGGGAGGCTTGGGTTATCTGGATGATGCAACAGAATTTGAAGCCAGGGTAAGACGGGAATAGTATTGTCTTTGAATGGACACGTCACCATTGTTGCAGATTTTTTAACTTTTAGAATTTTGGCAGGTTCGTTCCTTGGAGAATCTAAAAGATTTTGGCGAGTGTATTGTATTTCTCCAAGCTGCTGTCATTAAGAAGTTCCTGCAAGGTTTTATGGCTCCAAAGCAGAAAAAGCGTAAACCTCAATCAGAGGAGGCAGCAGCCAAAGCCGAGGAGCAGGATGAGGAGAAGAAGATGGCAGAAGAAGCCAAGGTATGCTAGCCTTTGATTTAGGAAGTACTTGTTAAAGCAGTCTTCATTTAAAAGGTTCATGCTCTGGTGTGGTCTTCCTATCCATGCTTCATCACTTTCGCAATATTCAGTGGGTTATAGAATTGCTACCCTTTTTAAAATAACCTTTTGTTGCTTTGCAGCCTGAAATGAAGACACAGGTTTTTGTTGTATCCACCTGTATATACTCAATGCAAGTTATGACACCCAAGTGAAAGCTACACCATGTTAAATTTGTTTATAAAATTCACACTAGATCACTCAGTTGAGAAAAATCTTGTTATTTGGATGATGAGCTGTATTGGATTTCTGCTAGACATACCGTATGGTGTCGAGGCTAAATTAAATTTAGAAATAAAAAAAATGCTAGAGGAGAGATGGTCAGACTGCTGACATGATGCGCCATGTAGCCAGCACTAGGTTCTAATGCGCTGCTGCCATGGAGACAGACTAGCTATGTCAATAGCAGTGCTAGGACAGCAACCCTGGTTGTTCGCCCACTGGTCCGTTGTCGAAGGATTCCCCCATCCACCTGGAATGTGTAGATGAGGGAATTAGATCATATTTTATTTTTTAATTTTTTTTTTTTTTTCCGGTGTAATGACTAAACAAAAAAAAAAGCTATCAATATATGGGCTGCATAAATGGCTTGGTGCTAACTGGATCTTGGAAGAACAGAGCGGGGGAGGGAGACAGTAAGGGAGAGAAAGGGACAGTTCAGTGATCAATGTGTAGTGAAAAATGTAGTGCTCACTCATTCAGGGACGAGGCTGGAAGTTCACACAGCTTGGAATGTGTAGCTGCTGACTGTTCTTCATATCTTCTGCGCGCACCCCTCCCCACCTCGAGGGATCTTCTGTGCCTAGCATCCTCGTGCACCCAAAGGGAGTGCTCCGGTGCCTTCTTCCTTCTCCGGCTCACCTTTGTGCTTGGAGGCCGTGGGCGTGCATGCTGCGAAAGCCCAGAGCTCTCGGCATGTCTGAACAGAGTCCCAGAAGGCGGGTGATGTCATTCCAGTGGGCATGCAGCAAGTGGTTCCAGCTACTAAAACGCAGGAGGAAGAGGCGGGACATCGGCTGGTGCGTCGTCCTGGTCCTCTGAGGGGAGGCCGGAAGGATGCATTACAGGAAGTGTGTGGTTTTTTTTTTTTTTTGTTGTTTTTTTTTTTCTCCCCTAGGTACAGCTGTGTCTCTCTCGCTCTCTCTCATAAACTTAGCCTGGAGGGCCTTATGGCTCAAGGCCTGGTCAGGAGACTCGTGTCAAAGGTGAGACTGTGGAATTCCTCAGTCTCACCTGGACAGGGCAGCGGATAAGAAGGCCTTTCCTACTAAGTGCGCACCACCAAAAAGCAACTTGTCCTTTTTCACAACACCAAAAGTAAAGGGCAAAGTCAGAAGAGACCGTGGTACCCCCATAGGGGCAGAGATAGAGGGGGTGTGCTCTTCAGGCCTCCAGAACAAGTGATCAATGACTACCACCTTCCAGTAGGAGGAGGCAATGACAAGCCAATTTGTACGAAAAGTCAGTCGCTGGCTACAATCTAAAATTTTCCCCGACTGCCCCAAACATTTTTTATTTAACCTGTCTTCCAAAGGATCAAGAGCCCTGGCCATGACATGCCTTTTTAAGGGAACTGATTCAACAGGAAGTTATCGTTCTCGTCCCCAGTGAGCAGGAGGAGGGAGGCTTCTATTACCACTTTTTTTCTTTTCTTTTTTTAAACAAACCTTCAGGAAAATTGTCTGATCCTGTATTTGAAGATCCTAAACGGATCCATCAAGAAGAGTTTGCAAATTCCCAATTGTTTCATGGCGTCGATTTGACTTGAGACGCATATCTACACATCCCGATTGCAAGCTCGTCTCCAAAAATTTCTGCGGCTGGCCATCAATCAGGGAAACAATATGGCATCTACAGTTTAGGGCTCTCTGGCTCATCCCCCTGGGGGCATCTCCCTGTCAGAACACAGCTCAGCGAGGGAGATCGCTGTACTAAAGAAAATCCCGTTAAACCATGGGGTGGACACTTTGTAAATGTATTCTATACAGTCTAGAATGGTTTGGTTGTGTTCTGTATAGACTTTTTTTCCAAATGCTGTCACTAAAGACCCCTCTGAGGCACATTTTTTTTTTTTTCTTTTGTTCTGGGCTCCCTCTGCTGTTTGTCCATGATAGGAATTGTGTATGTTGCATAGCAACAGCTCTAGTCTATGGAATGTTGGAATGTCACACTAGTTTGTGCCCACTAGCATTGTATATTGTAAAATGTTTCTGTACTAACTTGCATTTCTTTTTAACGGAGAATTTCTTTTGTAGTTTCTGTTGAGTTTAAATGTCAAACGTACTGTGCAGTGTTAATAGCCCCACAATAAATATTGGTGCTCTTGAATGCTGTGATGTGGTGCCAGCCCACTGCTGGCAGGTTTTCTTCTTCCTTCTTCTTTTTTTTTTTTTTTTTTTTTTTTTTTTTCCGGATGCCTTTTTTGTCTTCTATCCCTGCACAGCTTAATTTGTGTGTGTGTGTGGTCGTTTTTAGAGGCCTTTGATTATGCTCCAGACATTTAGCTAATTCTGACATCTGTCTCATTTTACAAAATGCAAGTAGCATTTGTTAATGTTTGGATGGGAGTTCCCCTTTTATGGCCATCGCTTGGGCATTCTTTATTGGCAGGAATTTTTACACTTGTACTAAATAGAATTTCCACATGGTGGCAGCAGAGTATCGGTAAACATTGATGGTTGCCACTTGACAGTCACTCAGTTTAGGGGTTTTCACCTCCCCCCCCCACCCCCCCACCCCCTTTTTTTTTCCCCCCCAACTGTTTTAGAAGCTTATTTTGTTAAATATTTCTCACGAAAGATGAATTAATTGAGAATGACTCCTATAAAACATTAGACCGCATAAGGACAAGCAATGCTGAAAGCAAAGAATGATTAAAGTTGATGCTTAAACACATTGTTTCAAGAGCAGACATTTAATCAGCTAGAAGTGATTTGCTTCCATTTTACAGGAAAGGCTTAAGCATTGGTACAATGGTTTTCTCTCTTGTATCTGTTATTTTAGTACAGTGTCCATGTTCATTGCTTGCATGGTTGAACTTGACTGAATGTGACAGGATAAGTCTCTTCCTATATTTTGCAAGCATTTCACTTTTCATTGTTTTTCCTATGATTTTATTTTAACCGTTTCCTGTCCACACTATAGCCAAATGACAGCTACAGCGCGGACTTTAATTGCTGAAAAAGCCGTGATATGACTTCCTCCCTTGCATGAGCTGCCTGTGCGCCGCCTCTGATCAGTCAATGACTTGGCTGATCACATGGTGTACACAAGATCGGTAATCAGTGCCGCCCCTCAGTGGCCATCAGTGAAGGAAAAAAATTACTTGTTTGCAAAATTTTATAAGTGTGTTTTTTGATTTTCGGGTTTAGCAAAAAAATAGAAAAAGGCCAGCAGTAATTAAAAGCCACCAAAAGAAAGCTCTATTTGTGGGAAAAAAAATTTAATTTTGGTGCAGTGTTGCATGACCGTGCAATTGTCATTCAAAGTGCGACAGCACTGAAAATTGGTCTGGGCAGGAAGGGGGTTTAAGTGCCCAGTAAGCAAGTGGTTAAAACAATTTTAATTTTATTGTTTAGAATATTCAACAGCCTTTGGCCTAATTGCTGTATAGTCTTCTAAATATTTTTTTTTGTTTTATTCACTTCATATTTTCATGGACCACTTGCTCGGTTGATTTTGTTTTAAGTGAATTAAAATGGAGAGTATTAAAAGTAAACCCTTATGGGTTTTACTTGTTTGCTTCCCCTGCAAAGTAGAAGCATAATGGGCTAGTATGCATCGCATACTAGCCCATTATGTTGCACTTGCCTGCAAACAAAGCCTGCGATTTCCCCCGCTGGTGGCCGCATCCTTCACCCCTCTTCTTTCCAGGCAGTGGACTCCAGCTCTGTGACTGGCTGGAGTCGTGTGACGTCACGGCTCGGGCCCTTTAGAAATGGCACGCTCGGGCCCTTTAGAAGCAGCATGCTTGTGAATATCGTAAATGTCTCCTAAACCGTGCCTTTTCAGGATACTGTGTTGCAAAATACTTTTTTATGCTTCTGCAATTAGATAAACAATATAGCACTTTTTTTTTTTTTCTTTTTTTTTTTTTTTTTTTTATCTGTGTTAATTCATGAAAGTGTTGCCATAGATAAAAGTAAACCTATTTTGTAATGTGGCACTAAAAATATTAAACAAAATAGTTTACATATCAATGGTTAAAATTAAAAATGGTCTGCAGGATGTTAATGGTCGATTTTAGGTAGCCGTTAACTTGCCTTTCTCCCTCAACCATTAACTCCCTTTCTCTATCCATTTAAATTTACAAGGGGTTATTATAACCCCTTAAGTGTTTGTTCCCCCCAATCTTTGTCCCATTGTGGAGATGTTTACCTTCACTTCCTGTCCTATAGCCAAAACCGATCAAAGATCATTCTTTGTAGCAAGCCTAATTATCTGCAAAACAAATCCAGGAGGTTAACACCGGAGATCAGTGTTTCAAGAGTTGGGTCAGCCAAAAATAGTCATGTTAGGAGGTAGATGGGCAACTCCATTTGGCATCTATGCCAAGGACTTCCGTGAGATTGTTTAAACATGCATGCCAGAATAGCATATGTGCATTGGTACTCAAATGCAAATGTAGACTGATATGACATGTATCTTTGCCTCTGATAGCGTTTAGCCTGTATGTCAACATTTACTATACTGGCTGATGTGTGGTTCATTTACTTATCCGTACTACTTCCCCCCCCCCCCCCCCCCCCCCAATCCCTATGCAGATTGCCTCAGCTGTAGAAAAATGGAAGACTGCCATCAGAGAGGCCCAGACATTGTCTCGTATGCATGTGCTTTTGGGTATGCTAGATGCCTGCATTAAGTGGGATATGTCGTCAGAAAATGCCCGGTGCAAAGTATGTCGCAAGAAAGGTATGCTTCGAAACTTTAGCTTTTTATTTGATCTTTTGCTGTTAATATTTTGGCAACCATTTTGACTAGTTTGTGAATGTGTATGTCCTATTGCAATAAGCTTGACTCAGTTTATTTTTTTTATACAGGAGAAGACGACAAGCTGATCCTCTGTGATGAGTGTAACAAGGCATTCCATCTGTTCTGTCTGCGGCCAGTACTCTTAAACATACCAGATGGTGAATGGCTATGTCCTGCTTGTCAGCCAGCAACTCTTAGGCGCAGTTCACGTGGCAGGTAAGAATATAGACGCTTAACTAGTTCAACTTAACAGTTTTATTTGTGATCAAACATTCTAAAAATCTGTTTTCTTCTTTTAAAGGAATTATGCTGAAGAATCCAGCCATGATGATGAAGAGGAGGAGGAAGAGGAAGAAGAGGATGATGATGAAAATGATGATGAGTCAGGAAGTGACAATGAGTATGAAGGAAGGATTAAATGTAAGTATTTTGTTAAACACAAACATTTTACAATTTATGTGAGCTCATTTTAATTTTGGTGTTTCAGTGTCAAAAGGTATAGGACACGTTTGTTCTACCTGTATTCTGGTATGTCTTTCGTGAGCAACTACCTGTTCTCTAAAAAATTTGGCAGATGCCCTCCAGGTTTGAAAGCTTTTAATTTATTTATTTTTTTTATTACAAAGTACATGCAAATATTCCCCATAGGAATTCCTGTCCAGGTATAATCCCTCCCACCTTGGCTAAGCCTCAGTTTTTTTTTTTTTAGTGAGGGTCTTCCCTTGTGTCACTTTGTGGACATTCTTTCTTCTTCCACTCCCCTTTTGAGGGAGAGCAAAGTGTCGGAGAAAATTGCTCAGGGTGATGAGATGTAAGCTGTTGTGGTTTAGGACAAGTCCTCTCAGGCTATTGGGGTGCTGGGCTGTCTCAGTCACAAAAGACCATGGTGGGCTTCCTTGTGGTTTTGGTATGTCTGTAACACCAAGTGAATTCTGAGGTTGTTGGAAATACCTCCATGATGGTGCTGCCCTCAATGCGGCCCCCTATGTCTAGTTTCACTCCAGAACACTTCAGCTAAATATTTGTCACCGTGAGACTCTGCGCCAGGGGCCCTTGCATCTGACTCCAAAAACCAGGTTGGCCCTGGAATGATGGATATTGGTGCAGATGCTGCATACAAGAAATTATATATATATATATATATATATATATATATATATATATATATATATATATATATATATATATATATATATATATATATATATATATATATATATATATATATATATATATATATATATATATATATATATATATATATATATATATATATATATATATATATATAATTTATTTTTTTTTGATGAATTGGAAGGTATTGAGGACAGATGCCAGCTTATCTGGCTAGGGAGATGAACTTTGTTCAGGAAATGTGTCCTTCAGAGGTGCAGAAGTTGCTAGTCCACTTTCTGGAACTTTGGGTAACTTGACTAGCTCTCCTACACCAGTCTGTCAGTGTTTAGGGCCTTCCCGTCAAAGCAGTCGGACAATGCTGTGGCATGCATCAACTATCAAGGAGGGACAAGAAATCGCACTGCTCAAGAAGCGGACTCATTCTTGTCATGGACAGAACTTCTCTCCCTCTCTGCTGTGCCCATTCTCATTGTGTAAAATTGGCACGCAGACTTGCTCAGCCTTCAGCAGCTGAACTTAAAAGACTGGGCCCTTCACCTAGAGGTGCTTGCAGAGATTTCTGTGGTGGTGGGTACCAGATGTGGATTTCTTGGTGTCCAGATTGCATCCTGCTTTGGATTTGCTTACTTTGATAACCTGAATGTTGATGCCTAAGTCCTCGGGGGTAGTGGGAGTCTGACTCTTTAATCCCCATCCTTCTTAAGGCTAGAAATTCAACCTCCAGGAAAGTTTACCTTGTGTGGAAAGTTTTGGTGTAAAGCTCACAAGTTTAATCTTGACAGTATGTGAATTCTCTGCTTTTTATGTCTCAATTCCTCAGCCTACTAATATCCTAATACACCCATATTTGTCCAGGGCTACAAAATGTGCCACCCCTTCAGCTCCTCTGTCTCTTCCAAAGTAGCATCCTTATGCCTACTATAGAAGAGGCAGACAGAATTAGAAGGATATAGAAGCGGTGTTAGAGGCTGAGGAAGCTTTTTCTCCCTCACTTTTACTTCTGAATTAGGAGATTAACACAACATGCTTGCCAGTGTGGATAAACTCACTGTCGCCATGCGAAAAAGCCTTGGCATTGTAGTTTTTGATTGTCTCCATCTCCGTCATGCTCCTCTGGGTACAAAGACATGCAAGAGCTGGTAACCTTCTCCTCCCTGTTCATGAACAAATCGAATGAGCAAGCTATGACAGCTGGGTCATTCCAGAAAAGATTTTCACTTCAAAAATATTTGCTAAGCTATCCAGTGGGAAGATATCGCTAAAAAGGTGGTCTGTAGCTGATGTTGCAGTCAGTCTTAACCTTCCTGGCGGTATGCTTATTTCATATTTTTGATGCTGAAAGCAGTACCATTATTTTGCATGGAAATTTGGCGTTTTTATATTGTAGGCCTGTAATTCTTAGGAATAAATCTCTCCAAACCAAAGTCTAGTAGACATCTCGAGTATGACAGTTTGAAACACAAAACTATAAATAATTATACCAAATAATAAATTCAATAATGTAATCAAATCAAAAACGCTGAAATTTGCTCAGTTGCAGAATTGTTGCTGTCATTACTTTTCAGTGTTTGTTGACGGATCTCCCCACAAATCACTATTGCTCAATTCTAGGGAGTGATTCTAATTTATTATCGCTGTTTTCTAGCTGGTCTAAAACCACTTTTGATGTAAAGGGACGGTTTTGGTTGCTATGGACAATCTCCAGTTTCCAGGCAGAACAGTTTTTATAATGTAAAGCTGCATGCAGGCCACTGGAGAAACCACTAGGGACAACGGGGATGCGAAATAATTTCATACGGTAATGTAATCTGTAAAATTACAGTATACTGTATGTATTGTGTGTAACTTTTTGAATTTGGCGCCGTTCTCCGTCTCCGTGCGTCGCAACACTCGCAGGGAACTGAGCTCAGCTCCATGATGAATCAAGCGGAGGACGAGCTGCTCACACTGCGGGGAGACATTGCAGGATCCAGGGGACAAGGTAAGTAAGCTTTTCCTGGATCCTGCGATGCGATCCCGAGTCTGGCTCCGGGTTACCGCTTTTTGTTCTGCAATTCCACCCCGAGCCAGACTCAGGAATACCGCCAGGGAGGTTAAACATTTCACTAACAACTGAAGATGTTTTTCATTTAAAGTTCCTGTAGATAGAAAGTTTGGCACACATCCCGCATACAACCTTTCAAGGCAGATGTCTTTATGGGATGGCACTTAAGAGCTGAAAGTTACCTGTAGGTTTAATTGGTGGCTTCAAAGGTGTACAATAGAGTTCAAAACTGTACCTTTTTTCTGTCAGCCAAGGACAGTCAGATTTTCAGAATGCATAAGCTATCACTTCTCCCAGGGAATAGTTGTCAGTACCCCCATAGAACAAACCGTTCAAAGGATTCTAGTCAAACCTTTTTCAAAATACCAAAGCCCAATCTGGGTATTTGTCCTTTAATCAACTAAAAACATTCCTTAAAGCGGGAGTCCGGCGACAAATTTTTATTTTTTTTTCTAGGTCATTGAGACACTTTGCTAACCCCAAAATAATACTCAGTTTGGGTGTAATTTCCGCCTCTGTCTGTTTTCATACTGAAGAATAACTTAAAAAATGTGATGCTGGCTATTTCCATCTTGCTTGTGGGCATGTGAAGCCCACAAGCATTGATTTCCTGCATGCGGTGAATGCTGTTCATTCACAGCTTGTTCACGCGCATGATCATTGTTTCCGCACTGAATCTTGGGAAGCCTGACACTAAGCTCCCAGGAGACAGTGCGGCGCCGGGGAAAGGAAATAAACACTCCTACTCCCATGGGAGGAGAGACAGGAAGTGCCACAAATAAGTACAATATAAAGGTAATTGCAGCAATACATTTTTTCGTGCGGCATTTGAACATCTATGCAATTAACTGAAGGGGGTAAGATTAAGTTAAAAATTTGAGTGGAACCCTGCTTTAATATTTTAGGCTTCATGCACACAGAGTGTTTGTTGTGGTGTGTGGTTTTTTTTTTTTTTTTTTTTTTTCTGAAAGCCTGTTTAAAAAGTGCATGAAGCTGCATATTGAGGTGTGTTGCATGTTTTAGTGTTAATGGATTTATTCCTGTCAAACCAGGCACTGAATTCCTATCTTGATGGATCTCAATCCCAGCCTTAACAATAGGGTAGGTCCATGGAACATGGTGACCCATGAAAGCCAAGTGCCCTATTAACATCCTGGAGCTGAAAGCAATCAGAATAGCTATGCAATACTAACCCCCTCCCCTTCTGAGTGGACAGCCAATCAGGGTGCAGTCAGACAATGCCACAACAGTGGCCTACATCAAGCATTGGGGCACCAGGAGTCCTGCAGCCTTGATGGAAAATAGATGTTCTCATGGACAGACTCCCCAGAGATCTCTGCTGTCCACATCCCAAGATGGTGTTCATTTTTTTTGTTTTTTGTTTTGTGTTGTAATTAATATTTTGCACCCTTTTAAAGCTGTAGGCATATGTACATCACAAAGTATAAAGCCCAGAAAAATCTTTAAATTCTAGGGTTGTAATGCAGCAATACAGAAAGTACACAAAGGGGGTGAATACTTGAACAAGGCACTTTAACGGCATTCAATGTAGTCATTGCTATAGATATCCCAAAATGGGAGCTCTCAGATTAGTTAGGGGCCCTGATGAGTCAGGGTGGCTTCTACTTCTATTTGCAAAGGTATGCAACTAAAACCTGCTTTTAACATTTGAAGCAATTTTTTTTTTTTTTTGCTGGCTGGTAAATGTTTGTAGCATGTGTTCTGTAAAAAGCCTTAGGGCCCCTTGCACATGGGGCCATCTAGCTCCAGTGTGTCTATCCTAGCAGTTTAGTGTGCCCAGGAGGGACAAGTGCAACATTCATCCCCATTGCCCGCAGTCTGTCAGTCTATTGGCAAGCTGTGGCAGGATGGTGCTGAGCACTGTCCCAGGTGATACCAGTGTTTAACCACTTC
Source organism: Lithobates septentrionalis (assembly GCA_037952835.1). Lineage (NCBI taxonomy): Eukaryota > Metazoa > Chordata > Amphibia > Anura > Ranidae > Lithobates > Lithobates septentrionalis. The sequence goes on along the minus strand of JBBDGP010001282.1, from coordinate 372,650 downwards.
CATACTGCAGTACGTCATATGACAGCCTGCAGCTAAAGGCATCATTTATATATATATATATATATATATATATATATATATATATATATATATATATATATATATATATATATATATATATATATATATATATATATATATATATATATATATATATATATATACACATACACATACACATACACTAAATTTTATTTTTTTTCCTTCAGCCGGCGACTCCCTGCACGGTAAAAACCATCCATAGCGGCAGTTCAGCCGCTTGATTGTTTGTTTTTGCAGGTGGTGGGAGAGGGGTGTTCCAACAACCATATTCCAATATGCCTTCTGGTGCTTCTACTGGTGAGCAATTTTTTTTCCCCAAAAAAAATTGCTTTGAAAAATTGCTGCGCAAATACCCTGTGACAAAAAATGTCAATTACTGCCATTTTATTAGCTAGGCTCCCTGCTAAAATGCCTGGGGGTTCTGAGTAATTTTCTAGCAAAAAATTATTTGTACATGTAGGAGAGGAATGCTGGAGTTCACACAGTATGGAAGTGATTAGGGCCCTATGCAGGTTGGTATCAATGCCCAAAATGCTTGTCTTGGTTCTGGTCTTTGTCCCTGAATGCATTGGGGGTCCTAAACACAGGTACCACTTGGTACAGTGGCAGCTGGCCATTACGCTTTGATTAAAACCCAGGGAATGGTGCTCTGTAGCTAGACAGCCCTGCATAAGTGTCCTTGCTTTTAAAAGCAAATTGTAGATTAGAGCGCTTTTTGTTTTTAATGTGCTAGATTTCACAGTGGAGGCTGCTTTACAGTGGTGGGGAATGCGAATTGCCACAGGCAGCACAAGTTTCTGTGCCATCTGTCCAAAAACTAACTGCTTCCTGGAGTTAGGTGCTGGAAAAGACATGTTGGGACTGTAAGCCACCATTCTGAGAGATTCCCTCTTAACGGGCTGTCAAAATTTAGAGAAACTTATTAATGGTCATAGTTTTAAGTTGCTTTTTATATCCAATATTTCTGGTCTTGATGATTTTTTCCAAGCTTTTAGCCGATTAAATGGTGGCATTGGCAGTGTCCCCTGTTCGCTTTGTATTGGGCTACTTGGATCATTTTTTGGTCCCGAATTTCTTTTCTTTATAGCCAAAAGCCATTGGTTATCAATTTGGAGCGTTAAGTAGCATATTTCATGTTTTGTAATGCACAGTTGCTTTATTAAATGGCTTTAATCTATTACCTTTTTAACTACTTGGAAGCCTTTTCTTCTGAGGCCAACCCCAGCAGCTAACTTGATACATCCTGGTTTGTACAATTTTTTTTTTTTTTTTTTTTTTTTTTGATTTGCTTTTTCTGGACTTGCAGTAGTTTTTTATGGGGAAGGAGTTAACGCAGGCAATAAGCCTTGCAATCCGCTGGGACTTCAGAGAATAGGGGATTGTTGGCCCTAGCACACAAATTGCTTGCACGACATGCTGTCGGCCACAGTTTCATTTACAAGGAACACGTTGGTGTGGGACATAAAGATGAAAGCACAGGGATCGAACAGGATCATAGTTTCAGGGCCAGTGACAGCCGCCTCTTTGGAGTGTGCAGTTACAGAGAGGCAACAGGCATTAAAGTTTAGTGTTTAGCCTATATAGTAGTAACACGACACGTGTTTGCCTCCTACCTCGTGTTGGTCAAGTTCCTACTGATTAACTTGGCAACTGTGAGATCCTGCTGTGTGGCCTTTTTTTTTTTTTTTTTTTTTTTTTTTTGTGTGTGCTCCGCTCATCTCTCACCAACAGCAGCTGTATCTCAGCCATTAAGTCAGCAATGGGGTTGAAGTAGAGAACAAATGTTTGTTTTTTTTTTTTGTTTTTTCCCCCTCCAGTTGTCCATTAGTCTTAATTTTATGGAAGCTTTGTACCTCCCCTTTAACTACAATGAATGTGTCCTTGAGGTTTACTTTACATGAGCTTTAAAAAAAAAAAAAATCCTATTCAGTAAGCCGCTAGGGTAATGCATTTGGCTCTGGTTTTTATTTATTTCCTTAATGGAGTCGTGTACAAGTGTTATTGGACAGTGATGTGGATACTTGTGAGCATGGTCGCCTTGTTGGTCTTCACTAAACTCAACATCGGGGTACTGTAATAGACAGGGACTCAACACACATGAAACATCCCCTGACATGTTCTAAATTTGCCTTTTCTGTTCATCCTCAGCTTTCTCTAAAACCTAATTGTACCAAAATATTTACTGTGTTTTTCCCACTTCTTTTTTTTTTTTTTTTATTTATTTTTTTTAGTGCGTTCTTACAAAGCAGCTAAAGGAAAAGCAGGCAAAGTTCGGACAGGTACACGTGGGCGCCCACCAACCAAGAATCAACAATCCTCGCGATCGTCCCGACAGCAAGCACCCCTAGAGAACGAAGCAGATGTGGAGGAGGTGGTAAGTAACTTCCACTTCAGTTAGAGTGCATAGAGGTACAAGCACTTTTTTTTTTTATCCCATTTTAAAAGCGGTGTTAAGTTTTTAAATGGAAAAAAATGAAAACTGGATTTTCAGCAAGTAAGTGAATCCAAACAGTTACTGCTTATAAAATAAGGAAGAGAAGGGTGCAAACTGTAGAAACTTGTTCCAATATAATAAAGGGGATGTGGTCTCTAAAACACATTGCCTCCCACTGGTTACACAGCACATTCCTGGCAACCTTTATAGGCACTGCTCTCCATTATACCTGTCGGCTCCACGGCGCACCAAGAGCGGCTCACACAGCTACACTGGTGAGGGTGTTCACAGGCTCTCCCAGCACTTACACTGCAGATGATCACTTACTTGAAGTTCATTTTAACAGACGCGAGTGCGCTTATGTTTTAGAGTTGAATACATGTGTACAGTTCTAATCACCCCTGTGCCCTTCTTATCCCTTTTTATTTTTTGAGATTTTAAAATCCAATCTCCTTGGGTCTCAAGGAGCAGCAAGAGGTTTTATTTATGGACTTTAATTAAGACCGTCTGCAAATACCTAGGGCTAAGTTCATGTTTAAGGATCTTTTCCATGTAGACACATGGACTAAATGAACTAGACTGGTGCACTGCTTTCTCTTCTTGCACCTTTACAGCTTATTCATGTTTTATTTTAGCTTGAAACTCTTCATTTAACCACTTCAATACTGGGCACTTTCACCCCCTTCCTGCCTAGACCAATTTTCAGCTTTCAGTGCTGTTTCATTTCGAATGACAATTGTCCGGTCATGCAACACTGTGCCTATACTAATTTTTTTTTATCATTTTTTTTTTTTTCTCCCACAAATGGCTTTCTTTTGGTGGCATTTGATCACCACTGGGTTTTTATTTTTTGTGCAACAAAAAGACCGAAAATTTTGAACGTTTTTCGTTTTCTGTTACAAAGCTTTGTAAAGAAGTTTTCTCCTTCACTGATGAGTCAGTACTTATTGGCACTGAGGTGGCGCTGGTGGGCATACCTGGTGGTCTGCAGTGGGCATCATCGATGGGTATGCACTGATAAATAATGCGCTGATTGTGCGCAAGCTTGAAACAGTGCAGGACTTGATTGGACACAGCTCATCACATTGTAAAGAGCCTACGTCATAGGCTCTTTACCTAGATCGAAGATGCGGTGTGCCAGACTGACACACACACACCACCACCAATTGCAGTGCTGCGTGCCCCCAGCTTATTCTGCTTTTATGATTTTTATTAAAAAATGGAAGTCCCTGCCTTTTTTTTATCTTAGGACTGTCATCTGGTTTTAACTGATGGACATTTTCATCGGGTTACCAGTACAGACCTTAGATCAGCAGCAACCTTGTCCAGGGTCCACAGCTTTTTCTCCCTAGACCCAATGAAGAAAGTTTCTACTTGCAAATCAGGAGACCTAATAGATGAGAGAAACGTGTGTGTGAAATACATAGAGAGATTTATTTTGTGTGTTCTGAGTTGCTAAATTCCAGTAGTAAAGCCAACAATATGGCTGACAGTCTCGGGCATTTTTTTTTAACAAGGTTGGTCTTTATTTAAGAGATAGAAAAATATACATAAATTTGGTGCGAGACAATTGTTTGAGTAGTACATACATATACTCAGTCATACAAAAATATAACCATACAAGGGTAGTAGCCCATAATAGTAGGCAACATGTGTAGCACAGTAGTCACTCAAAATTTTACTTGGTTCCTAGTGAATATAAGGATAGGACAGTCTCAGGCATTTAATCTTTACAAATAAGTCAGCAATTGCAGCTCCCATATGCCTTTCCTGATTCCTTTTTTAAGGTTTTATATCCATTAATTTGGTCCTTATCTTCCAGATACGTCGGAGTAAGCCAGCTTCTCGGCGCCAGAACCAGGAGCTCCAAAAGTGTGAAGAGATTTTATGTAAACTCATAAAGTACCGTTTCAGCTGGCCTTTCAGGTGAGTGCACGAACTGTAACTTGGTCTTAAGGGGGGGGGGGGGAGGACGACACAGGCTCCGTATGTCCGTTTTTATGAGACAACTCACATGCGCCATAGCCTTTTTCTGGGGGCACGAAGATTCGGGTCATTTGCAAATACAGTCACTCGCCGGGACCGCGCACATGCGTGCGCACACCCAGCTTATTTAGGCTATGCAGGTCAAGCATGTGGTGCTTCCAGAAGGCAGCTATGGGACAGAGCAGGCTCTGAACAGACACTTGCAGTGGTTCATTTTTCCTTACCCAGGTCACGTGAGTCACCAGGTTGCTTGGCAGGCTAAAGGTGTTTAGCAGGATTGTTGCATAGGGGCTTGGTGAGCCCTCCCTTCTGAGGTGTTTTAACTACACCCAAGTACTCTGCCTCTGTACTTGTCTTCCAATAAGAGGAGTGGGACTAACACCATAGGGAAGGGCACACCTATGTCATCAGTAGTTTCTGATTAACCTAGTCAAATCCCCTGAAAGACCAGAGACTCCCAGGCAATCTGAGCCACTGCGATTATCTGGTATTGTGCCTACATTCAACGCTGCTGCTTCACCCTTTATCACTAAGGATGAACTGTCCTTTTCTTGTAAAAAAAAAAGGATGAACTGTCCTTACCTGGGTTAGAGCACAGGATTGCGTGACAGATCCCCCTCCCTGGAGTCTCCTAGTCTGGGGCAGGAATGGGTTGAGGATGGGGAAGAGCTGAAAGCTCAGGATTCGGTGGAGTGCCTGGCAGATGAGTCTGCTTCCGAGCAATCTGGACAAGAAGATATCCAGTCGATGTCTGCCTCGGTCGGAGAGGCTTTTGATACTGACTCTGACTGAAATGGTTCGGTCTGCCTTTAAGTTGCCTCTTGCAGAGATGACTGAGCCCCCTGGTCCTCTTTGGGATCTGAGACCTTTTCAGGTCGCAAAGACTTTCCCGCTACACCCCCTGTTGGAACACGCAGTGTATGCTGATGGGGAACATCCTGACAGGACTTTTTTTGCCTCCTAAAAGCTTTTCTTTATCATACATCATGGGACACAGAGCACCATAGTAATGACTGTGGGTTTATATGCTACCTTTAGGTGATTGGACACTGGCAACCAATAGTAAGAAGGTTCCTCCCATTTAACCCCTCCCATACAGGAAGTACCTTTTTAGTTTTTTTGTCAGTGTCTTGAAGGTGATGGTCACGGCTGTGAAAGCTCTTGCTTCAGATAATGTCCCAGTGAGGATGTTATAATCGGATCCATTCGGATGGCATATCATGCTAAAGTGGATGGTACCTGAGCCCTGGTTCAAGAACTGGGTCTTGCCTGTAATGTTTCCTTATGGAGCTGGACCCTTGTGATATGGTATTCCTGGTCTTTTATTTGACCAAGGAAACCTAAAGGGTGCTTTACAGGTCCAGGGGTGTGGACCCTAAAACAAAAGGAGACCCGGTCTCTGAAGGTCCTCAGTGGCGTTACCCACGGTGATGGGGGAAGATTGAGCCTATCTCAGGCTCTGCTGCGAGGACCGGTGAGTGCTTCCTTTGGAGAGAGATAGATATATAGATATATAGATATATAGATATATATAGATATATATAGATATATAGATATATATATATATATATATATATATATATATATATATATATATATATATATATATATTCTCTCTATATCCTCCAAAGGAAGCACTCACCGGTCGTGTGTGTGTATATATGTATATCTATGCCAAAGTAGTGCCTTTTTGTGTTCACTGGGGGTTCCGGAGCAGTTCCACACATCGGTTCCCTGTTAGGGACTGCGCGTGGGTAACCTGCTCCCTCCTGCGCGCGCTCTAGCGTGCGGCATTGCAGCCGCGTGTTTCCCACGGGCATGCGCAGTAAGACCCGGGGCATGCGTACGTCACGATGCATGCATGGGGAAGTCAGGCGTCTGCGTGTGTCAGTACTGTTCGCTAAAGCTCAGAGGAGCCGGTCGCAGTGGGACACAGAGCAGGGCACGTGAGTCGGGCATTAGCAAACTTTGTAAGGAGGCTATAGTAGGCTTGTATACAGCCATATAGCACAGTAAGTTTCCTGTAAGCATGTCTTCCAGAAAACGAGGTGCAGGGAGCAGGATTAATCCAGAGGGTAAAGTGACTCCTTCAAAAACAGATCAACCTCAGGCTGTTGCAGCACCTGTCTCCCCTGAAAGACCTGTGGCATTTGACCTGGCTGAGCCATTGCATTTGTCAGGCATTGTGGCCACCACCAATGTCCCTGCTTCGGCTTATGTTACTAAAGATGACTTAAAGTCAGCTCTCGCTGATCTTGAAGGCAAAATAGCGGGTATGATTGCCTTAGTAACGCAGGGAGGGAAGAAACGAAATGGATCTCCCTCTCCTGAGCCTGGTCCCAGTGCTGAGTCACTTGAGCACCAGGACTCCCTTAGCCAATTGGGTCCTTGTGATTTGGATCCTGAATGGGCAGAGGATGTGGAGGTGGCCATAGGGGATAAAGATGCCGAAGCAGAGGAGTCCTCTGCAGGGGACTCGGGTTCAGAGGAACCGTTGATGGCTTGGCAATCCCAAAAGCTGTTCATCCAGTCTTTACCAAAATGGTAAGAACAGGTTTTAAGTTGCCCCCTGTACAGGGGCCAGAAATTTCCTGTTCTACATTGGGATCCTTGCGACCTTTGCAAGGTTCTCAGGCGTTTCCTGTGCATCCATTAATGGAGCGATTGATTTACGCTGATTGGGAACATCCAAACAGAATATACTTACCTCCTAAAAGGTTTTCTTTTTGTACCCAATGGAGGAAAAGTTCAAAAAAAGGTGGGATACATCTTTAGTGGATGCTGCTATTTCTTCAGTAAATAAAAGCTTAACCTGTCCAGTGGATAATGCCCAAGGGTTTAAAGACCCAGCAGATAAGAAGCTGGAATCTTTGCTTAAGGCCTCTTTTTTGCGGTGGCCGGGTCAGCAGTACAACCAGCTGTTGCGGCGATTGGGATCTGTCAATCCCTGAAGGACTGTTTTAAAAGTCTGGTCAGGAACCTACCTGTGCAAGAGGAATATTCTGATGAATTGAAAGAACTTCCTCGTGCTTTGTGTTTTGCAATAGACGCATTAAAAGACTCAATCCAGCAGATGTCTCACTTTGCGCTACTTTCAGTGCATATGCGCAGAGTTTTGTGGTTAAAGAACTGGTCAGCCGAGATGCCTTGCAAGAGGCTACTTGCGGCTTTCCCCTTTCATGGGGGAACGTTTGGAGACAATCTGGATAAGTATATCCAAAAGATCTCAGGAGGAAAAAGCTCCTTGCTTCCTATGAAAAGAAGGAATAAGCAGCCTTTTTAAGATTCCGAACGCTCCTGGGCCAGGCGCATCTTCTCCCAAGAAGTATCGACTGCCTCAACCACCTGCCTTTAAAAGACCTCGGGGTCAGAAAAGAACTTTGACTCAGAAGCCGAATAAGGCCAATGCCAAGTCCTCCTTGTGAAGGGACGCCCCCACTCTTACAATTGGGGGGCAGACTGTGGCGGTTTGCAGATTCTTGGGCAGGGTGGGTGCAGGACAAGGGTGTTATATACTATAACGCAGGGCTACAAAATAGAGTTCCGCGATTTTCCCCCAAATCGATTTCTGAGATCAAGAGTTCCTTCGGATCTAAAAAAGAAAAGCCTATTCCTAGCCTTAGAACAGCTAAAAAGGCAAGGGGTGATTATCAAGGTTCCGCACAAAGAAAAGTTCAAAGGGTTTTATTCAAACCTATTCACAGTGCCGAAGCCAAATGGGGAAGTAAGGCCCATTCTGGACCTCAATTCCTTTCTAAGAGTCCAAACCTTCCGGATGGAATCGGTTCGATCAGTGATGTCTTCTCTAAGAAAAGGGGGACTATTTATCATCCATAGACATCAAGGATGCATACCTGCACGTACCGATTTTCGGACAACATCAAAGGTTTCTACGCTTCTCAGTAGAAGAGCATCCTTTCCAGTTTGTAGCACTACCGTTCGGTCTGGCTACGGCCCCTCGAGTCTTGACAAAGGTGTTGGCTCCGGTATTGGCCTTTCTAAGGTCTCAGAAGATATTGGTGATAGGATATCTGGACGACCTGGTGAAGGACCAGTCCTATTCCACCCTGATACAGAACGTTTCAACTACAGTTCATGTTCTGAGATGCCTAGGTTGGATTCTGAATATGGACAAATCAGCTCTTCGTCCAGTTCAAATCTTGACATATCTAGGCTTGATCCTGGATACGACCCAGGAAAGGGTGTTTTTTACCCCCCTTGAAGGTCAGCTCAATAGTGGAACTGGTCAGGAAAGTCAAAAGGGTAGAAAGACCCTCAATTTGATTATGCATGAGACTGCTGGGGAAGATGGTGTCATCTTTCAGCGCAGTTCCTTATGTTCAGTTTCACTCCAGATTGTTCCAGAGAACGATCCTGGAGGCTTGGGACAAGTCTATCCTAGCCTTGGATCATCCAATATCTCTATCCCCAAAAGTAAAACAGGACCTCTCTTGGTCAAAGACCAGCAACTTAAAATGGGGAAGTCCTTTCCACCGGTAACTTGGAAGGTGGTAACCTCAGACGCCAGTTGTCTCGGCTGGGGAGCAGTATTGGAAGAGGCCTCCGTACAGGGAAAATGGTCCCAGGTAAAAAAAAAAAACCTTACCGATCAATCTGTTGGAAATCCGAGCGGCTCGCTTGGCCCCTCATATTCTGGATGGCCAGGCTGCGGGGGTCTCCGGTCAGAGTCCAGTCCGACAATTCCACAGTGGTGGCATACATCAACCACCAAGGGGGTACCCGGAGCTGGGCAGCACAGAGATAAATCATATACTTGCGTGGGCAGAGAAACACGTGCCCTATCTGTCGGCAGTCTATTTTCCGGGGGTGGACAATTGGCAGGAAGACTACCCAAGTCGTCAGCAGTTACTTCCAGGGGAATGGTCCCTCCACCCCGAGGTTTTCCTTCTAATATGCCAGCGTTGGGGGATGCCAGAGGTGGATCTTCTGGCATCCAGGTTCAATAGCAAGCTGGACAGATTTGTGTCCAGAACCAGGGATCCACTTGCTGTGGGGAAGGATGCTTTAGTGGTTCCTTGGGATCGGTATTCTCTAATTTACGCCTTTCCTCCAATCCAGATGCTGCCGCACCTGTTACACAGGATACGGATGGAGCAGAAAACAGTAATTCTGGTGGCCCCACGGTGGCCAAGGAGGTCTTGGTATTCAGATTGTGAAGATGGCAGTAGGGGACCCATTGTGTCTTCCATTCCGCCCAGACCTACTGTCCCAAGGTCCAATATACCATCCTTATTTACGGTCGCTGAATTTGATGGCATGGCTATTGAGACCCAGAGTGTTAGACCATGGTATCGGTGGTTCTGTTCTGGCTACTTTGATAAATGCTAGAAAGCCACCGTCTAGGAAGATTTGCCATAGAGTCTGGAAGTCATATATCTCATGGTGTGAGAAGAGAAGATGACACCCTCGCAAGTATGCAATTGGGAGGGTTCTTGCCTTCTTGCAAACAGGAATTGATTTAAACTTGTCCTTAGGAACCATTAAAGGACAGATTTCGGCCTTATCTTTTTTTTTTTCTAGAGGCAAATTGTGTCTCATTTGTTGGTACAAACCTTTATCAAGGGAGTACTACATTTAAGGCCACCAATTAGACCACCCTTGTGCCCATGGGACTTGAACTTGGTGCTTTCAGCGCTACAGAGTCAACCCTTTGAGCCTATTAAGCATATTCCTTTGATCCTATTGAAAAAATGGAGCATGCCAGCCGTAGATGCAGTAGTCTCTTCCTTAAACAAGAACTTAACTTGTCCGGTAGATAACACACAGGTCTTGAAAGGCCCTGTTGACAAGAAATTGGAGTTATTATTAAAGGCTTCCTTTTCTTTGGCCAGTTCAGCTATTCAGCCAGCTGTTGCAGCAATTGGTATTTGCCAGTCCGTAAAGGATCAGGTCAAAAGGCTGGATAGGCCTAACCAGGAGGATGATCTGCCTGAAAGCAAGACAGATATTCCTCGAGCGCTGTGTTTAGCTGTTGATGGTTTAAAGGATTAAATACAGCAGGTTTCTCGTCTGGCTCTCTTGTCTGTACATATGCACAGACTTTTTTGATTTAAGAACTGGTCAGCGGAGCTTCCTTGTAAAGTTATTGGCAGGTTTCCTGTTTCATGGGGGAATGTTTATTTGGTGATTACTTGGACAAATATATCCAAAATATTTCCGGAGGGAAGAGTTCTCCATTTCCTGTGAAGAAAAGCACCAAACGTCCCTCGTTTAAAAACCCATAGACTGCTTCCTCAAATGTCTTAGCGTCAGGGCGGTTCCGCCGCCGCTAGGGCCAGGGGCAAGACAAAAGGCCCTGGGTCCAAAATTCTTCTAAACCCAGCACCAACCCCTCCTTTTGAGGGGATGCCCCCATTCCATCGGGTGGGGGGAAGGTTGCTGCACTTTGCAGGCATTTGGAAAGCGACAATTCAGGACGAGTGGGTCACCTCAATACCTCAATTGTATCTAGCGGTTACAAGCTGCAGTTACGGGGGGGGGTCCCCCTCAGACGTTAAGACCCAGCGTTCCCTCGGATCCTCCTAAAAGAAACTTATTTATTCAGGCACTACATCATCTAGTGCATCAAGGAGTGATTGTAGAGGTTCCTGTATTCGGAAGGGGTACAGGGTTTTACTCAAACCTGTTTACGGTTCAGAAACCAAACGGGGACACAAGGCCCATTTTGGACCTAAGGTCCCTGAACAAGTATCGATCATGTTCTTTCGGATGGAGTCTGTCCGCTTAGTAGTAACCTCACTCCAGAGGGGAGACTTTTTAGCCTGCATCGATATAAAGGACACATACTTGCACATGCCTATCTTTCAGCCTCATCGGAGGTTCCTACGTTTTTGCAGTAGAGGAACGTCGCTGGGTGTTCACAAAGGTCCTAGCACCAGTACTGGGCCTTTTAAGGGCCCAAGGGATCCTGGTGCTTGGGTATCTGGACGACCTCCTGCTCCGATCACTCAGTACAGGCTCTAGAACAAAGCATAATATACACAGTGAGGTATTTGAAAAGCTTAGGCTGGATCATAAATACCGAAAAGTCAGCCTTGAGACCAGCTCAAAGGTCTGATTCTTTTTTTTTTTTTTTTTTTTTGCCACATCAGCGAAATTTGATTTAAGAGACATTATTTCAACTTCAAAAATCAAAATCTATCCCATCTCTTTTGTTCACATCATTGTGGCAGTCCTTAATGTTACTTTATTTATTCAGGAGTGACTTGATTTGAAAAAAAAAAACTAAAAGCAACAATTCCTTCAATCGGACAGATTTTCTAAACAATAGTTATACAAATTACCGTGACAATTCTAAACCTTCCCCTCTCTCCCCCCATCCCCCCCTCCCCCCCAGCGCCCCGTCCACCCCCATCTCCTCCTTCTCCCAAATACACACCACCCAAACTCCTTATTCTCTCAAACTCTATCTATCCCATTCATACTCCAGCCATAACTTCCATATACTCCTATGTTTTTTTTATGCTACCTCTCCTATGCCAGAATTACTCCTTGATGATCGTATCCTGGACCTCTCTTCTCCATTCTCCTATCGTTGGGGGATCTTTTTTCTGCCACCCCCGTGCTATAATTTTCCTGCCCTGAAACAGGCATCTTATAATTGCAGTCTGGGTGCCTTTCAACATATCGTTCATCTCAAATACACTCAGAAGGCAAGTTCGAGCCTCCATTGCCAATGAGGATCCAAATATTGTGTTGATTTCCTCCACCAGTTTTTCCCAATATCTATATAACTTGGGGCAACGCCAGAACATGTGTAGCAGGTCCCCTCTCTCATCCCCACAACGTTGACATTTCGCGTCCTGCCTCTTCCCAAACCTGAATAGTTTTACTGGTGTATAATAAAGTCTGTAGATCAAATATAAATGAGAAACCCCTTGTGATGGTGAGAGAGATACTCTTGGTCCCAATGCTAGATTGAACTTCCATTGTTCTACCGTTATTGTGCCAACCTCTTCCTCCCATTTAATTCTCCTCCTGGGCTCTACCTCTCCTTCCTGCTCCTCCCTGGTTAAACTCTTATACATTTCTGAGATCAACCCTCTGGATTCCATGCTGTTTACCAATTTCTTTAGCACGGGCATTTCACACCACTCTATCTCCTTGCCCTTAAATTGTGCCTCCAGGGCATGCCTCAATTGCAAATAGCCAAAAAAGTCTATTGGGCAGTTCAAACTCTTCCCTTATCTCTTGAAATGATTTCAACCTTCCTGCCCTGTACAATTGCATCAAGCGATGGATACCCTTCCTATCCCATTCTTCTATTTTCCCCATCCCGCTAAGCTCCTTTAGATTTTTGTTGTTCCACAACGGAGAGAACTCAGAGAACCCCACATATCCCAATATCTTTTTTACCGTCTTCCAACATCTGATCATTAACTGGGCCGTGGGACAACTATGTCCAAAGGATTCAGCTTCTACTGCCTCCACCTCTGTATCCTGGCTATTACTACTAGTCCATAAACTATTTCTTCCTGCCCTTTCTTCAGACGGGTTGCTGCCTCTCATAAACTGCATTTGGGCTGCTAAAAAGTAGCACCAGGGGTCCGGTAGTGCCAGGCCCCCCACCTCTCTCGGTCGCCGCAACACCCTCAAACCCATCCTGGCCACTCCATTCTTCCAAATTAATTCCCTGAATAAACTATCCAGCTTCCTAAACCAATGCTTTGGAATCCAGACAGGGGAGTTATGTAAAATAAATAAGATTTGTGGCATCCATATCATTTTGATAAGGTTGCATCTACCGGCGACCGAGAGAGGAAGACCGCCCCACACCCGGCTATTCTGCTTCAATTTTACCATTAATGGTACTACATTATTTGTTATATACTGCCCTGGATCTCTAGTTATGTTTACCCCCAGGTATCTCATTTGATTCACAATTTTTATCGAGTTCACCTGACTTGGGAGCGGATTTACCAGGGGGTCTATCGGCAATAAGGCTGATTTATCCCAGTTGATCTTTAAACCCGAGAAGTGCCCGAATTCCTTGATTAGTTTCATGGCTGCTAACAGGGAGGTTTGTGTGTCTTTCAAAAATAACAGGATATCATCCGCATACATTGCGATTTTCTCCTCTATACCCCCATTTCTGAAACCCTGGATTTCCTGTGATTTTCTCAGAGCGACTGCCAGGGGCTCCAGTGCGAGGGCGAAGAGCAGGGGCGACAACGGGCACACCTGTCTCGTCCCCCTCCCCAGCCGGAACCACTCGGAGCACTCCCCATTCACCCTGACTCTGGCTTTCGGTTTGTCATATAAAAGCCTCAGCCAATTCACAAAGTTTGGGCCGAATTTAAACTCTGCCAATACCTTCCACAGATAGTGCCACTCAAGGCTATCAAATGCCTTAACCGCATCTAATGATAGGATCGCCTTATTGCCTCCTCTCTCCGTAGGTACTTGTATGTTACCATACATTCTCCTGATATTCATGCTCACCGATCTCTCCGGTATAAAACCGGTTTGATCCGTGTGTATTACTGTAGAGAGAATTTTTTTTAACCTGTTTGCTAGGGCTTTGGCCAGAATCTTAACGTCCGTGCATAATAGTGAGATTGGTCTATATGAGGCGGGATCTAATGGGTTCTTCCCCTCTTTCAAAAGAATCACAATCGTGGCCTCTGTCATGGACATAGGTAGTCTACCTTCCACTACGGCTCCGTTCAGGACTTCTAATAGTTTCGGGAGCAGAACCTCCCCATATTTCTTATACAGCTCTGCCGGTAATCCATCAGGTCCTGGCGCTTTTTGATTCGCCATTTCCTTTACCACTCCTTGTAGCTCTACCAGTGTCAGCGGGGCTTCCAAGGTATCTCTCTCCTCCCTTGATAACGGAACTATTCTTAGTTCCTCAAAGAACTCCCACATCTCCCCTTCTACATCTACCTGTGGGGCTTTATACAAACCTTCATAGTATTCTTTAAACACTTTCACCATACCAGGAGTATGTCTTATAATGTTCCCGTCCCTATCCCACACTGCTGGTATGGTAGATGAAGAGCCATTAGCCCTAGCTATTAGTGCCAAGGTTCTGCCCACTAATTCCCCTTCACAAAAAAATTTTTGTTTCTGAAACATTTTACTCTTTTCCTCTTTTTCCAGGGCTAATTTTCTGAATTCCTCCTGACCCTCGACCCAGGCCTCATATCTAGCTGAGGTTGGCTCCTCCAGATATCTATCTTCCACCTCCCTCACCCTTTCCCTGATTCTATGTTCCTTAATTTGTGCTTTCCTTCTAACATAAGAGATTTTCTGAATAAGTACTCCTCTAAGGTAAGCCTTCAGGGCATCCCAGGTTATACCTAACGGGGCAGATCCTTGATTCAAGTTTATGAACTCTTTCAAATTGCTAACCAAACCCCCATCGTCCTCGATCACCTCAAGCCAGAAGGGGTTCAGTTTCCACTCCCCCCGACCAACACACCACCCCGTTTTAACTGAGAAAATCACTGGCGAATGGTCTGAGAGCCCCCTAGGTTCATAATCCATCCCATTTATCACTTTCAGAGCTTCTTCATTACAAAGCACCAAATCTATCCTGGATAGAGTGGCATACGCCCTTGAGTGGCATGAATACTGCCTCCCCCCTGGATGCCACCTCCTCCAAATGTCCACCCACCCTACTTCCTTACAAAATTGGAGGAGCGGACTCCTGGATGCCCCTCCAGGAGGTGACCCTGTCGGGAGTCTGTCCAAACAGATGGTCATATTAAAATCCCCCATCACTATGACTGGCACCCCAGGTTTATCTGCTATAAAACTTATCAATTTATTGAGTACCTCGGTTTTAAATGGTGGAGGTATGTATACACCTGCAAGAATACAGTCCCACCCTTCAATATTGCAATAGAGAAAGACATACCGACCATACTCATCCATTCTACTCTGCCTGCAGGAGAAAACCAATCCGGTATTTATTAGTATACTCACTCCCCTCGAATACGATGAATAAGTTGAGTGGTACTGCTCTTGATAACTCCTATTCCTTAGAGTATCAACTGAGCTTTTATCTAAATGGGTCTCCTGAAGGCAGAGTATCCTAATACCCCTTGTTCTGGCCATAGAGAAGATAGCTTGTTTCTTGCAGACATCTTTCATCCCTCTTACATTCCATGAACACACCCTTATACACTTAAATTTATCTATTTTTGTGCCTACCATTTCTTGTGTCTACAGTTTAACTCAAAATAATTCTTCATTCTCAAAACTGTTGTGGTTATTTTTTGGTAATCTAGTGCCTTTACTTTTTGTGTAACTTCCATACTATCCCATCCATCCCACTCTACCCCCCTCCCCCACCTGCCCCAACCTGGGCCCGTTCCACCGAGCTTCTAAAGTGACCGTGATTAACCCTTAAACCTGGGTATACCTCCTTCCTCCTTGTGCGTTGCAACCTGAACCCATTTATCAGAGGGGAATTACCCCCAACATGCTTAATTTGTGTACAATTTTTATGGCTGCTACCCCCTTACACCCACACCTCTAAAAAATGTATCCCTAGGAGAGGGGTGGGAAAGACCATACATGAGGGAGAAGAGGGGAGAGAAAAAAAACAAAAAAAAAAAAACAAAATAAATATAAATAAAGGGAACAAATAATCAATCTCCTCTCAAAGTGTACATCTGCCCATCAGACAGATAAAAAAGTGAAAAAATTCCCTAAATTCTAACCCCCTATTCCCCTCCCCTCTCCCTCTGGGGCTCTTCACCTGGCCGTAGCCCTCCCTCATTTTTTTCCAACCATGAAAACACCTCTGCAGGAGTGGTAAAAACTTTCACCTCCCCGTTTACTGTTACCCGTAAACGGGCTGGATACAGCAGCGCATAACTGAGTCTGCGCTGCTGCAAACTTCGCTTGCACTCTATGAACTTTGCTCTCTGTCTCTGCAGTTCAGGAGAGAAATCTGGATATAGAGATATTCTTGCACCATTATATATAATATTTTTCATCTCTCTTGCTCTCTGGAGGATCGTAACCTTATCTCTGAAAAACAGCAATTTAATTATAAGGGGCCTTGACTGACCCCCTGAACGTGGGACCCTCGCGGCGACTCTGTGTGCTCGTTCAATGGCAAACATGTTGGAGAGTGCGTCCTTGCCAAACATGTCTCTGAGCCACCCCTCCATAAACTCTACAGGGTTATTGCCCTCACTCTTTTCAGGGAGGCCCAGGACCCTCACATTCTTCCTGCGTGCCCTGTTCTCAAAATCGTCCATTTTCTGATGGCATGCATTTAGTTGTTCCTTCATCCTCTTAACCTCCTGTCTCAGTGGATTCACATCATCTTCCACCTGGCTGAGTCTCTCCTCTAAGACAGTGGTTCGGGCGCATACCTCCTGCATGTCCCTCTTCAACATGGCCAAGTCAGTTCTGATACCTTTTTAAGTTGATCTGCTAAATCCGCCAGTGTGATCTTACAAACATTTACTGCTAGGAGAATGTCCTTTAAGGATGGTTCCTGCTCTTGTATCTCCTTATCTTTTAGTCCCACATTGCTAGGGCCACTCAGGTCCCTCTCCTTTTCCAGATGAGTCTGTGATGCTGAATCAGTTACTGTGGGCACATGAATTTCAGCTGGACCTTGACTTTTCCTCCCCCCAGGGTTACTACCGTGTGCCCCTTGAGCTTGTGCGCCCCCCACTTGGTTACCTTTTTTTGGTGTACAATTTGGCGTATGGGCAAAGCGCTCAAGCTTTGCGGCAGCACCTTGAGCCACGTTATCCTTGGGGCCTCGCAAATTATGCGCCCCAACTCCCTCCTGTGCTGTGGCCTCTTCTGATCCTTTCTTCCTGGTCATCTTCTCTCCCCTCACCCCTTGGGGCTTCCGAGAGAAAAGGTTATACCTGTTTTAGTCACTGCCAAAAAAAAAAGGGGATTTTCTTTTCCTCTCTCAAACGGTATATGAATTTACTGTCTCAAAACCAGAAAAGCCTCCTCCAAAAAGAGCACCACAACCCCTGGGATGGGAGTACTGAGGGCAGTATCACAACGTCCACTCCAGCTTTAAATATGCCCCCTCCTGTACATCATAGCAGGAGCTCACCAAAAGATGTCGCTATGGGGGGGTTCCCCAGGTTTCCACTTTGCAGAAATGACACAGATGGATTTACCTTGAGGTACACAGTGCGAAGTGTACCTGGGTGATTTCTCCTTCTCCAGTCTGCTGCTTTGATCAGCAGCTTCCACCTGTCTGCAGACTCGTCCCCTTGTTAGCCAATATGAGCGCCCTGCTAGGGGATACGATACTGTGTGGTGCGGACTCCCGTCTCCGGGACAACCGCGGCGGCGTCCGCTCGAACCTTGAGGCGGCTACTTGTCCCTTAATTCCCCTGCACTCCGACCGTCCTAGGTAGTGGGCAAGCCTGCTATGGCGTCCTAGGCATCCAGCATGGATGACGAGCGGCGGGTGTCGGGAAGCGCAGCTGGGTCCAGGTTCTCAACGCCCTCCCCTTCCCCTCAACCTCCGGTCACGCCCATCCCCCAAAGGTCTGATTCTAAACACGGTCCAAGCAAGAGTATTCTTGACACCCATAAGGATCTATGCCCTGAAGGATCAGGCGCGTCAGATAAGGGGCACCAGACAACCCTCCTTTCGGCTCTGTATGAGTCTTCTAGGGAGTATGGTATCCTCCCGAGGCAGTGCCCTATGCCCAGTTCCATTCCAGGCCTTTACAACAAGACATCTTGTCAGCTTGGAACAGAGAAAGGAAAAGCCCTGGATTATCCAATGTGCTCATCTCCTCAGGCATGCTTAAGCCTAAACTGGTGGTTGCAGGATCAGAACCTGTGAAAGGGAAAATCCTTTCTCCTGGTAACAGATGCCAGCCTCTCAGGCTGGGGAGCGACCCTAGACAGGCTCACAGCTCAGGGGAAATGGTCAGACAAGACCCTGCCCATCAACTTTCTAGAATTACGAACAGTATGTCTGGCCCTACGGTCCTGGACGGTGGCGCTTCAGGACTGCCCCATCAAGGTTCAGCCCGACAATGCCATGGCAGTGGCCTATATAAACCACCAAGGCGGTACCAGAAGTCATTCAGCTCTGAAGGAAGTGAACTACATGCTAGCCTGGGCAGAGGGACATGTGCCAATGATATTGGCAGTCCATATCCCGGGAATAGAGAACTGGAAGGCAAATAGTCTCAGCCGCCAGCAGATCTGCCCAGGGGATGGTCCCTACACCCAGAGATGTTCTAGGAAATTTGCCAATGTTGGGGATGGCCAGAGGTTGACCTACTGGCCTCCAGGTTCAACAAACTACATCGGTTTGTGTGTCGAGCAAGAAATCCTCTGGCAATTGGAGTAGATGCTCTGATGGAGTTCCATGGAGCCAGTACTCCCTGGTTTATGCTTTCCCTCCGATCCCTCTCCTTCCACATTTGTTGCGTAGGTTTCAGAGGGGGGTCCAGTCATTCTGGTGGCACCAGCCTGGCCCAGAAGACCCTGGTTCCTGGAGATTGTGAGACTGGCAATAGACGGGCCATGGACGCTTTCACGTCGCCCCGATCTACTGTCTCAAGGTCCTATATTCTACCCCAATTTAGTCTCTAAATTTGACGACATGGCTATTGAAGCCAGGGTGTTAAAGGACCGTAGCTTCTCGGGATCAGTGGTTTCTACTGTAGTAAATGCTAGAAAGGCTGTCACTAGGAAGATTTATCATAAGGTCTGGAAGACTTGTATTGCTTGGTGTGAAGCCAGAAAATGGCATCCTCTGAAATCTGTGATTGGGAGAATTCTCTCTCTCCTACAGTCAGCTGTGGAAATTAAATTGGCTTTGAATACAATCAGAGGTCAGGTTTCGGCCCTAGCAGTATCCTTCCAAAGGCCTTTAGCCTCCCATTCACTGATCTGAATCTTTTATGCAAGGGGCAACTCACTTGCTTCCCCACATTAGGTCACCTATGTGTCCTTGGGACTTGAACTTGGTGCTGTCTGTTTACAGAAACAACCATTTGAACCTTTTAAGGAATTTCATTAGACTTGCTGTCACGCAAGCTAGCCTTCCTGATGACTATCACCTCGGCTAGAAGGGTGTCTGAGTTGGCGGCCCTTTCATGCAGGGAACCGTACTTAATCCTTCATCATGACAGTTGTGTTACGACCTGTTCCATCCTTTTTGCCAAAGGTGGTGTCGGCCTTTCATTTAAATCGGGATATTTTGCCTTTTTTTTTTTTCCTTTACTAAAAGGACTCAAGAAGCTTCCATTGCCAATTGGGTCTGTCAATTGGTCATTCAGGCCTAAGGTCTGAAACAAACATAAAGCTCCTCCCTTTAGGGTGAGAACTCATTCTACCAGGGGTGTCGGAACCTCCCGGGCTTTTCGTCATCAGGTATCTGTGGCTCAGATTTGTAAGGCTGCAACCTGGTCTTCAGTGCATACGTTCACAAAATTTTATCACGTGGATGTTCAAGCAGCCGAGGTTTCGGCTTTCAGCCTCAGTGTACTGCAGGCTGCCGTATAAGTTATGATGGCTATTGTTTGGCAGGGTGTATCCCTCCCCTCAAGGCTGTTGCTCTGGGATGTCCCAGCAGGTAATGAGTATTGGCCTGACTGTGTCCCATGATGTATGAAAAAGTTAATAGGATTTTTACGTCATACTTGCCTGTAAAATCCTTTTTGAGTACATCATGGGACAGAGATCCCTCCCCTCTTAGTACTTCCTGTATACGAGGGGTTATATAGGGAATCACTTCCTGTCTGAAGATCTTTTGGTCTTCCTGTGTCCATTCACCTAATGGAGTATAACCCAGCAGGTATTGACTATTGGCCTGACTGTGTCCCATGATGTACTCAAAAGGATTTTACAAATAAGTACGACGTAAAAATCCTATTTTTGGTGGTATTTGATCACCACTGGGGTTTTATTTTTGCACTACAAATAAAGACCGAGAATTTTGAATAAGTTTTTCTTCGTTTGTTACAAAACTTTGTGAATAAGTACGTTTTCTCCTTTACTGATAAGCACTGATGAAGCAGTTCTGATTGGCCCTGGTGGGCATTCTTCCGGGGGGGCTGCACTGATCAGAGCAGACAAACAGCTCAGACTTTATAAAAAAATATATATATATTAGGGCAATTTTCAACTCTTATAGGTACCTTTTTATACAGGGGTAGAGTGGAATCGATTACAGACCTCCACTGCGTCCCCATTGTGTTTTTAGCTGGTTAGTGGGCATGAATGAGGGAGGGAGTGGGCTGTTATTTACCGCTGTGTATACACATACATGTAATAGGTAGGAAATGCTCAGAATAGAAACTCTCTGAACTGAGCATGTGCAGAGCTGCCAACACTGCTCTGCAAAATCCCTAGCTGAATTGGGGACATGAATAGAAGGTGGAGATAGAACACCAGGATCAACCAGGTTTTTGCAAAATACAGAAAACGAATCTCATATGAACAGCATGTAATACAGCATTTGATAGGTTTTTTTTTTTATAATTTGGGTTTAGTGACACTTTAAAGGGCATATGTGGACTTTTTATCTAGGTGTTTTTATAGCAGACCCAAAGATCAATTAAAGAGCGCTTGCACACATTAACTCGGCTATAAAATCTGCATTGGCTTTATGTTTTCGTTGCTTTTCAGGGAGCCAGTCAATACAGATGAGGATGAAAACTATTTGAAAGTGGTAACAACCCCTATGGACTTCCAGACCATGCAAAGCAAGTGTTCCTGTGGCAACTATCAGACCGTTCAGGAGTTCGTAAATGACCTGAAGCTTGTATTTGGAAATGCTGAGCTGTACTATGAGTCAGAATCCCAGCAATTATCCTGTTTAGAGAAAACAGAGCAGTGTGCACGGGACCTCCTCATTAAACACCTTCCAGGACACATGTACCAGAGAAGACATCGTAAGCGTCAGGCTCCTGAACCGGAACCGGAAAGCAATGGCAGGGGACGCAAACGAAAGAAATTAGGAAATGAATAAAATGGAGGGATGATGGGAGACAGGGGTTTGAGAGAGGGTCATGGGGACAGAACTGGAAGTTTACCCTTATGTTAGAGACCAAACATGCTTTATCAGGATTATATCAATCTTGACTGAGAGGCCCCTTAAATATTTGGACGTGTGGCTGTTTTTCTTTTTCTTTTTTTTTTTCTCCCACCTTCCCAATTCCGTGTTTCTTTTTTTTTTTTTTTTTTTTTTTCCCCCTACATTGGATGTGTGCTGCAGCCAAGAGTACATTGATTAGTGTAGTATTTATTAAATTAGCGTGATCCTACTACACTCAACTGCTGCTGCCAAATGATTTAGTGGCGGTAATGCTGCACACACTCCTGTCAAGGCACTTAATGGTGTTCAGCCAGGGAAGGACTTAAAGTGACATTCAGTGTTGTGGACTCTACAAGAAGTGACCTCTGAAACTCCTGCACCACTGGCAGAGTTTATAACGTCCACTCTCCAGGACTTAGGAAGAATTATGTTTTAAGGGATGTCAGAAATCCTGCACCCTACTGTGTTTAGAAGATATATTTCAATTGCTCCTTTAAATGTGCCCCAAATGCATAAACACAACAGGGAGGTACCTCTGAAGCTGGAATTAAACTTTAAAAAGAGAAAAAAAAAAACTCACCAGCACCTCCAACTTTGCCTGCCTCTATACAAATGCTACCAGCAAGGACTGACGGAATGGAAGATGACCTATGATCCCTTTCCTCAAAGAAGGATTTTCCTTTTAATTTTTAAAATCTTCCTCTCTGCCGACACAGGTATCCAACGTCACTTTTTTGTGCATTTTTTTTGTACTGACTTTTTCCCTTTTTCTAGGTATTAAATGTTTGCTTGTGATCTTGTATAAAGGGAGACTTTGTCTGGGTTTGGCACATGTACAGTACAATTTATATGAAACAAGTGTTTGCCTTTATTATTATTAAAACAGAAGGAACCACACACGTCTGTTTAATGTTGCTGGTTTTCTTGTTTTTGCGCAATCAGATACGCCGATTGCTCGTTTTTAAAAAACGTTCAATAGTCATAGATGACAACTCACAATGTCACACTGCTGGGCAGCAAAAGAGGTTGTCACTGTGAACAAGCCAAAAAAAAAGCACTCAAAGTAAAAAGCTCCCTGGACATAAGCACCCTGTCAGCTGTTTTAAACTTCTAAGCTGGATACACACTATACAATTTTCTGTAGATTTTTATTTTATTTTTTTTCCCCCCTTTTCAGATTTACCAAAATCATATAATATGAAGTCAAATCTTAAGAGTTTCAATTTGTATGCATTTAGGCAGGCCCTTACACTGCGTGGTTTTGGTAAATCTAAAGGAAATCTGACAAGTTGTATAGTGTGTATGGGTCTTAAAGTGCTTTCTGAGAGCCAGCACCATTATTTTCCGATTGGCTTTTTTAGCTACAAGAGTGTTTTCCATGGAAATGTCTGCATTGGGTTTCCTTTAACCACTTGCCAGCCGGGCCATAGACAAGACATCCTTATGGGTGCAGCAATATGCCATAGCCCCAGTATTTTATTCAGCCGGTGATTCTCTGATAAGTGGTCAGTGGTGGAATCACCGCTGAATCACTTTTACAAGTAACCCCGGTGCTTCTTGGTGGTTCTCGGGCTTACCTGACCTGTAGCCCTGAGAGCCTATCTGGCAGTTGCGGCAGCTGGTAGGAGATGAGTGGCTTCTGCTCATCTCTATGGTCTAGATGAACCGGAGCGTCGTCATGACGTCACTTCCGGTTCTGGCCCAATTTAAACAAGGATTTTTTTTTTTTTCTCCATAGAGTGGTCACTGCTTATTTCTATCACAAGGTATGTTTACATTCCTTGTGATAAGTGATTTAAAAAAAAAAAAATTTTGAAGGGAAAGTGTAAAACTTTTAGAGCACCTTCATGCTCGCACGCAGTTCTGAACACATACGTAGGTTACGCCCACATTTAAACAGCGTTTGAATGTGACACATCGCTGCACGTGAGCAGTAATTCTAGCACTAGACATCCACTAACTCTCTAAACTGGTAACCTGTAGAAAAGCGTTGCCTTTGGAGATGAATTGCTGTAGTTTGCCGCCATTCCATGAGCATTTGTAGTTTTAAAGCATGACTGGGTATCTGTTGGCGTAACAGCTTTCATATTTTACAAAAAAGGTTACTGTATTGGCGTGTAACACGCACTTTTTTCCCCTGAACATAGGGGAAAAATTGTAGGTGTGTGTTATACGCCGGCAGCGTATCTCAGAGGGGGACGAGCACCGCCGGAAATCACCGAGCCGTGATCTCCTTTGCGCTCGTCGCGCACACACAGTGCCTCCTCTGCCACCGGCATTGGTCCAGTGTTCTGTCTATCACAGGAGCTGGTCCGATGGCGGAGGCGGGACTGTGTACAAGAGCCGAGCAAACAGATGACGGCTCGGTGATTTCCTATGCGAGATCGTGAGCTGCATTGATGGATGCAGAACAGGCTGCAGAGCTTCTCACTGACCATTATTTTGCTTCAAATTGGTTTATTTAAAAAAGTAGTTAGTTTTTTTTTTTTTTTTCCCCTGAAACTTCTCTTCAGTTAAATTGGGGCACGTGTAAATATGGTATATATTGTGGGTTTTTTTTTGTTTTTTGTTTATTAACCGCTTGCCCACTGGGCACTTAAAGCGGAGTTTCACACTATTTTTTTTTTTTTAGTTTATCAAGTCAGCCGCTACAAAAAGTGTAGCTGCTGACTTTTAATAAACACACACTCACGTTTCCCATGGTCCAGCGATGCGGGCCCCCAGAGCCTCGCACCTCCACCCTGGTGCCTTCATAGCAATTGTGGGCACTCGGTTGTGACAGCTTTCGGCTTCATGGCTGGGCACGCACTGCGCATGCACAAGTCATGCTGAGCTCTGCTGATGGCCAGGCGATCTTGTGACGTGTCCCAGAAGATTGCAGAGAGATTTTCGCTATAAATAAAGACCAAAAGATTTGTAAAAAAAAAAAAGTTATAAAATTTTGCAAATTAGTAATTTTTCTTCAAAAAAATTTGGCCAACATTTATACAGCTACATATCCTTTGGTAAAATCGGTGTATATTTGGTCTTTGTGAAAATTAAGGCCTGTACACGTGCTTTGATTTTCGAACGTCAATTGTGTGACAACGACCCATCGTCCGCAAATCTTACTGTTAGTATGGTGCTTTCAACAACCGATTTTTCGTCATACAAAAGCTGGATGTGCAGACTTTAAAATTTTTGGATGTGAACTCAACGTCTGATTTTTGTTTCATTAGTATGGTTTTCGTACGAAAAAAATCGTAAGCGCAAGACTACGCATGCTCAAACGAAAGAATACATACAAAACTGTTTTCTTTCGTATTGTTAAATTCTCGTATTGTTAGTAACCTCTTCACTTTTGACATGAGACTAGCATGCTACAAAAATCAGACTTTGTCGTCCGAAAATCAAAGCATGTGTACAAGGCTTTAGTCTACAAGCTCTGGTGCTAATCATACAACCCCTGGCAAAAATGATGGAATCGCCAGTCCCTGAGGATGTTCCTTCAGTTGTTTATTGTTGTAGAAAACAAGCAGATCACAGACATGGCCAAAAACTAAAGGCATTTCAAATGGCAACTTTCTGGCTTTAAGAAACACTAAAAGAAATCAAGAAAAATAATTGTGGTGGCCAGTAATAGTTAGATTTATAGAACAAGCACAGGTAATAAATTATGGAATCACTCAATTCTGAGGAAAAAATTATGGAATCGTGAAAAACAAACAAAATAACACTCCAACACATCACTAGTACTTTGTTGCACCACCTCTGGCTTTTATAACTGCTTGCAGTCTCTGAGGCATTGACTTAATGAGTGATAAACAGTACTCTTCATCAATCTGGCTCCAGCCTTCTCTGATTGCTGTTGTCAAATCATCTTTGCAGGTTGGAGCCTCGTCATCGACCATTTTCTTTAACTTCCACCACAGATTTTCAATTGGATTGAGATCTGGACTGTTTGCAGGCCATGACATTGACCTTGTGTGACTTTCTTCAAGGAATTTTTTCAGTTTTTGCTCTATGGCAAGATGCATTATCTTGATAAATGATTTCATCATCCCCAAACATCCTTTCAATAGATGGGATAAGAAAAGTGTCCAAAATTTCAATGTAAACCTGTGCATTTATTGAAGATTTAATGACAGCCATCTCCCCAGTGCCTTTACCTGACATGCAGCCCCATATCATAATTGACTGTGGAAATTTGCATGTTTTCTTCAGACAGACGTCTGCATAAATCTCATTGGAACGGCACCAAACAAAAGTTCCAGCATCATCACCTTGCCCAATGCAGATTCGAGATTAATCACTGAATATGACTTTCATCCAATCATCCACAGTCCACGATTGCCTTTCCTTAGCCCATTGTAACCTTGTCTTTTTGTGTTAGAGATGGCTTTCTTTTAGCTTTTCTGTATGTAAATCCAATTTCCTTTAGGCGGTTTCTTACAGTTCGGTCACAGAGGTTGACTCCAGTTTCCTCCCATTTGTTCATTTGTTTTGTTGTACATTTTCTGTTTTCAAGGCATATTGCTTTAAGTTTTCTGTCTTGACGCTTTGTCTTCCTTGGTCTACCAGTATGCTTGCCTTTAACCACCTTCCCATGTTTGTATTTAGTCCATGTTTTAGACACAGCCGACTGAACAACCAACATCTTGTGCAACACTGCGTGATGATTTACCCTCTTTAAGGAGTTTGATCCCCTCCTTTTTTTTTAATTGACATCTCTGGTGTTTGAGCCATGCTTCATGTCAGTCCGCTTGTTGCAACAGCTCTCCAAGGTGTGATCACTCCTTTTTTATCTACATACTAACAAGCAGATTTAATCTGATGCAGGTGTTAGTGTTTGTAATGAAAATTTACAGGGTGATTCCATAATTTTTTCCTCAGAATTGAGTAATTCCATAATTTATTACCTGTGCTTGTTCTATAAATCTAACTGTTACTGGCCACCACAATTATTTTTCTTGACTTCTTTTAGTGTTTCTTAAAGCCAGAAAGTTGCCATTTTAAATGCCTTTAGTTTTTGGCCATGTCTGATCTGCTTTTTTTCCTACAACAATAAACAACTGAAGGAACATCCTCAGGGACTGGTGATTCCATAATTTTTGCCAGGGGTTGTAGTAAATCAGGTGTGATCAATTTTCAGACGGCCTATCCCTTTTCTTGACACTAAAATGCCAGAAAAGTACAAATACAGACCCCCCCCAATGGTTCCTTTTTGGAAAGGCCAAGGTCCTTAGTGAGAGGCATTGGTGAGGGGTTTTTTTTTCCATGTTATAAGTTTTTTTTTTAACCACAATTCTTTACAAAATGAGGGGTGTGTGTTTTGTGTTTTTTTTTTTTTTTTTGTGTTTTTTTTTTTTTTTTTTTTTAATCATTTATGAAATTGGGTCATTTCTCTCACATGGCATACGCATACTTACAACCACACCCCAAAACACATTCTGCTGCTCATGACTACAGAGATACCGCATGTGAGACTTTTACACAGCCTGACCACATACAGAGGCCAAACATCCAGGGGACACTATCAGGCATTCTAGGGACAGAAATTACACACATTTCCTGACAACCTATAACACTTTGAAGGCCTTGGAGCACCAGGACAATGGAAGAGCCCACAAAATGAACCATTTTGGAAAGAAAACACCCCCAACATATATTCGGAGGCATAATGAGTTGTTTGAACATGCCATTTTGTTCCACAAGTTTTTGGAAAACGAAAAAACGCATTTTTATGGTATTGACAAGTATCCACTGATAGGGTGGCACTGCTGGGGCACTTGCATAAAAGAAAAAACAATTCATGCAGCCTCATGCTGCAGCTTCTCCCTCCTCTGTTTAAAAACACTGACTATCCACAATTGTGCCTGGAAGCATACAACACATCACCTATGTATCATAGAAACTTGGAATACTTTAGTAATGAGAATCCCAAAGGTCACTCCAAGAGTTTGATGTAGTAATGTAATTTTAGAAGAGGCGGTGTGTCGTGGTTTGGCTCAGCTCTACATGTGCGTATTATTATTATTGTAGTCAAAAAAGTAGACAAGGGACCAGTCCACAGCGCAGTCAAAGGTGCAGGGATATCTCATCAGATGAATTCCCAGCTAGTCTGTGAAAAAACCATCACACAGTAAACTTGTGGTGATTGAGTTACTTGCATAGCCAGCAGGGAAAAGAAAAAAACATTCAGGATATTTTGGAAAACCTTTTGATAGTTCTGGAAAAATAGGGGATCCCCTACTCACACATCTCCCAGTATTCATCTGGTTTTGTTTTCATATGGAGTCCTCATTGATGAAAATCCCCTCCAGGGCTCTGCTGTGTTACAGCCACAAAGGATTCAGGTCTGGACTCTCGCTGGGCCATTCCAAAACTAATCTTTTGGTGAAGCCATTCCTTTGTTTTGGATGTCTGCTTTGTGTTGTCATGCTGAAAGATGAAGTTCCTCTTCATATTAAGCTTTCTTGCAGAAGCTTGAAGGTTTTGCGCCAATATTGACTCTTATTTGGAACTGTTCATAATTCCCTCTACCTTGACTAAGACCCCTGTTGCAGCTGAAGAAAAACGGCCCCATAGCATGATGCTGCCACCACCATGCTTCACTGTGGGTATGGTGCTCTTTTGGTGGTGTGCAGTTTTTGCAGCAAACATCTTTTGGAATTATGGCCAAAAAGTTCAACCTTGGTTTCGTTAGGCCATAACACATTTCAAATGTGTTTTTGCAAACTTTTGCCAGGTGTGGAGGTTTTTCTTAAGAAAAGGCTTTTTGTCTTGCCACTCTACCCCATAGTCCAGACATATGAAGAATACGGGAGATTGTTGCTGCATGTATCGTAAAGCCAGTACTTGCCAGATATTCCTGCAGTGCCTTTTAAAGAGGTAGTAAACCCTGATGGGTTTTACTCCCCCCCCCCCCCCCCCCTCCCCTTCAAAGTAAAAGCATATTGATGCATACTAGCCCATTTTGTGGCACTTGCCTGCTAACCAAGCCTGTGTTGTCCCTGCTGGTGGCTGCATTCATCTACACTCCTCTTCCTTCCCGGGGCCGCAGGCTCCAGCTCTGTGTCTGGCCAGAGTCACATGGCGTCTCTCCCGCACGGGAGCTATCAGTCACGGCACTTGTGAAGAAGCGGCACGCATCCATCTACACTCCTCTTCCTTCCCGGGGCCGCAGGCTCCAGCTCTGTGTCTGGCCGGGGTCGCATGACGTCTCTCCCGCACGGGAGCTATCAGTCACGGCACTTGTGAAGAAGCGGCATGGAGGGTTGTTTCTTCACAGCGCACTACAGGTACACCTTATAGGCTTACCTGTAGGTAAAAGTGGTGCAACTAGGTTTACAACCACTTTAATGTTGCAGTCGGCCTTTTGACAGCCTCCCTGACCAGTTTTCTTCTCTTCTTCATCAATTTTGAAGGGTCCAATAGAGGTCGACCGATATGGGTTTTTCTTTGGCCGATGCTGATATTTAGAAATCTCGATGGGCGATATGTGATGCCGATTTTTTTTTTTTTTTTTTTTTTTTTTTTTTTGGGCCGATATATTAGGCCGATTTTTTTTTTTTTTTTTTTTTTAACAGTTAGACCCCTTTCACACTGGGGCGTTTTTCAGGCGCTTTTGGGCTAAGATTAGCGCCTGTAAAGTGCCTGTAAAACGGCTCCCCTGCAGTCTGTGTGATATCCCGAGTGCTTTCACACTGAGGCGATGCGCTGGCAGGATGTTAAAAAAAAGTCCTGCAAGCGGCATCTTTGGAGCGGTGTATACCGCTCCTCCACCACTCCTGCCCATTGAAATGAATGCGCACCGCTGCCAAAGCGCCTGCAAAGCGTTTCTGCAGCAGCGCTTCAGGGGCGCATTTAACCCCTTCCTCGGCTGCTAGCTGGGTTATAAGCTCCCTGCTAGCAGCCGAATAGCGCCGCTAAAATGACGGTAAAGCGCCGCTAAAACTAGCAGCGTTTTACCGTCAACGCATACCCTCTCCAGTGTGAAAGCAACCTAAAGTGATACAGAAATTTTATTCCATTTAAACATTTATTAAACAAAACAAACCTCCAATCAGTTCACTTGTATGTAGAATTTAGATTAAAAAAAAACTATATCTTAAAAATAAATACACAAAAACAGGTAATCAAAACTTTTGGAAGAAAAAATATGGGCTAACTTTACTGCTTAGTTTTTTTTTTTTTTTTAATTAGTGTTTTTTGTTTTTTTTTTTAATTGCGTTTGAAAGACCGCTGCACAAATACCGTGTGACATAAAATATTGCAACAACCGCCATTTTATTCCCTAGGGTCTCTGCTAAAAAAAAATATATAATGTTTGGGGGTTCTAAGTGATTTTCTAGCAGAAAATACAGGATTTTTACTTGTAAGCAACAAATGTCAGAAAAGATTTAGTCTTTAAATGGTTAAACTGAGAACTTCTACACATGGAGCTCAGTTCATTCAGAAGTGTAAACATTGTATCCTTCAGGTTCTTTTTATCAGATTTAGCAGGCTGCCCAGAGAGGGGAGAGAAGTGCTTCACAGAAGACTACAGGCAACTTGTATTGACTTCAGAAGTCATTTGCAAGTCGCGCTGAGTTATATCGACAATCGGCCGATGCCGATTAAGAAAAAAACACCAAATATCGGCCGATATATCGGTCGACCTCTAGTGTCCAATTCTTGGTATCGACAATCGGCCAATGCCGATTAACCACTTGCCGACCGGGCCATAGCCGAAAGAAGGCTGCAGCGCGGTCGGCTGGTTCTGGGTGGACGTCCATGGACGTCCTCCCAGAATACTGCTCTCGCGCGCCCCCTGGGGCGCGCACCCGAGAACTTCCGTGACCGCCGGGTCCAGAGGACCCGGCGCATCACGGATCACGGTAAACGGCCGCTGATCGCGGCCGTTTACCATGTGATCGCTCCGTCAAATGACGGAGCGATCACATGTCAACAGACCGGCGTCATCTCATGACGCCAGTTCCTCCCTCCCCTCTGTACTGATCGGTACAGTGCGAGGGGAGAGGGGGAGGGATCGGATGGCAGCACCGCTGTGGGCTGCATGTGTAGTGCCCACAGCGGTGCTCAGTGACAATTGCAGTCACATCCATCCATCCCTCCATGCTCAGCCATCCCTGCAATATGCCCAGCAATACTCTGCACAATGCCCAGCAATACTCTGCACAATGCCCAGCAATACCCTGCAATACTCTGCACAATGCCCAGCAATACTCTGCACAATACCCTGCAATACTCTGCACAATACTCTGCACAATACCCTGCAATACTCTGCACAATGCCCAGCAATACTCTGCACAATACCCTGCAATACTCTGCACAATACCCTGCAATACTCTGCACAATACCCTGCAATACTCTGCACTATACCCTGCAATACTCTGCACAATGCCCAGCAATACTCTGCACAATACCCTGCAATACTCTGCACAATACCCTGCAATACTCTGCACAATGCCCAACAATACTCTGCATAATACCCTGCAATACTCTGCACCAATACCCTGCAATACTCTGCACCAATACCCTGCAATACTCTGCACTATACCCTGCAATACTCTGCACTATACCCTGCAATACTCTGCACAATGCCCAGCAATACTCTGCACAATACTCTGCACAATACCCTGCAATACTCTGCACAATGCCCAACAATACTCTGCATAATACCCTGCAATACTCTGCACCAATACCCTGCAATACTCTGCACCAATACCCTGCAATACTCTGCACTATACCCTGCAATACTCTGCACTATACCCTGCAATACTCTGCACTATACTCTGCACTATACCCTGCAATACTCTGCACTATACCCGGGCACTACTCTGCAATATACCCGGCACTACTCTGCAATATACCCGGCACTACTCTGCAATATACCCGGCACTACTCTGCAATATACCCGGCACTACTCTGCAATATACCCGGCACTACTCTGCAATATACCCGACACTACTCTGCAATATACCCGGCACTACTCTGCAATATACCCGGCACTACTCTGCAATATACCCGGCACTACTCTGCAATATACCCGGCACTACTCTGCAATAGCCCGCAATACTCTGCAATTTTTAACCAGTTCCCGCCCACAGTCATATGACGTCCTTGACTTTGAGCGGGGATATCTGAATGATGGGTGCAGCAACAGGCATCATTCAGATATCAGCTTTTTCAGCCGGCGATTTCCTACACCATAAGAATGATCATAGCGGCTGTTCCACTGCTTGATCATTCTTATGGGAGGCGAGAGGGGACGCCCCCCCTTCCCGCCACCCTCCGGTGCTTCTACCGACTCACTGCTACGATCGAAGCCAAGATCGTTTTTTTATTTTTTATTATTTCAGGCTTCCCAGCCTAGAGGTGAGATGTGGGGTCTTATTGACCCCATATCTCACTGTAAAGAGGACCTGTCATGCCATATTCCTATTACAAGGATGTTTACATTCCTTGTAATAGAAATAAAAGTGATCAAAAAAAATTTTTGGGGGGGAAAAAGTGTCAAACTAAAATAAATAAAGTAAAATAAACAATAAAAAAAATAAAAATTTTTTAAAGCGCCCATGTCCGTGTGCTCGCATGCAGAAGCGAACACATACGTAAGTCCCGCCCACATATGAAAACGGTGTTCAAAGCACACATGTGAGGTATCACTGCGATCGGTAAAGCGAGAGCAATAATTTTGGCCCTAGACCTCCTCTGTAACTCAAAACATGTAACCAGTAAAAAATTTTAAAGCGTCACCTATGGAGATTTTTAAGTAGTGACGTTTGGCACCATTCCACGAGAGTGTGCAATTTTGAAGAGTGACATGTTTGGTATCTATTTACTCGGCGTAACTTCATCTTTCACATTATGCAAAAACATTGGGCTAACTTTACTGTTTTTGTTTTTTTTTTTTTAAAGCACAAAACTGTTTTTTTCCCCAAAAAAACGCGTTCGAAAAATTGCTGCGCAAATACCGTGCGAGATAAAAAGTTGCAACAACCGCCATTGTATTCTCTAGGGTCTTTGCTAAAAAAAATATATATAATGTTTTGGGGTTCTATGTAATTTTCTAGCAAATAAATTATTATTTTTACATGTAGGAGAGAAATATAAGAATTGACCTGGGTGCTCCAGAACGCCTGGAGGTGCTCCGTGCATGTTGGGCCTCTGTATGCGGCCACGCTGTGTAAAAGTCTCACATATGTGGTATCGCCATACTCGGGA
The DNA here is from genome assembly GCA_037952835.1 of Lithobates septentrionalis. Lineage (NCBI taxonomy): Eukaryota > Metazoa > Chordata > Amphibia > Anura > Ranidae > Lithobates > Lithobates septentrionalis. The sequence goes on along the minus strand of JBBDGP010001282.1, from coordinate 339,957 downwards.
GTAATAGCAGAATGTGTTTTGGGGTGTAATTTGTTGTATGCATATGCTGTGTGTGAAAAATAACCTTCTAATATGACAATTTTGTGAAAAAAAAAAAAGAAAAAAAAAATCTTGATTTTGCAAAGAATTGTGGGAAAAGATGACAATTTCAAAAAAACTCACCATGCATCTTTCTAAATACCTTGGAATGTCTTCTTTCCAAATAGGGGTCATTTGAGGTGTATTTGTACTTTTCTGGCATGTTAGGGTCTCAAGAAATTAGATAGGCAGTCAGTAATTCAGGTGTGATCAATTTTCAGATATTGGCACCATAGCTTTTGGACTCTCTAACATTCACAAAGACCAAATAATATACACCAAGTTGTACTTATTTTTACCAAAGATATGTAGCGGTATAAATTTTGGCCAAAATTTACGAAGAAAAATTACTAATTTGCTAAATTTTATAACAGAAACAAAGAAATTCATTTTTTACCAGATTTTCAGTCTTTTTTCTTTTATAGCGCAAAAAATAAAAAACCCAACGGTGATTAAATACCACCAAAAGAAAGCTCTATTTGTGTGAAAAAAAGGACAAAAATTGCATATGGGTAAAGTGTTGTATGACTGAGTAATTGTCATTCAAAGTGTGAGAGCACCGAACGCTGAAAATTGGTCTTGTTAGGAAGGGGGTTTAAGTGCCCAGTGGTCAAGTGGTTAAGAAAAAAAACACCAAATATCGGCCGATACATCGGTCGACCTCTAGTGTCCAATTCTTGGTAATGTCGCTGTTTTGCCATATTTTCTCCACATGATGACTGTCTGCACTGTGTTCCATGGTATATCTAATGCCTTGGAAATGAAGATGGCCCCCACCTGGCTCCATACCATTGCAGGGCGGAAGCAATGTCAAAACGTCACTTCCGCCCATAGCTCTTAAAGGGACTTTTTTTTTTTTTTCTTCTTTTTTATTGCATTCTAGTGTAAATATGGGATCTGAGGTCTTTTTGACCCCAGAGCTCATATTTAAGAGGTCCTGTCATTTTTTTTTCTCTTACAAGGGATGTTTACATTCCTTGTAATAGGAATAAAAGTGACACACTTTTTTTTTTTTTTTTTAAAGTGTAAAAAAAAATTGGAATTTTTTTTTTTCTTTTAACGTGTCTGGCCAAGCTCGCATGCAGAAGTGAACGCATACGTAAACTGTGTTCAAACCACGTATGTGAGGTATCACCGCAATTAAGTCTAGCTCTAAACCTCCGCTGTAACTCAAAACATGCAACCTGTAGAATTTTTTAAATGTTGCCTATAGAGATTTTTAGGGGTAAAAGTTTGTCGCCATTCCACGAGTGGGCGCAATTTTGAAGCGACATGTCGGATGTCAATTTACTCGGCGTAACATCTTTACAATATAAAAAAAAATTGGGCTAACTTTGTTTTTTTATTCAAAAAAAAGTATATTTTTTCCAAAAGTGCGCTTGTAAGACTGCTGCAAAATACGGTGTGACAAAATATTGCAACGACCGCCATTTTATTCTCTAGGGTGTTAGGAAAAAAAATGTTTAGACTCTTGGGTATTCGTTTTTTCTATTCTAAAGGGCTGCACACCCCAAATAATTGGAAAATATTGAAGGATTCCCCCAAGGGTTTTTTTTTTGTTTTTAGCAGCTAGGTATTCTAGTCAAAGTTTTTATAATATAAAATTTTTATTGGACAAAATTTTAGTACAAGAATGGAAATAGGATTTACAATATGAATTCTGGCTACAGGTGTATCTAATCATGTTCCATTACAGTTGTCAATTACACAGTACAACTATCAATTAACAGTACATTACAAAATGAAATTTACACAAACAACTAAATGCGTTTCAACTTATTCGATCATAGTCTTCTTCATATTCTGTGAGCATTTGTGCATGTGATATATTAGTAAGTTGATAACCACTCAGGAAATGGAACTCTACCCTATAGCCATACATTTATTAAAAAGATCCCAGTGGTCCAAAAATCTCCACACGCCGTTCCCACCTCCTCAAGATGAAGCCTGGGTCCAGAGGGCTTGCAAGGAGCCATCCATGTGGACCCTCCTGGGATGGAGAAATGTACAGCACCTGTAATGTTTTACAATAATATCAATTAATTAATCACATGGTAAAAGTGTAGTAAAATAAAAATGATCACTTTGTCCATTTGCAGTACTAGTGGAACAGGCCGAGTCTGTTAATGTCCATATATACTGGTTCGCTTAGAATTATATTATTGTCGTTTATAGGATGACATTTTGGTTTTAGATTCAAGTATTAGTTGTGTTAAAAAAAATTTTTATTTTTTATTTTTGGTTACGTATTATTGGAATTTCACATGTAAAATCCTAAATTGGTGTGTCTTGTGATGGGGGAGGGGGGGGTTGAAGGGTTAAGTGTATGGATTTGGGTTTGGGGTGTTTCCTAGTGCGTGGGAAGTGTGTGAGTGGAAAATTATGATTATGTGAAAATAAGTGCAATGAGAGGAATAAGTTCATGTATATCTAAATGAATGCGAGTGTGTAAAAAGTGAGTGAACGAAATATGTGGTAAAAAAAAGGAGTTCAAAATTGTGTAAACCATTCTGCGTAAATAAAAAATAACCAAGCACAAAAATACACAAAGTTACCTTGGCTGTTTAGTGCCGATTCACACAGGGGCAACACGATTTCAGCGCGACTTTGCAATCCGACTTTAGGCAACTTACAACGTGACTTCAAATCGCCTCCAGGACAGGCGACTTTGGCTGTGGCCAATCACAGAATAATCAGCTCTCTGGGAGGGAGGGGTTTGCCTGGGTAAACTAATTTCTTTTCCTTCAATACAGATGGAGATCTGACTTGGAGGTGATTTCCATTGAATTCTATGGGAACAGGTCGCCTAGAAGTCGGATTGAAGTAGTACAGGAACCTTTTTTTTTTGAAGTCGGAGCAACTTCAGTAGTGTAAATGAAGACGCTTTCATTGACTATAATGCATTTCCCAAAGTCAAGCGACTTGAGGGCTGACAAGTCGGATCCCAAGTCGTTGTAGTGTGAACTGACCCTAATGCCGCGTACACACGGTCGGACTTTCTATCCTACTTGGTCCAGCACACTTTCCGACGGACTTTGTCCGCCAGGTGCGCCGGACTTTAAAACGGACGGACTTGCCCACACACGACCGGACTTTCCGGCGGGCTAAGTCCGCCCGTCTTTCCGACGGACTTTCGCCGGAGTTCTGACGGACTTTCAGAATGAATGGACTTGCCCACACACGGACAAGTCCGTTCAATTTGAACGTGACTCAGGTGCGACGGGACTAGCAAAGGATATCAATCTTGCCGCTTTTATTGACGAGATTGACACCTTGCGAGCCCCGTCGCGGGTCATACCAGGCCCTTAGGTCTGGTATGGATTATAAAGGGAACCCCGCTACGCCGAAAAAACGGCGTGGGGTCCCCCTGAAATCCATACCAGACCCCGATCCGAGCACGCAGCCTGGCCGGTCAGGAAAGGGGGTGGGGACGAGCGAGCGCCCCCCCCCCCCCTCCTGAACCGTACCAGGCCGCATGCCCTCAACATGGGGGGTGGGTGCTTTGGGGGAGGGGGGGGCCCTGCGGGGCCCCCCCCACCCCAAAGCACCTTGCCCCCATGTTGATGAGGACAAGGGCCTCTTCCCGACAACCCTGGCCGTTGGTTGTCGGGGTCTGCGGGCGGGGGGCTTATCGGAATCTGGGAGCCCCTTTTAATAAGGGGCCCCCAGATCCCGGCCCCCCACCCTATGTGAATGAGTATGGGGTACATGGTACCCCTACCCATTCACCTAGGGAAAAAGTGTAAGTAATAAAACACACTACACAGGTTTTTAAAATATTTTATTAAACAGCTCCGGGGGTCTTCTTCTGGCTTCGGGGGTCCCTCCGCTTCATCTTCTCCCGGCGTCCGGTTGGTTCTTCTCCGCTCTCTTCTCCCGGTGTTCCAGTTCTTCGGCCGGCTCCTCTGCTGGCAAGAGAGCTACCTGAAGACAGCAGAGGAGCCGGCCGAAGAACTGGAACACCGGGAGAAGAGAGCGGAGAAGAACCAACCGGACGCCGGGAGAAGATGAAGCGGAGGGACCCCCGAAGCCGGAAGAAGACCCCCGAAGTCGGAGGAAGATTCCCCCCCCCCGGAGCTGTTTAATAAAATATTTTAAAAACCTGTGTAGTGTGTTTTATTACTTACACTTTTTCCCTAGGTGAATGGGTAGGGGTACCATGTACCCCATACTCATTCACATAGGGTGGGGGGCCGGGATCTGGGGGCCCCTTATTAAAAGGGGCTCCCAGATTCCGATAAGCCCCCCGCCCGCAGACCCCGACAACCAACGGCCAGGGTTGTCGGGAAGAGGCCCTTGTCCTCATCAACATGGGGGCAAGGTGCTTTGGGGTGGGGGGGGCCCCGCAGGGCGCCCCCCTCCCCCGAAGCACCCACCCCCCATGTTGAGGGCATGCGGTCTGGTACGGTTCAGGAGGGGGGGGCGCTCGCTCGTCCCCACCCCCTTTCCTGACCGGCCAGGCTGCGTGCTCGGATCGGGGTCTGGTATGGATTTTAGGGGGGACCCCACGCCGTTTTTTCGGCGTAGCGGGGTTCCCTTTATAATCCATACCAGACCTAAGGGCCTGGTATGCACCGCGCTCGCCGCAATAGGAAGATTTGTTTTTCCTATTGCAGCGAGCGCGAGATGCAATACCCTGCCCTCGTGTCGTATCTGGTCCGTCGGACCAGCCTACACACGAGCGGGCTTTCCGTTGAACCAGCACACACACGAGCGGACTTTCCGCCCGAAACTGAGTCCGACGGAAAGATTTAAAACTTTTTTCAAATCTAGGTCCGGCGGGCTTTTGGGAAAAAGTCCGCCGCAAAAGTCCGCCGCCGCCCACACACGGGCGGATTGTCCGGCACACTCTGGTCCGCCGGACCAAGTATGCCGGAAAGTCCGACCGTGTGTACGCGGCATAAGGGATGTGTATGGACAAATGTTGCAATTTTAATCTGCCAACAAAGGTATGTCACTCTGATGTGCAGGGGAAAGTGCCATATCTATTATAAAAAAAAATAATAAATAATATATTATAATGTTTGGGGGTTCTAAGTAATTTTCTAGCAAAAAAAACAACTGAATTTAACTTGTAAACAAGTTTGAAAAAAAAAAATAGGCCTGGTCCTTAAAGCGGTTGTATACCTTTATTTGTAACTTTTACCTACAGGTAAGCCTATAATAAGGCTTACCTGTAGGTAAAAAAAATATCTCCTAAACCTGTAAGGTTTAGGAGATATTCCCCTCGCAATGAGCCGCTGACTGCAGCGGCGCATGCGCACAGGGGACTCTCGGCTGACAGCCCGGCAAACTCCGGAGCTTGCCGGGCAGAAGTCTCCCGCGCGCATGCGCGGGAGTGACGACAGCGCGGCTCCGGCCACTCACAGCGCCGGAGCCGCGATACCCGGAAGACACGCCAAGGGGAGATGTCGGCTCCCTCGGCGTGGACCAGGTGAGATGCCGGCGCCTCGTTCTAAGGTAAGTATCTCATAATGAGCTAGTATGCGGTGCATACTAGCTCATTATGCCTTTTCCCTTGCAGGTGTAAAAAAAAAAAAATGACAGCGGGTATACAACCGCTTTAACCACTTCAATACCCAGCCATAGTCATAAGACGTCCACAGATGGGATCTCCCATCCTGGGTGGACGTCATATGACGTCCTGGGATTCCCGGCCGTCTAGGGGGCGCGCCCGCCGCGTTGCTCGGGACCCGGTGCGTGTGCCCGGCGGCCGCGATGTCCGCCGGGCACCCGCGATTGCCCGTTAACCGGGCCGGACTGTGGATCTGTGTGTGTAAACACACAGATCCACAGCCTGTCAGCTCTGAGGAGAGCGATCTGTGTTCCCAGAAAGGAGGAACACTGATCGGTCTCCTCCCCTTGTGCGTCCCCTCCCCCTACAGTTAGAATCATTCCCTAGGAAACATATTAACCCCTCCCCGCCCCCTAGTGGTTAACCCCTTCACTGCCTGTCACATTTACACAGTAATCAATGCAATTTTATAGCATTGATCGCTGTATAAATGTGAATGGTCCCAAAAGTGGCCGATGTGTCCGCCATAATGTCGCAGTCACGAAAAAAAATCGTGATCGCCGCTAAAAAAATAAATAAATATTGTTTTTTTAAAAATGCCATAAATCTATCCCGTATTTTGTAGACGCTATAACTTTTGCGCAAACCAATCAATATACGCTTATTGCGATTTTTTTTTTTTTTACCAAAAATATGTAGAAGAATACGTATCAGCCGAAACTGAGGAAAAATTTATTTATTATAAATTTATTTATTATAGCAAAAAGTAAAAAATATTGTGTTTTTTTTCAAAATTGTCGCTCTTCTTTTGTTTAGAGCGCAAAAAATAAAAACCGCAGAGGCGATCAAATACCACCAAAAGAAAGCTCTATTTGTGGGGAAAAAAGGACGTCATTTTTTTTTTGGGTACAACGTCGCACAACCGCGCAATTGACGTTTAAAGTGTGACAGCGCTGAAAACTAAAAATTGGCCTGGGAAGGAAGGGGGTGAAATTGCCCTGTATTGAACTGGTTAAGTGGTTAAATGATGGCAGGCATGTACTGACTCCTATTTAACATGGGTTTGAATGTGATTGCTTGTTTCTGAACACAGCTACATCCCCAGTTATAAGAGGGTTTGCACACTTATGCAACCACATTTATTTTATTTTTACTGAGCTATTGTGTTCTGACAGGGGTCAACGCTCGGACAGACCAATATACACACGGGCGGAATGTTTGCTGGTTTTTTCTTTTTTTTTTTTAAATCCGCAAATGTGTCTCGACATTCTGCCTGTGTGAAAGGGGCTTTACACTGCTACAGGAGGATTAGACACCCCCCTAATGCCGCGTACACACGAGCGGACTTTACGGCGGACTTTGCCCGGCGGATTTTTCGACGTACTTTACGACGGACTTTCTGAATGAACGGACTTGCCTACACACAATCCACCAAAGTCCGTCGAATTCGTACGTGATGACGTACGACCGGACTAAAACAAGGAAGTTCATAGCCAATAGCTGCCCTAGCGTGGCTTTTTAGTCCGTCGAACTAGCATACAGACGGCGGACTTTTCGACCGGACTCGATTTCAACGGATAAATTTTAAACAATTTTAAACATTTCAAATCTAAGTCCGTCCAACTTTTGAGAAAACAAAGTCCGCTGGAGCCCACACACATCGAATTGTCCGACGAAATCCAGTCCGCCGGGCAAAGTCCGCCGTAAAGTCCGCTCGTGTGTACGCGGCATTACACTACCAGCATGCCTCAGTTTTGTATCCTATATTAAGGAGCAGGGGGTGGGACCTGTGTTCCTCAATGGACTCCAAGAAAATAATATTACAGTGAACGCAAAAATTGTGTTCCTGCATTTACAAATATTTATTATATTTATAAATATACAGTAAAACTCTGGTTTGAGAGTGTTTTGCAATGTCTTGATATACAAGTAGCGTCATGTCACAACTGAGCATAAAAGAGAAGAGAGGCGCCTCTAAGTGTAGCAATATGGTTACATTTAATGAAGGTACAACATTTAGCAACTCACATGGTTGATGATTAGAAGAGGCACATCTAAGTATGCAGGCATCTGGGGTAAAGCTGTCTACATAGACCATCCCCCGCACCGCCATCGACTTCATCCCTTCCACTCCCGGTCACGATTGCAGACTGACAGCGGTAAGAGCTGGCGGTGCGGAGGATGGTCTACGTGGACAACTTTACCCCGGATGCCTGCATACTTAGATGTGCCTGTTTTAATCATCACCCATGTGAGTTGCTAAATGTTGTACCTTCAATAAATGTAACCATATTGCTACACTAAGATGCGCCTCTCTTCTCTTTTATACTCTGTAGCTCCTGCTGGATTTTGCTTCTAATCCCCTTGTGGAGGCTTCAATTAGTGGATGGACATTTTATGGGTACACAACCCATCACATTGCTATAATCTTTTTATATGGACTATAAACTGAAGGACTTATGAATAAATGGTTGTGGAACAAATCATTTGAGTTTCCATTATTTCCTATGGGAAAATTTTGCTTTGATAGTAAGAGTGCTTTGGATTACAAGCATGTTTCTGGAACTAATATTCCAAGGTTTTATTGTACTATTTGGGCATTCAAAAGTAGTTCAGCTGTGGGGTTAAGCAAATGTTAACAGGCCTATTAGCAGCACTGGGTACTACCTGCAGCTTAAAGAGTCACATGAAGGACTTTAGGCCTCATCTGATGCAAACTGGTGTAAAGGTCCATCTAGTAGAACTCGGAAATTGTGAACAGAAAACCAGGTGGCAGCCTTGCAAATCTGAGAAACAGTGGCTTGATGCTGAAAAATCTTAAAGCCTGGTACACCCTAAACCCTCGTTCACATTGACTGTGGCTTTGAAGTTGTGCGACTTCATCTGAAATTGCACGACTTCAAAGCTGCATGTCAGTGCGACTTGGAAGATATCTGTGAGACTTCATGCACAGATCTCTATTCAAGTCGCACCCAAAATTGGCAAAAGTAGTACAGGAACTACTTTTGCAAATGGGTACTGCACTGCAAAGTCGGTGGAGCACCGATTTGAACAGTGCCATTACCGACAATAGGCTGCAAATTGTCATGCAATTTTTTTTTTTACCTGCCAAATCTCATGATAAGTCACTCCAATGTTAGTGGGGCCTAATACTTCTTTTTTTTTTTTTTTTGATCCGAGCAGGGTTGAATGGGAAAAAAAAAACTGACAGCTCTGGCTGGAGCCTCTGTACTAACTATCCAATGTTTGTACAGTGATCTCCCCGCTGAGCTGTTGTGTTCTGACAATGGGACGGCCCCTATGCCAGAACACTCAAGTCAGCGCTCTCAGCCATTGATCAGCTGACAGAAGCCAGTGAGTTTTTATTGAACCAGCCGATATCTCCCGACATTCAGCCGGTGTGTACTAGGCATAAGAAGCACTCACAGATCTAGTAGACTGCCATAACAGGGAAAGGTTTATAGGCTCAAACCTTAAAGGGATTGGGTGCCTCCCCTATAGCCCTACCTTACTCCTTGAGTTTATTTGAATTTCTTCATTATTTAATTTTCAAATTTTTCAATCTCCTCCATACAGCCTTTTAATGTCAGAATCAGTGCATCTGGATCAGCGTGACTTCAGTAAATCTTGGAAGCAGTACCTAGACCCCATGGTCTCTAATGCTGCTTCAGGCCCTGGATCCAGCATGGGTGCTCACCTTGGAACTTGCATGCATGCCCCCCTTATAATTACCTGAGCTCGATTTTGATCCAGCAGTGTGAACGCGAGTAGAGGCTCTCTCCTCATTGGCTAAAACACAGCAGCGGGAGGCATTGGCTGCCACTGCTGTTAATCACAGCCAGTGAGGCGGGGCCAAGTCTTACTCTGTGTGGCAATGGATACACAGAGCTGGGCTTGGGAGTGAGTACACACAAGTACCCTCATGGTTTGCTATGGGGGCAGTTGGGGAGGAGAAGAGGATTAGGCTTCCCTGTGCAAAACCATTGCACAGAACATGTAAGGCATGTTTGTTTTAATTACAAAAAAGAAAAGAAAGTTGAATGTGTTCAATCACTTTAAGCACTTAAACCTCCATAAGGTTATATCCTCTTCAGGACCAGGCCATTTTTTATTTTTTTTTTGCTATTCAGCACTATGCTACTTTAATTGGCAACGCCATGGTTTTGCAACACTGCAAAAATGAAATTCATATTTTTATTTCTCACAAATAGTTTTCTTTTGGTAATGTTTGATCACCACTGCTTATTATTATTTAAACTAAAGGCAAAATATTTTGAAGAAATATTACATATCCAATAAAATATTTCTTCATGAATTTATGCTGAAAGTATTCTGCTACATGTCTGGTTTAAAAAAAAAAAAAAATCACAATAAGTGTTTATTACTTGGCTTGTGTGAAAGTTATTGGCTGCAGACTGTGGCATATATACAGAATTTATGCAGCTATGGATGCTATACTGTAATGGCGGTGGTCAGCGACTTATAATGCAACATTGATATGGTGGTGGGCAATCTAGTGCTAAAGCACTCTGGCTGGGAGAGTCATTGGCTGGAACCTGCTGGCAAACTTGTGCTGTAGCGAATCACAGCACAGTTTAGTTGGGGGTGCGTGCCCCAAACCTGGAAGCAAGTCGGCAACGGTTTTATGTTACTGTTCCTGCACTTTCCACTCAGTCACAGTAAATCTACAGTGACCGAGCGGCACGTTGTTAAAGTCCAGGCAGATATTTGAATTGTATTCACTATGGTGTAAACCTTTAAATTTTAAAAATTCTACCATTTGAAGCTGAGTCTTGTGGATGACTAGCTGTGACATTACACCACAGGTTCCACATTGTAATGCTATTTTCTATGCACCATATAAGAGCCCTTATATAGTGCATAGGTGCTAACAACCAATCACAAGGATTCCCTACAAAACTCTATATGCAGGTTGTGGTGTCATTCCTCTGGCCATGTTTGCCTATTCTTCACCCTACTCTGTTAATAGCCCACAGTGGAATACCCTCAAATGTAACTATACATTGATCCAGGGGAAAGGGAGCCATTGCAAAACCACAGGCTGTTGCTTGCTCTGCTGAAGGCCTGCACAACACTCAATCGCAGTGAAAATGCGTCCCTTGCACCAGAACAGTAGCCGCTTTAACAAAGATCTCTGCATCTGATTTTAGTACTATTTCAGGCATGCGACAAGTGGCCACTTGACAACAAAAGCAGATTTTTCTGCATGTATATAAAAATTCCTTAGAAAAATAACCGCCTCAATACAGCCATTTTTGCCCAGGGCTCAAAAACTATGCCTCTTCTATTCCTGTGTTTGTTTTTTCCCTTCTGACTTGAGTTGAATCTCGAAACGCCTGTCCTAAATGATGCAGACACTGAAGGGAATGATAGAAACATTGAGACTGTATTGGAGGCAAATGCAGATGTTGTTTCCTCCCTCAACTTTGCACTCTGTACACAGCATACCCCCTTTACTCTGTACATAGTGTACTCTGGAACCCCTGCACTTAGTGCATAGTTCAGGGGATGCACTGCATACTATATAGGGAACCCCTTCATTTTTTATTTTTTTTTTTAAATCACTGTGTACATAGTGTACCCCTGATCTCTGCACATAACGCACTCCTAATATTTATTGCTGCTATAAGATTTTTCCCACTGCAATTTGGCCACTCACCCCTTTCAATTGTGTTCTGATGTCATGAGACAGATTTCTGGAACAGCTCTAATTTCCATGTTCAGAATCTAGTGGCTAAAAACCTGGGCAGCTGAAGCTGCCTGCACAAAGTGCCTCACACATGTTCTTATTCCATGAAGACATCCATTTGGAGAGGCACTTGACTGATTCCTTAAATATATCACAGGAGTTAAGGCTTTATTCCCACAGCAGAGAAACCCAAAAATCCCTTCCTAAGGAGCTTCTACCTCAAAATGCAGAGCACCTAACCACACTACCCAGGCTTCAACTTCAAAAGCAAGGTTCAACCCTTCCTTTTGGAGCAAGGTTTGGGCTACAAAGCCTACTTTCCAACTGAATGGTTCCCTCGGTAAGAGTAGGGGGGATGTCTTACACTCTGTCTGTGTCTCAGACATTTGAGGCCTGTAGACTAAATTGGTGGTTTTAAAGGGGAACAAACCTGTTACAAACTACTCTTCACTGCTTTCTTCTCTCAAATCAACCAAGGACTGTCAAATTTACAGAATTACCTGAACCATCTCTTCAAGAGAGTAGTTGTGCCAGTACCAATTCAAACAATTCTTTGCAATCATGCTTACAGTACCAAACCCCAATGGGGGTATTCATCCTCTTCTGGATCTAAAACCCAACAAATACCTTCAAATTCCAACCTGACAGAACTGGAGAGGATCTGCAAGGAGGAATGGCAGAGGATCCCCAAATCCAGGTGTGAAAAACTTGTTGCATCTTTCCCAAAAAGACTCATGGCTGTATTAGATCAAAAGGGTGCTTCTACTAAATACTGAGCAAAGGGTCTGAATACTTAGGACCGTGTGATATTTCAGTTTTTCTTTTTTAATAAATCTGCAAAAATGTCAACAATTCTGTTTTTCTGTCAATGTGGGGTGCTGTGTGTACATTAAGGAGGAAAAAAATGAACTTAAATGATTTTAGCAAATGGCTGCAATATAACAAAGAGTGAAAAATTTAAGGGGGTCTGAATACTTTCCGTCCCCACTGTATATGTGACTGAACCTGCCTGTGCTGCCCCCCTCACAGTATATCTGCAGGAGTGGGGCAGGAAGTGGTTAAGGATTCTGCTGACAGAAGATCTGATATATTCCTTAACCTTTTAAGCCCAGCCTGCAAGCCGCTCTTGCTGCTATCTGTGTCAAACTGAAAACTAGACACTTCAACTTCAAAACCTAAGTTTTAAAAACCTAAGTTCTGGCCTTCCCTTTGGCACGAGGCTTGGCCAGCAAAAACCACCAAGCCCTCTTCAATGCCCTCTCCACAATGAAGAGACGCCCTCACTCCTAACAGTCGGCGGACATCGGTTTGCATCCCTCTGCTACCCAGACCTGGTTTCAAAAAGGGAAAAAATTGAATTCCTCACTTTCAAATCAGCTAAAAACTGTCAAGTGAAAATGATAGTCAGATTTGCAAAAGGCCCTTACAGGAAGTTGTACCAGTGTTTGCCAATTCCACAGGACAGGTTAAAGGGATTCTACTCAAACCTGTTCACAGTGCCAAAACTCAATGGAGGTATCCATCCTATCCTGGATTTAAAATCCCTCAACAAATTCCTTCACATTCCAAAGTTTCGTATTGACTCTGCAAAGTCAGTAATTGCGCCACTGAAACAAAGGGAGCTCATGGCATTCATAGATTTGTATATCTTACCTACGTGTTCCCATTTACCCACCTCATCAACGATTTCTAAGCTTTACAGTGGCAGATGACCGCTTCCAGTTTTTCACTCTGCCTTTCAGCCTAACTTCTGCTCCCAGGGTGTTCATAATGATCTTGGCACCCTTGCTTGCCCTTCTCAGAATACAGGGCATGCAGGTGAAAGGCTATCTAGATGACCTTCTGAAGGATTCACCTCCCTTACAACTCCGCAAATGTTCAAAAGACAATTCAACTGCTTTAGGCCCTTAGCTTGGGTTATCCTCCTCACACATTTTGCTCTCCAGCCCTCCCTGTGCCTAGAATACTTGGATCTGATCCTGATGCATCCCAGGTAAAGGTCTGTCTACTAGAAAAGAAGTTCCCTCTCTAAAGCCCCATACACTATTAGATTTTCTGTAGATTTTTGTCTTCAGATTTACCAAAACCATGTAGTGCAAGGGCCTGCCTGATTGCATACAAATTGAAAGGTTTGACCTCATATTATATGGTTTTGGTAAATCTGAAGACAAAAATGCAGAAAATCCAATAGTGTGTATGGGGTCTTAGAGCTCATGCTCAACAGCTGAGATTCACAAGAAATATGCTCAACAACCAAGATCCCAAAAAAATGCTCAACAATTAAAATCCAAATGAAATCCCATCCCCATCAACATCTTAAAGCTTAGAGCTCGCAGGCTGTCCCTCCAGCACTGGACTCCCTCTTCAAAGGGCACACCCAATTTGGGTGCAGTCAGACAATGCCACCACAGTGGCATGTACAGTACATTTTTGTAAATATTTTATTATATCTTTTCATGTGACAACACTGAATAAATGACACTTTGCTACAATGTAAAGTAGTGAGTGTACAGCTTGTATAACTGTAAATTTGCTGTCCCCTCAAAATAACTCAACATACAGCTATTAATGTCTAAACTGCTGGCAACAAAAGTGAGTACACCCTTAAGTGAAAATGTCCAAATTGGGCCCAATTAGCCATTTTCCCTCCCCGGTGTCATGTGACTCGTTAGTGTTATAAGGTCTCAGGTGTGAATGGGGAGCAAGTGTGTTAAATTTGGTGTTATCGCTCTCACTCTCATACTGGTCACTGGAAGTTCAACATGGCACCTCATGGCAAAGAATTCTCTGGGGATCTGAAAAAAAGAATTGTTGCTCTACATAAAAATGGCCTAGGCTATAAGAAGATTGCCAAGACCCTGAAACTGAGCTACAGCATAGTAGCCAAGACCATACAGCGGTTTAACAGAACAGGTTCCACACAGAACAGACCTCGCCATGGTCGACCAAAGAAGTTGAGTGCACATGCTCAGCGTCATATCCAGAGGTTGTCTTTGGGAAATAGACGTATGAATGCTTAAAATGAAAAAGAATTCACACAAAATAAAAGAAGTGCCCGACCACCATATTAATTGCCTGCTTACCAGATAGCAGGCAACAAGAAGCGATCGGCTGTAACCCAGCCACGGCCTTTAGCTTCCAAAGACGGCTGCTGGATTCACACAGGAATGCCCCTGGTTTTGGACCTGGTAATAACAACCACCTAGGCGTCCCGCTGGATCATGGCTATACTGGAGATGTACTCCGGGGAAGCTCAAAGAAGGGAGAATTAGCCAGGATGAGCCTCTAGTCCTCTGCTGTTGGTCACATGTCCAGAAATGCAAAAAAAAAAATAGCCTCTCTGTTGTCTCACAACAAAGAGGCTATTTTTTTTTTTTTTTTTTTGCATTTTTGGACATGTGACCAACAGCAGAGGGCTAGAGGCTCATCTTGCCACTGTTTCCCTGCAGACAGGCTGAGATTTTTTCAAATTCTCTATGCTTATGTATGAGTGCTGCCAGCATTGCTGCAGAGGTTGCAGGGGTGGGGGTCAGCCTGTCAGTGTTCAGACCACACGCCGCACACAGCATTAAATTGGTCTGCATGGCTGTCGTCCCAGAAGGAAGCCTCTTCTAAAGATGATGCACAAGAAAGCCCGCAATCAGTTTGCTGAAGACAAGCAGACTAAGGACATGGATTACTGGAACCATGTCCTGTGGTCTGATGAGACCAAGATAAACGTATTTGGTTCAGATGGTGTCAAGTGTGTGTGGTGGCAACCAGGTGAGGAGTACAAAGATAAGTGTGTCTTGCCCACAGTCAAGCATGGTGATGGGAGTGTCATGGTCTGGGGCTGCATGAGGGCTACTGGTACTGGGGAGCTACAGTTCATTGAGGAAACCATTAATGCCAACATGTTCTGTGACATACTGAAGCAGATCATGATCCCCTCCCTTCGGAGACTGGGCCGCAGGGCATTATTCCAACAAGATAACGACCCCAAACACACCTCCGAGATGACCACTGCCTTGGTAAAGAAGCTGAGGGTAAAGGCGATGGACTGGTCAAGCATGTCTTCAGACCTAAACCCATTTGTGGGGCATCCTCAAACAGAAGGTGAAGAAGCGCAAGGTCGCTAACATTCACCAGCTTCGTGATGTCGTCATGGAGGAGTGGAAGAGGACTCCAGTGGCAACCTGTGAAGCTCTGGTGAAATCCATGCCCAAGAGGGTTAAGGCAGTGCTGGATAATAATGGTGGCCACACAAAATATTGACACTTTGGGCTCAGTTTGCCGGAGGTTTAGACATTAACCACGTGCCGACCACTACACTTCGATGTACGTCCAAAGTTTGGCGGCGGATATCGTTGTTATGGCAGCAGCTAGCTGCCATAACCCTGGTATCCCCGTTTTCGTGCGGTGGTCGGCTTTCAGATCAAAGTGGTCTCTGTGGCGGATTCACCACGAGATCACTTTTATCGGTGGCGGGAGAGGGGCACCCCCTCCCGTCGCGATCCGGTGCCCTCCGCCGCTTACCGGAGCCATCGGTAGCGGCGGAGGCGATTGCCTCTGTCTCCTTGTTGTGCCTGGAGACGAGTGAGGGGAAGATGGCGCCCACTCGTCTCCATGACCCTGCAGGGCGGAAGCGACGTCAAAACGTCACTTCCGCCCATACGTCTTAAAGGCACATTTTTTTCAATGTCATTTTTTTAAATTACTTTTTTTTTTTTTTTTATTGCATTTTAGTGTAAATATGAGATCTGAGGTCTTTTTGACCCCGATCTCATATTTAAGAGGTCCTGTCATGCTTTTTTCTATTACAAGGGATGTTTACATTCCTTGTAATAGGAATAAAAGTGACACATTTTTTTTTAAAACAGTGTAAAAATAAATGAAATCATGTATAATAAATAAGAAAAAAAAAAAATTAAAATTTTAAAACCCCCCGTCCCGACGAGCTCACGCGCAGAAACGAACGCATACGCGAGTAGCGCCGCATATGAAAATGGTGGTCAAACCACACATGTGAGGTATCGCCGCAATGGTTAGAGCGAGTGCAATAATTCTAGCCCTAGACCTCCTCTGTAACGCAAAACATGCAACCTGTAGAATTTTTTAAACATCGCACATGGAGATTTTTGAGGGTAAAAGTTTGACGCCATTCCACGAGCGGGCGCAATTTTGAAGCGTGACATGTTGGGTGTCAATTTACTCGGCGTAACATTATCTTTCACAATATAAAAAAAAATTGGGCTAACTTTACTGTTGTCTTATTTTTTTATTCAAAAAAGTGAATTTTTTCCAAAAAAAGCGCGCATGTAAGACCGCTGCGCAAATACGGTGTGAAAAAGAATTCTCTAGGGTGTTAGAAAAAAATATATATAATGTTTTGGGGTTCTAAGTAATTTTCTCGCAAAAAAACCTGTTTTAAACATGTAAACACCTAAATTCCAAAACGAGGCTAGTCCTTAAGTGGTTAATGGCTGTGTGTTGAGTTGTTTTGAGGGGACAGCAAATTTACACTGTTATACAAGCTTTACATTGTAGCAAAGTGTCATTTCTTCAATGTTGTCACATCAAAAGATAAAATAAAATATTTACAAAAATGTGAGGAGTGTACTCACTTTTATGAGAAACTTTATATGAATCATCAAGGGGGCATGAGGAGCCTGGCTGCATTGAAGGAGACAAATCAGATTCTTTTATGGACATAAACTCGGTGCCCAGCAATTTCTGTGGTCCACATCCCAACTGACACACAAGTTATCTCAGCCATCACTGCTTGGACCAGGGGAAAGTCTCTTCATCCAAATGTGTTCAGTCTGATATACCAAAAAAATGGGGGACATCCTGGCCTCCAGATCAACAACAAACTTCCTCAGTTTGTATCCATAACTAGTGATCCTCTAGCTCTGGCCTCTGATGCTCTAGTTATCCCCTGGTCTCAGTTCAGGTTTATTTATCCCTTTCTCTTCACTGAGCATTCTACCTTGCCTACTCCACATAATAGAGCAAGACGTTGATTCTTCCAACACCAAATTGGCCCAGAAGAACCTTGTACACAGACATACTCAGACTTTTTTCAGATGACCCCAGGCCCTGGCATAACTGTTGAAACTTAGGTCTTAAAAGATAGATGGTTTTCTGAGTCTGTGATTCCTACCTTGCCAAAAGCAAGAAAAACTACTTCCAGAAAGATTTTTTTTATCATACCTGAAAATCTTACTTCACCTACTGTGAGAGTAGTAAATTCCTACCCACAGATTACCCTCAGATTCTGGTCCTCCCAGAAACAGGTCTCCCGTACACACGATCCGACTTTTTGACAACAAACATGCAAATTAGTTGTTTTGGAGCAACATCCGACCGTGTGTACGCTCCATCGGACAAACTTTTCCTGTTTCCATCGGACTTTTGTTGGCTGTGCGAACGGACAAACTTTCCGGCAACAAAAGTCCGATGGAGCAAAGTCCGATTGTGTGTACACAAAAGCATCGGACTTTTGTACAAACTACAGTACGCGGCCGCGAGAATGTTTCCAGCGCGAACCCATCGTGCTGGTTCTTGGCGACAGGGTACTGTACATCTCGCGCTGGCTGCAATAGGAAAAACACATTTTTCCTATTTCGGCCAGCGCGAGAGGGGATTCCTCTCTGGGGACATACCAGGCCCTTGGGTCTGGTATGGATTTTAAGGGGAACCCCCTACGCCGAAATAAACGGCATGGGGGTCCCCCCAAATCCATACCAGACCCTTATCCAAGCACGCAGCCCGAGCGGTCAGGAAAGGGGGTGGGGACGAGCGATCCCCCCCTCCTGAGCTGTACCAGGCCGCATGCCCTCAACATGGGGGGTGAGTGCTTTGGGGAAGGGGGCGCCCTGCGGCCCCCCCACCCCAAAGCACCTTGTCCCCATGTTGATGAGGACAAGGGCCTCTTCCCGACAACTCTGGCCGTTGGTTGTCGGTGTCTGCGGGCGGGGGGCTTATCGGAATCCTGGAGCCCCCCTTAATAAGGGGGCTCCCAGATCCCGGGCCCCCCCACCCTATGTGAATGAGTAGGGGTACAGCGTACCCCTACCCATTCACCTAGGGAAAAAAAGTGTCAATAAATAAAACACACTACACAGGTTTTAAAATTAATTTATTAGGCAGCTCCGGGGTCTTCTTCTGACTTCGGGGGTCTTCCGACTTTGGGGGTCTTCTGCCGACTTCGGGGGTCTCTCAGGTCTCTTCTCCCTCTCTCCGGTGTCATCTCCGCACTCTCTGGTTCTTCTCCGGTGCCTTCTTCCTTCTGCCGGGCTCCTTCGCTATCTTCTGCTCTTTTGCCGCTCTTTTGCTAGTGGAGGAGCCCGGACATTTGGATCGTCTTCTTCCCTCTTCTCTTGTACATGACCATGCCCCCTTATGGCCTCACAGTCTCAGCATGCCCCGGGACTGTGACGTCATAGGAGGCGGGGTCACCGCCTATATAAGTCATAGCAGAGCGCACAGACAGCATTACAGCTGGAAAGAGCGTTGTGTCAACAACTCTTGAAGGGAAGAGGGAAGAAGAGCAGAAGATAGCGGAGGAGCCTGGCAGATGAAGAAGGCACCGGAGAAGAACCAGAGAGCACGGAGACGACACCAGAGAGAGGGAGAAGAGGCCTGAGAGACCCCCGAAGTCGGCAGAAGACCCCTGAAGACGGAAGAAGACCCCCGAAGTCAGAAGAAGACCCCGGAGCTGCCTAATAAATTAATTTTAAAACCTGTGTAGTGTGTTTTATTTATTGACACTTTTTTTCCTAGGTGAATGGGTAGGGGTACGCTGTACCCCATACTCATTCACCTAAGGGCCTGGTATGCCCCTGGAGAGGAACCCATGCCAGTTTTTTATTTAAAATTTGGCGTGGAGTTCCCCGTCAAGATTCATACCAAACACAGTGCCTGGCATTGGCGGGGATCCAAGTCGGATCCCCGCACCAAAAGGGTGGTGGTAAAGAGCTGAAAAACCACGTGATTTGGTGAAAGTTGGCTGGAAAAGTCCTGTCGTCTGTATGCAAGACAAACTTCTGGCCAACTCCCTTTGTACAAAAATCCAAGGGAAAGTTTGTACAAAGTCCTATCGTGTGTATGGGGCTTTAAGCAGAATCTAGCTCTCAGCAACTTGAAAGGAGAGGTTTCCACCTTATATGTCTTTTTCAAAAACCTTTATACAAGGTGTTTCTTGTATCAGGCAGCACCCATTGGTTTATTGGGACCTTAATTTGGTTTTCTCTGCCTTGCAGGAACCACCATTTGAACTCATCAGGGATATCCCTGTAAAAGTCGGTCTGGCTTTCTGCCCTTTGCATATCCCCAAGTATTTCAGGGCTGAAGTTTTTATACAAAATAAAAATGTTTCTTAGCACCAGGCTTCCCTTGCAAGGGTTTCAGCATCACACGGAATAGGAAACAAAACACAGCTTTCTGGCTCTTTGGTCCACATAGACCCTCTGTTTTAGCATAGACACCAACTTAACTTTTGTGTCTGTAAACACTTCTGCTGCTCTTTTGCAGCACAATTTGTCTCCTGAAGTGCAGCAAGGAGCCTTAATCCCCAGTAATTTCACACAAAAGGACTCATGTACAGCTGCATAATTGGTGGCAACTGGTCACCATGTAAAATGTAGATTTAGTGCTGGAGGTTTTATCCCACCCAAAACTCTACAAAGGCTCCATGACTATGACTAGAACTGAACAAACTGAGAAAAATGAATTGCTTGTTTTCTCCTTAGGAGACACACTCTGGAGCCCCTTAATACACAACATCAGTTTTTTCCTTCAACCCAGCGTGCTGAGCGAAAAAACAACCTCTGCAGCAGTTCTGGCAGCATTCACACATCCTTTTTCCCAAAGACAACCTCTGGATATGACGCTGAGCATGTGCACTCCACTTCTTTGGTCGACCATGGCAAGGTCTGTTCTGTGTGGAACCTGTTCTGTTAAACCGCTGTATGGTCAGCCTGTCAGTGCTCAGACCATACGCCGCACACTGCATCAAATTGATCTGCATGGCTATCGTCCCAGTAGGAAGCCTCTTCTAAGGATGCACAAGAAAGCCCGCAGTTTGCTGAGGACAAGCAGACTAAGGACATGGATTACTGGAACCGTGTCCTGTAGTCTGATGAGACCAAGATAAACTTATTTGGTTCAGATGGTGTCAAGCGTGTGTGGCGGCAACCAGGTGAGGAGTACAAAGACAAGTGTGTCTTGCCTACAGTCAAGCATGGTGGTGGAAGTGTCATGGTCTGGGGCTTCATGAATGCTGCCGGCACTGGGGAGCTACAGTTCATTGAGGGAACCATGAATGCCAACATGTACTTTGACATACTGAAGCAGAGCAAGAGCCCCTCCCTTCAGAGACTGGGCCGCAGGGCAGTATTCCAACATGATATTGACCCCAAACACACCTCCAAGACAACCACTGCCTTGCTAAAGAAGCTGAGGGTAAAGGTAATGAACTGGTCAAGCATGTCTCCAAATCTAAACCCTATTGAGCATCTGTGAGGCATCCTCAAATGGAAGGTGGAGGAGCGCAAGTTCTCTAACATCCACCAGCTCCGTGATGTCGTCATGGAGGAGTGGAAGAGGACTCCAGTGGCAACCTGTGAAGCTCTGGTGAACTCCATGCCCAAGAGGGCTAAGGCAGTGCTGAAAAATAATGGTGGCCCCACAAAATATTGACATTTGGGCCCAATTTGGACATTTTCACTTGGAGGGTGTACTCACTTTTGTTGCCAGCGGTTTAGACATTAATGGCTGGGTGTTGAGTTATTTTGAGGGGACAGCAAATGTACACTGTTATCCAAGCTGTACACTCACTACTTTACATTGTAGCAAAGTGTCATTTCTTCAGTGTTGTCACATGAAAAGATATAATAAAATATTTACAAAAATGTGAGGTGTGTACTCACTTTTGTGAGATACTGTTTTGTATGTAACAATAAAATCTCAAATTTTTACATACTTACTGTCGAGCATTGTATGACTTTCCCCCTTTTTTGTTGGCACCCCTAAAGTCCCGCCAAATAATCCCCTTTTTTGACATTCACTACAGGGATATTGGTGCCTCTCATTTGCCATTGCCACCCACCCATACTATCACTCTATGTATCTCAGGTGTTGTACCACACCGCTAAAACCTCCATGGTTGGGTGACATTGTCTTTTTATATTTATTTTTATTTTATTCCCATTTTGATCATTTATTATTTTTTATTTCCATGTTTTTTTTCCCTTTTTTTCATTTTTGAACAGTGTTATGTATAGAAGTATCAGAAAATTTAAATTAGTACTATCAAATATGTATGCCATGTGGCAACAATTATCATACGCATTCAATAGTGCGTAATTTAATGTACTAACCATGCACTACTGACGTATGACACTACTAAATATTAACAATCCAATACTTCTTATGAATTCATTGCTTTTTCAACAAAATCTTTATTTTATATTTCATTATTATTTTTTATTTTTTGTTTGTCTATTAAACCTTATTGGTTTTGTTCTTTCCCCCTCTTGATGTATTCCTTTGTGGTATCTGCCAACTGTTGGGTCCCATCGCATTCCCCTCCTCAATATGCCTAACCTGTTACCCCTCTCTGTTCTTCCACTCTCTTCACTCACATATCTATCAATTCACGCACTTTTTTTTTTATATTTCCACACTATACATATGTCCTTTAGTCATTTCTCCTTTCCAAATTTCATTCCCTTTTCAATTTGGCAACTACATCTTTCTAATTTTCATTTTTTTTTCTCTGTTTATATCCAATACTATTGAATTGAGTATTTCTGATATTTTTCTTTGATGCCTCCTTCTCCCCCGTGCTGCCTCTCGCTCTGTGTGTGGAGGATTGAGAGATGTACGCCCACTGATTGGGGCATGTCAGATCCTCTTGCGCTGTCTCTCCCCACCCTCGTATTCGCCGGCGGCCCTTGTGTGACGTCAGACGGAAATTACATGGCACTCACCTGCCTATATATAGTGCCTGTATACCACACTACATTGTTAGACATCCCAAAGGTTAGCCATGCTGGAAACTTGTTATACACAAGGTACAGTTCTATATGAAATCCCTTTTCCTTATCTCCTATTTTCTGGGTTATTACTATTACCATTCCCTAGATCCTAGTTTATTTATTTATTCAACTATCTATATATTTCTTTAACCGCTGCCGCCTGTGTTGGAAACTTCACCCCCCCATATCTGAGGGGGGCAGGTGATCTGCAGCAGGCTTCAGTCACCTTCATATATAAGATGACCTATCCATCTATTATATAAGTTTATAATATGAACTATGCTCTTTTTCTATCTCTTCTTGTATCTTAATTCATATAGCCTTGTCCTTTCAATAAATATTTTTTTCAAAAAATAAATTTTTTACCCTATAAATATCCTTTATACATCTCCCCAATAGACTTTGGTCTGCAAATCCTGGCACCTTTTGGCCCCTTCACATTTATTGTCTTTATGAATGTAAGTAACTTCACTTTCTTTGGATACATATTAACCATTCCACATTAGTCTTGGCTCAGTCTCATCACTTTTTATCTTTGATCTATGTCCGTTCTTTAGATTTCCAATTTTTTATTCACCTTTTCCCATACTCCCCAAACCCCCCCCCCCCCTTCACCCTGTATCCTCCCACCTCAACACCTACCTCCCCTCTTCCCCTTTCCATCCCCTCTTCCCCCTCTTATTATTTTTTGGCTAGATTTCAGCTGACAAGCTCATCTGGGCCTCTTCCAGCACATTTTAAGCGCACCATTCAGCGAGGATTTTCCTTGTTCCCAACATTGAGTCGCAGGTTTGAGTTCTGCATATGGGTGAGCCTTTGTCGATGGGCCTAGCAGTTGACAGTATACCCTATTGTACTTTTACGTCATTATATTACTTTATTATTCTGTATTACACTTCAAGTCAATGTAATGCTTGTACTTTGTTTCGTTATATGCAGTGACACATCTATTTTGCTTTTAAAACGTCCCCTCATGAGCCAAGAGTGGCGAAACATGTCGGGACAATCACTCCAACGCTACTACCGAGTGACTATATTTCACCATCTGTTTTAAATTTCTAGATGTATCCTTGCACATGTGTGCATAACCTATATAGGAATTTTAATTATGTTTTGTATGTAACAATAAAATCTCTAATTTTTTACATACTTACTGTTGAGCATTGTATGACTTTCCCCCTTTTTTGTTGGCACCCCTAAAGTCCCGCCAAATAATCCCCCTTTTTTGACACATCACTCTCTCATACTGGTCACTGGAAGTTCAACATGGCACCTCATTGCAAAAAACTCTCTGAGGATCTGAAATAAAGAATTAATGCTCTACATAAAGATGGCCCAGGCTATAAAAAAATTGCTAAGACCCTGAAACTGAGCTGCAGCACAGTGACCAAGACCATACAGTGGTTTAACGTTCCATTTAGAGCAGGCCTCACCATGGTCGACCAAAGAAGTTGCTCAGCGTCATATCCAGATGTTGTCTTTGGGAAATAGACGTATGAATGCTGCCAGCATTGCTGCAAAGGTTGAAGGGGTGGGGGATTAGCCTGTCAGTGCTCAGACCATACGCCACACACGGCATCAATTTGGTCTGCATGGCTGTCCTAGAAGGAAGCCTTTTCTGAAGATGATTCACAAGAAAAGATAGTATTGTGGGGTCAGGAGGGTACAAGAGTTGTTACCAGATGCAGAGTGGCGCAGGGAAACTGCTGTGGGCTATCTACATGTTCTGGCATTGATCCCTGCCAGCCCTCTACTCTCGTCTATTCAAGTGCCTTATATAGATCAGAGAGAAGGCGGGCCGGTGGGGATAATCTCATTACAAACAGGACATACGGAAATAGGGAGCTTGGGCATGGTCGTACAAGAGTCGGTGGGCCGGTGGGGATAATCTCATTACAAACAGGACATAGGGAAATAGGGAGCTTGGGCATGGTCGTACAAGAATCTGAACCCGCCTGGGATATTCAGGAGGCTTTTCCCGCTCGCAGCCACACGTTTGTAAGGGGTGGGGGCTGCCTCTGAAGGCTAGGATTGGCTGAGAATACGCCTGCGCCGCTCTGTAGAAAGTGCTGGGTTGGCCAGGCAGGGATGTCTTTGCGAGCTACCCGTCACCTTTCAGAGATCGACGTGTAGCTCACAATCAACTGGTTGCTGACCCCCGCCATAAGGGATAGAAAGGTAGTATTAAGTGCATTGGACTTTGTGTTGTTTATAGTGAGACTAGAGAGTTGGGCAAATTTGTGAATGGTGTCCAAATGGTTGTGGTTGTGAAAATGGATTGGTAATAAAAAGGAGAGCACCATCTACAAATAGGCAGAGTTTATGAGCTGGGCCTCCAATTCCAGGCCAGAGGTGTTGAGGTTTGGTGCGTATTATTTGGGCCAGGGGTTCAATCATGGGAAAGATGAGAAGGGGGGATAGTGGGCAGCCCTGTTTTGTTCCTCTCAAGATAGGAAACTGACTTAAATTTTGAATATGTGACAAAGGCTGTAGAAGAGAAATACAGGAAGGAAAACTCAGTTGATAAAAATGTGGACAAAAACCCAATACCCCAAGGATGTAAAATGGCCAAGGCTAGGAATCCAAAGCTTTTATGATGTTGAGGGGGAAGACACATGGTGGGGATTTCAAGCTGGTGTGCAATCCGAGTCAGTAATTTGATTCTCTGGACATTCCCAAGCACCAAGCCAGTGGCAATGAAGCCCACAAGGTCTTCTCCAATAAGGCTACTCATCACAGCACTTATTCTTATTATTCTTATTATTTATTATCTATATTGATAAGTGGGAGATACAGTATTTGTTAGGTTTAGGAATCATGCATATAGATGTCTTCAAGGACTATAGACCAAAGGAGCCATATTTTCTAATTACATTGAAGACCTCCAGCAGAAGAGGTTAGGCAGTCAGAGAATTTCTTATAGTAAGATGCAGCAAAAACCATTCAGTCCAGGTTTCTTGTTTGTCTTAAGGGCCCGAATGGCCTATTGGATCTTAAGGAACATGATGAGATTATTTGATTTTTTGTTTATTAAATTACAAAGTGACCTGCAGGAATTTTAAATTATTTGCAATAAAATTATGGTAACCATAAATATAACCTGTCCTCTAATGCTTATGTTTGCAGCAGAATTTATGGTTTTCTCATTTGTGTTGAAATGTCCGTGGTAAAGAAAATAATAAAAATGTTATCTTGTATCGGTGGGTAACTTCAGTCTGCTGACCAAAGGCAATGAAAGCTCTCTGCCTTAGTTTTATATGATAATTTGATGACTGCATAGCTTGAGAAAAACAAACCTCACAGAGAACAACTGTCCTGTAATGTGCTAATTTTTGATGAAGTTAAATCGTTTAATAAGAGCGCTTTTTTAATTTGATATGATGGTGTTGACGTCTTTGATTAACCACGTCATAAATGTGCACATTTATGACTGTTTCCCCAATATTTGTTAAATGGTTTGATATAATGCTGCATTTAAAATCATCTATTTTATCTTCCCTTTGTGCTATTTTCTTTGTATACATTGTTCAGGATTACTTCAAAGTCTTTACCATTGTAAGCTGTCTTTTGAAGTGAATCCTATTTGAAGATGGAACAATTTAATTTTTTATGCCTAGGACATTCAGGCATATTTAAAGTTAAGTCTGTGGCTGCTGTGTAAACAACTCCTGAAATAGAACTGGGCTTAATGGAAATCATGACATGCTACAATGCCCCATAAATTGTCATTGTCTTGCTCCCTTCTGTAATTAAATGTTCTGATCATGTCATTACACAAGCACAATACAAATATTTCTATCAGTGGCAGAGCTGAGTAAAACTGGTCCCTTGGCTAAAATTAAATCGACACCAAGCCCCTTCAAGCATGGAAGAGATTTTGGGGCAAGACATTGAAAAACTAGATTCTTATATTACTGTAGGTGCTTCTGTTATATTTTATTTCCTGTTTATCTTACAGCTAGAATGAGTATTTTGGTCATGTTATGGGTTTCTAGGCACTTCTGTATCCCAGTACATACAATGGGTATAGAAAAGAATCATCCCCTTTAAAATAATCACATTTTGTTGCCTTGCAACCTGAAATGAAAAAAGGCAGAGTTTTTGTTATATCCAGCTACATTTACTCAGTACAACTTATAACATCCAAGTGAAAGGTATAACACGAACAGAAAAATATAAAACATTCAAAAACAGAATCACTGTGTTGGAAAAAGGATAACCCCCTTGTGTCAGTATGTGGTTGAACCACCTTTTGCTTTAATTACAGCCTTTAGTCTGTTTGGATATGTCTCTACTAACTTTGCACATCTAGACTTTGCAATATTTGCCCACTCTTCTTTGCAGAACTGCTCAAATTCAGTTAAATTTGATGATAACCGTTTGCATAGTTGCAAACATTGTAAAAAAAATTTTAGGGACACTTTTTTGGCTGTAGGTGGAGTCTTCTTATAATTGGGGGGCGGGGCATTCATTTGTGGGCGTGGCACAGGGAACAGCAAAAATGTGGCATGCAAAATAGTGGGCGTGTCTTAAACGGTCATGGCTCAAAGGGGGTGTGGTTAGAGTCTGAGATGAATGAGGGATGAAGAGGGAAAGGGGGGGAGAGGGATGGAGGGACAGGAGCCCCAGATCCTACACAACAATGGAAATATGTGTAGTCTAGAAAGTTTAACAATCAGCAGATAAAGATACTCCCAACACCTGGTGTTAGCACTTCAATCATCCCGGCACCATGGTTGTTATGGTGTCAGGATGATTGAAGTGCATTATTTCTATTATTACATTGTAATATAAAATGAAATCATTCAACTCACCATAATGCTGAATCAGTGGGATCCCTGAGCGTGTCACCTGCCACGTCGCCTGCCACCAGCCATCCGTCCTTGCATCAGGTGCCCCCAGCAGAGTCGGTCCTTGCATCAGGTGCCCCCAGCGGAGCCCCCCTTACATCAGATGTCCCGAGCAGAGCCCCCCTTACATCAGATGTCCCAAGCGGAGCCCCCTTACATCAGATGTCCCCAGCGGAGCCCCCCTACATCAGGAGTCCCCAGCAGAGCCCCCTCACACCAGGAGTCCCCAGCGGAGCCCCCCTCACATCAGGAGTCCTCAGCGGAGCCCCCCTCAAATCAGGAGTCCCCAGCGGAGCCCGCCCTCACACCAGGAGTCCCCAGCGGAGCCCCCTTTCACACCAGGAGTCCCCAGCGGAGCCCCCCTCACATCAGGAGTCCCCAGCGGAGCCCCCCTCACATCAGGAGTCCTCAGCGGAGCCCCCCTCACATCAGGAGTCCCCAGCGGAGCCCCCTTTTACATCAGGAGTCCCCAGCGGAGCCCCCCCTCACATCAGGAGTCTCCAGCGGAGCCCCCCCTCACATCAGGAGTCTCCAGCGGAGCCCCCCTCACATCAGGAGTCCTCAGCGGAGCCCCCCCTCACATCAGGTGTCCCCAGCGGAGCCCCCTCACATCAGAAGTCCCCAGCGGAGCCCCCCCTCACAGCAGGAGTTCCCAGCGGAGCCCCCCTCACAGCAGGAGTCCCCAGCAGAGCCGCCCTCACACCAGGAGTCCCCAGTGGAGCCCCCCTTACATCAGGAGTCCCCAGCGGAGCCCCCCTCACATCAGGAGTCCCCAGTGGAGCCCCCCCTCACATCAGGAGTCTCCAGCGGAGCCCCCTCTCATCAGGAGTCCTCAGCGGAGCCCCCCTCACATCAGGAGTCCCCAGCGGAGCCCCCCTCACACCAGGAGTCCCCAGCGGAGCCCCCCTCACATCAGGAGTCCCCAGCGGAGCCCCCCTCACACCAGGAGTCCCCAGCGGAGCCCCCCTCACATCAGGAGCCCCTCTTCACATCAGGAGTCTCCAGCGGAGCCCCCCTAACATCAGGAGTCCCCAGTGGAGCCCCCCTCACATCAGGGTCCCCAGTGGAGCCCCCCCACATCAGGTGTCCCCAGTGGAGCCCCCTCTCACATCAGGGTCCCCATTGGAGCCCCCCTCACATCAGGTGTCCCCAGTGGAGCCCCCCTCACATCAGGAGTCCCCAGCGGAGCCCCCCTCACTCCAGGAGTCCCCAGCGGAGCCCCCTCACACCAGGAATCTCCAACAGAGCCCCCCTCACTCCAGGAGTCCCCAGCGGAGCCCCCCTCACATCAGGAGTCCCCAGCGGAGCCCCCCTCACATCAGGAGTCCCCAGCGGAGCCCTCCTCACATCAGGAGTCTCTAGCAGAGCCCCTCCTCAAATCAGGAGTCCTCAGAGGAGCCCCCCTCATATCATGAGTCCCCAGCGGAGCCCCCCCCCTCACTCCAGGAGTCCCCAGCGGAGCCCCCCTCACATCAGGAGTCCCCAGCAGAGCCCCTCCTCAAATCAGGAGTCCTCAGACGAGCCCCCCTCACACCAGGAGTCCCCAGCAGAGCCCCCCCTCACACCAGGAGTCCCCAGCGGAGCCCCCCTCACTCCAGGAGTCCCCAGGGGAGCCCCCTCACATCAGGAGTCCCCAGCGGAGCCTCCCTCACATCAGGTGTCCCCAGCGGAGCCCCCTCACATCAGGTGTCCCCAGTGGAGCCCCCCCTTACATCAGGAGTCCCCAGCGGAGCCCCCCTCACTCCAGGAGCCCCCAGTGGAGCCCCCTCACATCAGGTGTCCCCAGTGGAGCCCGCCCTTACATCAGGAGTCCCCAGCGGAGCCCCCCTCACTTCAGGAGTCCCCAGTGGAGCCCCCCTCACATCAGGGTCCCCAGTGGTGCCCTCCTCACATCAGGTGTCCCCAGTGGAGCCCCCCTCACATCAGGGTCCCCAGTGGAGCCCCCCTCACATCAGGTGTCCCCAGTGGAGCCCCCCTCACATCAGGGTCCCCAGTGGAGCCCCCCTCACATCAGGTGTCCCCAGAGGAGCCCCCCTCACATCATGAGTCCCCAGCGGAGCCCCCCCTCACTCCAGGAGTCCCCAGCGGAGCCCCCCTCACATCAGGAGTCCACAGCGGAGCCCCCCTCACATCAGGAGTCCCCAGCAGAGCCCCCCCCTCACACCAGGAGTCCCCAGTGGAGCCCCCCTCACTCCAGGAGTCCCCAGTGGAGCCCCCCTCACATCAGGTGTCCCCAGTGAAGCCCCCCTCACATCAGCTGTCCCCAGTGGAGCCCTCCTTACATCAGGGTCCCCAGTGGAGCCCCCTCACATCAGGTGTCCCCAGTGGAGCCCTCCTTACATCAGATGCCCCCAGCGGTGCCCCCCCTTACCTCAGGTGTCCTAGTCTCCTATCCGCCAGCTGCATGGTTAGAACCCCCCGCCCCTTTCCATAACAGACCGGCAGCGGGGCGGGGGTAGGCGGGGCGAGGCGGAGCAGGACGTAGGGTGGGCGACGCAGGAGCTCCGTCAACCCCCCCTAGCCGTCTTCCTGGTCTTCTTTAAAATGGGGGCTGGCAGAGACAATGTCTGTGCCGGTCGCGGACCTCTAGCGGCGGCAGGCGGCAGCGAAAATCCGCGAGGAACTGGATTTCTCAGGACATTTCCCGGGAAACAAAATCGGGAATGGAGTCTAAAATCCGGGAAATCCGGGACAGTTGGTAACTATGCGTTTGTGGACTGCAGTCTTCAAGTCATTCCACAGATTTTCAATGGGGTTTAAGTCTGAGCTCTGACTAGGCCATGCAAAGACATTCAACCTTTCCTCTTTCAACTACTGCATGGTCATTTTCACTGTGTGCTTTGGGTCATAGTCATGTTGGAAGGTAAACCATCTTCCCATTGACAACTTTCTGGCAGAGGGCAACAAAGAATGGCCCCATCCATTTTTCCTTCTATCCTGACAAGTACTCCAGTGCCTCCTGCAGAGAACCCCCCCCCCCATAACAGGATATTACCACCTACATGTTTTACTTTAGGGATGGTGTTTTTTAGCTGGTGAGCTGTATTGGATTTCTGCCAGACATATTGTTTGGTGTTGAGGCCAAATAATTCTATTTTAGTCTCATCTGACCATCACACCTTTCCACATGGCTTCAGAAGCTCAAGGTGCGTTTTGGCAAAGCTCAGTGGTGACTGCATGTGGCTTTTATTCCCAAAGATCTTTTGACAGTGCCTTGCCACCCATAGTTGATTGTTTGCTTCAGTTGCACTACCAGGGACTGAAATGCTCCAGGAAAGCTCTTTTCATGCTGAGCTAATCAAAATCACCACAGATGATCACAGCTGAAAGTCAAATAGCTTTGTGTGCCATCTATTTTTTTTTTTAAATTTCTGACATGTTAGTGTTATATCTTTCACTTGGATGTTATATGTTGTTATATGTTCAGGTAATAATGAGGATAAATGAGGCAATTCCACATTGCCACAACGAACATTGTGCAAGTCTGGCTTTGTTCTGAGAAGCTTAATTTTTATCCTTTTTTATTTATTTTATTTTTTTTTTTTTTTATAGGTCAGGTAAAAGCCTAAGCTGACTGGGATAGCACAGTATATAGAAGCAGTACAGATTAGAGATGTTTAGCTCCACCAAATGTAACGTTTTTTTACTGGTTTTATTACTAAAACAGTTGGAAGTTTTTACACTTTACAATCTAGCATGTGCTGGCCGGGTAGCCGGAACTATAATTGTAGTGTCAGGAATTACAGCATTTATTTATCCATCTGCGCCCAAAAAAAAAAAATCCCTCTCTGTGTGTACTTTCTTGCTGTTTACATCAAGAAATGTAATGCTGCGTACACACGACCGGACTTTCCGTCAGAATAGACTCCGACAGTCTTTCCGCCGGAGTTCCGCTGAAACGGACTTGCCTATACACGATCACACCAAAGTCTGATCGTTTAGAACGCAATGACATATGACGGGACTAGAAAAAGGAAGTTCAAAAGCCAGTAGCCAATAGCTGCCCTTGCATTGTTTTTGGTCTGTCGGAATAGCATACAGACGAGCGGTTTTCCCGATAGGAACTGATTCAGTAGGATTTGAAACATGTTCTATTTCTAGGTCCTTCAGAATTTTAGAAAGCCCACGTCCGATGAAGCCCACACACATGATTCCATCAGACCTTTTCTGCCGGAAAGTCCGGTCGTGTGTACGCGGAATAAGAGCAATGATTGCAAAATATATTGTGATTTTTTTTTCCTGCATGGCCAGGTGGAATGTAATTTTTCTTTGACTATAATTACATTTACAGTCATCTGTCCACTGTGATCACATTTTTGTGCTCACTGTGCTTATACACATAGACCTCCTCAACTGTTATGTGCTGGATGGGTAGCTTAGATCAGGAACAAAAGAACAGTCTACTTGTGTTTATAAGTTTTCGTCTTTGTCCACTTGAACTGTCAGAAGTTATGCGATATGAATACTGTCTCCTGCATGTCTCGCAGCTCAGCTGATTTCTCTTTAGGTGTTAATATGATACCACTAGAGAAAGATGGGCCATGAAGTTCACACAGCCTCTTGCAGAACCACTTCTAATCACAGCTATAGTGACAAGAGAGCTCCATCTGCCCAAACTGCACATAGGCCCTCTTAATTGAAACTGATCTGATTCCCAGAACAATTGGTGCCTCTGTTGAGCATATCTCATAATAATGGAAGATAAAGGGGCACCATGCAGTATCTCTCTGTCTTTATGCTTCATGGCTTCCGCTAATATTACCCATGTCCGCTAGAGGCTGATATGGGTATTCTGTAGAATAAAAAGAATGAAGACTTCAATTCAATCACCTAGAAAAATAAGAAAAAGGAAGCGGGTACAGATAAGAAACACTCATCATTTTGTCATTTCAGTTTGTGTGGTGGTCTGTTTAAAAAAAAAAAGTCAAATTCAGCAATATAGTGGTGTTATTATATACTTCTTTCAGCCAAGGCTAAGCATTGTTCAGCATTTGAGGATTCAGGTGAAACTGATATTTTAGTCTCAGTGTTTAGTCAGATTAAGCCAAAAGACATTTTAAAGTACACCTGGCTCCAGAACAAGCATCACCGACAAAATAAAGATGTGTATAAAACATCCAGAGACCTCATCTTTCATTCATTTTTTTTGTAACGTTACCAGAAGCTGCAGTAATTAACCCCAGATTTTTTAAGTATATGTAAACCCTCACCTTGTAAAACAACCCATTCAGCTTAAAATACAAATGAAAGGCGAAACATTTGTGTACTGTATATAGATAAAAAAAAAAAAAAAACGTTTATATACATTGTTTTTCTTTTTTTTATAAATTATCACATACCCTCTGTTCTCAGCTGCATAAGGAGCTTAGAGAGCTAAGGGAGGAGAAACAGCATCACACTGGTCTTCCCAGTGAATGGCTGCACAGGGGTTGGGGGGGGGGGCATGTCAGCAGAAGCCTGACCATTGGAGGAGAGCAGGCTGAGTTCCCAGCACAGCCAAAAAACTGACCACACTGTGCTTTCATGCCTGGTATGGTCACTTTGAAATAGGAAAGCAGAAAGAGTACCAGGTATTTCACACAAAAGGAATGTTTTTCATAGTTTTTGTTATAAAACTTTGTAAATTAATGTTCTTCATAAATGTAGACCAAAATGTACTCTGCTACATTTCCTTGGTGAAAAAAATAGGTGTGTATTATTTAGTCTGTTTGAAAGTTATAGTCTACAAGCTATGGTATCTATATTTGAAAATTGATCAATCCTGATGTACTGACTGCCTATCTAATTTCTTAAGGTCCTAAAAGTACACATATCCCCCAAATGACCCCTTTTTGGAAAGTAGACAGTCCAAGGTATTTAATAAGGGGCATTGTGAATTTTGTGGCATTGTAATTTTTTTGTCACTTTGTTTTGGAAAATAATTATTCCTCACACACAGCATTGGCATACTTACAATTACACCCCAAAATAAATTCTGCTACTCCTCCTGAGTATGGGGATACCACATGTGTGAGACTTTTTCACAGCCTAGACGCATAGAGGGGCCCAAAATCCAAAGAGTACCTTTGGGCTTTCAAGGAGCATAAATTGCACATCTAATTTCCTGACTACTTATCAAAATTCTTGAATCCCTGTGCCAGGACAGGAGAAACACCCACAAAATGACCACATTTTGGAAAACAAACACCCCAAGGTATTTTTTTAATTTGTCAATTAATAAGATTTTTCTAACACAACTTTGGCATACTTAGAATTACACCCTAGAACACATTCCGCAACTACTTCTGAATATGGCGATACTACGTGTGAGACTTTTTCACACCCTATCCACATAGAGAGACCCAGAGAGGCTTTCTAAGCACACAAAACATCTAATTTCCTGACTCCCTTTTACATTTTTGCCAAAAGTTTTTAGAAAATGCAAAATGAAATTTATTTATTTTTTTTTTAAAAAGTTGTCAGTTAATAGGATATGTCTAACACCAGTATAGGCATACTTAGAATCACACCTCAAAACACACTCTGCTACTCCTCCTGAGTATTGGGATACCACGTGTGTGAGACTTTTTCACAGCCTAGCCACCTAAAGGGGCCCAAACTCCAAGGGCCGCCTTCAGATTTTCCAGGTGCATAGGTTTCCTGAGTACCTATCACAAAGGGTAAACAAAACAGTTCCATGGTTCCAGAAGTGCAGTTGTCTGAAGAGGATGGTTATGAATGGTGATTCAAAGGAACGTAGTCAATTGAAGGTGCGGGTGGGTCAATTAAGGTGGCAGGCAGAGATTTGGTCAGCAAATAGGCAAAGGATTGGTCCAGAGAGCAGACAGTCGTGGTCAATAAACAGGCCAGGGTCAGTACAGGGGGCAGGCAGAGGCAACACTGCACTGGTGTGGTGGTGATAAGGAACACTGTTGCTGGCATACAGTGGTCTAGTGGCATTGTGACTAGTGTGGCAGTGAAAAGGAACACTGTTGCTGGCATACACTGGTCTAGTGACACTGCGACGGGTGTGGCAATGATCAGAAAAACTGTTGCTGGCTGCACTGGTCTGATGTGCCAGCAATCAGGAACACTGTTTCAAGCTACACTGGTGTGGCAGTGATTGGAGACACTGTGACTGCACTAGTCATGTCTTCATATTCTAATTTGTATGTACAGTATTCTGACAAACAACTGTCTACCTATTTAGAGAATGTCTTCTTCCCTTCCTAGGCTTAAGAAGATTAACTCACTACTGGGGATGAGCTTTCTGTTCAGGTCGAACATGAGTTCGATTCTAACACTGGCTGTTTGCCCAACCGAACATTATGGGCTGTTCGCGCCAAATTCAAGTAGCGCGTAACGGCCCATAATGCACTGCGGGAGCGCAGTGCATTGCTGTATGATGATTAGCCAGAGCATGCACCATGACCTGCATGCTTTGACCAATCACAGCGCCCTCAGCTAAGAGAGCCATAATTGGCCAAAGGCAGGGTGCCTTTTGCCAATCATGGCTCAGGGGGACTAAGTCCACGCCCCACACTATATAAGGCGGCCTGCACGTCGGCCTCGTGTAGTGTGTCGTTGGCCTGGACAGAGAGAGAGTGCCATTTAGATTGAGCAGGCGGGCAGGCAGATTATTCAGTTAGCTGCAGTGTATTTAATATGTATATACAGTCAGTCTCGTATATATCCACTGTATCCAGTTTAGCTAGATCTGACTGCAGTCCGTTCCTGGTGTACTGTTTCTAATATTCTTCAGGCAGGCAGGTGATTCAGTTAGCTGCAGTTAGGGATGAGCCGAACACCCCTTGATTCGGTTCGCATCAGAACATTCGAACGGACAAAAATTTGTGCAAACTTTCGAACCCCGTTAAAGCCTATGGGACTCGAACGTGAGAAATCAAAAGTGCGAATTTTAAAGGCCAATATGCAAGTTATTGTCCTAAAAAGGGTTTGGGGACCCGGGTCCTGCCCCAGGAGACATGTATCAATGCAAAAAAATTTTTTAAAAACTACCATTTTTTCGGGAGCAGTGATTTTAATGATGCTTAAAGTGAAAAAATAAAAGTGAAATATTCCTTTAAATATCGTGCCTGGGGGGTGTCTATAGTATGCCTGTAAAGTGGCGCGTGTTTCCTGTGTTTAGAACAGTCCCTGCTCAAAATGACATTTCTAAAGGAAAAAAAGTCATTTAAAACTGCTTGCGGCTTTAATGTCATGTCTGGTCCCAGCAAGATGGATGAAAATCATTGAGAAACCCCTGCCCCAGCCCATTACCAGCCCTTTTGGGTCTTGTATGGATACTAAGGGGAACCCCACACCCAAATAAAAAAAAGGAAAGGTGTTGGGCCCCCAGGCCCTATATACTCTGAACAGCAGTATACAGGCGGTGCAAACAAGACAGGGACTGTAGGTTTGTTCTTAAGTAGAATCTGTTTGTAATTTTGAACTGATACATTCTTTACGTGTAGCTCCAGCCAAAAAATCTATTTTTAAGCTTTTTGGAAAACATAGGGAAGGATTATCACCCCTGTAACATTTGTTTTGCTGCCTGTGCACCTGTTTTCATTTCACCTCACTTTCTGTCCCAATGACAATTAGATTTTGAAAATTTGGGGTTTTTAGTGAAACAAGGAACTCTTACAGGAGAGAAATATATAACAAGGTATGTGGCGCCTTCTTTCCAGTTCTTTGTTTTTTGTGGTTTTGCCCATTAATATTCCCTTAGGTTTGTCTTACAGGAGAGAATTTCCCTTCCTAGGGGTAGATTTCCTCTCACTTCCTGTTGTCTCCTTCCGTTTGCAAGTAGGAGTCGTTTGTAAGTTGGACGTTTGAAAGTAGGGGCCTGCCCTATATACTCTGCAGAAATTTGGGCCTTAGGTGTTGGTGTTGCCACAACACTGTAAGCCCTCACAGTTACTCTTGGTGGGCGCAGGAACGGGCCCTGCTGTTAAATATTAGATCAAGAATTGTAATTACACGCCCCTGTTAAACAGAAAAATTGGGCCTTGGGCACTGGTGCCAAAACACTACAACCTCTCACAGATACTCTAGTTGGAGCGCAGGAATGAGCCCTGCTGCAAAGTATTGCATCAGAAATTGTAATTACACGCCCCTGTTAAACAGGGGCAGAAAAGTTGGGCCTTGGGCACTGGTGCTGGTGTCAAAACACTGCAACCCCTCACAGATACTCTAGTTGGAGCGCAGGAATGAGCCCTGCTGCAAAGTATTGCATCAAAAATTGTAATTACACGCTCCTGTTAAACAGGGGCAGAAAAATTGGGCCTTAGCCACTGGTGGCGGTGCCCAGAACCAAAAATGTTCTTACAAGCTATCAGCATGAACATTGAGGAGGAACAGTATTGTCACTCAGCATTAGGGATGAGCCGAAAACCCCCCTGTTCGGTTTGCACCAGAACATGCGAACAGGCAATAAATTAGTTCGAACACGCGAACACCGCTAAAGCCTATGGGACTCGAACATGAATAATCAAAAGTGCTAATTTTAAAGGCTTATATGCAAGTTATTGTCATAAAAAGTGTTTGGGGACCTGGGCCCTGCCCCAGGGGACATGTATCAATGCAAAAAAAAGTTTTAAAAACGGCAGTTTTTTCGGGAGCAGTAGTTTTAATAATGCTTAAAGTGAAACAATAAAAGTGTAATATTCCTTTAAATTTCGTACCTGGGGGGTGTCTATAGTATGCCTGTAAAGGGGTGCATGTTTCCCGTGTTTAGAACAGTCTGACAGCAAAATGACATTTCAAAGGAAAAAAAGTAATTTAAAACTACTCGCGGCTATTAATGAATTGTCGGTCTGACAATACAAATAAAAGTTAATTGATAAAAACGGCATGGGATTTCCCCACAGGGGAACCCCGAACCAAAATTTAATAAAAAATGGTGTGGGGGTCCCCCTCAAAATCCATACCAGACCCTTCAGGTCTGGTATGGATTTTAAGGGGAACCCCGCGCTAATTTTTTTTTAAAAATGGCATGGGGTCCCCCCAAAATCCATACCAGACCCTTATCCGAGCATGCAACCTGGCAGGCCCCCCTCCTGAACCGTACCAGGCCACATGCCCTCAACATTGGGAGGGTGCTTTGGAGTAGCGGCCCCCCAAAGCACCTTGTCCCCATGTTGATGAGGACAAGGGTCTCATCCCCACATCCCTTGGCTGGTGGTTGTGGGGGTCTATGGGCGGGGGGCTTATCGGAATCTGGAAGCCCCCTTTAACAAGGGGACCCCCAGATCCCGACCCCCCTGTGTGAAATGGTAATGGGGTACAAAAGTACCCCTACCATTTCGCAGAAAAAGTGTCAAAAAATTTAAAAATGACAAGAGAGTTTTTGACAATTCCTTTATTTAAAGTCTTCTTCTTTCCAACTTCTTCGGGTCTTCTTCCTTCTTCCTCTGGTTCTTCCTCCGATCCTCTGCTTCTTGCTCCGGTGTTCTCATCCAGCATCTTCCTCCACGGCGTCTTCTTCCCCGCTTCGTTCTTGGGCCGCTCCGCATCCATTGGAGGTTCCCGCTGTGTGACGCTTCTCTTCTTTTGACACTTCTTAAATAACAGAGGGTGGGGCCACCTGGTGACCCCGCCCCCTCTGACGTCACGGGGAAAGCCATAGGGAAGTCCCCGTCAAGTCCCCGTGCGTCAGAGGGGGGCGGGGTCACCGGGTGGCCCCGCCCTCCGTTATTTAAGAAGTGTCAGAAGAAGAGAAGCGTCACGCAGTGGGAGCCTCCAATGGATGCGGAGCGGCCCAAGAATGAAGCGGGGAAGAAGACGCCGCGGAGGAAGATGCAGGACGGTTACAAAGCCTCCAGCAGCACTGAATGTGCATTCCGAAAGAACACTAGATGCAGGACAGGCCAGTAGCTCAATTGCATACTGTGCAAGCTCTGGCCAGTGATCCATCCTCAAGACTCAATAACCCAGAGGATTTTCGGTGGGAAAGGTGTCCAAGTATGATCTTGCCCCTAGGTATTCCTGCACCATGTGACTCAGATGCTGGCGATGGTTGTTGGAACCGATCATACCTTGGGGCTGTGGACTAAAAAATTGTCTGAATGATCAAGAAGGGTTGCCAGCCAGTAATGATCCCTCTCCTTGATACCACGAATATGAGGATCCTTCCGCAGGCTTTGCAGGATCAGGGAGCCCATGCAGCGTAGGTTTGCTGAGGCATTCGTTCCAGAGTCCTCTGGGTCTCTAAGGACGACATGATCCGCAGCCACCTCCTCCCAGCCACGTACAAGTCCATGGGTTTCTTCGGACTGTAAATGATCCCTTGAAGACTGCTGCTGATGCTGAGTGCTAGGCCCCACCTCCATGCTGACACAATCCTCCTCCTCTTCCTAAGTGATCGGCAGGCACACAGGAACACTCTCTGGATAAAGGGGGCCTTGAGAGGTAAGGAATTCCTCCTCTTTATGCCTCTGTTCTGCCTCAAGTGCCCTGTCCATTACTCCACGCAGCGTGTGCTCCAACAGGTGGACAAGAGGGACAGTGTCAATGATGCATGCACTGTCACTGCTCACCATCCTCGTGGCCTCCTCAAATGGTGATAGGACAGTGCATGCATCCCTGATCATGGCCCACTGGGGAAAAAAAAACAAGCTCCCCTGACCCAGGTGCCAAAGTCGCATAGGTACTCATTGATGGCCCTCGCCAACGTTGAGTTGCACCTGGTGGGCATGTCACTGATTAGGCGGTTCTTGGGCAGGTTAAATTCCTCTTGGAGGTCAGCCAGCCGAGCACTGGCATTATATGACTGGCGGAAATGCACACAGACTTGGCCTGCCTCAGGACATCCTGTAAGCCCGGGTACCTGCCCAAGAACCGCTGCACCACCAAGTTAAGGACGTGAGCCAAACAGGGCACATGGGTCAGTTGTCCCTGTCGGAGGGCGGAGAGGAGGTTGGTGCCATTGTCGCAAACCACCGTACCTGGCTTAAGCTGGCGTGGCGTCAACCACCTCTGAGCCTGCCCCTGCAGAGCTGACAGAATCTCTGCCCAGTGTGGCTCCTGTCCCCCCAAGCACACCAGCTCAAGCACCGCATGGCATCTTTTTGCCTGCGTGCTTGCGTAGCCCCTTGAACGCCTACGGAGCACCGCTGGTTCCGAGGACAAATCAGCACAGGAAGAGGCCATGGAGGAAGAAGAAGAGGAGGGGGTGCAGGAGAGAGGTGTGGCAGAATCACCACTAGTA
Organism: Lithobates septentrionalis; assembly: GCA_037952835.1. NCBI lineage: Eukaryota > Metazoa > Chordata > Amphibia > Anura > Ranidae > Lithobates > Lithobates septentrionalis. The sequence continues at coordinate 300,593 of JBBDGP010001282.1, read as the reverse complement.
GAATTTTGGAGGCGTGGTGGCGGAACAACCTCCAACACTACTGCACCCTGTCCTGCATCCTTCCCAGCTGCCAGAAGAGTCACCCAGTGCGCGGTGAAAGATAGGTAGCGTCCCTGTCCATGCCTGCTGGACCATGAGTCAGTGGTAATATGCACCTTACCGCTGACTGCCGGTAGGGAGCCGGAATCGCCTTCTGTGAAAAAAAGTGGCTTTTGGGAACCTGCCACTGAGGTACCGCACATTCCACAAACTGACGGAAGGGGGCAGAGTCTACCAACTGAAAAGGCAGCAGTTGAAGTGCTAGCAATTTAGCCAAGCTAGCATTCAACCGCTGGGCATGTGGATGGCTGGGAGCGAACTTCTTTCACCGGTGGAGCAACTGGGGTAGGGAAATCTGCCTGCTAGAATCGGACGTTGGTGTAGCGATAGCAGATTTCCCGCAAGTACTTGGCAGTGGCACACCTAATTCTACACCTTCATTCCTCTCAGTGCAGGTTTCTGAGAGGACTGAGGGTATAGTGGGGTTGAAGATCCCAGCTGATGAGGAAGAGCAAGGAGAGGTCCGCCTTGTTCTTTGGTATGGGTGTTTTAAGTAGTGTTGCCAACGGGCTGCATGGAAGCTCGACATATGTCTGATTAAGCATGTGGTGCCCAAGCGCTTGCTGTCTAGTCCACACTTGATACGCTTCAGACATATGTTGCAAATAGCAACAGTGCGATCTGCTGCACACGTCTCAAAAAAGGCCCACACCGAAAAACTTTTGGAATAACGCGCGGAGTCACCAGCGCCCTGCACTTGCGGAGCTCTGCGATGTGATGCAGTCGGTTGGCTGCCCTTAAGCTGGCCCCTGGAAGGCATCCTGCCTCGTTGGAGATGTGCCTCCTCCTCCTCCGCCTCCTCCCTCCTATCAGGCACCCACGTAGAGTCAGTGAGCTCATCATCCCCTCCCTGCTCGTCACTGGAGCAAACCTGGCAGTATGCTGCAGCTGGGGGAACATGACTGCCAGTTTGTTGTCCTTCTTGGGCAACCCCTCTCTCTGGGCTCACTTTACTGCCTTCCTTAAAGCTGGGTACCATCATCGGAGCCTTCAAAACGCTGCGCATCCTCCTGCAGCATGTACCCAACACTGTGGTCGAACAGTTAGGGGGACTCCTCTGGTGGGGCTAGGGAAGGAGTAACTGAGGATGACCTTGAGTCCAAGGAATAGGCCGCTTTGGCACCTGCATTGGCAGCCAAGGTAGCCTGGGTGACAGAGGATGAGGAGGATGAGGACGGCTTGGTCATCCACTCTACCTACTCTTCGGTGGCTCAACACGGGCAGCTGCCGGGAGAAAGGACAAGCATGCCCTACGGCCACGTGCTGATGAGGAATCACTGTGTACACTACCAGCACTGTTGCCTCTAGACACAGAGCCTGCTTGTCCTCTTTTATTGGCCTGTGACTGTCTGCCTCTCCTTGTTGGCCTTCCAGACATACTGTATTTGATGTATTGGAATAGGTACACAAGGAATGGCCTGCAGTGAGATGTAGCTGCACAAAGCTGGGATGTATATATATATACTGATTATATTGCAGCTAGCTGAATCGCCTGCCTGCCTGTAGTATTATTAGAAAGAGAAGACCAGCAATTGGCTGCAGCTAGCTTTAGTTGCACACTGTGCACAGGATACAGTACACTGACTGAAACTAATGCAGCTGCCTGCCTGTAAGTATATCAGGAAGAGAACACCAGCAATTGTTTGCAGTTAGCTTTAGTTGCACACTGTGCACAGGATACAGTACACTGACTGAAAATACTGCAGCTGCCTGCCTGATAGTATATTAGGAAGAGAACACCAGCAATTGGCTGCAGTTAGCTTTAGTTTCACACTGTGCACAGGATACAGTACAATGACTGAAAATACTGCAGCTGCCTGCCTGTAAGTATATTAGGAAGAGAATAACAGGAACTAATCTAGCTAAACTGAATACAGTGTGTGTATATATATATATATATATATATATATATATATATATATATATATATATATATATATATATACACACACACACAACACCTGGGATGCATATATATACACAATACACTGACTGAAAATACTGCAGCTGCCTGCCTGTAAGTATATTAGGAAGAGAATAACAGGAACGGATCTAGCTGAACTGAATACAGTGTATATATATAAATATATATATATATATATAGATATATATATATATATATATATATATCTATATATATATATATATAAAACACCTGAGATGCATATATATATACACACAATACACTGACTGTAGCTAACTGACTCGCCTGCCTGCTCTATCTAACTCAAATGAAATGACACTGTCTCTCTCTCAGCACGCCGGAACACACTACACAGGGCCGACGTGCAGGCGGCCTTATATAGCGTGGTGCGTGTACTAAATCCCCTGAGGCATAATTGGCCAAAGCCACCCTGCCTTTGGCCAATTATGGCTCTCCGTTCTTACTGTGCTGTGATTGGCCAAAGCATGCGGGTCATAGTGCATGCTTGGCCAATCATCAGCCAGCAATGCAATGCGATGCCGCAGTGAATTATGGGCCGTGACGCGCCACCCGAACTTGGTGCGAACGGCCCATAATGTTCGCAATTTGACGAACGGGGGAATGGCCGATGTTCGAGTCGAACTTACAATCGACTCGAACTCGAAGCTCATCCCTAGCTGCAGTGTATTTAATATATATATATACAGCTCTCGTGTGTGTGTGATATATATATATATATATCCAGTGTATCCAGTTTAGCTATATCTGACTGCAGGCCGTTCCTGGTGTACTGTTTCTAATATACTTCAGGCGGTGTACACAGTATACAGCGCTGTGCACTCATAGTGCAGTTGCTCATACATTTCTGGTGGTCAATACAGTACACCCATAGCTGTTATTAAACTTATGTTGGTGTACACAGTACCGTGCAGTTGCTACTACTTTCCTGGTGGTGTACACAATACATACAGTGCCCCCATAGTTGTTATTAAACTTCTGTTGGTGTACACATTACCGTGCACCCCTAGTGCAGTTGCTATACCTCCCAACTGGGAAACACTTTTTCATAGATAAAAAGTTCATTTTCTATACACCTATATAGATCAGACCAAAATGAGGGACAAATTAGGAGGAATGAGGGACAGAGGGACATTGCTCCAAATCAGAGACAGTCCCTCGAAATCAGGGACAGTTGGGAGCTATGAGTTGCTACTACTTTCCTGGTGGTCTACACAATACATACAGTGTACCCATAGTTGTTATTATACTTCTGTTGGTGTACACAGTACCGTGCACCCCTAGTGCAGTTGCTACTACTTTCCTGGTGGTGTACACAATACATACAGTGCACCCATAGTTTTATTATTACTTCTGTTGGTGTACACAGTACCGTGCACCCCCTAGTGCAGTTGCTACTACTTTCCTGGTGGTGTACACAGTACACAATACAGTGTAGTGTTTTTTTGCTAAACACAATTTATAGCATGTCCGGAAGGCCACCAAGGAGAGGCTCTGTGTCTACAGTTGACAGTGCTGGTCGTGGACACGTTGCATCCTCAGCACGTGGCCGTGGGGCACACTTGTCCTTTTTTCCTGCAGCTGGCTGTGTTATTGAGCCACAACATGCAGAAGAGATGGTGGAATGGATAACAAAGCTGTCCTCATCCTCCTCATCCTCTGTCACTCAGGCTCAGAGTAATTTGCTTGCCAATGCAGCTGCCAAAGCGGCCTATTCCATCGGCTCCATGTCAACAGTCACTCCTTCCCTAGCCCCACCATCATGCACGATGGAGTCCCCAGAACTGTTCGACCACAGTGTCGGGTACATGCTGCAGGAGGATGCGCAGCGATTTGAAGGCTCCGATGATGGTACCCGGGTTAAGGAAGGGAGTAATGTCAGCCTAGAGAGAGGGGGTGCCCAAGAAGGTCAAGAAAACTGGAAGTCTTGTTCCCCCAGCTACAGCATACTGTCAAGTTTGCTCCAGTGATGAGGAGGGAGGGGATGATGAAGTCACTGACTCAACTTGGGTGCCTGATAGAAGAGAGGAGGAGGCACATCTCCAACGAGGTAGGATGCCCTCCAGGGGGCAGCTTAAGGGCAGCCACCCTATTGCATCACACCGCAGAGCTAAGCAGGTGCAGGGTGCTGCTGACTCCCCGCATATTTAGAAAAGTTCTTATGTGTGGGCCTTTTTTGACACGTGTGCAGCAACATATGTCTGAAGCATATCAAGCATGGCCAAAACAGCAGCCGCTTTGGCACCACATGCTTGACCAGATATATGAAGACCTCCCATGCAGTCCATTGGTAACAGCACCTAAAAGACCCACATCAAAGAACAAGGCGGACCTCTCCTTGCTCCTTATCAGCTGGGATCTCCAACCCCACTATACCTCCAGCCCTCTCAGAAACCTGCACTGAGAGGAATGAAGGTATAGAAATAGGTGTCCCAAGTACTTGCGGCCAATCTGCTAGCGGTACACCAACATCGGATTTTAGCAGGCAAATTTCCTAACCCCAGTTGCTAAACCGTCAAAAGAAATTTGGTCCCAGCCATCCGCATGCTCAGTGTCTGAATGCTAGCTTGGCCAAATTGCTAGCACTGCAACTGCTGCCTTTTCAGCTGGTAAACTCTGCCCCCTTTCGTGAATTTGTGGAATGTGCAGTACCTCAATGGCAGGTTCTCAAACGCCATTTCTTTTCACGGAAGGCCATTCTGCCTCTCTACCAGCATGTGTCTTGGCCTCGTTGGAAAGGACGGTCAGCAGTAAGGTGCATATTACTGCTGACTCATGGTCCAGCAGGCATGGACAGGGACGTTACCTTTCTTTCACGGCGCATTGGGTAACTCTTCTGGCAGCTGGAAAGGATGCAGGAAAGAGTTCAGTATTGTTGGAGCTTGGCCCGCCACCACGCCTCCAAAATGCTAGTGGTGATTCTGCCACAGCTCTCTCCTCCACCCCTCCTCTTCTTCTTCCTCTATGGCCTCTTCCTCTGCAGATTTCTCCTCTGAACCAGCGGTGCTTCATAGCCGTTCAAGGGGCTATGCAAGCACTCAGGCAAAAAGATGCCATGCGGTGCTTGAGTTGGTCTCCTTAGGGGACAGGAGCCACACTGGGGCAGAGATTCTGTCAGCTCTGCAGGGGCAGGCTCAGAGGTGGTTGACGCCAGCTTCAGCCAGGAATGGTTGTATGTGACAATGGCACCAACCTCCTTTCCGCCCTCCGACAGGGACACTTTATCCATGTTCCCTGTTTGGCTCACGTCCTGAATTTGGTGGTGCAGCGGTTCTTGAGCAGGTACCCGGGCTTACAGGATCTCCTGAGGCAGGCCAGGAAAGTCTGTGGTTATTTCTGCCGGTCATATAATGCCAGTGCTTGGCTGGCTGACATTCAAAGAGAATACAACCTGCCCAAGAACCGCCTCATTTGTGACATGCCCACCAGGTGCAACTCAACGTTGGCAATGCTGCAGCGGCTGCACATGCAGCAGAGGGCCATCAATGAGTACCTGTGTGAGTATGGCACCAGGACAGGGTCAGGGGAGCTTGGTTTTTTTTTGCCACGCCAGTGGCTACTGATCAAGGATGCATGCACTGTCCTGTCACCATTTGAGGAGGCCACAAGGATGGTGAGCAGTGACAGTGCATGCATCAGTGATACCGTCCCTCTTGCCTTCCTGTTGAAGCACACGCTTTGTGGAATAATGGACAGGGCACTTGAGGCAGAACAGCGGGAGGTAGAGGAGGACTTCCTTACCTCTCAAGGCTCCCTTTATCCAGATACTAGTATTCCTGCAGGCCTGCCAATCACAGAGGAAGAAAAAGAGGAGGATTGTGTCAGCATGGAGGTGGAGGATAACACTCAGCATCAGCAGCAGTCTTTTAAGGGATCGTTTGCAGTCCCCAGAAACCCATGGAGTTGTACGTGGCTGGGAGGAGGTGGTTGAGGATCATGTAATCCTTAGTGACCCAGAGGACTCAGGATCGAATGCCTCTGCAAACCTATGCTGCATGGCCTCCCTGATCCTGCAAAGCCTGCGAAAGGACCCTAGGATTCGCAGTATCAAGGAGAGGGATCATTACTGGCTGACAACCCTTCTTGATCCACGTTACAAGGGTAAGGTTGCAGAACTTATCCAGCCTTCGCAGAGGATGAAACATCTTTGGGAGGCCTTGCAGAAAGGTTTGTGCAATGTGTTTCCAGAGCCTGGGAGGTTACAATTTCCTGGTGCTGGACAACGTGTTGCTGAGGCTTCCTTCAGTCACAGAAAGAGCAGTGGAGAAAGTGGCTTGCTGACCGATACCTTCAGGCAATTCTTCAGTCCTCAGCGCTCAGGTCTGATCAGTTCAAGCAACCATCGCCAGTGTCTGAATTACATGGTGCAGGAATATCTAGGGGCAAGATCAGACTTGGAGACCTTTCCTCCAGAACATCCACTGGGTTACTGGGTCTTGAGGATGGACAACTGGCCAGAGCTTTCTCAATATGCAACAGAGCTACTGGCCTGTCCTGCATCCAGCGTTCTTTCTGAACGCACATTAAGTGCTGCTGGAGAGTTTTTAATGGAGTGCGCCTGTCCACAGACTCCGTTGATAGGCTCACATTCATAAAAATGAATCAGTCTTGGATCACCAGCTACCAAGCACCTAATGCTGATGTAACCGAATTATTTTTCTATTGTGTGGGATCCCTTGAAGACTGCATATACTGAGTGACTATCCTATTATGCTGAGTGACTATCCTATTCCTCCTCAATTTTCATGATGATAGCTTCTAAAAATATTTTCGGTTCAGGGCACCACCACCACTACCTAAGGCCCAATTTTTCTGCCCCTGTTTGACAGGGGCGCGTAATTACAATTTTTGATCAAATATTTAACAGCAGGGCTTGTTCCTGCACTCAACAAGAGTACCTGAGAGGGGTCGCAGTGTTGTGGCACCACCACCACTGCCTAAGTCCCAATTTTTCTGCCCCCGTTTAACAGGGGCGCGTAATTACAATTTTTGATCAAATATTTCACAGCAGGGCCTGTTTCTGCGCTCAACAAAAGTATCTGTGAGTCTTTACAGTGTTGTGCCACCACCACCTAAGGCCCAATTTTTCTGCCCCTGTTTAACAGGGGCGTGTAATTACAATTTTTGATCTAATATTTCACAGCAGGGCCTGTTCCTGCGTTCAACAAAAGTATCTGTGGGGCTTTACAGTGTTGTGCCACCACCACCACCACCACCGCCTAAGGCCCAATTTTTCTGCCCCTGTTTAACAGGGGCATGTATTTACAATTCTTGATATAATATTTCACAGCAGGGCCCGTTCCAGCGCCCACCAAGAGTAACGGTGAGGGCTTACAGTGTTCTGGTACCACCAACACCTAAGAACCAATTTTCCGCAGAGTGAATAGGGCAGGCCGTATAGTATATACAGGTGGTCCCCTATTTTCAAACATCCGACTTACAAACGACTCCTACTTAGAAATAGAGGGAGACAACAGGAAGTGAGAGGAAATCTACCCGGAGGAAGGGAAATTCTCTCCTGTAAGAGTTAATATGGGAAAAAGGTGTCTCCCCACTGATGCTTTATCACCAATTCTTGTTTCCCTAATAACCCAAACTTTTCAAAATCCAATTGTCATTGGGACAGAAAGTGAGGTAAAATCTTCTGAACAGGGGCACAGACAGCAAAACAAATGTTACAGGGGTGATGATAACCCTTCCCTATGTTATCCAAAAGCTTAAAAATAGATTTTTTGGCTGGAGCTACACTTACAAAATGTACCTGTTCCAAATTACAAACAGATTCAACTTAAGAACAAACCTACAGTCCCTATCTTGTTTGTAAACCGGGACCGCCTGTATACTGCTGCTGTTCAGAGTATATAGGGCCTGGGGGCCCCACGCCTTTTTTTTTTTTATTTGGATGCGGGGTTCACCTTAATATCCATACCAGACCCAAAGGGCCTGGTAATGGGCTGGGGGAGGGGGGCAACATTACATTACAGTCGCAAGCAGTTTTAAATTACTTTTTTTCCTTTAGAAATGTCATTTTGTGCAGGGACTGTTCTAAACACGGGAAAAATGCGCCACTTTACAGGCATACTATAGACACCCCCCAGGCACGATATTTAAAGGAATATTAAACTTTTATTGTTTCACTTTAAGCATTATTAAAATCAAAAAAACGGACGCTTTTAAAACTTTTTTTTGCATTGATACATGTCTCCTGGGGCAGGACCCGGGTCCCCAAACACTTTTTATGACAATAACTTGCATTTTAGCCTTTAAAATTATCACTTTTGATTTTTCACGAGTCGAGTCCCGTAGACGGGGGCGGATTATTGCACAGGCTGGTCTAGGCTGCAGCCTAGGGCCCCACGTGTGCAAGGGCCCCCAATTGGCTATGATATTTTTATTAATTTATATATATTTATGTAGAATAAAAACCATGCCTGCGTGTTATACGAATACGCCGATAAATGTTTTTTTACCAACAGGGGGCAGGGATCGGGCGGTCCGCCCCGGGTGCCACCCATTGGGGGGGGGGGGGGGTGTCAGGCCAGCTGTACCACCTCTCCTGGACCTGGGACAGCACTGCCAGCATACTTTAAAGTTGCTAAAACATTACTGACAGCCCTTTCTCATGCACAGCTCCTCGTGTGTCACTCTCAATGTAAATGGAAGTCTCTTAATACTTTAATTAAAGCCGCTCTGTCTGGCCGCTCCCCTCCTCCCGCTCCACCTCCTTCCCGAGTGTAGCCTTTGATTGCAGGAGGAGAGCGGTCATGTGACCGTCAATGAAACAGCAGAGGAGAGCAGTCACATGACCGGGTCACGAAGAACGGCGTTAATTGAGGCATTTAGAAGCTTTGATTTACAATGAGTGACACAGGAGGAGCGGTGTATGAGAAAGGGCTGGCAGTGATGTTTTCTCAACTTTAGAGTATTTTTTCCCAGGAGACTGGGGGTCTCCTGGGAGTGCAGGGGGGCTTTATAATGAAAGAGGCCTGTGTGATATGCAGGGAAAGGGGTCTGTGTACTATGCAGATGTCTGTGTACTGTGCAGGGAAAGGGGTCTGTGTACTGTGCAGGGAAAGGGGACTGTGATATGTGCAGGGGGTCTGTGTACTGTGCAGGGAAAGGGGGCTGTGTTATGTGCAGGGGGTCTGTGTACTGTGCAGGGAAAGGGGACTGTGTTATGTGCAGGGGGTCTGTGTACTGTGCAGGGAAAGGGGGCTGTGTTATGTGCAGGGGGTCTGTGCACTGTGCAGAGGGTGGTGTACTGTGCAGGGAAAGGGGTCTGTGTACTGTGCAGGGGGTCTGTGTACTGTGCAGGGGGGGCTGTGTACTGTGCAGGGGGGGCTGTGTACTGTGCAGGGGGCTGTGGGGAGTTTTTTTTCCTGAAACTTCCCTCTTAATGTTAGGGTGCGTGTTAAATGCACTCTGAAAATGAAACAAAGGCGCCACTCTAAGTGCAGTAAAAAACATGGAGTTTAATAAAACTGATTTTGCCTCAGTTAAACAGGAGCTGCTGCAGACGTTTTTGGCCTAACTGTTGATTTAGAAAGGTAAAATCTGTTACCAGCTTGCAGATGTATTTTGAATGCTTTTTTTCTGTGGCATTGCTGTTTATAGTAGGCTCATGTGTTTGGGCTGTAGACCTGAGAGTTGCACTTGAGGCATGTAATATAGGTCTACCCTTTTACACACGGCACTAAATAATTTATTTTCTGGTAAAGCATGCTTATAGGGCGTACACACGGTCGGACTTTGTTCGGACATTCCGACAACAAAATCCTAGGATTTTTTCTGACGGATGTTGGCTCAAACTTGTTTTGTCTACACACGGTCGCACAAAGTTGTCGGAAAATCCGATCGTTCTAAACGCGGTGACGTAAAACACGTACGTCGGGACTATAAACGGGGCAGTGGCCAATAGCTTTCATCTCTTTATTTATTCTGAGCATGCGTGGCACTTTGTCCGTCGGATTTGTGTACACACGATCAGAATTTCCGACAACGGATCTTGTTGTCGGAAAATTTTATCTCCTGCTCTCCAACTTTGTGTGTCGGAAAATCCGATGGAAAATGTCCCATGGAGCCCACACACGGTCGGAATTTCCGACAACACGCTCCGATCGGACATTTTCCATCGGAAAATCCGACCGTGTGTACGGGGCATTAGGAGGGAGGGGGCCACACAAAAAAGTAGCCTAGGGGCCCATGACCACCTTAATTCTCCACTGCCCATAGACTTTAAAGGTGTTCGCATGTTCGAACAAATGTTTTGCCTGTTCGCATGTTCTGCTGTGAGCCGAACCGGGGCGTGTTCGGCTCATCCCTGCTCACTACTATTTGGTGGAATTGAAGATTGATGGACTATTATATTTGACTGGACTCTTAATATATCTGCACATTTATTCACATATCATTTAATATATTTGCATATTTAAATATTTTTATCTTTTTTGGCACATACTGTATGTACTATAGAGTGTATATACTGATGAATTATTCTACATGAGTTTATATATATATATTTATGGTTGGAGCCCTATGTCCGATATGGACATAGATAACATTTATAGTTAAGATAAGACTTACCATCGGAAATAGACCTGGAAGTGTGGACTTACCATATGAAATGGACCTGAAAGTGTGCCTTGGTCTAATGGCCGGTATGCCAAAATAAGGGGGCATACCCTGGTTTAAGAAATGATTATTCTGTAAAGAGAAATGAATAGTTGAGAAATGCTGTAAAATGGGGATGGGAGGGTGGGATTCGCGCACAGGAAACCGACAAGCACCACAGGTGAGCGGGCTGCTTAAATACCCCCCGGGCTCCTCCCATAAATTCAGGCCACCATACTGGCCTTCCTACTTATGGTTGGAGCCCTATGTCCGATATGGACATAGATAACATTTATAGTTAAGATAAGACTTACCATCGGAAATAGACCTGGAAGTGTGGACTTACCATATGAAATGGACCTGAAAGTGTGCCTTGGTCTAATGGCCGGTATGCCAAAATAAGGGGGCAAAAACATTCAGGTAGGGGTATAATATTTTATTTTTTCAGTTTTTTTCAGTTATTCATTGAGCCAATTTGGAGAATGCCTGTGCCATCTCTATTTGAGGATTGGGGATATACCGGGCGAAGCAGGCTGATTTCCACCTGCCTAGTCTTTTGATGACGTGGTCTGGAACCTCGTGGCGGGATGCTGCGGAGGCTGCTCCGATGCGAAAGGAGTGTCCGGAATACTGACTGGGGTTAAGGTGGAGATTGCGGAGAAGTATCCTTATGTGTTTTACAAACTGACAGGCGCTTAAGGGTTTAACTGGGAATGGTAGAAGAGGACTGGTGTCCGGTTGTTCAGGCAGGAGTGACAGGAGTCGGTTGAGTACGGTGACTGGACACCAGCTGTTATTGGTTTTGTAGAGGTGAATGTCCACTCCAGAGCCTGTTTGCTGGGTTTTAGAGACCTCGAGGTGAAGGATGAAATGGTCTTGGTAGCGAAGCAAGTGCCGTCTGCATAGTACTTGGTCTGTGGGTTTGTTATAGGTGAATTCGCCAGGTCGCAAGAACCCGTAGTAAGCCAAATATATGGCTGCTTGTAGGACCGTGCTGGGGAGCAGACCGAATGGCGAAGTAGCCAGAATAGTCGACATGTCCCTGAAGATGGGCCCCGTAATGGGTAAGCGCTTGGTGCTGATGACTGGTTGTTGTTTCTGAATGCCCCTTAGGATGGCTCGTATAGCGTGTGATGAGAACAGTGAAGATTTCGTGGGGTCTTCAAGCGTCAAGAAATGTTGTATGCCGGCTAGGTATAGCCGAATGGTATTGTAAGATAAGGCCAGCTGAGTGTGGCAGTATGAAGTAAAGGCCAGTACCTGTTTGCCATCTGTTGGTCCTTTACGGCAGGATGTGAGGAATTTATTGAACGCCTTCCAAGCTGTCTGGTAGGCTTTGAGTGTGTTGTGAGAGAGTGAATGATTGATGAGCTGCGTTGCTCCGTGTAAATGTTGAACTAGTCCAGGGTCAGCTGTGACCAGACAGGGATAGGGGCCGATACTGGTTCGGCTTCGGGAACCTGTTTGAAAAAGGAGGTGTAATTAAAACGTGACAGTGCGTCAGCAGCTAAATTGTATCTGCCGGGAATAAATGCACAGTGTATGTTAAACTGATGCTGTAAAGACAGTTGTACCAATCTGCGCAGGAAGGACATGACTGCTAGGGACTTGGACCTGCCTTTGTTGATGATGTCTGCCGTGGCCTGATTGTCTGTGGTGAAGACTACGGTTTGCCCTGTCCAATGGTGGCCCCAGAGTTGTGCAGCTGCCACTATGGGATAGAGTTCGAAGAGGGAAGATGTTCGGATAAAGCCAGGTATCAACAGTATCTGTTGAGGCCAGGGTCCTGAAAACCATTGGTGGCCAAAAATTGCCGCGAAACCTGTGGAGGCTGCAGCGTCTGTCACCACCTGGGGTGACAGGGCCGAAACCATGGGTATAAATAGGGATATGCCATTCCAGGCGGACAGGAATTTCTCCCACATAGATAGGTCCGCTATTGCGGCGGAGTCTAGATTTAGGATCTGATCGGGGTCTTGAGTTTCTGACAGGAATCTGAGCAGGCGTGACACGAAGGTGCGGCCTTGTGGAATAATTCGCATGGCGAAATTAAGCATTCCCAGGAGAGATTGCAATTGTTTTTTGGTACAGCCCTTGGTGTGGGTGAATTTGTGAAGGACAGCCCTAATGCGGGTTAGTTTGTCGAGGGGGAGACTGGCTTGCATAGCGCAGGTGTCTAAGTTGACCCCGAGAAAGGTGATGATGTGTGCTGGGCCGTCGACTTTGTGCTCGGCGATGGGAACATTGAGATTTCCAAATATCACTCTGAGTTTGTCGAGGTCTCCTGGGGGCTTGCTGGGAGGTTCTATTAGTAGGAAGTCGTCCAGGTAATGGATGACTTCTTGGCATTGACCCTTGTGTAACAGTATCCAAACAAGGGACTGAGCGAATGTGTCGAAGAGCCAAGGACTACTCTTTGAACCGAAGGTTAGTTTTGTGGCAAAATAATATGCCTCCTTCCACTTGATGCCATGCCAGCACCAAAGGGATGGGTGGATGGGCAGAAGCTTGAAGGCATCCGAGATGTCGGCTTTGGAGAGCCAGGCACCTGTACCTCCTTTGATGACTGCTTGTATTGCCATGTCGACGGAGGAATATTTTAGGGAGAATTCTTCGGAGGGGATCAGGGAATTGAGACTGGGGATGTGGGAAGAATGAGGCGCAGACAGGTCGTACACCAAACGTAATTTATTCGTGAATTTGCCCTTGACAAGCCCAATAGGGCTGACTCTCCAAGTGCTGAAAGGGGGCTGAGTGAAAGGGCCTATAACGTACTCTCGGTCTACTTCTGCTTGTAAGAGCCGATCTATGGCTTGTTCGTCAATGGCTGCTGAACGAAGATTCCCACATTCGTAAGTAGTGTGGGGTAGTGAAATGAGGCCGGTGTGAAAGCCTACTGTGAAGCCCTGGATAAGGTAGGTGGCCAGGGAAGGGGTGGGATGTGAGGTGAGGTAGAGTCCTAGCCATAAGACGTTGATCCGGCTTAGTCATGCCCTCTTCTGTTGTTTGACTTCGCACAAGTTTCTTGGGTGCGCTCTTTGGCATAAGGTGCAGATGTGGAGTAGGCGGCACTGACTGAAGTTGCAGGACCCGTAATTGTAATTATTGCAGATGGCTGCCCCTCCCACGGTTTGGACTGGGCGTCCGAATTTGTCCACCTGAGGCGTTTGTTCAGGGGGCGACTGACCCTGAAGTGCACCGGAGGTAGAGGGAAACTCGAAGGGACGTCTGATCGCCACATTGGCGCACCAGGTGGCAGTGTGGGTGGAGGACTGGCAAATCGCACACAGGGGTGAGCGTAAGCCGGCAAAATGGCGGCAGAAGAGCTCTGTGTCCATGAGACTCCAATTTGTTGTTGTTTGGAACTGTGTGAGTCTGGCGGCAGCCTTTGCGGAAAAGGAACGGTGGTAGTCGTAAAAGGAAAATCCTCCATACTTGTAGCCCAAGTCTACTACCGTATGGAGGTACAAGTCCAGCTCTTCCCTTCTGCTGGGGGCGGCTGAGCATAGGACGTCTCTCAGCATGCCAAAGGCCAAGGTGAATTCTGGGACAGATAACTTGCAGTTCAATCTGGGGTCTTTGGCTTTAAGGACCACCGATATGTCACCCCAGGAGTAGGCCTTATTTTCTGCCAGATCGTGCACAGAAATAAGGAGAGAGGCCAGGTTGACGTCCCTGCCGTCCAAAATGTCCTTCCTGATGCTGGTTGGCACCAAATTGGAGGGGTAGACAATGGGGCTCCAGCCTGAGGTACCTGCAGGAAGGGGTGTTAAGGTTTGGGTTGCGGTTGGGTCGGGGACAGCCGCGGCCGGTCGAGCCTCCAGGAGTGCCACCCTGGTTTGGACGTCTGTGACCGAGGTAGCCAGGGATGACACCATCGTGTGTAGTTGTGAGATGGCTGAAGATATTGACTGGAGGGATGCCTGTTGGGTACTGGGTCCTGCTGCTGGTGGGGGAAAGAGGAGTTTGAACAGCTCGTCTTTCCTCGCTGTGGCGGGGAAGGGCACACCTCTGCGTCTGAGCTCTGCCGTCAGTTTGGGGATAGTCCATCCCCTGAGGGACTGCACGCTGCCGCTCTCTGAGACCGGGGAAGGTGACAGAGGGGCCGTGAAGTCTTCGCTGCCGGCCTGAGACATGGTTGATCTGGTGAGAATCTCCTGTCTTTGAGCTCTTATTTTTTGGTTGACTGTAACCTATTGGGGGTGACATGATTTTCAAGTTTTTTCTTTGATCCCCTGAGTCATACTTACCCGACTTATTTTCTCCCATTTTTTTTTTTTTTTTTACCTGGGGGGATATCGTCCAACCTGGTGCAGGGTGGACCTACTGAACTTTGACTGACCTAGAGGAAAATGAAAGGTGATAATTCGTGAAGGGTTTGCTGACTAACTTGAAGCAACGACTTGTATGGTGCTTGCAATCTTGTGACAATGAAATGATTTGAAATGTTTGCCTTGATTTATGAAATGAGTGAACTCCATGACAGAGGTCTGGCTCGGTCGTGTCGTGCCTGAACCGACCGTGAACCGGGCTCTGGAGCATGTACTGAAATGAGGCAACTGAAAAAGCATTGGTGCACACCGGGACGAATCGGTGCATGTTTGATGCATCTGGATTCGAATCGGAGCGCAGTATGAAATGAAATGAGAGAAACGTTTACCTTGACCGAGGCTCGAATTGGTTGTGCCGCATTTTGCGACTGGCAACGAACCGAGCTCTGGTATAGGTATGGATACGGCCGAAACAACTGAGGCATTCCGTGACGAATCGGTGCATCTCGGATGTGACTGGTTTCGAAACGGTGATGCGCTGTGGGAGTGAAATGGTAGCAATTGCATGACAGAGATGCGGATCGGTCGCCCGATATCTGCGACTAACTATGATCCGGACTCTGGAGCATGTTTTAGAAATGAGGCCGAGCCCTGGGGCACGCCGTAACGAATCGGTGCATGGAGGATGCGACTGGATTCGAAGCGGAGCGCGGTAAGTGCAGGTGTAACATATTGTTGCCATGACAGAGGCGCGAATCGGTCGTGCTTTTGTAGCGACTGACTACGAATCGGACTCTGGAGCAGGTACTGAAATGTGGCTAATACCTGGGGCACGCCGAGACGAATCGGTGCATTCCATGCGACTGAATTCGTATCGGAGCGTGATACGTGGCAATGAAATGATAACCATGACAGAGGTACGAATCGGTGAGTGACTGATAATAACGTGACTCTGGAGCATGTACTGAAATGGGGCCGTAACTACTGGGGCACACCGGAGCGAATTGGTGCATCTTTTAGGTGCGACTGGATTCGAATCGGAGCGCGGTACGTGACTGAAATGAGAAATGATTTGAAATGGTTTGAAATGTTAGAAATGTATTTAGAAATGTTTCAGAAATGAGAAATGATTGGTATCGAACTGACGTGATTCGATAAGATTTGTGAATTGCGAATCGCTATGGCTGTCTACTGACGCATGTTTCAACAATTTTAGACATGCTAGAAATGAAGCGCCGTCTGCGTCGCGGTGGTTTTTCTCAGATAACGCGAAATGGTAACATGACGATAGTACGAGTGATATACATTGCGGTTACGTTTGTGAAATTTGCGAGTGATTCGTAAGTTTGATATCACGGTTTAGTGACATGATATCTAAGAATGCGTAAAAAACAAAAGTTCGACGGGACCCTACCTGCGACAGCCAAGCCAGACGCGTGGTACGAACTACGAATCGGTAAACACGGACTTCGAAACTCTCGAGCACGGAAATTGCGAATACGGGAACTTGCGAGGCAAGAACTTGCGGACGCTGGTATTCGAATAGTCGGCCTAGTGACGTATATCGCGCACAGGAAACCGACAAGCACCACAGGTGAGCGGGCTGCTTAAATACCCCCTGGGCTCCTCCCATAAATTCAGGCCACCATACTGGCCTTCCTACATATATATATATATATATATATATATATATATATATATATAGTTTTTATTACCAAAAGTATTGGGACGCCTGCTCTTACACAAACATGATGAACTTTAATAGCATCCCAGTCTTATGCCCCGTACACACGGTCGGACATTGATCGGACATTCCGACAAAAAAATTCTAGGATTTTTTCTGACGGATGTTGGCTCAAACTTATCTTGCATACACACGGTCACACAAAGTTGTCGGAAAATCCGATCATTCTGAACGTGAATGACACGCGAGTGGCACTTTGTGCGTCGGATTTGTGTACACACGATCGCAAATTCCGACAACGGATTTTGTTGTCGGAAAATTTTCTAGCCTGCTCTCAAACTTTGTGTGTCGGAAAATCCGATGGAAAATGTGTGATGGAGCCTACACACGGTCGGAATTTCTGACAACAAGGTTCTATCACGCATTTTCCGTTGGAAAATCCGACCATGTGTACGGGGCATTAGTCTGTAGGGTTCAATATTACTGATTAGCAATCTGTGTTACCAAGCAATTGAACAGGACTGGGTTCCATAATGATGTACCGCAGCCCTGGACCTGTATAACACCCTGTGGCCAGCTCAATGCATTGCACCATGTGCCAAGGTGAGTGCCCCACGCATGATCCAGTGCCCAAAGCAACATTACAGGCTGCCCCCCCAGGCATTGGGGTCTGGGTGTGAATCTCAAGATTTTACCAAGGTTGCACCAATCCAGATACACTGCTTCTATAAAAGCATTAGAAGACAATGATGTTAATTAAAGAAGTCTTAAGAAAATAAAAATAAAATAATCTAGTGAAATTGAGTTTTTCAGGAAAGAGAAGCGGTCCATCACCTACAGATGCTAGAAAAAAGCTGAGGACTCACAGAATGGGTAGGGTTATAGGGGAGTCACCCCAGGGTGGGAGGCTGTCCTCAAAAGCTTGCCAGTGTCTAATCACCTGTAGATATGAGTTTATAAGCCATGGTGTATTAATAAGATGCCTGTACTGAACAATTAAGATAAGTGGTTAAGCTAGGAGTGGTTTCCCCATGAAGGGGAAGAGGTGCATCACCTTAGGAAACTAGCAAAAAAAATCAGGACTCGTGGCATGGGATATGGTTATAGTAGAGGTGCCCAGTGGGTGTGTCCTCAAAAGCTTGCTAGTGAGCAATCACCTGAAGCTACACGCCTATAACCCAAGGTCTAAGAATACCTTTCTTGTGTCCTTTGCTTTTCTATTAAGATTAGCAAGTTTGTGTGAATCATGTCAAAGCTCCTCTGTTAATGTCTGTTTGCTTATGCATTTTTTTCACGCAATAAACCTGTGGTTGAGCAAGAGAACTCTGTGGTTTTATAATTGTGGATATTTGCTATACATGTCAGGCCCAGGCATGGTCTAAAACCTGAATTTTTCTGGGCTTTGGGGTATGCAAGGCTTTGTTACAGCAAATAATTTTTTGTTTGATTAGCAGGTGTGGAGGTTGGTGTGTCCATTTTATTCCATACCAGCCATTTCCAGCTCATTACAAAAACAATGGAAGTTACAGTGTTTAACCTGTTCAGAAGCACCATTACCTGCAGAAGCTGCCAGGTACAACAATCTAACAAATCCAGGCAAGGCTTTGTGCTTCTATCAAAAACCACTGGTGCATTAAGCATAGGCAGCAGCAGTTCAGTTATTTATGTTTGTGGAATTTAAATTGGAAATTGTTGCAGCTTTAGGTATGCTGATCAAGCTGCTAGATTAAACTGTGTAAG
The DNA here is from genome assembly GCA_037952835.1 of Lithobates septentrionalis. Lineage (NCBI taxonomy): Eukaryota > Metazoa > Chordata > Amphibia > Anura > Ranidae > Lithobates > Lithobates septentrionalis. The sequence continues at coordinate 282,247 of JBBDGP010001282.1, read as the reverse complement.
TTTTATTCAGTCATGGGCTTTGCATTTGGACCTTGGGCCAAGGTGTAGAGCAGCCTTTGTGAACCTTTTTTTTTTACTCCAGAGGAAGCTTTGAAGCAATTCTTAGGTCTCAGGAAACCCATGCTAACAACTATTATATCTGCAATGCAAGGTACATTAGTGTGATCAAGTAGTATAAAGTTTTAGGCCTCATGCACACAGGCTGTTAAAATAACGTTATTAAAAAGCCAGTATGTTTGCGGTGATTTTTTTAAACTTTTTTCAGCTTTTTTCGACGTTTTTGCAATAGCGTTTTTGAGCGTTTTTGAGCGTTTTTCCGCATTAGCGTTTTTTAGCGGTTTTTTTTTTTTTTTCAATGGATCAAAAACGTTAAAAAACGTTGGTGAATGACGTTTTTGAGCGTTCTTGAGCGTTTAAGCGTTTTTACAGCTGAAAAACGTCTCTCAGAACCCCCTGGTCCTGGATTTCTTTTACAGCTTAAAAACGTCTATGCCATTTGCAGATCAAAAACGCCTAGGTGGGCATGAAGCCACAGACTAACATAGACAGGCCTTATTAAGCTGCAAAAAAAAGCTCAAAAAAGCAGCTGTAAAAACATCCGTGTGCATGAGGCCTTAAAGAAAACAAAAAAGAATGTGGCGAACATAGATTATTTTTTTAACCACTTCCCGCCCGGCCTATAGCGGATTGACGGCCGGGCGGTGGTTCAGTTATCCTGACTGGGCGTCATATGACGTCCTTCAGGATAACATGCCGCTGCGCGCCCGCAGGGGCGCGCATCACGGCGATCGGTGGATCGGTGTGTCAGTCTGACACACCGCTACACCGATCTTGGTAAAGAGCCTCCGGCGGAGGCTCTTTACCACGTGATCAGCCGTGTCCAATCACGGCTGATCACGCTGTCAATAGGAAGAGCTGTTGATCGGCTCTTCCTCACTCGCGTCTGACAGACGCAAGTAGAGGAGAGCCGATCGGCGGCTCTCCTGGCATGGGGTGTGCGCTGATTGTTTATCAGCGCAGCCCCCCCACAGATCACCACACTGGACCACCAGGGATCGCCACTAGGACCACCAGGGAAGGGAAACATGTGGATGGCCAGGTATGTACCCCATGGCCATCCACATGTGCCCAGTCAGTGCCAAATCTGTGCCAATCAGTTCCCACAAATGGGCACTGATTGGCACAATTATGTTGCAGTGATGCCCAGCAATGCCACACTTAGGGGCATCACTGCCATCAATTAGTATCATCAGTGCCACCCATCAGTGTCCATCGGTGCCACCTGTCAGTGCCCATCTGTGCCCACCTATCAGTGCCCATCCATGCCTATCTGTGCCAACTATCAGTGCCACCCATAACTACCCATCAACACCACCTACGAGTGCCCATCAATGCCACCTACGAGTGCCCATCAGTGCCGCCTATCAGTGCCCATCGTGCCACCTATCAGTGCCCATCAGTGCCACCTACCAGTGCCACCTATCAGTGCCCATTAGTGCCACCTATCAGTGCGCATCAGTGCCGCCTATCAGTGCCCATCATCAGTGCCCGTCAGTGCCACCTCATCAGTGCCACCTCATTGGTGCCACCTCATCGTGCCCATCAGTGCCGCCGTATCAGTGCCCGTCAGTGCAGCCATATCAGTGCCCGTCAGTGAAGAAGAAAACGTACTCATTTACAAAAAATTTTAACAGAAACAAAGAAAAACGTGTTTTTTTTCAAAATTTTCGGTCTTTTTTTATTTGTTGCGCAAAAAATAAAAACCCCAGAGGTGATCAAATACCACCAAAAGAAAGCTCTATTTGTGGGAACAAAATGATAAAAAATTTGTTTGGGTATAGTGTAGCATGACCGCGCAATTGTCATTCAAATTGTGACAGCGCTGAAAGCTGAAAATTGGGCTGGGCGGGAAGGTGTCTAAGTGCCTGGTATTGAAGTGGTTAAACAAACCCCCCCCCCCCCCCGGACAGCAAAATCATTTTTAACAATTATCATGAAATAGAAATCATATTAATAATGAAAATGGGCATAAAATAAAGACAATGAAAATTGTAGTGTTCCCCTAGGGATTCGTGAAAAAGCATTGCTTTACTGGTCAGGGCATTGCTAGATACTCGTTTGAATAGGATGTGATTGGAAAATCCTGCCCTTAGCGGTGTAAGTGGCCAGTCAATCTTGCACCGCTCAGGGATCCCCCGATCAACCTGTGGAGGAACAGTAGGGCTACAGAGAACCCTTGTAAAGACAGGCTGATTTTCAGTTTGAGGCTTGGCCCCAAGTTTAGGCCCTCCTTCTTACCATATCTTTGTAGAATGGTTCCTCCTCCTGCCTTCATCTCTCATCATCCCATTGTTATTCAGGAATTACTTCTAATGCCGCGTACACACGAGCGGACTTTTCGACTGGACTGGTCCGAAGGACCAAGTCCGGCAGACAATTCGACCGTGTGTGGGCTTCATCGGACCTGCAGCGTACTTTTTCGGTCAAAAATCTGACGGACTTTAGATTTAGAATATGTTTCAAATCTTTCCAAATCCACCGGACCCAGTTCCTATCGAAAAGTCCGATTGTGTGTATGCTAGTCCGACGGACGAAATACGACGCTAGGGCAGCTATTGGCTACTAGCTATGAACTTCCTTATTTTAGTCCGGTCGTACGTCATCACGTACGAATCCGTCCGACTTTGGTGTGATCGTGTGTAGGCAAGTCCGTTTGTTCGGAAGGTCCGTCAGAAGTCCGCCGAAAGTCCATCGGATAGACCGTCGGACCAGTCCGGTCGAAAAGTCTGCTTGTGTGTACGCGGCATAAGAAGGATGAGAGCAGGAGCCAAGCCACCAAATGGAATAGGTACATATGGGAAGGAGGATAATAATTCTGTGATTCAGTAGCTATTTAGCTTTCTGCCTCCTCTGAACATCTTGCTAGCCATCATCTACAAGGCTCTAGTTACATTAGCTCGTCTCCAAAGTCACACGATTCCAGTGCAAGTTTGGTGCGCGACTTTGATGTGACATTGATCCAACTTTACATTCTCTGGACCAAAGTTGCATTAAAAGTTGCACCAAATGCAGGCGCCTTTTCAATATCGCACCAATTTGAACAGGTGCCATTGGAAATAATGGGCTGCAACTTTGATGCTCCCCCCCCCCCCCCCCCCAAAGGTCTATATCTGGCCCTAGACAGAGCACATTTATTTTACTGAAAACCATAAAAATGACAAAAGTCCCATTAGAAACCAAGACAATCGACATTTAAAAACAGTATAAACTCAATATGAAAACACTGACAATACCCATAACAAGTAATTTGCCTGGTTTATACTTAAAAAGTGTGACAAAATATCCACAACACTGGGATACAATTGAAAAACAAGTTCTGTTTTGCATGCAACGGAAATCAGCGGGCAGGATCAGATTGCATCTAAAGGTGGGTACACACTATAAGAAAATTGGTTTTCCTCCTTTCGAAGCAAGTCGGAACTGAGGACGGAAATAATGTACAAAAATTCTCGTACGACAAAGGCTTTTTTTTTGTTGTTTATTGTTTCTGATCATGCGTAGTCTTTCGTATCCGATTTTTCTCGTATGAAAACCGCACGAAAATAGTTTGTTCTGTTCACGTACAAGTAAAATTTGGGAGTTTGGAGTTTGTCCCTTTGGAAATTTTCATTCTTGTGTACATACTATATGAAAATATCTACTAAAATATATACGAAAATCCCATTTTCTCATAGTGTGTATCCAGCTTTACAGTGGCTTAAAAGATGATGATTAAACAGAACCACCACCTGACTGCCTACCTCTAAATGAACATAGCGGCTGGTCAGGTGGATGCACATTGCCATAACCTCAATGCTCAGCTTCACAGTGCAGCATTTTTACCTCAAAATGTCAGGTTTCACAGGAGACACCTCCTCTCAAATTTGCCTATTGAGGTCTATGATACTGCACCGCAGCCACAAATCACAACTTGGCATGTGGTTGTTACACAATATTTCAATGCAAAATTCCCATTCGGCTAGAAAAAATAGACATTCAGGAGGCAGCAGTATCACCTTCTAAATGCCTGCAAACTGACTGCCTCTGAAAAGTGATTCCCTGTGGATTGCTTTATAGAGGTGCGGTAGAGACTGCAGCACATGTGAAAGAGAACTTTGTGGTGAAAGGTTCACTTTTAGCCACAAAGGGCTGCTTCTGACTCTCATACACTCCATTTATTTTGTAGACATACAGCTTGGTTTAGGACTGTATCCCAAGGATGGAAAACTGGCTACATTTTGGTGACCTCCTGACGTACCAAAGGGTTGTGCATTATATTTAGTGCTATACCTACTACAGGAGATGGTCAGAGTCTGCAGACATGATACAGGAGATGGCCAGAGACTGCAGACATATTACAAGAGATGGACAGGGACTGCAGATGTGATAAAAGAGATGGCAGACAGACTACAGGAGATGGTTAGCGACTGCAGACGTGATAAAAGAGATGGCCAGAGGCTGCAGATGTGATAAATTAGATGGCTAGAGATGGCAGACTTGAAAAAAGAGATGGCCAGAGACGGCAGACATGATAAAAAAGATGGCCAGAAACGGCAGACAGGCTATAGGAGATGGTCAGAGACTGCAGACATGATACAATAAATGCCTAGAGCTGACAGACATACTATAGGAGATGGTCAGAGACTGCAGTCATACTATAGGACAGGGATATGCAATTAGTGGACCTCCAGTTGTTGTAGAACTACAAGTCCCATGAGGCATAGCAAGACTCTGACAGCCACAAGCATGACACCCAGAGAAAGAGGCATGATAGGACTTGTAGTTTTTCAACAGCTGGAGGTCCGCTAATTGCATATCCCTGCTATAGGAGATAGTCCGAGACTGCAGACATACTACAGGAGATGGCCAGAGACTGCAGTCATACTACAAGAGATTGTCAGAGACTGCAATCATAGCTATCAGAATTTTAAACATTGCTTCCAGGAACACTTTATCTGCCATACATGGTTCTTTTTTTATTCGTTCATTCAAGGTGGATGGGGGAATTCTCCCTGCTTTGCTGTTGTATTATGACAGTGGGGAGGCTCCCCTGCTGTTAGAATACACAGATCAGAGCTGCAGCCCACAGCGCTGATAGAGTGACTTTTATCCAACAGGGCGGTTGAACTGAAGTTGATCGCGACGGTACATCAACTTCTGTTCAACTGCATTGGCCACACATAGATCGAAATTCGGCTAGTCCCTGCTGAACTGGCCAAATTTGATCCATGTATGCCTAGCTTTAGATGAGAAAACAGAGAAACTCATCAGAAACTCAAAGAAACCTGAAACACTACATACCATACCCAGGGCTGCCGTTTGAAATCACAGGGCCTTGTAAAGCTTATCTGACAGGCAAACCCACCCCCCTCAGGAAATATCAAAACAATATTTTCACCAATACAGCACAATCATTATTATTGAACACAAACATAACATAACTTACGAAATCCCTGCTAAATTTAAAAGATAAAACTGTATTGAGTTAATAAAGTTCTGTATGTAAACAAGGTATTGGGGCTCATTCTATGGTATTGTATGCTGTGAATCTGCATTTATTTTTCTTTTTTTATTTGGCTATTGCTGTGTGCAGGCAGCCTATGTTACGCTATGGGGATGCAGCAGCTGTATGAACACAACTGCAGGTCCTATTTTGACAGGTGTGCAAATGCAGGTGTACGGCCCCTGAACATTGACAGTGTGCATTTGGGGCCACAGACCCACAGCTGCATACTTATCAAATTAGGACTTACAGGTGGGTTCATGTAGCCGCTGCATCCCCATAAAGTAACAGACAGCAACAAATCGCTCATTCACACTGTATTGGCCAGAGAACCTATGTTCCGAGCCCTTCATTTTTTTAACTTTTTTTTTACAATTAAAAAAAAAAAAGATTTTTTACAATTTGGTATCAATGGACACAAAAGCGATCATTACCTGTGTCTAATCAGAAAAGGAAGGGCCAGGTAAATTATACATTTACTGGCCCCTTTCCCTGCTCTCAGTCCTGACAGCTGATACATCCCCCTGTGTACCAACAGCCCAGTGGGAAAGGAAAGCTGTCAGCGCTGTGGGGAAACCCGGGCACACAGGGGGGATCAGACGTGGGCAGGAGAGGGAGGTGGATCGGGTGTGGGGGGGGGATTACAGGAACTATGCACTGTGTGTCAATCCGTAAATCCCCCCAGCAGCTGAATTTCGATAGGAGGGAGAGGAGGAAAAACCAGCTTTCAGCTGCTGCAGGGAGAGTGCATCACTGTAATTGCCCCCCCCTCGCCCGATCACCCTCCCTATCCCGGCTCCCCAGTGGTACCCCCTTTTGGCGGCCCTGACCATACCATCCTCCAGAACAGGTTTATAAATCACTTAAAATTAAAAGCACAGCACATGGAAAGATTATGTGCCCACACTGCAAGGCACCCTCTATCAGCTCTGGATATTCTCAGTTCCTAAGCTCATCCCATTGCAAAATCACAAGCTTAGAAATTGCAAGCAAATTGAGGAATCCTCAACAGTCTCCATCATATTAGAGGTGATTATACTTTTTTAGCTAATGTTAAGCTATGCATAGTACAGTTTTCTCCCTTTGCAGTAAAAAGTTTGATATAATATACACTACCGTTCAAAAGTTTGGGGTCACATTGAAATGTCCTTATTTTTGAAGGAAAAGCACTGTACTTTTAAATGAAGCTAACTTTAAACTAGTCCTAACTTTAAACAAATATACTCTATACATTGCTAATGTGGTAAATGACTATTCTAACTGCAAATGTCTAGTTTTTGGTGCAATATCTACATAGGTGTATAGAGGCCCATTTCCAGCAACTATCACTCCAGTGTTCTAATGGTACAATGTGTTTGCTCATTGGCTCAGAAGGCTAATTGATGATTAGCAAACCCTTGTGCAATCATGTTCACACATCTAAAAACAGTCTAGCTCCTTCCAGAAGCTACAAAACTGACCTTCCTGTGAGCAGATTGAGTTTCTGGAGCATCACATTTGTGGGGTCAATTAAACGCTCAAAATGGCCAGAAAAAGAGAACTTTCATCTGAAACTCGACAGTCTATTCTTGTTCTTAGAAATGAAGGCTATTCCATGCGAGAAATTGCAAAGAAATTGAAGATTTCCTACAACGGTGTGTACTACTCCCTTCAGAGGACAGCACAAACAGGCTCTAACCAGAGTAGAAAAAGAAGTGGGAGGCCGCGTTGCACAACTAAGCAAGAAGATAAGCACATTAGAGTCTCTAGTTTGAGAAACAGACGCCTCACAGGTCCCCAACTGGCATCTTCATTAAATAGTACCCGCAAAACACCAGTGTCAACATCTACAGTGAAGAGGCGGCTGCGGGATTTTGGGCTTCAGGGCAGAGTGGCAAAGAAAAAGCCATATCTGAGACTGGCCAATAAAAGAAAAAGATTAAGATGGGCAAAAGAACACAGACATTGGACAGAGGAAGACTGGAAAAAAGTGTTGTGGACAGATGAATCCAAGTTTGAGGTGTTTGGATCACAAAGAAGAATGTTTGTGAGACGCAGAACAAATGAAAAGATGCTGGAAGAATGCCTGACGCCATCTGTTAAGCATGGTGGAGGTAATGTGATGGTCTGGGGTTGCTTTGGTGCTGGTAAGGTGGGAGCTTTGTACAGGGTAAAAGGGATTCTGAATAAGGAAGGCTATCACTCCATTTTGCAACGCCATGCCATACCCAGTGGACAGCGCTTGATTGGAGCCAATTTCATCCTACAACAGGACAATGACCCTAAACACACCTCCAAATTGTGCAAGAACTATTTACAGCAGAAGCAGGCAGCTGGTATTCTATCGGTAATGGAGTGGCCAGCACAGTCACCAGATCTGAACCCCATTGAGCTGTTGTGGGAGCAGCTTGACCGTATGGTACGCCAGAAGTGCCCATCCAACCAATCCAACTTGTGCGAGCTGCTTCTAGAAGCGTGGGGTGCAATTTCTCCAGCTTACCTCAATAAATTAACAGCTAGAATGCCAAAGGTGTGCAATGCTGTAATTGCTGCAAAAGGAGGATTCTTTGATGAAAGCAAAGTTTGATGTAAAAACAATGTTATTTCAAATACAAATCATTATTTCTAACCTTGTCAATGTCTTGACTCTATTTTCTATTCATTTCACAACGTATGGTGGTGAATAAGTGTGACTTTTCATGGAAAACACAAAATTGTTTGGGTGACCCCAAACTTTTGAACGGTAGTGTACATGGAGAAGAAACCTGTTAAATTATTGACCTGTATATTATAAAGGTTATAATAATATACAGATCAATCATTTAAGATGAAAGCACAGTCTGATTGTTAAGCAAAGTTGCTAAAGGAAGTGTGAATTGGAGAGACAGAGAACATTGATGACACAAGGAGCACAGAAGATTGTTTTTTAAGTCGTTTCAAGAGATTTGGGGGAAGTTGTGTTTTTATGAGGCAGATGGACACTTGAAGACTTTTTTCAATAACACATATTTATTGTCTTTTTTGCACTATTTTAGCACTTTTCAAAAAAGCTGTGAAAGATATGATCGTACATGTATGGATATATTGTAATTTATTTATGTTGCACTGGAGTAGCGCTGCACTAATATTTATTTATGTTGAGGTTTTTGCTATGTTGAATGGCATAAGTGTGAGATGCTACAAAATTTTGAACTTACATTTAAAGTGATTATAAAACTTCATTTTTTTTAAAATAAAATAACAAACATGTCATACTTACCTATGTAACTGCTCTGTGCAATGGTTTTGCACTGAGCAGCCCCAATCCTCCTTTTCTGGGGTCACCATCAGTGCTCCAGGCTCCTCCTCTTCAGCGGGTGCCCCCAGGGAAAGCCTCAAATGTCACAGACCAAGCAAGTCGGCCCTACCCACGCGTCATGGCATTTGATTGACAGCAGCGAGAGCCAATAGCTACCGCTGCTACCAATCTGCCTAATGTGCACATTGCTGGATCAGATCGGGCTCAGGTAAGAATAAGGGGAGGGGGCTGGGGGGCTCCTGCCTAGAATGCATTAAGGTAGAAAATCTTGAGGCTTTAGAACCGCTTTAAGGCTACTTTCACACTGGGGCGGGCGGGCCCCGGTGGTAAAGCGGTGCTATAGCGCCGCAAAGATGCAGCTTGCAGGACTTTTTTGACCGTCCTGCAAGCGCACCGCTCCAGTGTGAAAGCCCTCGGGGCTTTCACATTGGAGTGAATTGAGCGGCTTTTTCCGGGTGCTTTGCAGGCACTATTTTTAGCACTTTAGCACCTGCAAAGAGTCTCAGTGTTAAAGTAGCCTTAATAGGACGTAGCAGAGCAGGAGGTTTCCTTGAAGTTTTTTTGTGTAGCCAAGCCTGATGTGCCATCTGAGCCGAGGCCGAACTCTCAGCCTGGCAGTTCACCAATTTGCCAGCTCTGGAACTGCACAATGTGCAGTTCATAGTCTGAGACAAGCTAATTTTTTATGGGTGTTTTTTTTCCTGTCTATGGATAATTACGGACAGGAGAAAAGTGCCTGTTTTTTGCAAACTTTCTTTTCAGCATAAGTCACCAAATATGTTCCTTCATGAAATCTGCAAGTCAAACTGGGCAAACACATATTTACATAGTATATCAAATTTGCCCTTGTTACCCTAAAAAAAATAGATCCTGTTATCTTAAAGCATTTTAAACAGCACAGTGCTTGTGTATTTTGGCCCCCTTTATCACCTAAAAAACCTGGCTGATCCTGCCTGGTTCTGCCTTCCCCCCTGTAAACTGACCACGGTTCATCATGGATGCTGAGCCCCGACACCGTGGTCAGTTTACGTGCCGTCATCCGCAGCCCTGCTGTCAGAAACCGTGAATCAGACTGAGACAGAAGTACAGTTCAATCTCACTTGTTTAATAATAATAAAAAAAAAGGTAAACAGACTAAACGTAGTCAACACATAGCCAGAGTTCAGGAACCGGAACAGATAGTCAGACAAGCCAAAACGCCAGGGAGCCAAAGATGAGCGTTCGTAGAACAGCAAGCAGGATCTGGGGCCAGAAGGAATGTCAGCTAAGCAAGTCTTTAGCAGGAACACAGGAGACCGTCTCTAGAGATGTGACCAAGGCGAAGGCAGAGATCATCTGGGCTGGACGGCTTCAGTAGGCAGGACTGACAAGCAGGATATAATCAACAGGTGAGTCACTGTGGAGAGATACGAGCTGGCAATTAGCCAACAGCTGAGCGGCCAGCTCAGAGAAGGAAGGGCTGAGCCCAGCTCTGACACCTGCTCTGTCCTTCTTTGTCTTCCTCTCCCCCCTCCCTCCCTGCCTGTCTGCTCGTGAGTGCCAACCCCTACCCCTACTGCTGCTTAAAAAACTATATTATATTCATGCCATCTCCACTGTTATATAACAATATGTGTCCCATTATCTGATCTATATAAAAAAATTCAGATTATACCTTATATCAGAGCGCCTCCCAGCGCTCATGTGACTCCTCTGCTCTCTCTCCTCCCCTCCTCCCTGGCTTACATCAGCGGGAGTGCTCAGCCCCTCCCGCTATAGCTGTCAGCCGTGGAGAGGAGAGAGCTGAGGATACGTGAGTGCCAGGATACGCTCTGATATAAGGTATAATCTGCATTTTTTTTAAATGGATGAGACACTGGGACACATATTGTTATATACTGTAACAGAGGGGATGGGATGAATAAATTATAGTGGCTTAACAACCACTTTAAGAAATAGTAGTCCTGTAACTGCTATGGCACCATGAAACACATAAGTTGGAAGAATCTGGTCAATGATTTGTACAAGAGCCAGCATTTAGGAAATAGTTGTAGATAACTACATAGGTGCAATAGATAGAGTAAATTCCTTAACCACCCTCAAATGATATTATTATTTGCAGCGAATTAATACAATAACATATGTATATTCAGTTTATATATGTATATTCAGTTTATATATATATATATATATATATATATATATATATATATATATATATATATATATCACATTTGAAGCCTAGTGCCTTCCTTTCATGGGTTATAGCGCCTCTGTTATTTCATGTTTACTGACCCACTTTAAAATAGACTTGAATTCAGATATTTATTGAATTAGGCTATGTATTGTATAGACAGTCTGGCTAGCCAGTAGACAAGAAATATAATCCCAGTGTTTTACTGCATTTTAACACTAATGGCAAGACACTAATACACATGTATTGTATGCTGGTAACTGGAGCCCTTCCATAAAGATACAGCCATTGTCTCCAGCTTCTTCACCGCCACATCATTAAGCTGGAGATCTTGCTACTACATTACCAGAACTGTCTAGCAATAATATTTATGTTGAGATGAGCAGAGGATGACGTACGTGTTCCTCTTGATGGTCCTTCGTTAATATTTTCTAGTAATTTGTTAGCACTCTCACGTTTCGGCTGGTTTGGCACTGCACTGGCAGAATTTTATGAATAAACTGTGACGTGGGAGACAGAAGCAAGTCCCAGTGACCCAGCTAGTCATCCCTGAGAAGATAGGTCAGACAATCAGCAGCTGTTCTGTGCACAGAGCCATGGCCTTCTATATATGTAGAGGCCTCTTTAAGAGGAAGCTGCTCAAGTCTAAATTGATATTGTGTATGTGTCCAAAAAGCACACCAGTAACTCATGGGAGAGGAATGTGTGCAACTAGGGAGGCTGCAAGCTGCATTAGGCAGCTGGGATTACAAACATACACAATACAGATAAAAGAGGAACCGAATTCCAATAAAATATCAGCTTCATACACTCTAGGTATAAAAAAAAATGTATATTCTATTTCTGACAATTAATACATTACAAAGCAATACATATATTTAAATAAGAAATACATCAGTAAAAAATAAAGATGAAATCCAGACACATCAAAGACACAAAGCAATGCAGCTCTGTATTTCTGTATTCGTTTACAATTATATAATTTTATAGTAAAAGGCAATATAATGTCACTTTTATTAATGAAAAACATAAAAATTTGTTTATATATACATAGGTTGGACTTGATGGACTTGTGTCTTTTTTCAACCTCACCTACTATGTAACTATGTACTATATAGACATAGCCAACAAGGCAAATAATGTAAAACCCACAGTACAAAATTAGAAAAAATGGTGGTACATCAAAACATATTTGGCAAACCCAACAAAAGGCAAGTATGCCCTGTGCTGCCAGAGACGAGCTGTGGTCAGTCAACGGGGATTTCCTGCGTATAGCCTAACATGTTTCGGAATAAACAATGTGTATTCCTTCATCAGGGAAGATTATGTCTGGGTGACTTTAATTCTCATTGTCTGAAATGTAAACAGTTGCATGATAATCACACTGTAAAGCACAATGTGAACACAGCAAGCAATATAAGAGTATAAATTTGGTATATAATATATATGACCATTCTAATACTCACATGATGATCCACAGTACAATAAACAAAAAAGGAAAAAAAAAAAGGAAAAAAGGAAAAAACACAAGGAATAAAATCAATGGGGACTCCCAAAGTGACTGAAGCAGTCCGCAGAGCAGCAGATGGGTGGGCGTGCATCCCAGGAAGAGCAAACTGCAAACAACCACAAGAAACGCCTTGTAGGCTACACCAGCCAAAAAAGGTATCAAAATCTAAAGCAAAAAAAAGTAATTGGAAGAGCGTATTAACACATACTTCCTAAACTTAAATATCAGCAGACAGGGTGAACGTTGCATAGAAATAAGAGAAATAAGATAGGGGAATCAGGTATCTCATCACCCCACCATAGAGTACATTACCTTTCAACACACCAATGCAGATAACCACACCATGGCAGCAATGCTCAATCAGAGACATGCCTGTCAGGTGTGTCTGCTTATATATGTATTCCTCCACTGTGGTTTTTGAAGCATTTATTGCCCACTGTGACTGTCGTGGCCCACGGATGCGCTAGTTGGTGACGTGCATGTCCCCTGTGGAGTCTTCTGCTTGCACCACCCAGCAGGTAGGTGGATGGCACTGGGGGTTTACACTTTCTGCTATCACACGGCCTTTTTGCGGGGGAGGGGGTAGCTCCTACCCTCCCCTGCCACGTCATATGACGCTTCTGGGGAATTTTTTGCGCCGGTGACGCTCTGACGCGTGATCCACAGTACATTAAACAGAAAAGGAAACACAAGGAATAAAATCAATGGGGACTCCCAAAGTGACTGAAGCAGTCCGCAGAGCAGCAGATGGGTGGGCGTGTATCCCAGGATGAGAAATCTGCAAACATCCACAAGAAACGCCCTGTAGGCTACACCAGCCAAAAAGGTATCATTATCTAAACCAAATAAGCAATTGGAAGAGCGTATCAACACATACTTCCTAAACGTAAATATCAGCAGACAGGGTGAATGTTGCATATAAATAAGATAGGGGAGGGGGGCGCATGCGCAAAGCCGGCCGTGCCGGTCATATCCCACTAACGGCTCCACACAAGGAGGACTCACACCGCCACTGAAAGCCTCTGCCGGGTCACAAATCATGTACCCGATTGTCTCGCAAGAGCCGAGGAAAGCTCCGGAACGATCGTCATGGTGCTCAGCGGCACCGTCAGAACCCAAAAGCAAAAACAATACAGGAGGTCCTGGCCAGGGCCTCCGCCAAAATGGGGCCGGCACCTCCGTTTCACACAGGGACACAGCGCTCCCAGTGGATGTAGCCACTGCCGCAAAGAGAGGAGGATGAGTCTAACACAGAACTGTTTGCCTCCCCTCTGCCCCCCCAAGCCCCCACAGCACAGCCAGACCTGGTCAGATAATTCAAAATTATGGTGCAGAAAGCACTCAAACACACCTCAGATCAAATCAAAGATCGTCTTGCCAAGGAGATCAGGGAGCTGGGCCAGCGCACATCTGAACTGGAGCAGAGGGTGGATGATTTGGAAGCTATTCTGGGCAATTATGCTGATGAACTGGAAGCCCTCAGAGAAGAAAATATAACCCTGCAAACCCAATTGGAGCACTATGAGAATAGGGCCCGTAGGTCCAATCTGCGTATCCGAGGAATCCCTGAATCTATACTTGATCTGCAATCCACTGTCACTGCTCTGTTCCTGGAGCTTTCCCCATCAATTGCCATCAAGCTCCTGGAAATGGACCGCATTCACAGAGCTCTCACCCCCCCAAACCTGAGGACCCCCCACGCGACATAGTTGCCAAACCACATTTTTACCATACTAAAGAGCAGCTCCTTTCCGCAGCGTGGCAACGGGACTCCCTCAAATTCCAAGGCCACGAATACCAGCTATTCACTGATCTCTCCCAAACAACCATTTCCAAGCGTCAATCGTTTAAACCACAGCGCCAGGTTCTACAACAGCACCACAACAACTGCAATTGGGGGTTTCCTTTCGCCCTTCGATTCACCTATCAAGGCCGCAGGCATTCCTGCAAAACCCAAGAGGATCTACAATTCCTCCTCCAGGATCTGCACCTTGCTACTCCATCATCTCTGGCCAGGGATCAACGCCAGCGCCGACGCTCTGCTTCCGCCTCACTGCTAAAGGCTCCCCCCGCTACACCCGCAGCGAACAATGGAGGCTCTTCCAAGCGAGGCAGATTTGCCTCTCCCCCGGTGGCTCCATCTGACTCCATGGACTGAAGGTGACCTCCACCGCTGCTGAGCATCTCACTTCACACCCCTGTGGGTACCCTCACTTTTGACTGACTTGGCACTCTGACACCTCTCCTCTTTTTCCTGGCAACAATGACCTCCCTCTATAATGTCAGACACATCACCATTCCTACTGCCCTTTTTACCCGCTTCTGGGCGCAGTATAAGGTCGCTAGGAGAAAAGGAAGTTGTCCAACCAAGCCCAGTATTGTTCTGTTACTTTTCAGTTCTTATTTCCTGTATATCTTCTGTTTTAATGTAGCCAGCCTGTGGCTTGCATTGTCTCTCGGAGAACGTCAATCCCTCCCTTAGCACCAGTTCTATACCCACCCTTTCTGAGAAAAAGACATACATGACATACCTACAGTATCTCACAAAAGTGAGTACACCCCTCACATTTTTGTAAATATTTTATTATATCTTTTCATGTGACAACACTGAAAAAATGACACTTTGTTACAATGTAAAGTAGTGAGTGTACAGCTTGTATAACAGTGTACATTTGCTGTCCCCTCAAAATAACTCAACACGCAGCCATTAATGTCTAAACTGCTGGCAACAAAAGTGAGTACACCCCTAAGTGAAAATGTCCAAATTGGGCCCAATTAACCATTTTCCCTCCCCGGTGTCATGTGACTCGTTAGTGTTACAAGGTCTCAGTTGTGAATGAGGAGCAGGTGTGATAAATTTGGTGTTATCGATCTCACTCTCTCATACTGTTCACTGGAAGTTCAACATGGCACCTCATGCAAATAACTCTCTGAAGATCTGAAAAAAAAGAATTGTTGCTCTACATAAAGATGGCCTAGGCTATAAGAAGATTGCCAAGACCCTGAAACTGAGCTGCAGCACAGTGGCCAAGACCATACAACACTTTAACAGGACAGGTTTCACTCAGAACAGGCCTTACCATGGCCGACCAAAGACATTGAGTGCATGTGCTCAGCGTCATATCCAGAGGTTGTCTTCGGAAAAAAGATGTGTGAGTACTGACAACATTGCTGCAGAGGTTGAAGGGGTGGGGGTTTAGCCTGTCAGTGCTCAGACCATATGCCGCACACTGCATCAAATTGGTCTGCATGGCTGTCGTTCCAGTAGGAAGTCTCTTCTAAAGATGATGCACAAGAAAGCCGCAAACAGTTTGCTGAAGACAGCAGACCAAGGACATGGATTACTGGAACCATGTCCTTTGGTCTGATGAGACCAAGATAAACTTATTTGGTTCAGATGGTGTCAAGTGTGTGGCGGCAACCAGGTGAGGAGTACAAAGACAAGTGTGTCTTGCCTACAGTCAAGCCTGGTGGTGGGAGTATCATGATCTGGGGCTGCATGAGTGCTGCCGGCACTGGAGAGCACAGTTCATTGAGGGAACCATAAATGCCAACATGTACTGTGACATACTGAAGCAGAGCATGATCCCCTTTGGAGACTGGGCCACAGGGCAGTATTCCAACATGATAACGACCCCAAACACACCTCCAAGAGGACCACTGCCTTGCTAAAGAAGCTAAGGGTAAAGGTGATGAACTGGCCAAGCATGTCTCCAGACCTAAACCCTTTTGAGCATCTGTGGGGCATCCTCAAATGGAAGGTGGAGGAGTGCAAGTTCTCTAACATCCACCAGCTCCGTGATGTTGTCATGGAGGAGTGGAAGAGGTCTCCAGTGGCAACATGTGAAGCTCTGGTGAACTCCATGCCCAAGAGGGTTAAGACAGTGCTGGAAAATAATGGTGGCCACACAAAATATTTGGACATTTTCACTTAGGGGTGTACTCACTTTTGTTTCCAGTGGTTTAAACATTAATGGCTGTGTGTTGACTTATTTTGAGGGGACAGCAAATTTACACTGTTATACAAGCTGTACACTCACTGCTTTACATTGTAGCAAAGTGTCATTTCTTCAGTGTTGTCACATGAAAAGATATAATAAAATATTTACAAAAATGTGAGGGGGTGTACTCACTTTTTGAGGTACTGTGTGTATATATATATATATATATATATATATATATATATATATATATATATATATATATATATATATATATACTAGACTGACTGTATATATATACACCGCCACTAACTGAACAACCTGCCTGCTTAATCTAACTCAAGCTATCTCTCTGTCCACGCCAACAACACTACACTACACTATACAGTGCAGCCATAGTACAGTTGCTAATACAGTGCAGGCGCTGTACACAGTATCTAATACAGTGTGTACAGTTACTACTGCACTTCTGGTGGTGTACACAGTATAAAATACAGTGCAGCCGTAGTACAGTTGCTAATACAGTGCAGGCGGTGTACACAATATCTAATACAGTGTGTACAGTTTCTACTACACTTCTGGTGGTGTACACAGAACACAATACAGTGCAGCCATAGTACAGTTGCTAAAACAGTGCAGGTGGTGTACACAGTATCTAATACATTGTGTACAGTTTCTACTACACTTCTGGCGGTGTACACAGTATAAAATACAGTGCAGCAGTAGTATAGTTGCTAATACAGTGCAGGCAGTGTACACAGTATCTAATACAGTGTGTACGGTTTCTACTCTACTTCTGGTGGTGTACACAGTACACAATACAGTGCAGCCATAGTACAGTTGCTAAAACAGTGCAGGTGGTGTACACAGTATCTAATACATTGTGTACAGTTTCTACTACACTTCTGGCGGTGTACACAGTATAAAATACAGTGCAGCCATAGTACAGTTGCTAATACAATGCAGGCGGTGTACACGCTATCTAATACAGTGTGTACAGTTTCTACTACACTTCTGGTGGTGTTCACAGTACACAATACAGTGCAGCCGTAGTACCATTTCTACTACTTTTCTGGTGGTGTACACAGTATCCAATACAGTGTGTATAGTTTCTACTACACTTCTGGTGGTGTTCACAGTATAAAATACAGTGCAGCCGTAGTACAGTTGCTAATACAGTGCAGGCGGTGTACACAGTATCTAATACAGTGCGTACAGTTTCTACTACACTTCTGGTGGTGTACCCAATATCTAATACAGTGTAGTGTGGTGTTGCAAAACAAAATATACATCATGTCCGAAAGGCCACCAAGGAGAGGCAGACGCTCACAGGTCACTAAAAGAGGGCAAGCAGCCTCTGTGTCTACAGTCAATAGTGCTGGTCGTGGACATGGTGCATGCTCTGCAGGTGGCTGTGGGGCACGCTTGTCCTTTTTTTCTGCTGCTGGCCGTGTTATTGAGCCAGAACATGCAGAAGTTATTGGAGTGGATAAAAAAGCCATCCTCATCCTCCTCATCCTCTGTCACCCAGGCTCAGAGTAGTTTGCCTTACAAACGCAGCTGCCAAAGTGGCCTATTCCACCGCCTCCTTGTACACAGTCACTCCTTCCGTAGCCTCACCATCATGTATGGAGGAGTCCTCAGAATTATTCGACCACAGTGTCGGCTACATGTTGCTGGAGGATACGCAGAGATGTGAAGGCTCCGATGTTGGTTACCAGGTTGAGGAAAGGAGTAACATGAGCCTAGAGAGAGGGGATGCCCAAGAGGGACAAGAAACTGGCAGTCATGTTCCCCCAGCTGCAGCATACTGCCAAGTTTGCTCCAGTGACGAGAAGGGAGGGGATGATGAGGTCACTGACTGTACTTGGGTGCCTGAGAGAAGAGAGGAGGAAGAGGAGGCACAACTCCAATGAGGCAGGATGTCCTCTAGGGGGCAGCTTAACCTCCCTGGCGGTATTCCCGAGTCTGGCTCGGGTTGGACTTTTCATACCAAAAGCGGTATCCCCGAGCCAGACTCGGGCTTGCATCGCAGGATCCAGGAAGAGTTTACTTACCTTGTCCCCTGGATCCTGCGATGTCTCCCCGCTGTGATCGGCGAGCCGCTGTGTCTCGTTCGATTCACAGTGCCGAGCTCCGTTCCCTGCGAGCGTTGCGACGCACGGGGACGGAGTTCGGCGGTAAATTCAAAAGTGAAACACACAGTATAGATACAGCATACTGTAATCTTACAGATTACAGTACTGTATCAAATAACTACACATCCCCTTTGTCCCTAGTGGTCCGCCCAGTGTCCTGCATGCAGTTTTATATATATAAAACTGTTCTTTCTGCCAGGAAACTGGAGATTGTCCATAGCAACCAAAAACTATATAGTTATTTATTATATTATAATTTTTTATTTCGTTTTTCAAACTTTATCATACCCAGGATGTCTACTAGACTCTGGTTTGGACAGATTTCAGTGAGTTATTCCTAAGAATTACAGGCCTACAATATAAAACGCCAAATTTCTGTGCAAAATAATTGTACCGCTTTCAGCACCTAAAATCAGAAATAATCATACCGCCAGGGAGGTTAAGGGAAGCCACCCTATTGTATCACACTGCAGAGCTCCGCAGGTGCAGGGCGCTGCTGACTTCCTGCTAACTTTTAAAAGTTCCTTGGTGTGGGCCTTGTTCAACACGTTGCTGTTTGCAACCTATGTCTGAAGTGGATCAAGCGTGGCCAGAACAGCAGCCGCTTGGGCACCACATGCTTGACCAGACATATGATGACCTGCCATGCAGTCCATTGGCAACAGCACTTGAAAGACCCACATCAAAGAAAAAGGCGGACTTTTCCTTGCTCCTCATCTGGGATCTCCAACCCCACTATACCTCCAGTCCTCTCAAAAACCTGCAATGAGAGGAATGAAGGTATAGCAATAGGTGTCCCAAATACTTGCAGCCAATCTGCTAGCAGTACACCACCATCTGATTTTAGCAGACAAATTTCCCTACCCCAGTTGCTGAACCATAAAAAGAAATTCGGTCCCAGCCATCCACATGCTCAGTGTGTAAATGCTAGCTTGGCCAAATTCCTAGCACTGCAACTGCTGCCTTTTTCACCTTGTAGACTCTGCTCCCTTTTGTGAATTTGTAAAATGTGCTATACCTCAGTGGCAGGTTCCAAAACGCCATTTCTTTTGACAGAAGTCCATTTCGGCTCTCTACCGGCATGTGGAAGGCAATGTTTTGGCCTTGTTGGACATGGCTGTCAGCAGTAAGGTGCATATTACCTCTGACTCATGGTCCAGCAGGCATGGGCAGGGACGTTACATTTCCTTCACGGTGCATTGGGTAACTCTGCTGGCAGCTGGGAAGGATGCAGGACAGGGTTCAGTATTGTTGGAGCTTATTCAGCCACCACGCCTCCAAAATGCTAGTGGTGATTCTGCCACAGCTCTCTCCTCCACCCCTCCTCTTCTTTTTCCTCTATGGCCTCTTCTGCAGATTTGTCCTCTGAACCATCGGTGCTCCGTAAGCATTCAAGGGGCTACGTAAGCAGTCAGGCAAAAGGATGCCATGTGGTGCTTGAGTTGGTATGCTTAGGGGACAGGAGCCACACTGGGGCAGAGATTCTGCCAGCTCTGCAGGGGCAGGCTCAGAGGTGGTTGACGCCACGCCAGCTTCAGCCAGGAATGGTTGAATGCGACAATGGCACCAACCTTCTCTCCGCCCACCGACAGGGACACTTGACCCATGTTCCATGTTTGGCACACATCCTAAATTTGGTGGTGCAGTGGTTCTTGAGCAGGTACCCAGGCTTACAGAATCTCCTGAGGCAGAACAGGACAGAAAAGTCTGTGATCATTTCTGCCGGTCATACAATGCCAGTGCTCGGCTCGCTGACATTCAAAAGGAATGCAGCCTGCCCACCAACCTCTTCATTTGTGACATGCCCACCAGGTGGAACTCAACATTGGCAATGCTGCAGCGGCAACACACGCAGCAGAGGGCCATCAATAAGTACCTGTGTGAGTAAGGCACCAGGACAGGGTCAGGGGAGCTTGGCTTCTTTTTTCGCCATGCCAGTGGCTACTGATTAAGGATGCATGCACTGTCCTGTCACCATTTGAGAAGGCCACAAGGATGGTGAGCAGTGACAAGGCATGCATCAGTGACACTGTCACTCTAGTCTTCCTGTTGGAGCACACACTTCGTGGAATAATGGACAGGGCACTTGAGACAGAAAAGAGGGAGGAAGAGGAGGACTCCCTTACCTCTCAAGGCCCCCTTTATGCAGATAGCATTCCTGCGGGCCCCCCAAACACACAGAAAGAAGAGGAGAAGGAGGAGGATTGTGTCAGCATGGATGTAGAGCAGTCTTCAAGGGATGGTTTTCAGTCCCCAGAAACCCAAGGAGTTGTACGTGGCTGGGAGGAGGTAGTTACGAATCATGTGATCTTTAGTGACCCAGAGGACTCAGAATCGAATGCCCCTGCAAACTTACACTGCATGGCCTCCCTGATTCTGCAAAGCCTGCGAAAGGACCCTAGGATTCGTGGTATCAAAGAGAGGGATCATTACTGGCTGGCAACCCTTCTTGAACCATGTTACAAGGGTAAGGTTGCAGAACTCATCCTGCCTTCACAGAGGGAGCAGAGGATGAAACATCTTCAGGAGGCCTTGAAGAAAGGTTTGTACAATGCATTTCCAGGCCCTGGGAGGTTACAATTTACTGGTGCTGGACAACGTGTTGCTGAGGCTTCATTCAGTCAGAGGAAGAGTGGTGGAGAAGGTGGCCGGCTGACTGATGCCTTTATACAATTTTTCAGTCCTCGGCACCAAGGTCTGATTGGTTCAAGCAACCGTCACTAGCATCTGCATTACATGGTGCAGGAATATCTAGGGGCAAGAGCAGACTTGGAGACCTTTCCAACAGAGTATCCACTGGGTTACTGGATCTTGAGGATGGACCACTGGCCAGAACTTGTTCAATATGCAATTAAGCTACTGGTCTGTCCTGCATCCAGCGTGCTTTCTGAACGCACATTAAGTGCTGCTGGAGAGTTTGTAATGGAGTGCGCCTGTCCACAGACTCCGTTGATAGGCTCACATTCATAAAAATTAATCAGTCTTGGATCAGCAGCTATCAGGCACCTGATGCTGATGTAACTGATTGAATTTTCTATGGATGTGGGATCCCTTGAAGACTGCCTATGCTGACTATCCTATTCCTCCTCAATCTTGATGATGCTAACTTCCAACAATATTTTTGGTTTAGGGCACCACCACCCAAGGCCTGATTTTTCTGCCCCTGTTTAACAGGATCACGTAATTTCAAATCTTGATATAATATTTCACAGCAGTGCCCGTTCCTGCGCTCACCAAGATTAACTGTGAGGGCTTACAGTGTTCTGGTACCACCACCACCAACAAAGGCCCAATTTTTTTGCCCCTGTTTAACAGGGGCATGTAATTACAATTTTTAATACAGTAATTCACAGCAGGGCCCATTCCTGCGCTCACCAAGAGTAACTGTGAGGGCTTACAGTGTTCTGGTACCACCAACACCTAAGGCCCAAATTTCTGCAGAGTATATAGGACAGGCCGTATAGTATATATACTGCTGTTCAGAGTATATAGTGCCTGGGGGCCTGTGGGACGCCCACGCCATTTTTAAAAAAAATTTTGGTGAGGGATTCCCCTTAATATTCATACCAGACCCAAAGGGCCTGGTAATGGACTGGGGGGGGGGGGATGACGTTTTTTTCAGTGATTTTCATCTATCATCACCCGACATTACATTACAGCCGCGAGTAGTTTTAAATGACATTTTTTCTGTAGAAATGTAATTTTGCTGTGGTATTGTTCTAAACACGGGGAAAATGCGCTACTTTACAAGAATACTAAGGACACCCCCCCAAGCACGATGTTTAAAGGAATATTTCATTTTTATTGTTTCACTTTAAGCATTATTAAAATCACTGCTCCCAAAAAAACATCAGTTTTAACAACTTTTTTGCATTGATAAATGTCCCCTGGGGCAGGACCCGAGTCCCCAAACACTTTTTATGGCAATTAATTGCATATAAGCCTTTAAAATTAGCACTTTTGATTTTTCACGCTCGTGTCCCATAGACTTTAACGTTGTCCGCGTGTTCGAACAAATGTTTTGCCTGTTCGCATGTTCTGCTGCGAACCGAACCGGGGGGTGTTCGGCTCATCCCTAGTTGCGACTGGTATTACCTTCACCAACTCTGGAAATTAAATCTGCCTCAGTCGTGCTCCATCAGTGGGGATAGTGTCACCATTCACCCAAAAAAGGATGATACTAATAGTGCTCACTGTATTCCCATCTTTATTTTTGTTTAAAACCACTTAAAATGCCATGCACATACTTGTGCACTGGTCTGGTGCAATTCAGAGATCACAGCTTGTGTTTCACTTTAACCTGTTGGTACCTCTTCAAGATGGCGTTCCGCTCACTTACGGTTGCCGTGTGATGTCATCGGCTCCTCCCTATGTGTGACATCACATGACTTTGTCACGTAACCACACGAGCACTGTCCTATTCATCACTACAGACCACCCATCTCTAGAGAAGATCTGATGAAAATGTATACTGATTTTTGTTTTCTTAAGCAGGGGGTTATATAAGATATCTTTCAAAACCTTAGCACTCACTGGAGGAATTTTATCTTATTGAAAAACTGTTTGTTCATGTAAAGGGCTGTATTCATTATACAGTATGTCACTTCTGAATACATTTTTGATCACTCTTGACTGTACAGGCCCCTTATGCTTCATATTAGGGAGGGAGGGAGTATTAGATAAGAGTGTTTCCCCAGATGAAATAAATAACGTATTGAAATTAGTACATTTATCTTCGGTAAATACATTTACTGCTGAGAGTAGCTATAAATTGCTGACCAAGTGGGTACTATACCCTGGTGTGCCTTAACAAATGAGACAAATAGGTATCTCCACTATATTGGAGAGGTAATCAAGGATCGGAGACACATCATATATGGTGGTCCTCCCCCGTGATTCGAGTACATTGGAGGCAAATTTTTAAACTCGTGGATAAAATCTCATCCATTGTCCTCTCCTTTGATCCATGGGTGGTTTTGTTTTATCATTTGTTTCATCGTTATACGGCGGCAGGTCGGCACGTTCCTGCAAATCGCCATAGATGTACATCGGCTTCTCCAAGGAGCCATAGCAGGCCTGCGCGCACACCCACTGTACAGCGGGGGACCTGATGCATGTGGCCAGCAGCTGCATTGTCCGCTGGCCACCCGCGGACGCGGGAACAAGAGCCAGAACGGGGATCTGTCAATGTAAACAGACAGGTCCTCGTTCTGACAGGGAAGTTAGAGAGAGATCTGTTCCTAGTGATTAGGAACAGGGATCTTTCTCCTCCTCCCGTCAGCCCAGCCCCCATACCGTTAAAAACACTCCCAGGGAACACACTGATCGCCCCTTAGTGTTAACACCTTCCCTGCCAGTGATTTATACAGTAATCAGTGGCTATTTTTAGCTCTGATCGCTGTATAAATGTCAATAGTTCCAAAAAAGTGTCAAAAGTGCCCGATCTGTCTGCAGCAAAATTGCAGATCATCGACATTACTAGTAAAAAATAATAAAAATGCCATAAATATATCTCCTATTTTGTAGACGCTGTAACTTTTGCGTAAACCAATCAATATACGCTTATTGGGATTTTTTTTTTACCAAAAATATGTAGAAGAATATATATCGGCCTAAACTGATGAAGAAATTTGTTTTTTTTTTAAATTTTGGGGATATTTATGATAGCAAAAATTGTCGCTCTTTTTTTGTTTATAAAGCAAAAAATAAAAACCACAGAGGGGATCAAATACCACTAAAAGAAAGCTCTATTTGTGGGGAAAAAAGGATGTCAATTTTGTTCGGGTACAGCATCGCACGATCGCGCAATTGCCAGTTAAAGCGACGGAGTGCCGTATCACAAAAATGGCCTGGTCATTAAGGGGGAAAATCTTCCAGTCTGTAAGTGGTTAAACTAAGCTCCCTATGTCAAAAAAAAAAAAAAATCAGTGCTACCTCACCTATTGAACGTGGCTAAATGTTTAATTCTAAAACTGCCTGTAGAAGGTGAATGGCTGTTGAGGGTCTAAAAAATCTGCTTGATGAAGTCAATTAGAATTGTTAAACGTGACTTTCAGACCTTATACGACATCTGGACAGGTGGGATAACTTTGGAAAACTCAGAAATGTACTCACTCTGTGCATATGGTTAGACTCTTGATTGCATTGCTTAACATTTTTAAAGCAGAAATAAACCTTTTAAACAAAAACTAAACTAAAAGATTTAACTATTCCTCAAACAGTTACATTCAAGGCATGCCATGAATAACAGCTGTGACAGCTGCATATTTTTCTCATGCGAATTATGAACCAATGCAATGGTTGGTGTCATAGCTGATCACATGTGCAGCACCATGGCAACTGGAGATCAAACAGGGGCTATGACTGCAGTGTTCTTGGCTGTGAATTGTAGGAGGGTTTAGTTCCACTTTAAGAACAGTTAAGGATATTTAAGCTGGCCATACATGGTTAGTGTTTTGAGTTTCGCCAGCAGGGTGAACGGAAAAAAAAAAAAGGCAGTTTTCACCATAAAAATGTTCCCAACATGTACCTTTAACATATCGATATATTTTTTTCCCCCCTGCGCCTTCCCTTTTTTTTTCTCTTGGTTAATTTGGGCCCCTGTTTTTCTGTTTAAGATTGCATTGCCATGCTTTTACACTGGCAAAGTTAACTGCATCCTTTCAGATGAGTACATTTAAACAAAGAAAGACAATATTATTGATTAGCTATATCATTTTTGTATTGTAAGGAATGCATTCCTCAAGGTGTGTTACATGAGAAAAATGTTGGAAAATGTAATAAAAACTTTATTGAACGTTAAATACAAAATAATAAAGAGTAAGCATGACAAAATGTAAATCACATAAAAAATTACTGTAGGTGTTCTTTGTGGTTGACTGAGCCTGTTCAGCAAAATTGCCAGAGTATTTCCTAAATTTTCTATTTTTTTGCTTATGCCTGTCATGTCAATGATAGCTGCTCACTGAACCTGGGCTGCTTGGGCGGAGAAAAAACACCAGCAATTAAGCTGAATGGGATCATCCAGTGTACAAGAGCCCTATATGTAAACATTAAAATAACTCAAAATATGTGCCCACTAAAAAATTCCATGTTATTATTACTGTAACAATGAGTTGATTGGCAAGGGGTTGTTTGCCACAAAAACATCTCTATTGTTTAATTTTAAGCAGAACAGCCCTAACCCTTGGACCAGTGGAAGCTGATGGTAAAAACTAGGCACAATGTCAGATAAATATACTTATGTAATTTGTGTGTAATTCATGCAAATTGTCTAGAGCAGGGGTGTCAGGTGCAAGAACTTAACCACACACCCACTTTCCCCGCTAAACTGCATCAAATTGTGGGTGTGGCCAAATTGCACAGTGGGAGGATCTTCATGGTTTAGGGGTGTGCTGCGTGCCAAGTACAGGGTTCAGGGGTGCGCTGTGTACAGAGTGCAGTTTCAGGGGTGTGCTACATACAGAGTGCAGAGTTCATGGTGTGTATTATGGCACCCAAAGAGTTCAATTTTGGTCTCATTCTCCCAGTATTTCACAGGCTTGTCTAAATGTTGTAATTCAAACAAGCTTTAACATGCTTTTTCTTCATTAATAGAGTCTTGCATGGTGAGTGTCACACAGGCCATGGCGGTTGAGTACTTATTGTTCTCTTTGAGAAAAATTGTACCTGCTAATTCCAGGTCTTTCTGAAGCTCTCCACAACTGGTTCTTGGATTTTGGACAATCCTTCTGATAATTATTTTCATTCCTCTGTCAGAAATCTTGCAAGGAGCACCTGGTCGTGGACGGTTTATGGTGAAATTATGTTTATTCCACTTCTGGATTATGGCCCCAACAGTGCTCACTGGAACGTTTAGAAATCCTTCTGTAACCAATGCCATTAGTATGTTTTGCAACAATAAGGTTGCAAAGGTCTTGAGAGAGCTCTTTGTTTTTACCAATCATGAGATGTTTTTTGTGTGACACCTTGGTAATGAGACACCTTTTTATAGGCCATCAGTTGAGACTGAACCAGCTGATATTATTTTGCACTGACAAGGGGCATGATTGCTTTCCAATTACTGATAGATTTCAGCTGGTGTCTTGGCTTTCCATAGCTTTTTTGCACCTCCCTTATTTATTTTGGTTTCTTTGTATGTATGGATTGCATAGGCTGCTACCAGCATGTGAAAAGTTCATGTCAATAGCATGTTTAGAAATATATTTACCTAGAAACATGGTAACATGTTCAATACTTATTTTACTCACTGTATGTACATTTATAGTTAAAAACTACACATAGATGCATAGATTTTAAAAAACAGTGTGTATTACAAAGATTATTTTGATTATGGTATGCTGATCTATTTTACCTCTACATCTAGAAAAAAAAAATTAAAAGACTATATACATATATATATATTTCATTTGATCTCGACTGACTGAACAGTGAATCTAAAGAAGAAAATAAAATAGAATTTGTATTTGTTATAGCTGTTGGGCCAAGGGGCGTCCATACTTGCCAACATTCCTAAAGGAGATCTTGAGATTAAAAAGAAAAGCTACTTCCATATTATGCCCTTTTTGGGCTTATCCTTGTCCCAGTGGCGTCTCAAATCCATGACAGTTATTGTGAAATGAACCACTGTCCACAAATATGGGGCAACGTTTTATGCAAAGGGAAGGGATTTGGCTGCAATTTTGCTTGGCGTCAGTGACTTTGTTCCTAAAACCTGTGGTAATAACCATACTCCCAGGTCCAAGGGGGATTTCACATATGATTCCAGGTTAGTTGCTAGTTTACGTCAATAAAAAAGTTGCCTAGGAAACAGCATGTTTAGTTTATCCTTTTAGTAGTATAAATGGATTGTTAGAAATATTGCAAATACATAAGAAAAAATTCAAGACAGCGGAAATGTGACCAAGTGTTTACAAAACTCAGTGATGTACTCACCAACTGTCTGCATAACTATATACTCAGAAAAAGAATGCATTAGTAAGAACTACATGTGACAGAATTAGGCAATTACTTCTTAGATAAACTTGAACTTTAACCCCATCTACAGACACACACTGGTGTCATAACAGCAGTGCTGCATCACATTATTCCCTTTTATTTAAAAAACTTTATTAAAATTTAACAAAGTGACACTTTGTTATGTTCTACTGGCAGCTGTGCAGTGTGAGGCGGTGGATTGCATCTTACCTTGTCTTAAAGTGGAACTGCACTGGAATACCTGCCCAACGCAGTCCCACTGCAAATGATGTAAATGAGCCCTTAACCACCTCCCCTCCGCGTTATAGCCGAAAGACGGCTACAGCGCGGACCTAATTTGCCGGGAAGGTGTCCATAGACGTCCTCCTGTGCTCGAGCGGCCTGCGCGCCCCCCCTGCAGGGTGCACGCGGCGCACTCTGTGATCAGCGAGTCCGATCGGAGTAAGGGGTCGATCCCAACCCCTTACCACGTGATCAGCTGTCAGCTAATGACAGCTAATCATGTGATGTAAACAGAGCCGGTAATCTGCTATTTTTTCTCCTCACACTGGTAGCATAGTAGTATATATATTTTATTATATCTTATTATGTGACAACACCGAAGAAATGACACTTTGCTACAATGTAAAGTAGTGAGTGTACAGCCATTAATGTCTAAACCGCTGGCAACAAAAGTGAGTACACCCCTTAGTGAAAATGTCCAAATTGGGCCCAATTAGCCATTTTCCCTCCCTGGTGTCATGTGACTAGTGTTACAAGGTCTCAGGTGTGAATGGGGAGCAAGTGTATTAAATTTGGTGTTAAATTTCTAGATGTATCTTTGCACATGTGTGCATAACCTATATAGGAATTTTAATTATGTTTTGTATGTAACAATAAAATCTCTAATTTTTACATACTTACTGTCGAGCATTGTATGACTTTCCCCCTTTTTTGTTGGCACCCCTAAAGTCCCGCCAAATAATCCCCCTTTTTTGACACATCACTCTCACTCTCTCATACTGGTCACTGGAAGTTCAAAATGGCACCTCATGGCAAAGAACTCTCTGGGAATCTGAAAAAAATAATTGTTGCTCTACATAAAGATGGCCTAGGTTAAAAGAACATTGCGAAGACCCTGAAACCGAGCTGCAGCATGGTGGCCAAAACCATACAGCAGTTTAACAGGACAAGTTCCAAGTACAGGCCTCACCATGGTTGACCAAAGAAGTTGAGTGCACGTGCTCAGCATCATATCCAGAGATTGTCTTTGGGAAATAGACATATGAGTGCTGCCAGCATTGCTGCAGAGGTTGAAGGGGTGAGGGGGTCAGCCGGTCAGTGCTCAGACCATATGCCGCACACTGCATCAAATTGATTTGCATGGCTGTCGTCCCAGAAGGAAGCCTCTTTTAAAGATGATGCACAGGAAGCCTGCAAACAGTTTACCGAAGACAAGCAGACTAAGGACATGGATTACTGGAACCATGTCCTGTGGTCTGATGAGACCAAGATAAACGTATTTGGTTCAGATGGTGTCAAGCATGTGTGGTGGAAACCAGGTGATGAGTACAAAGACAAGTGTGTCTTGCCTAAAGTCAAGCATGGTAGTGGGAGTGTCATGGTCTGGGGCTGCATGAGTGCTGCCAGCACTGGGGACACACTTGTCTATGTACTCGTCACCTGGTTGACGCCACACACGCTTGACCAAATAAGTTTATCTTGGTCTCATCAGACCACAGGACATGGTTCCGGTAATCCATGTCCTTAGTCTGCTTGTCTTCAGGAAACTGTTTGCGGGCTTTCTTGTGCATCATTTTTAGAAGAGGCTTCCTTCTGGGACGACAGCCATGCAGACCAATTTGATGCAGCGTGCGGCGTATGTTCTGAGCACTGACAGGCTTACCCCCCACCCCTTCAACCTCTGGATAGCACTCATACGTCTATTTCCCAAAGACAACCTCTGGATATGACGCTGAGCAAGTGCACTCAACTTCTTTGGTCGACCATGGCGAGGCCTGTTCTGAGTGGAACCTGTCCTGTTAAACCGCTGTATGGTCTTGGCCACCATGCTGCAGCTCAGTTTCAGGGTCTTGTCAATCTTAATATAGCCTAGGCCATCTTTATGTAGCGAAACAATAATTATTTTCAGATTCTCAGAGAGTTCCTTGCTATAAGGTGTCATGTTGAACTTCCAGTGACCAGTATGAGTGAGTGAGAGCGATAACACCAAATTTAACACACCTGCTCCCCATTCACACCTGAGACCTTGTAACACTAACGAGTCACATGACACTGGGGAGGGAAAATGGCTAATTGGGCCCAATTTGGACATTTTCACTTAGGGGTGTACTCACTTTTGTTGCCAGCAGTTTAGACATTAATGGCTGTGTGTTGAGTTATTTTGAGGGGACAGTAAATTGTAGCAAAGTATAATTTCTTCAGTGTTGTCACATGAAAAGATATACTAAAATGTTTACAAAAATGTGAGGGGTGTACTCACTTTTGTGAGATACTGTACGTACATACATACAATACATACACACACACACACACACTATATTACCAAAAGTAAAAGTATTGGGACGCCTGCCTTTACACGCATCCCAGTCTTAGTCCATACAGGTCAATAATGAGTTGGCCCACAATTTGCAGCTATAGCAGCTTCAACTCCTTTGGGAAGGCTGTCCACAAGGCTTAGGAGTGTGTCTATGGGAATGTTTGACCATTCTTCCAGAAGCGCATTTGTGAGGTCAGGCACTGATGTGGACGAGAAGGCCTGACTTGCAGTCTCCGCTCTAATTCATCTCAAAGGTGTTCTATCGGGTTGAGGTCAGGACTCTGTGCAGGCCAGTCAGATTCCACCACCCCAAACTCGCTCATCCATATCTTTATTGACCTTGCTTTGTGCACTGGTCCAAATCATTCGGTGGTGGTGGTGGTGGTGGGGGGGGGATTATGGTGTGGGGATGTTTTTTAAGGGTCGGGCTTGGCCCCTAAGTTCCAGTGAAGGGAACTCTTAAGGAGTCAGCATACCAAGACATTTTGGACAATTTCATGCTCTCAACTTTGTGGGAACAGTTTGGGGATGGCCCTTTCCTGTTCCAACATGACTGCGCACCAGTGCACAAATCAAGGTCCATAAAGACATTGATGAGCAAGTTTGGGGTGGTGGAACTTGACTGGCCTGCACAGAGTCCTGGCCTCAACCCGATAGAACACCTTTGGGCTGAATTAGAGCATAGACTGTGAGCCAGGCCTTCTCATCCACATCAGTGCCTAACCTCACAAATGCACTTCTGGAAGAATGGTCAAACATTCATAACATTCATATTCATATCCATAGACACACTCCTAAACCTTGTGAACAGCCTTCCCAGAGGAGTTGAAGCTGCTATAGCTGCAAAGGGTGGGCCAAATCAATATTAAACCCTACGAACTAAGACTGGGATGCCATTAAAGTTCATGTGCATGTAGGCAGGTGTCCTAATACTTTTGGTAATATTATATATATGATATATATATATATATATATATATATATATATATATATATATATATATATATATATATATATTTGTTTCAGTAGTTTTCATAACCACTTCAGCCCCAGAAGAATTTACCCCCTTCCTGACCAGTGCGTTTTTTGCGATTCGGCACTGCGTCGCTTTAACTGACAATTGCGCGGTCGTGCGACGTGGCTCCCAAACAAAATTGACATCCTTTTTTTCCCACAAATAGAGCTTTCTTTTGGTGGTATTTTTTTTAACAACAAGGTTGGTCTTTATTGAAAAAGAAATGGTATACAATATAGAGTAGATCAGAACAGTGAATGGCCACAGGATAATACACACGTGGCTTACAGAAAGAAACGATTACATAAAGTTCATATCATAAGCAATTTGACTGGTTTGTATTAGTGATGATAAGAAAAACCAAAAAAATGGGGAGGGGGGGAAGGGGGAGGGAGGGAAAGGTGGGGGGGGGGGGGGAATGGGAAGAAGGAAAACCGGAGGGGGGGGGAGAGAGGGGAGACCAGCAATAACACCATACTACATGTAGCAGAGAAATGGTAACACCTATGTAATCAAGACCTCATCCAGGGTCCGTCCAAGGGCGCCACACTCTCGTAAACTTCTGAGGGCATCCTCTATTTATATAGGTCAATTTGTACAAGGGTAGGACAGCATTAACTGAATTTTCCCATGCCTTTACCGTAGGAGAGCTATGAGAATTCCATTTCAATACAATGCCCTTCTTGGCATAAAATAGTAGCAATGATATCAACAACTTGGTATATCTAGGTCTCTGGTCATCATCATGTATGCCTAACAGAGCCAATTCTGGGGTTAATGGGAGCTTGAGTTGTAGACGAGCATTGATACCTTCCATTATTGCGGACCAGTAGAACGATAACCTGGGACAGGATCAGAACATATGTATGTATGAGCTATCCGGGATCTACATCTGGGGCACTCCGGGGATCTTTCAGGGTATATTCTGTGCAGCCTCTGAGGCGTGAGATATGTGCTATGGAAAAACTTGGCTTGTACCAATTTGTCCCTAGAGGATATCACCAGTTTAAAACTTTCCTCAAAACTTTCCTCATAGGACTCCCTATCCAAGGTAGGGATATCAGCTCCCCATCTAGACCAAAGTACCTCCATCTTGGGAGAATCTTTCTTAATGAGAGTGAAGTACAGCGCAGACAAAGGCTTGGATAGGATCTCTGGGGACAACAAGTCCTCAACCACATCAGATGTGAGATCTGGCGGGGTCGGGAACTGTGCACGGAAGGCATGTCTCAACTGGTGGTACCGGAACAGCATCCATTGAGGAAGGCCATACAGGCTACCCAATTCTGAGAAGGAACGGATAGAACCGGCTACCACAATATCTTTTAGTAATTTGATGTTATACCGAGCCCAACTTTTGGTGGTATTTGATCACCTCTGCGGTTTTTATTTTTTGCGCTATAAACAAAAAAATAGCAACAATTTTGAAAAAAACGCATTATTTTTTACTTTTTGCTATAATAAATATCCCCCAAAAATAATAAAAAAAACATTTTTTTTCCTCAGTTTAGGCCGATACGTATTCTTCTACATATTTTTGGTAAAAAAAAAATCGCAATAAGCGTTTATTGATTGGTTTGCGCAAAAGTTATAGCGTTTACAAAATAGGGGATAGTTTTAAGGCATTTTTATAAATTTGTTTTTTTTTTTACTAGCGATCAGCGATTTTTATTGTGACTGCGACATTGTGGTGGACACATCGGACATTTTTGACACATTTTTGGGACCATTGTCATTTATACAGAAATCAGTGCTATAAAAATGCACTGATTCCTGTGTAAATGACACTGGCAGTGAAGGGGTTAACCACTAGGGGACGCGGAGGGGTTAAGTCAGTACTAGGGAGTGTTTTCTAACTGTAGGGGGATGAGCTAGCTGTGACACATCACTGATCTCTGCTCCCGATGACAGGGAGCAGAGATCAGTGACACTGTCACTAGGCAGAACGGGGAGATGCTGTTTACATCAGCATCTCCCCGTTCGTCCTCTCCGTGAGGCGATCGCGGGTGACCCCGCGGCGATCGAGTCCGCGGAACCCGCGACCCGACTTACGGAGTTCCCGGCCGGTGGCGCGCACGCAATGGCACGGCGGGGAATTCAATGGGACTTACCTGTACGCCCATTTGCCCAGCCGTGCCATTCTGCTGACGTACATCGGCGTGCGCCGGTCGGGAAGTGGTTAAGAATCTAAATAGTACTATCAAAGCTAAACTCTAGGCAGATATAATACATCATTAAATGTTAAATGGAGGCAGTGTAAGCACCTGAATATGACTTGATATACAGTCAGGTCCATTAATATTGGGACATCGACACAATTCTAATCTTTTTGGCTCTATACACCACCACAATGGATTTGAAATGAAACGAACAAGATGTGCTTTAACTACAGACTTTCAGCTTTAATTTGAGGGTATTTACATCCAAATCAGGTCAACGGTGTAGGACTTAAAACAGTTTGTATATGTGCCTCCCACTTTTTAAGCAACCAAAAGTAATGGGGCAGTTTAACAATCGTCAATCAAACTTTCACTTTTTAATACTTGGTTGCAAATCCTTTGCAGTCAATTACAGCCTGAAGTCTGGAACACATAGACATCACCAGACGCTGGGTTTCATCCCTGGTGATGCTCTGCCAGGCCTCTACTGCAACTGTCTTCAGTTCCTCCTTGTTCTTGGGGCATTTTCCCTTCAGTTTTGTCTTCAGCAAGTGAAATGCATGCTCAATCGGATTCAGGTCAGGTGATTGACTTGGCCATTGCATAACATTCCACTTCTTTCCCCTAAAAAACTCTTTGGATGCTTTCGCAGTATGCTTCGGTCATTGTCCATCTGCGCTGTGAAGCGCCGTCCAATGAGTTCTGAAGCATTTTGCTGAATATGAGCAGATAATATTGCCCGAAACACTTCAGAATTCATCCTGCTGCTTTGTCAGCAGTCACATCATCAATAAATACAAGAGAACCAGTTCCATTGGCAGCCATACATGCCCCCGCCATGACACTACCACCACAATGCTTCACTGATGAGGTGGTATGCTTTGGATCATGAGCAGTTCCTTTTCTTCTCCATACTCTTCTCTTCCCATCACTCTGGTACAAGTTGATCTTGGTCTCATCTGTCCATAGGATGTTGTTCAAGAACTGTGAAGGCTTTTTTAGATGTTGTTTGGCAATCTCTAATCTGGCCTTCCTGTTTTTGAGGCTCACCAATGGTTTACATCTTGTGGTGAACCCTCTGTATTCACTCTGGTGAAGTCTTCTCTTGATTGTTGACTTTGACACACATATACCTACCTCCTGGAGAGTGTTCTTGATCTGGCCAACTGTTGTGAAGGGTGTTTCCTTCACCAGGGAAAGAATTCTTCGGTCATCCACCACAGATTTTTTCTGGGGTCTTCCGGGTCTTTTGGCGTTGCTGAGCTCACCGGTGCATTCTTTCTTTTTTAAGGATGTTCCAAACAGTTGATTTGGCCACACCTAATGTTTTTGCTATCTCTCTGATGGGTTTGTTTTGTTTTTTTTCAGCCTAATGATGGCTTGCTTCACTGATAGTGACAGCTCTTTGGATCTCATATTGAGAGTTGACAGCAACAGATTCTAAATGAAAATAACACACTTGAAATTAACTCTGGACCTTTTATCTGCTCCTTGTAAATGGGATAATGAGGGAATAATACACACCTGGCCATGGAACAGCTGAGCAGCCAATTGTCCCATTACTTTTGGTCCCTTAAAAAGTGGGAGGCACATATACAAACTGTTGTAATTCCTACACCGTTCACCTGATTTGGATGTAAATACCCTCAAAGTAAAGCTGAAAGTCTGCAGTTAAAGCACATCTTGTTTGTTTTACTTCAAATCCATTGTAGTGGTGTATAGAGCCAAAAAGATTAGAATTGTGTCGATGTACCAATATTTATGGACCTGACTGTAAGTCTCCTGCAGTTCTCTGCACAAAAGAGCGCAACTTGGAAGAGGGAAAAGCAGCACAAGGAGCCAGTCAGCAATGTGCCAGTCACTGCTAACCAAAGACATGTTGACAGTAGAGAGAACAGAGTGACAGAAAGCTGCCTTTCCTTTCACTGTTCATTAACATGCTAGGGGAAGGACAAGATTTGTAGGTGTTACTTAATCACTTTCCCCCCGCGCAATAGCTAAAAGACGGCTATAGCACGGTCTTCCAGTGCCGTGGGGCGTCCACAGACATCCTCCCATGATCGCGCTCTGTATTTGTCGAGACCTTCTGACTCGGCTGATCACAGGTCGGGGGTAAAGAGCCAATGACAGCGGCCCTTTACCATGTGATCATCTGTCAGCCAATGACAGCTGATCATGGAAGTAAATAGAAGCCGGTTATTGGCTTTTTTTTCTCCATACAAAAAGACGGTAATCGGCTTCTGTTACAGGGACATCGGTCCCAACATTGCCCAGAAGTGCTGCTAATCAGTGCCCACCAGTGCCACCTATCAGTGCCCCTCAGTACTGCTAGTCAGTGCCCACTAGTGCTGCCAATCAGTGCCACCTATCAGTGTCCATAAGTGCTGCCAATCAGTGCCCATTAGTGCCTCAAAATCAGTGTCACCTATCAGTGCTGCCTATCAGTGCCACCTATCAGTGCCCATCAGTGCCATCTATCAGTGCCCTCTCAGTGCTACCTATCAGTGCCCATCAGTGCCAACTATCAATGCAACCTCATCAATGTGTCCTTATCAGTGCCCACCAGTGCCCTTTAGTGCAGGCTCATCAGCAAAGGAGAAAAATTACCTGTTTGTAAAAATGTAGGTGTAATCCTAGACTCTAACCTCTCCTTCAGCCCCCACATCCAATCACTGGCTACATCTTGTCGCCTTAAACTCTGCAAAATTTCCAGAATTCGCCCCTTCCTGACTAACAACACCACAAAACAATGTATTCACTCCTTGGTTATTTCCCACCTTGACTACTGCAACTTACTCCTCACTGGCCTACCCTTACACAGGCTATCCCCCCTTCAGTCTATTATTAATGCTGCTGCTAGACTAATAGACCTTACAAACTGATCCGTGACTGCTGCTCCTCTCTGCCAATCCCTTCACTGGCTTCCACTATCCCACCGTATAAAATTCAAAATACTAACCACAACATACAAGGCCATCCACAACATCGCCCCCAGCTACATCACCAACCTCATCTGCAGATATCGCCCAAACTGTCCTCTCCACTCCTCCCAAGACCTCCTGCTCTTTAGCTCCCTTGTTACCTGGTCCCATGCTCGCCTCCAGGACTTCTCCAGAGCCTCTCTTATCCTCTGTAACTCCCTGCCCCAGTAGATGCACTAGCAGGTCAAGCATGACCGATTCAAGTCAATGAGGCCACTCTATTAGTCCCCCTGCAACCTTATGCAGTACAGAAAACAAGGGGTTAAAGCACACAGTGTTGTGTTGCTTTCTCACCACCTGCTTTAACTACTTGGATCCCACAGAAGCATGCAGTTGCGGGGCACTTGCGGAGTGGCCCAATTTACTTGAAAGGGTCCCGATTGGCAGGCGGTAGCACTCACCAATAGCAATGTGTACACCTTTGGCTGCTGCCTCAGCAGCTAAAGTGGGGGACGGTAAAACTGCTATATGTTGCCTCCTCACCACCTGATTCAAACCCATGATTTCCGTGCAATGCACGTGATTGCCACACGGTAGTACAGCAATTAGAGGTTTAAATCCGGTGTGAGGAGGAGACACTGGGCAACACTGTGCCCGGTGATCTTTGATTTCTTTCTGTAAGCTTGTCTACCCCTGCACCAGCAGATTTAGATACAATAACAAATGGAAGCCAAACTCCAGCTCACACTTTTTAAGCAGATACAGCAACAGTTATTTTCTTTTTGGGATAAAGGTTTTTACTGAAATAAATATACACTAACCTTTGAATGCATCCCTGTCAGTGGTAAATTGTATGTGTTAATCTTCTAACTGCTATATTTGCAGGACGCTTTATAGGCAAATACAGCAACAGTTTTTACATTGTCAGTAATAAATGGTTTGTTAAATGGTTTGCTAAAGTGGTTCTAAAGCTATTTTTTTGCATTAAAATAACAAACATGTTATATTTACCTGTTCTGTGCAATGCTTTTGCACAGAGCAGCCCCTATCCTCTTCCTCTGAGGTACCCTGCCGGCGGTCCAGGCCCCTCCTCTTCGTCGGGTGCTTCCACGGAAAGCCGCTTCCCATGGGGGCACCCGTGCGGGCTCGATCCCGAGCCCCGCTGCTGCATCTATTAACATGGACAATGGGACTAGGCCCCACCCCCGGCGTCACAGAATTTGATTGACAACAGCGTGAGCCAATGGCTCCCACTACTATCAATTTGTGCAATAAGGAAAGAGACAGTGGCTAGAGCTGCTGCGCTTGTGCACATTGCAGGATCGAATTGGGCTCAGGTAATAAAAAGAGGGGGGTGGTCTGGGGGGCAGCTACAGCACGGAAGGTTTTTCACCTGAATGCAAAAAATGCATTCAGGTGGAAAACCTTAAGGCTTTAGAACCAATTTAAAAGCTACATCTACAAACAGTTTGTTCTGTTGAAAAACGACAGACTTATGCCGCGTACACACGAGCGGACTTTACGGCAGACTTTGCCCGGCGGATGGGATTTCGCCGGACAATTTGATCTTGTGTGGGCTCCAGCGGACTTTGTTTTCTCAAAAGTTGGACGGACTTAGATTTGAAACATGTTTTAAATCTTTCCGTCGAACTCGAGTCAGGTCGAAAAGTCTGTATGCTAGTTCGAGGGACAAAAACCCACGCTAAGGCAGCTATTGGCTACTGGCCATGAACTTCCTTGTTTTAGTCCGATCGTACGTCATCACGTACAAATTCGACGGACTTTGGTGGATTGTGTGTAGGCAAGTCCGTTCATTCAGAAAGTCCGTCATAAAGTCCGTCTAAAAGTCCGCCGGGCAAAGTCTGCCGTAAAGTCCGCTCGTGTGTACGCGGCATATCTGTCTGGATCTTCAGCATACCTCTCAACTTTTGAACTTTAGAATGAGGGACACTTACAGGAGGAAGCGACCGATGGTGCGCTACGTGCACTGCGGCAAAAGTGGGTGTGCTGCGGAGTGACAGCAGGACAGGCAGTAGGACACTGAGCATCAATGCAGCCTCACTGTGTCCATCAAATGCAGCTTTACTGTGCCCATGAATGCAGCCTCACTGTGCCCATCAATGCTGCCTCACTACCCATCAATGCAGCCTCACTGTGTCCATCAAATGCAGCTTTATTGTGCCCATGAATGCAGCCTCACTGCCCATCAATGCGGCCTCACTGCCCATCAATGCAGCCTCACTGTGTCAATCAATGCAACTTTACTGTGCCCATGAATGCAGCCTCACTGCCCATCAATGCAGCCTCACCGTGTCCATCAAATGCAGCTTTACTGTGCCCATGAATACAGCCTCATTGCCCATCAATGTGCACTCACAATTGCCTGGATCACACAAACAGCGGGGCATCTCCCGCTGTGTGTCTTGGAGCTGGGTCTGTGTTAGTCGGCACTGTAACAAGGTCCCGCCTCCTAGATTGCTTGTGTGATAGGCTGAACACTGATTCAATCAGTGTTCAATCTAGACTATCACATGAGCCAGTGTAGGAGGCGGGACCTTGTTAGAGCACCGCAGAACACAGACCCAGCTCTGTGAAACATAGAGGCAGATGCCCGCTGTGTGTTTGACACACCAGAGGAGGAGGAGAGAGGGAGGGAGAGAGGGGAGCGCTGAAGCCACCGATTAAAGCGGCCCCAGGGCAGGCAGCCTACCGGTAAATTTCCCGGTATTCCAGTCTGGCCCTACCTACCAGAATGTTGTTGCATCCAGGACCTTCCGCCCCCCTTGTCCCAGTCCTGGTGCTACTTGATGGTGTTACCCCTGGCTAGGTGTCACCCAGATGCGGTCCACCCCCCCCCCGCACCCCCATAGCAAGGCCACTGAATGCCGGCTCTTTGGTTATGCACTGGTTTTTTGACAGAGGGGCGGGTCTGGGTAGCAGTCCCGCCCATACCCGACATCACACTCTCGATTTGACAGCTGAAGTCTCTCTTCCTGACTGCACAGTGCACATCCAGCCGGCTTGTCCACCAATCCCTGGCTGTGCTGGATGATCATACTGCTGCAGGACCTTTTAAGCCAGAACTTAACATACAATCAACATAATTATGCGGGACAAAGTCTCTGTATGGCGGGACAGCGGGACAGAGCTGTGAATGCAGGAAAGTCCTGCCCAATTCAGAACTGTTGGGAGGTATGCATCAGTTGAAAATAAAAGAAAGAAAGCCTAAAAAAGAAAACTAATGCAGCAACTCCATCTAAGAATTGGTAAGCTGCAATCGAATACATATTTGCTTTTGGGTTTAATACCGCTTTAAGTGATTCTATTTAGCAATGATACGTGAGCAGTAAAAACATTTCTGAAGGTACTACATTCTTTATCCTTTTATATAAAAGACATGGCTGTCCAGATTTCTTACTCTCTAATATAGTAGTAAGAAGATAGGACCAAGAAGCAGGTGGTACTGCTGTCTGTATGTCTGTCTGTAAGTGTCAGATGGCTTCTAGAGGAGTTGGGCTGCAGCCATGTGATTTTTTTTTCTCTGGGCAGTTCCTGGTACTCAGACCTGCTCACACCCCGCATTGTTCTAAGGAGGCTTACCATCTGTGACCTGTCTGTGCAAAGACAGCAAAGCAGCCTGTGCCTAAACCTGTACTATTAACTGTAACATTGCTGATGGCAGGCTAGTACGATTCCCCACAGTTTTCAAAACACATATCACGAGTATGAGAAAGATACAGAATTATACTGTATCAGGTAGTGTAACTGAATGACAAATAGGTTAAGATTAGATTGTACTTTGTATTTATACATGCTGGTAAGGTGTGCGAGCCCACTGACTGTAAACGTGAAGCCAAAGAATATACACTATATTACCAAAAATATTGGGACACCTGCCTTTACACGCACATGAACTTTAATGGCATCCCAGTCTTAGTCCGAAGGGTTCAATATTGAGTGGCCCACCCTTTGCAGCTATAACAGCTTCAACTCTTCTAGGAAGGCTGTCCACAAGGCTCAGGAATATCAGTGCAGCACTGGATGAAAGATGCAAGGGTCTGTCAGGAGTTCAGAAACGCATTGACCTTTTATACACATACACTAATTACAAGCAAACAGATCACAGGTGAGGATGGTTATCTTTAATTAATAGCCATTCAAACCCCTTTGTGTCAACTTGTGTGCATGTTATCAGGCAACAATTACCAGGGTATGTAGACCTTTGATCAGGGTCATTTGGGTAGTTTCTGTTGTGATTATGATTTAAAAAGAGTAAACACAGTTGATTGATAATAAATGGCTTCAAGCCAAACACTGTATATGCACTGTATATACTACTTTTTAGATTATTTTATGATGAAATTATAACAATAAAATTATTTCAAAAAAGCTGATGCTATGCAGCTGAGGGTATTGGTCGCCAACATTCACAATGGGAAGTGTTCAAAATTTCCGAACTTGATCTATAACGTCACTGTTAAAATACCTATAATTGCTAAAGGGGCTTCTGATCATTGTTGCCACAGTGGATATTGCCCTAGTGAATTTTGCCTAGGCAGCAGCTTATTTGGAAAGATGTTTCAATTTTTTTTTTAGATGCTACTATTGTTATTATGGAGCCTCTAATGAGAGTAGTAGTAAACACTGCATTTGGCAGTAGATTACTACTTTTCAGTAAGGGCCTGTGTGGATGGGCTTTGGGCTTGTGTCAGTTGCAATAGTTTGAGGTGCTTCTACGATTATTCAGAAGTCATTGATGGGTGCATTTGACTTCTTCAAGTGAACTTGTTGCTTTGTCCTGTATAGGCAAAGCACAGGTCCAAACTAGGGGTAGTGTGACTTAGCCAGTTGACAATGAATCCCCATGAGATCACAATAATTGTAAACTCACTCCTTCAGTCTCCTCACGTATCACTATTTTACTATCAGATATATAAGTCTGGATGTCGCACCACTTCCTCAAACTTAATCTATCCAAAACCAAACTTATAATTTTTCCTCCCCTACGTGCCACTTCCTCTGATCTCTCTGTCAAAATTGGTGGCGCAACTATCAGCCCATCCCCACATGCCAAGGTCCTAGGCCTCAACCTCCGGAACATCTCCAAAATATGCCCCTTTCTAACCAATGACACACCAAAGCTCTTAATTCACTCCCTGGTCATCTCTCACCTCGATTACTGCAACTCCCTTCTCATTGGCCTACCTCTGCATACTCTATCCCCCCTTCAGTCCATCATGAATGCTGCTGCCAGACTCATCCACCTTACCAACCGCTCTGTCTCTGCTACTCCTCTCTGTCAATCTCTCCACTGGCTTCCGCTCACCCAAAGAATTGAATTCAAAATACTAACAACTACCTACAAAGCCATCCACAACTCTGCCCACAGCTACATCACAGACTTAGTCTCAAAATACCAACCTAATCATTCTCTTCGTTCTGCTCAAGACCTCCTGCTTTCTAGCTCACTCATCGCCTCCTCCCATGCTCGTCTCCAGGACTTTTCTAGAGCCTCTCCAAGCCTATGGAACTCCTTACCCCAATCTGTCCGTCTGTCTCCTACTCTATTAGCTTTTAGACAATCCCTGAAAACCCTCCTATTCAGAGAAGCCTGTCCTACCCACACCTAACAACTGTATTTTCATTTTGTCCATCTGATCATTCCCCACAGCTGCTACCCTTTGTTCCACTTGACCCTCACTTCTAGATTGTAAGCTCTAACGAGTAGGGGCCCTCTGGTCCCTCCTGTATTGTATTGTAACTGTACTGTCTTCCCTGATGTTGTAAAACGCTGCGCAAACTGTTGGCGCTATATAAATCTTGTATACGTAATAATAAAAAAGGTATTGTATAAAGTAAACAACCTTGCACGTGCTGTTCTTGCCAAAATATCTGGTCCATGCTCCCACTACCTGATGCTCTGTGTACTATTTACACTACATTATTATACAGGATAAAGACCTACATTATAAGTCTTTATCCTGACCCTGCTACTGATGTAGCACTCTGCTTAGATAACGTCAGTAACCAGAGTGGTCTCCTGTGCAGTGGGCAAAGCACAGATTCATTTTATGTGTAGACTGTATATTAAGGATTAACAAAGGCATTTTTCATAGAACACAAGAAAATTTCAGTTAGGTGATTCGAGCAGCA
The DNA here is from genome assembly GCA_037952835.1 of Lithobates septentrionalis. NCBI lineage: Eukaryota > Metazoa > Chordata > Amphibia > Anura > Ranidae > Lithobates > Lithobates septentrionalis. Next base: position 239,903 of record JBBDGP010001282.1, on the reverse strand, counting down.
ATTCTTATTGGTTCTTATAAGCTACAGCTTTTTTCCGAATTGCTCTTTGCTTTACTTACAGTGAACAATGTATATGTCACATATTCCTGGGCACACTTGATAGAGGATGGGAATGTGTGAAGCACTCCTGCTTCTCATAAAATAATGACACTGTATCGTTTCAACTAACTCTGAAATCCCTAGATGATTAAGAGTGGGTGATAAAGAAAACAAGAGGAGGTCACATTTTTGAGATAATTAGTTGGCTGACATGAGTGAGTGCACTGAGAGAATGTCCAGCTACTCTGCACTTCCAGATATAGGGTGTAAATATACATATGGTGCCCCTGTAAAGGCAATGCATCCTTTATATTATGCTTGTTGACCTTCATTCAATCTGTGCTGTGTTTAGAAAAAGTCTAATGGGTTATGTCAAGTCTATCATTCAACATTAAGTATCTCACTAATAATGGTTATTTTTGAGGCGGTAATTGTTCTGTTTTCTATGTAGAGGAGGACGTCTGCATTTCTTACTATTGAGTTTATTCAATGTTCCATAGTGTTATCTGCAAATGACTGTTTTTTGTAAGAGGCTGTCTTGGCAGTTCTTTATTTATATTGTCTCTTTACTTTGTGTTCTACTTTTTCAATAAAACTCTTTTTTTGATTTAAAAAAAAAAAAATTATCTCACCAATACAACAGGTTTAATGAATTTTATGCAGGTAGATCATCTTTAATGGCTCCAGGACCTTCCAGATTGGTTGGCTGTATACAGACTTATCCTTTGTTGCCAGCAGTGAATAAAAAGAAGTCCATCTCAGTGTAATATTAAGGTGTCCATATGTTCAGGGTTGTGTTTATTATAGTAGCACTCAGGGACCCAAGTTTGGGCAGAGAGGGCAGCATAAAGCCTCAACAATTTTTTCACTATCTTGTTCCCTCATCTGTCTACCTCTGGATATTTGGTGCCAACTTCAGTAAAAGAACAAGGAGAGAGAGTATATAGGGGATATTGAGAGAATTCAGCAATCTCTTTATAGTTCAGAGAACATGAAACTGTTTTCTGTTTCTTTTGGATTTTTTGTCATAACTCAAGTTGTGCTGGTGAAATTGCGTGCTTTAGGGAGACAATACAGAAGAAGAACTGTGTGCAAGGACAGAGCAATGTCACCCTAAAATGAGAAAGGCCTGAGCAAGGACTTTCATATCAGGAGCAGCGGTTATTTTAATTAAACCAGCACATTTAATGATTTTGAATATACATTTGAAATTACTTTAACATAAAAACACTTTTTGGGTTTACATCTACTTAAATGTATTTAGGTGAGCATGAACGAAAAGAAGCCACTGATGTAAAGGTTCTGTGTGCATGAAAATACACTGAGGTATGCTTGATGTTATCACCTTTTAATAGCCTTAGTGATATGCCCAAGTTGTGCAAAGTGTATTTGTGGCACTAAGCTATCTTCTGTTAGTTTTAACCACTTCAGCCTCGGAAGGATTTACCCCCTTCCTGACCAGAGCACTTTTTGCGATACGGCACTGTGTCACTTTAACTGACAATTGAGCGGTCTTGCGACACTGCACCCAGTAGAGCTTTCTTTTGGTGGTATTTGATCACCTCTGCAGTTTTTATTTTTTGCGCTATAAACAGAAAAAGAGCGACAATTAAAAAAAAAATATATATATATTTTTTACTTTTTGCTATGATAAATATCCCAAAAAAATATATAAAAAAACTTTTTTTTTCTGAGTTTAGGACGATATGTATTCTTCTACATATTTTTGGTTAAAAAAATCGCAATAAGTGGATATTAATTGGTTTGCGCAAAAGTTATAGCGTCTACAAAATAGGGGATAGATTTATAGAATTTTTATTATTATTCTTTTTTTTTTTAATTGTAATGGTGGCGATCTGCGATTTTTATCATGACTGCGACATTATGGCGGAAACATTTGACACCATACAGCGATCAGTGCTATAAAAATGATTACTGTGTAAATGACACTGGCAGGGAAGGGGTTAAACACTAGGGGGCGATCAAGGGGTTAAGTGTGTCCTAGGGAGGTTTTCTAACTGTGGGGGGATGGGCTTCTACTGAGATGACAGCGACCACTGCTCCTGATGACAGGGAGCAGTAGCTCCCTGTCATGTCACTAGGCAGTACGGGGAGATGCCTTCCGCTTCGTGACACGATCGCGGGCCCCCGGCGGACATCGAGTCCGCGGGACCAGCAGGCACGGTCACGGAGCACGCGGCGGGCGCACGCCCACAATGCCGCGACTTAAAGAGGACGTACCTGTACGCCCATTTGCCCAGCCGTGCCATTGTGCCGACGTACATCGTCGTGCGCTGGTCGGCTAGTGGATATAGATATAACAGCAATATAGGTATAACAGCTGTTTGGGTCCTAAAATGTGGTTAAAATGATTTGAAAAGCATTCCTGATTTTCATAGTTCCCACATTTCCCCCAGAGGCTCAGAAGCTGTTCACCAACTGCAAACACAAGAAGTTTAACCTGTGCAATAATCTTTGTGAGTTGACTCATACTGTCAAATACCCAAATTAAATCAATAAGGCTCGGTTCACACTAGGACGACTTGTCAGGCGACCTAGTCGCCTAACAAGTAGCGTCCCGTTCTGTACAATGGAACCGTTCTAAGGGGAGCGACGCAAGTCGCTCCGACTTAGAAAAAGGTTCCTGTACTACTTTGGGGGCGACTTGGGGCGACTTGCATAGACTTCTATACAGAAGTCGTTTTGCAAGTCGCTCAGGCAGTCGTGTGCAGGTCGCCTTGGTGAGGCGACCTGCAAGTCGTGCCGCCCCTGGTGTGAACCAAGCCTTAATGTCACAGGAGCTCGCCCACAGATCCTGTGGACTCGATGTCCACTGGCCACCCACGATCGCGGGAAAGAGAGGCAAAATAGGGATCTGCCTTTGTAAACAAGGCGGATCCCCGTTCTGACAGGGGAGGAGAGAGAGCTCAGTTGTTCCTAGTGATCAGGAACAGCGATCTCTCTCTACTCCCAGTGAGCCCACCCCCTTAACAGTTAGAAAGCACCTCCCTAGGGAACACTTAACCCTTTGATCACCACTAGTGTTAACCCCTTCTCTGCCAATGCCATTTATACAGTGATCAGTGCATTTTTATAGAGTCCCACTAAAAAAATTGCAGATCACCACCATTACTAGTAAAAATAATAAAAAATAAATCAGTCCCTAAATCTTTTCACTATTGTAGATGCTATAACTTTTGCGCAAACCAAACAATATACGCTTATTGCGATTTTTTTTTACCAAAAATATGTAGCGGGAATACATATTGGCTTAACTGATGAATACATTAGTTTTTTTTTTATATAATTTTTTTGGATATGTATTATAGCAGAAAGTAAAAAATATTGGTTTTTTTTCAAAATTGTCGGCTTTATTTTGTTTATAGCGCAAAACGTAAAAATCGCAGAGGTGATCAAATACCACCAAAAGCAAGCTCCATTTGTGGGGAAAAAAGGACATCAATTTTGTTTGGGTACAGCATCGCACAACCACGCAATTGTCAGTTAAAGTAACGCAGTGGCGTATCGCAAAAAATTGCCTGCTCAGGAAGTGAGTAAATCCTGAAGTAGTTAAGGGGGACCCAGTCCCTGAAGGTTTTTATGACAGAGCCCACCCTGATGGGTGAAGATTGGACTCCTGTTATGCTCAGAGTCCTGCAGCAGGAAGGGTAAGTCTGCATTTTGCAGTTTCTCTTTAAAAAAAAAAAAAAGGGGGTCTGTTTGTCTGGACTTTCTCCCGATGGCCACTGGGGGCAGTGTGCTGTTCATGCTCTGTGTACTTCTTAGGAGTATTGGGCTGCAGTGTCTCCTCCAGCCATTAGAGGGCGTGGGTTTGCTCAGTTTGGCCTAATCCTGTATAGACATGAAGTAGAAGGGCGGCCATTTTTTGATGCACCAGGTGGGCTGAAGGATCAGCAAGGCATCTGAGACGTAACTTCAGCTCATGGCTATATAATGAAATATGAGTACTTTTTATGGGAGAGCTATGTGACCAGACAAGTCATGATTATATACTGCATAAAGGTATACTTGTATACTTACTGCTTAATCCGGGGGGCTTGTGCAACTCTCAGTCGATACACCCCTGTACGGGTATCACTGCACTTTAAAGAGTTGTGGTTTAAGGAGTTGTGTCTCCAGAATAGTGTGCATTTGGTCTGCAGGAGCTTTCTTTTAGGCTGCTCTGAAGCAGCAAAAAGGCTGCATTGGATGACTATGTGCTTGGCTAATCCTGCAAAATGAGTATGGGCCAAATGCAGTTGGGCAGGGCAGCATAGTATACATGCTTGCAAACTGGTGGCATAAGCGCATGCTTGCTTAAACGCATATTGCATAGACACATGCTTGCGTAAATTCATGTTTGCATAGACGCATGTTTGCGTAGACACATGTAACATAAATACATGGTTGTGCAAAAACGTGTGTTTGCATAGACGCATGTTTGCATAAACACATGTTTGCATGTTGCATAGACACATGTTTGCGTAAACGCATGTTTGCATTGACACGTTTGCATAAATGCATGTTTGCATCGACACGTTTGCATGTTGGCGTATACGCATGTTGGCATAGACGCATGTTGCATAAATACATGGTTGTGTGTGGACGCATGTTTGCATAGGACACACATTTGCATAAGACACACATGCTTGCATAAGACACATGTTTGCGTATAAACATGTTTGCATACTTAAAAAAACACATGATGCAAAAACGCATATTTGCATAAACACATGCTTCCATAAATGCATGCTGGCATATTTTCATTTGAACTGCATACATATATGTTTATTTGCCTAAACTGCATACATGTGTGCTTAGTCGTATTGAACTGCACACATAAATGCATCGACACGTTTGCATGTTGGCGTATACGCATGTTGGCATAGACGCATGTTGCATAAATACATGGTTGTGTGTGGACGCATGTTTGCATAGGACACACATTTGCATAAGACACACATGCTTGCATAAGACACATGTTTGCGTATAAACATGTTTGCATACTTAAAAAAACACATGATGCAAAAACGCATATTTGCATAAACACATGCTTCCATAAATGCATGCTGGCATATTTTCATTTGAACTGCATACATATATGTTTATTTGCCTAAACTGCATACATGTGTGCTTAGTCGTATTGAACTGCACACATAAATGCATGAACGGCAGGAATACTTATATACCTGCATATATTATATAGCTGTAATATTTGCCTGTTCTACTAGCTAAATGACTCCAGAAGGGAGAGGCAGGTCAACCGCTCTCAGGTTCAGTGATCTGGTGGCGTCCACATCTCCTGATGGTGTCAGGTGCACCCGAGCAACTGTGGTATTTGACATTGCAGTGTTTCCTGACGCATTCTTTTTTCACCAGATGGACTGCGGCCGCATCACCATGATCATGCCTGATTGCCGTTGATCAGAGCCTAAGCAGGATCAAGCCGGGTTAGTAGTTGAATGGGAGACTGCCCGGGAATACCAGGTGCTGTAAGCTGTTCCCCTCCTAAGTGAGGGAGCCATCTGAAGCTTCTGTGTTTTGAGAGTATCTCAGGCCAGAGGATTTTAGGGCAGTCTCTGAGATGGTTCGCTCCGTCTTTATCCGACAGAAGCCTGGTAGTTTAAGTACGCCTCTTGGGACCTTCTGGGTCTGCCACAGAGTCGTCAGTCTTATGCCTTGCATTGGCTCCTGGAGCAGAAGTTATAGGCTCATTATTGTAAAATATTTGTCCGGAAGTGGTTATAAAATCAAGTAGGGAAATGAGGTCTATCTTAAGACCTCTAGCCGCTGGACACCCTTCTTTTTCAGATAGGCTTGGTCCATTCAGTGATTACCTTTCTGCAAGATGTAAATTTCTGGGTCCATAATCATCGATGACGAATATCTTCATGTGCCTTTTTTTTTTTAAGAGGTTCATTAAGGGTTTTTGCAATTGCAGTGCAAAGTCATCTTTTTTAATTTTGTGACTCTGCTCTCCGGGCTGGCCACAGCTCCGAGGGTTTACAAAGCTCCTAGCCCCGGTGCTGGACTTGCTGAAGGCTGAACAAGGGTTTCATTCTCAGTAAACTTCAACAACTTTTGCTCAGGAAGCACTCAGTTCCTTCGATACATTTCTGCAGGAGGAAGTTGTAGCACATTTCCTATGTACAGTCCTACTCCAGGTCTTTTGTACAGGATTATTCTCTCCATCTGGAACATGAATATCCAAGCATTGGATTGCCGGGGGAATCTGGAGAGGGGGGAAATTCTTCCTTTCAGGGGTTTGGGGGATAATAACCACTGAGGCCAGTCTCTCCAGTTGGTTTGAAGATGGCTACAGTTCAGTGGACTTGGTTTCCACAGAAGAGAATACTGCCCATCTGTTCTTGAAACTTTTGGCCAGTGCACCTTGCTCTGGATTTTTGGTTTAATCTGACAATGTCTCTACAGTGGCATATGTCAACCATCATGGTGGCACTAGGAGTCAGGCGGCTCAGGAAGGTGAACCACATCCTGTCTGGGGCAGAAAAACAGGTGCTGTCTCTGTTGCCAGTACATATTCCAGGTATAGAAAAATGACAGGGGGGTTTTCCACTCATCAGCAACCACGCGGCCCCTAATTTCTGAGATATTTTTTGGCAATCTGCCAAGGTTGGGGAACTCTGCAGGTGGATCTACTGGAGTCCAAGTTCTACAACAAGTTGGACAGGTTGTGTCTGGGACGAGAGTCCCACTGGCAATAGGGGTAGATGCACTGGTAACACCTGAGAGACCAGTTCTCCCTAATTGACGCCTTGCCTCTGTTTCGACTACTGCTGCATCTTTTGCGCAGAATCTGGGAGGTGGTAACACTGATAATAATGTTATCCGAATTAGCCCACGAAGGGTTGGTACACTGATATAGCCTTGGACACTTCCAGTCCAGCTGGACCTAATGGTCTTGGGTCCTGTTATTGCCGCACTGTTGAGCGACTGGAAGCTGGCTTCAGGGACTTGCAGGACTTGGAAATGTTTTATGCCTGGAGTGAAGCCAGGAGGTGACACTCGCAGATGTATGTGAGGGGGAGTTTTTTCCTTTCTCTAACCGGGAAGGGAAGTGAGATTGGCCTTAAGTACCATTAAGGGTCAAATTTGTCCCTATCCATTTTTTTCTAGAGGCCCTTGTTTCTCACTCCTTGATTCATACTTCATACAGGGTGTAACACAGACAGTCCCGCCTGTCAGGCCACCCTTGACTGTCCTTGCAGAGGCCACCTTTTGAACCAATTTGAGAAACTCTGTTAGTCCTTTGACTTGGAAGGTGGCTTCTTTGGTTGCTTTCACTTCACCAAGTGGGGTGTCAAAGCTGGCGGCTTTTTCATGCAAGGAGCCGTTCTTGGTCTTACATCATGATAAGGTGATGTTGCGTCCTCATCTATCTTTATTGCCTAGAGTGGTTTCTAGTTTTCACTTGAATCAGGACAGTGTCTTGCCTTTCTTTTCTAATCCTCAGTTGGCAGGAGTAAGATCGCTGGATACCCTGGAGGTAGTTCAGGCAGTCAGGATTTACTTGCATTGTCGGGGCAGGTCAAGAATCCTGGTTTATGCTGCCAACAGAGCCCAGGAAGTGCAGGAGGCATCCAAAATAACTATTTTTTTGATCCACCAGTTAATTATTCAAGCCTATGGCTTGAAAGGGCAAGATCCCCACCCCTTTTTGGTGAGAGCGCTCACTACCGGGTGTGTGGGGGCATCTTGGGCCATTCGCCATCGGGTGTCGGTGGCTCAGGTTTTTAAGGCCACTACATGGTCTTTGGTTCATACATTCACAGGATTTTACCAGGTGGATATCAAAGCCACCGAGGATACTGCTTTGGCCACAGTATGTTACGGGCGGCAGAATAAGTCCCTCTCAGGTGGCAATTTCTGTGATTGTGTCTCCCTCCCCTCAAGGGCATTGCTTTAGGACACCCCACATAGTAATTATTATGGCTGCTCTGTGTCCCGTGATGTACGACAAAGAAAATTGGATTTTTCCTACAGCTTACCTGTAAAATCCCTTTCTTGGAGTACATCACAGGGCACAGAGGCCCCTCCCCTCTTTTTTGGGGATATTCATTGCTTTGCTACAAAAAAGGTATTTTCTGTGTAGGAGGGGTTATATAGGAGAGGACTTCCTGTTTGATTTATCTGCCAGTGTCCATTCACCTATAGGTGGCGCATAACCCACATAGTAATTATTATGGCTGCTCTGTGTCTCGTGATGTACTCCAAGAAAAGGATTTTACGGGTAAGCTGTAGGAAAAATCAAATTTTTGTGAACTGAATTTACTGCCAGCAACACTATATAATCGGGTATGCTTATATTCCCAAAGGTTAATATTCCTGTACATGAATATGACAGCAGATGAATGACCCAAAAAGGAGTTATTGAACAATTCTTTTAAAAATCTATTTTAAAAATGGCTAAACCAACATTTTTAACCACTTCTGTTGCTAGCTGGGTGACACCAGAAGATCACTCCATTTTGGCCATAATTCAAATTTGCTAAATGTCATCTGACCATCTCCCGGGGCAAGGTGTTAGCTATTATATTGCATTTTTCCTTATATTATTTTAGGTATTATAATGCATTTAAAACACTAGCCCTGGGACATATATTGACATTTGGTGGTTGGCACAAAAACCTAGTCTGGATGGTGGTCTGGGACAGGAAGAATGGAGTGACTGCATTCATTGCCTTGCCAAGTATCTTACAGCTGCTGGAGTTTTTGCTCTGCCTTTCCCTCCAAAGACAGCTGTGCCAGGATTTTCATCTTCTGTTCTTCTTCATCACCCTCCATATCCTTGGCATGTAGACACACAGGAGCCATGACCACAGCCCTGGTGTTCCACATGTCACCTCCTCATCTGTCCAGATGGCTGCTCATACATTTCTTGTGTTTTGTCTCACAATGTACATTTAGGGATCAGACGGTAAACATTTTGCTTGCACTTTCTCCAGAATTCCATTCATGTCATACCATCTATTGAAACAGAATATATATTTGAATGTGCATGGGCTGAAATCTTGCTTCTCTGCCATTTCCAGCATTAAAGTGGTAATGCTAGATTCACAGAATTCTACATTAATAGGAAATGCAACAAAACCACATAACAAGAGATTTAAACTCTATAGAAATACATGTAAAGACACAAAACTCAAACAGCTACATTGAGATCTTAGAGCTTGTCCTACACTCAGCATACACATAGCAAAATAATAGTTTGATATAAAAACAGTTTCAATGAAATCAGCTTATCCGTCAGAAATATTGTACTCAATAGTCAGACTGAATATGAAACTTTTTCTGTTAAAAGGAACATTCATTATTTCTTCTATGTTGGGTCGAGCTATAGGTTTTGTTTGAAAGGATCAAATTTATGGCCAATTTTTCATAATGATTCAGCCAGCAATACAGACACATCATTATGATTATCTGTTAATTAAAGATGGATTTTTTTTTTTTAGGGGTTTATATGCCTATGGTTCGAATACAACAGATACACTTTCTTCATGTTTTAACTACTTGACTTCCAAAAGATTTATCCCACTTCACAACCAGGCCATTTTCGCGGTGCACGGTGATGCAATGCTGTACCCAAATTAGATCTACATTTTTCCCACAAATAGAGCTTTCTTTTGGTGGTATTTATTCACCACTGTGTTTTTTTTTTTTGCACTATAAACAAAAAAAGACAGACAATAAAAAAAAACCTTCTGCTTTTTACCTTCTGCTATAAAACATATCTAATAAAATTTAAAAAAAAAAATTTCTTCATATATTTAAGCCAATATGTATTCTGCTATTTTTGGTAAAGAAATCCCAATAAGTGTATATTTATTGGTTTGCGCTAGGGTTGCATCGATACTGGTATCGGTGGCGATACTAAGCATTTGCATACTTTCAGGTTCGGTTCTTTCAGCTGTCAGCGGGATTCCCCCACTGACAGCTAAAATGTATAACATTTTTTTAAAAAGCTGGCAATTCTTATTTGTTAAAGAACGGGGCCGCTGTGTCCTTAACAACTGATGACTCATTCAGCTGTCAGTGGGGTTCCCCTGTTGACAGTTGAAGTGTAAATCAAGTCCCAGCAATTGGAGCTGTAAAAAACAAAACAGCCGGGCAATGTTTATCAACAACATTGCTCAGCCGTTGAAATAGAAAGGTAAAAAGAAACATTGTTCAAAGGAATGAACTTCGATCTGCAGATGAAATCAGTTTAAAGCGAACCTTTAGTAATTTTTTCAACTTTCCATCTATTAAATCTTCTGCTCTTGTTGTTTTAACTTTGGATAGTAAAACATTTTTTTTCCTGTCATACAGCCCACTTCCTCTTTCTTGTCTGGTCATTAGCCTAGGCTTATGACGACATGCACAGTTCCCTCTCTCTCATTCTTGTGAGAGTTTGCCAGGAAGGGAGAGGGGATGAGTCATAAGAGGGCCAATGAGAGTTGCAGAGCTGGAGGTGTGCCTTTTCCGAACGTCCGGCAAGCACACCGCCCGGGTGTGAAAGCACCTATTGCAGAGAATATGAGGCAGTTTTCAGGCGCTTTACAGGTGCTATTTCTATCGCTAGCATGCCTAAAAACTGCCTCAGTGTGAAAGGGGCCCAACTCCTTATTCTCCTTCTCCATTTAATTATTTTTTTCCTGCTGATTTTGTTTTTGTTCACTTCTATTTCATAAACTAGTAATAATTAAAACGTTTTTTGTTTGCTTTGTTCGTTATTATTTGTACACCTTTAAAATATATTTACACGTTTCACATTGAAAAAAGCGCAAAATTAAAATAAAATAAATATTTCATTTGTAAATAACTTTTCAGTGCTTTGTAACATTGCTGTCAGCTGAAGTGTAAACAAAACAGTTGCAATAGGTATCAGTAATTGGTATTGGCGAGTACTAAAAAAAAAGTATCAGTACTCTTAAAAAAAAAATGGTATTGTTGTATCCCTAGTTTGCGCAAAAGTTATAGTGCCTACAAACTATTGTACTGCGATATTGCGGCAGACATTCTGACATTTATGGGGGCCAGTGACACTAATATAGTGGTCAGTGCTAAAAATATGCACTGTCACTGTACTAATGACACTGGCTGGCAATGGGTTAAACAACCAGAGTTTAGGTGTACTATGTGTGGTGCTTTTATTAAGGGAGGTGATGATTTTATTCCCTGCACCACATCCCCGCTGTCAGGACAGAGCTCTGCATTGTTTACATATGCAGAGCTACGTCCAGCCTCTCTCCTCAACATCCATTGGCCAGCACATGCTGATCAACTTCTGCAAGCGCCCCCTACCCGGAAGTGCACAATTACTTAAAAGAATGAATGCCCTGTAGCAGTAAATCTGCTATAGGGAGGTTGGCAAGTGGATAATTGAATGGTATCAGAATGCAATTTAATGCATGTATAAAATGTTGTTAGGAGCGTGGCTTGGTTGTCGCGATATAAACCCAAGATGATGGGGACAAAGTGTGATGACAATACTGTTGCCTTAAAGCATTTGTTACCCCAACACTCCATATTACTGATATATGCATGCTGTACCATGTACTTGTATGAGAAAGTATCCTGTTCTCTTTGTATTGCTTTCTTTGTGTGAAATCCTTGGTGTTCCTGCCAGTCCCCTTGCTTTCCTAATAAAAATTTACCACACTAAGCAGGAGAGCACACCGTGGACAGTTCTATAGCTATGCTGGGAGCTCAGTATGCTCTTCTCCAATGATCAGACTTGTCCTGACATGCTCCTGGTGCACAGCCCTTCACTTGGAAGCTCAGTGTACTGCTGCTACTCCCCCCCCCCCCCAGCTTGTATGTAGCTGAGAACAGAGGGAATGTGATCACTTTTTTTATATCTATACAACATTTTGCATCTCATTTCTATTTTAAACGGAATGGGTTGTTTTACAAGGTGATCGTTTACAATCACTTTAAGCCTGGTACACACTTTAATTTTTTTTTTTGTTCAGCCCAGCGGGTTGAATGAGAAAAAACCTGAGGAGCTTGCAAGGAGTTTGCTGTACTAACTATGCAATTTTAGTACAGTGAGCTCCCCACTGAGCTATCATGTTCTGACAGGGTGAATGCCTCTCCAGCAGAACACACCAGAGGCTGATAGTTTTCCATAGTTGCCAACATTCTCAAAAAATTTATAGGGACACTTTTTTTTCTGTAGGCGTAGTCTTATTGTAATTAGGAGGTGGGGCATTTATTTGTAGGCATGGTCTAGCCAGAGTGAAAAGATATGCCGTGCGGCACAGTGGAAAAACGGGCGTGGTTTAAATGAAATATTGGGCGTGGCTTAAAGGGGGTGTGGATAGAGTCTGAGATGAAAGAGGGATGGAGGGAGAAGGAAGAGAGGGAGAAAGAGGGAGAAAAAGAGGGCGAGAGAAGGAAAGAGAATGTGAGAGAAAGAAAGCGAGGGAGAGAGAAAGAAAGGTAGAAAGAGGGAGAGAGAAACAAAGAGAGGGATAGAGAAAGGGAGAAAGAGAGAGAGAGAGAGAGAAAGGGAGAAAGAAAGAAAGGGAGAAAGAAAGAAAGGGAGAAAGAGAGAAAGGGAGAAAGGGAGAAAGGGAGAAAGAGAGAAAGAGAAAAAGAGAGAAAGAGAGAAAGAAAGAAAGAAAGAAAGAACCAGATCCTACACACCAATAGCAATATGTGCATTCCAGAAAGTTTAACAATCAGCATAAAGATACTCCAAAGTCCATCCCCCCCAGGCAGATCCCATCAAACAGATACAGGAGACGGTCAGAGAGCGTGCGGACATGGTACAGGAGACGGTCAGAGAGTGTGCGGACATGGTACAGGAGACGGTCAGAGAGCGTGCAGACACGGTACAGGAGACTGTCAGACAGGATACAAGAGATCGGGTCATAGATTGTGCATTGATAGAGATGGTCAGAGATTAAGGACAAAGCTGACAGCACAGAGCGATGAGGAGGACTTATGTACAGAGAAGATGGGGTGATAATCACCAGCCCTGTTGTTTCATGTCCCACTCGGTCCCTGAACTCCTCCGCTCAGTCCAGCCACTCTGTTCACCTGTGTCCCCGCCCACTACATTCAAGGCGGCACCATGATGTCATGTGCATGCATCCTCCCCCCTGCCCGAGCTCAAGCTAGGCCGATTCCAAACAGCCGAGCTTGCCTGAGCGGCAGCGGCGCATGTGCAGTTCCACATGGCTCGTGGCCATGTTTTTACAGGCAGAAACTGCGGCCGCCAGACTCCGGTGATCTGACGGGTCGCCTACTATTCTGACCGAACACCGGGACAAAGCCAATTTCCTGTGATTCTTCCTAGGACACAGTCAGACTGGGACATGGATCTGAATACCGTGCATGTCTCTGGAAAATTGGGACTGTTGTCAACTATGGTTTTCCAGCATACCCTTTCCTTCTATGCAGAGCTGCATCAGATTTTGCACTCTCCAGTTTTAGTAATTGAACCCCAATATGTCAGTAAGCCATTTTTACAGATCATGGGGTCCCCCGAACAGCCTCCCTACTGTCATTGATCTTAAGAGTATATATAGCCCAAACTTTTTAACTTTTGAATAGAGAAGGGAAGGGTTAAAATGTATTATTTTTTTTTTGCTGTTGGTTTCCCTTTAACTTTATGTCCCATAGGCGCAGCAAGAAATTCTAAGATACAAAATGAGTGTAGCGCTATAAACATATGAAGAAGTCCAACGCAATAAACATTAAACTGACAGTTCCAAATAGAGCTGACAAAGGGGGATCTTCCTAAGGAAAATCTTCAGGGGCTAGACGCTTCAAATTCATACATCATCTGGAGTGGAAACATACACAGCACCACCAAAAGTGAAGAGGCTTACCGGATGGAATGGACCCGCCAGGGCATACGCCGAGAGGGGTCAGAAAGGCTTAGGTGGTGAGTGTCTGCAGACGGTCCGGAGGAACGATGAGGTGCCTCTCACGTTGCTGTATTAAACTCATGCCGGAACCAAAGGATGTGGAACAACCGACACGTGGATTAGGTCCCTCAGAGCGGTGTTAGAAACCAAATGGTAACGGTGACAAATAGAAAAAGAAAGGAAGGGCCAAATAGTGTAAATCCTTATAAAACTGAAATTTTTATTAAAATGGGTATACACTCACATGCAAATCCATAAAAACAGCGCTGTGATAAAAGTGGCGACAGTGGGGTCCTACCCGATGCGTTTCGTCTTCATAGACGTTGTCTGGGGGGTAGAGAAATTAGAATACATTTTTCAAACTAAGTGGTTTTCGTGGAATAGATGTCCACCATGGGAAAGTTTCACCTTTCATATTATTGTGAGGACAACTATAAAATTTTTAATTTACCCCCACTTTCTTTTTTGGTGACAGTTGCCAGAACAAATAGAGGAACGAATCTCACAACCGGAAAAAATAAAATGTGCATTTTATTGCAGCATGCTGAAGCACAGCCCTAGGCTGCATTGCCGTGTGAATGAGACATGTAGGAAACAGTCGTTCCTCTGTGTCCTTGCGGTGACAGACATTTTACAATGCAGTGCCCTCCTTTTACTTCCTGCAGTGCCTGTGTGGACTACAGTATGATGATAGGAAGAATTAGTGAGCATATCCCCAATTTTAATAAAGGCTTCACGGGCCACAGTTAATCCAAAGATTACTCCTGTCACCATAACAAAGATGCCACTTCTTTGAAATTATTAGGGATTGGGAAATTCACCTCTCATTGACAGGGAAATAACTCCAGGAGAGAGATTAACTTTTTTAAACAAAGTTTCTGTAACATAATTCTTAGTATTTATTTGAATGCTCCTATTTATCCCCAGATGTAGATTGGATGCTGTTTTGGATTTTTTTTTCATATTCGGTATCTGTATCAGCAAATGGAGCAGAGCACAGGTACATTCTGGTCCTGGTATTTAGCATGTTACATCTGATGTTGCCAGCTGGCTCTCTTCCCCTGATGATGTCCAGGTTGTGACTAAGGCCCCTTTCACACTGGGGCGGTAGGGGGCGTCGGCGGTAAAACAGCGCTATTTTTAGCGCTGTTTTACCGCGGTATTCGGCCGCTAGCGGTGCGGTTTTAACCCCCCGCTGGCGGCCGAAAAAGGGTTAAAACCACTCGTATAGTGCGGCTATAGCCGCGGTATTACCGCGGTATAGCCGCGCTGTCCCATTGATTTCAATGGGCAGGAGCGGTTTAGGAGCGGTGAATACACCACTCCTTCACCGCTCCAAAGATGCGGCTTGCAGGAGATTTTTTCTTCTCCTGCCAGCGCACCGCTTCAGTGTGAAAGCCCTCGGGCTTTCACACTGAACAAACAGCGGAGGCTGTTTAGGGGCGGTTTGCAGGCGCTATTTTTAGCGCAAAAACGCCTGTAAACCGCCCCAGTGTGAAAGGGGCCTAAATGTGTTGGACAGACCCACGCCAGTGACTTAATTATGCCCACCAGATTGTAGCGGTGTGATACAAGTCCCGTCTTTGCCAAGTTTTGTTAGTGTTATTACTTAAATAAATGTTATTTTTTTTTTAATTATTACATTGTGCATGCGCAGTACAAGTTACAAGATTGGCATACAGGTTACAAGGCAACAGTTTAATGTTTCAGTAACGGGTTTAGGCATATAGACTTATAAAAGAAAAAGTGTCTAATGGTTTTTAATACAGGTTGTATTATTACACTATGTGATTTGTCTTCTGTTTTTTTTACATGCTATTCGCTGAGTTCCTTGTCAATCTTTGACGGCATGAGCTGAGCCTTGCTGAGTGTGGGCTATGGTGATTTTTACGCCTCAGGTTCTGCTGATCTTTTAATTTGGAGATTTTTTTGGGCACAATTGGTGGTGTTTACACTGAAGTTTGCACCGGTGTGGAATTATTTGTTAATAATAATTCTTAATAAGATATTGGATGGCTCCCATGTCTATATGGACTTTTATGTTCGCATTTAAAGGGATATACACTTTTGAGTTTTTAAATGCACTAACCCAGGGTGATTCAGCTGTCACATATGGAATTTTAGTTCACATTTAAAGGGATCTACTGTATATCAAAAGTTAGGTAGGAGTTACTCCACTTCCCCCAAATGTTATAATATTTCTGTACATTCCTCCTATGTTCATACATTATTCTCTCATATGGTAGGATCTGATTTACAACTTTAACCCATTGACTGAATAATGGAGGTATGGGTTGAATCCATCTTGCCACAATTTGTTTTCACGCCAAAAACAAAACTTCTTGCAGAAAACTCTTTAGCTTTCCGTTTACTTTAAATACACTGAGCGCAAGAAATTCTTGTTTATCCCCTTGCCGCCGAGCGTACGCATATATGTGGCCTGCAGCTGCAGGCATCATCCCGGTACCGTTTTTTAGAGCGGGCGATCGGGAATCCAGGGATAACAACCGGCTAAAGGCCGCTCGGTTGTTATCCCGGAAGAGCGGGAGGGGACATCCCCCCTCCCGCCGCCTTCTGCCGCTCTTACCGGGCCTCCCGTCCCACCGGGAGACCCGATCCCCGATCTGCCACTTCCGGCGGCTAGAGACAGACTGGCACGAAGCCGGAACCGGCTTAGTTCCAGTCTTCTCTCTGTAAACACAGAAGTGACGTCACAACGTCACTTCCTGTTTACTCGGCTGCCAATGGCGCCGTTTTTTTAAAAATATACAGTATTCAGAATCACCGTTTTTGGCAATCTGAATACTTTGAAGTGCAAAGGAGGGATTTGGGGTCTTTTAGACCCCCGATCCCTCCATAAAGAGTACCTGTCACCACCTATTACTGTCCCAAGGGATGTTTAAATTCCTTGTGACAGCAATAAAAACAATCAAAAATTAAAAAAAAAAAAAAGCACAATGTAAAAAAATAAAAAAAAGAAGATTTATAGCGCCCCCGTCCCCCGCGAGCTTGCGCAGCGAAGAAAACACATACGGAAGTCGCACCCGCATATGTAAACAGTGTTTAAATCACACATGTGAGGTGTCGCCACGATCGCCAGAGTGAGAGCAATAATTCTAGCACTAGACCTCCTCTGTAACGCTAACCTGGTAAACGTTATTTTTTTTTTAACTGTCGCCTTTGGAGATTTTTAGGTACCGTAGTTTGTCGCCATTCCACGAGTGTGCGCAATTTTAAAGCGTGACATGTTTGGTATCTATTTACTCGGCGTAACATCATCTTTCACATTATACAAAAAAATTGGGCTAACTTTACAGAATCGTTTTTTTTTCATTCATGAAAGTGTCATTTTTCCCCAAAAAGTTGCGTTTAAAAGACCGCTGCACAAATACCGTGTGACATAAAATATTGCAACAATCGCCATTTTATTCTCTAGATTCTCTGCTAAAAAAATATACATAATGTTTGGGGGTTCTAAGTAATTTTCTAGCACAAAATACAGATTTTAACTTGTAAACACCAAACGTCAGAAATAGGCTTAGTCATGAAAGGGTTAACTTGTGAACACAAAATGTTAGAAATAGGCTTAGTCATGAAAGGGTTAAATATCTACTACCCATTGCCCATATGAATGTAGCCTTCCCCTAATACAAATTTCTATAAACTTGTATATCCCTTTCCTATAGAGTTTAAGACTTAAATAATTTTAGATTCTGAATTTAGATTCACAATGGCATTGGGATTAACCCTTTGTGAACTTAATGGCTGATTACACTGAGTTTCCTTTATACATTAACTTTGTATTTTTGGATTGTATATTTGATGTGAAACATTGCACTAAGCGTGTTGGTATTTTTAACTTTGTATTATTTGAATATCTTTTCAAGCTTACAAATATTGATGCCCATATATTTAGTATTTCACCTTATAGCACTGCAGTAAATATTTTTTTACTAGTGTGGGAAAAGTTAGAACCTCGGTCAGGTTTTTATTGATATGTGTGCGATTCCATTGGAGAGATTTCACCCATAGTTTTTCTTTTTAAGCTACCTGTTTAAGACATAAAGAGAATGGGAGCCATTGAAAAAAGACACAATGTACACTGGCACACTTTCTTACTTGAAATAAAAGTTACACAAGTAAGGGAAAATTGCCCTAACAAGAACATTGTGAGCATCTGAGGTTGCAACCCTTCCCATTTTGTCAAAACTATTAAAATTTTCCACAAGATGGGGCCAGGACTGGCTTTCTTCTCATAGCTAATGTGAAGTTTAGCTAAAAAAGATTGATAAAATTTACTAAAAATGTTGCAATGTAACAAAAAACAATTTAATCTTTCCAATGAACTGTTTGGAAGGAGGCGTACTGAGCTGCAATTGTTTTGGGCATGTAAAAATAAATTAATCAAAAGCATTTTGCTTTTGTGGAGAATGGAGACTGGACAGAAAACCTGCATTTAAAGTGTACCAGTCAGTTAATCTGTGGGTCTAAATTAACATTAGTACAGGTATCTCCTGGTAGTATCTGACAATCCTCAAATTCATTTCTGTGCATTCCAGTGAGCCCCTGAATCCTGGTGTTCTCTACAAAGATGGCTTCAGCTTCTGCATTAAATGACAGCCCAATGTGAGAACTTTTACAGGCCACAGAGGCTCTTATACTGGAGCATTACAGAGTAGGGGGCAGAAGATGAAGCCACCTCTGTAGCATACATAAAGGGGCTCCCTGGCCCTGGTTGGTCAGAAGGGTATGAAAACGATTTGCAAGCACCAGAAGGTGCCTGTATTTTGTCAATGTTGTTAGGGTGGACACACTGATGTACTTGATAAGTTGTATTTCAACTCATGGTAGTTAGCTCCAACAAGATCCCATCCAACCATCCAAACAGGAAATGTATACATCTGCTGGAAGCGAATGTGAAACTTGTAAAAACCAGCTCAGAATTAAAATTAATCCCAAATGCTGATATTACACCAGCTTCTTGTCAACTTTTGGAATGCCTGATGTTCCCATTTAATCTGCATAGCTGTGAGCTATGAAGTATGTTTACAAGGAATATGTTTCTCTTTATCAGAGAGCTGTCACCAAAATTGTGATACATGCGGTTGCACTGGCTTCCACGTGAATGAATTATGAAGCTGTTTGTTTTGCATTTACTATAATCACCCATGCAGCGATTCTGTCAACACTGCTAGGTTTCTACACGCCGCTCTTTGGCAGCTATTCTGGAAACCGTTGCCACTTTATACACAAACAAATACTAACAACATCATGGAGGGTGGCAGCATTGCCAAATCAGTATCAAGATCTCTAGAAGCTTAGCTAGTGTCACTTGCTTGACATTAAGGCTACTTTTACACCGGGGTGGGCGGGCGCCGGCGGTAAAGCTTTACTGCTTTTTAGCGGCACTGTTTGGCTGCTAGCGGGGCGGTTTTAACCCCTGCTTTGCCGGCTGTGCTTTGCCAGCGGTTTGGCGGCGCTGCCCCATTGTTTTCAATGGGTAGGGGGGCTTTAGGAGCGGTGTATACACCGCTCCTACAGCGCTGCAAAGATGCAGCTTGCAGAACTTTTTTGACCGTCCTGCAAGCGCACCTCTCTAGTGTGAAAGCCCTCGGGCTTTCACACTGGAGACACAGGAGAGGCTCTTTACAGGCGCTATTTTTAGCGCTGTAGCGCCTGTAAAGCGCCTCAGTGTGAAAGTAGCCTAAATGTATCAACGTCATTAAAAGAATAGAGCTTTTTACAGTTGCTCAAAAGATTTATAACATATGTGGGCTGGTTGTCTGTGAAAACCAATCCAAGTGTATTTTTTATTGTTTTATTTCTTAAATACGTGTCACACAGTGACCAACCTAAAAACAAGAAGGTTTAAACAAGTTTTCCCCTAGAGGCGAATCATTTCATGTACAGGGGGTCCCCGGGTTACAAACAAGATAGGGACTGTAGGTTTGTTCTTAAGTTGAATCTGTTTGTAAGTCGGAACAGGTACATTTTGTAAGTGTAGCTCCAGCCAAAAAAAATATTTTTAAGCTTTTTGGATAACATAGGGAAGGGTTATCGCCCCTGTAACATTTGTTTTGCTGTCTGTGCCCCTGTTCAGAAGATTTCACCTCACTTTCTGTCCCAATGACAATTGGGTTTTGAAAATTTTGGGTTGTTGTGAAAACAAGCCTTGGTGATAAAGCATCAGTGGAGGTACCTTTTCCCCATAATAGCTCTTACAGGAGAGAATTTCCCTTCCTAGGGGTAGATTTCCTCTCACTTCCTGTTGTCTCCCTCCGTTTGTAAGTAGGAGTCGTTTGTAAGTCGGAAGTTTGTAACTGGGGGACCCCCTGTAAAATAAAAGCTGAACTCTAGGCAAACAGCTAAATACACAATTAAAATACATGCAGTATATGAGAATTGTTTTATCTGTCATAGGATTTCCAATTGTATTCATCCAGTTTTATGATCCATGCCTGCCTGCCAGACAGAAAGCCTTACTAGGTCAGAGCCCTCACTATTGCAGTTACATAATACAGCTTGGTCTAGGATCCAGTCCCAGCCTACAGACTGGTGTAACATTGTAATACACTGATAAGGTCATGCCTCACTGCTCCCCTCCTGTAGGTACACTATATTACCAAAAGAATTGGGACGCTTGTCTTTACACGCACATGAACTTTAATGGCATCCCAGTCTTATGCCCTGTACACACGGTCGGACATTGATCGGACATTCCGACAACAAAATCCATGGATTTTTTCCGATGGATGTTGGCTCAAACTTGTTTTGCATACACACGGTCGCACAAAGTTGTCGGAATTTCCGAACACCAAGAACGTGGTGACATACACCACGTACGACGAGATTATAAAAGGGCAGTTCAATACCAAGAGCGGCACCCTTTGGGCTCCTTTTGCTAATCTCATGTTAGTAAAAGTTTGGTGAGAAACGATTCGCGCTTTTTCAGACTCGTGGTTTTCAGATCGTATTTCTGCTGTTCAATTTGTGCTTGTGGGTTTGTATCTGGTCTTCAGTGCGTGCAGTGAGTTCCCATTGACTTGTCATTGTGTTCTTGTCGGTTCGTTACTGATTTTCAGGTCGCTCTTCACAGGCCTTGCTGTTCTCCAGTGCGTTCTGTTACTTCGTTCTGACCAGCCGACCGTGCTGTGCGGGGGCTTGGTGTTGGGGTCCTTACTTTGACACAAGCCCAGTCCATGAACAGGGCAAGGAGGAGTTCATGGCCAAGAATTGGTTGCTCCAGCGTGACCAATTCTGTCACATGTCTTTCCTCTGTGAGATCCGTGAGAATAATCCTGACGATTTCAGGAACTTTCTCCGGATGACAGACCCCGTATTTCACCGTTTGTTGGCTTTGTTGACCCCTTATTTTAGCAGGCAGGATACCTGCATGAGGCAAGCCATCACTCCGGAGCAGAGGCTAGTTGCCACCCTGCGGTACTTGGCGATGGGGAGAAGCCTGCAGGACCTCAAGTTCTCGACAGGCATCTCCCCCCAGGCTCTGGGGATCATTATCCCGGAGACCTGTTCTGCCATCATTCAGGTTCTGCAGAAGGAGTATATAAAGGTAAGATTTTTATTCTTTTACATCACATTTTATTGTATTTAATGTTTGCTAATGTAATGTATTTCTTTCCTTATTCCCTAATTACCATGATTGTAATATGCTGTGAATGTGCCCTTTGTCCTCATGCATGCTGGATTATTTTTTAAATGTTTGTTTGTCCTTCATACATATTTGCCTTCACTAACCTCCCCAGCATGCCTTCCTGGGCCTATATCCACCTTGTCTACTCAATCAACAATGTATTTTGTCAGCTCCATAGTAGTGCTTTACCCTAAATACCCCCTAAAATGTGTAAAATTGTGATTTGTGCTTTAAATTCTGGCAGAACCCCAACTGCTAACTCAGCTGATACCAATCCTCTATCTGCTGACTTTGCCAAATCCATACACACTATACCCACCTCTTTTGTGGTCATATTTATGGATGAATTCACCAAAGCATGTAGTGCAAGGGCCTGCCTGTATACTCTCAAATGGTACTGTTTTAAGTTTTTGTATCCTATTATTATCTTGATAGGTAATATCAGAATGTAAAAATGTGCTAAAATGTGTACAGTGTGTATTTATATCTTTGTATTTTGACACTTCTTACCTGTCCAGTGGGCTGCCAATAGTGTAAGTAAGGAGGGGCTGGCCAAAGTAATACACATTATTTAGGCATTCATCTCTCAATGAAGTGGAGAGGGTTACCTGTCCAAAACATCCCCCCCCTAAAATTTTTTAAATGGCCCATGAGAGGGTGGGGGGAGGAATCTGATAGGTGGACCTTATACCTTTGTCTTTAAATACTCCCTAAAATAAATGTTATACTGATGTTGGCCAAGAATGTTTGTGTCTAATCTGCTTTCCATGTTTATGTGCAAAATGACTAATTTATTTTTCTTGTTTGACTCCACAGTTTCCTTCCAACTCACAGGAATTGCAGACTGTGGCCTCCCACTTTGCCCAGCGGTGGGACTTTCCTAGCTGCGTCGGGGCAATTGATGGGAAACACGTCCACATCGACCCACCACCCAACTCGGGGTCATACTAATACAACTACAAGGGGTTCAATAGTATTGTGATGTTGGCGGTGGTGTCGGCTACTTACGAGTTCCTGTATGTGGACGTGGGGAAGAATGGCCGGATGTCAGATGGTGGAGTCATCACCCACACGGAGTTCTACAGGCATCTCCAGAATGGCAGCATGGGCTTGCCACCTCCAGAAGACAATGCGGAAGGACTCCCATTCGTCTTCGTTGTGGATGAAGCGTTTGCACTGGGGGACCATCTAATGCGGCCATTCCCTATGAGGACCCTCACCCTGGACCAGAGGGTTTTTAATTACCGGCTGGCCAGAGCCAGAAGAGTGATGGAGAACACGTTTGGAATAATGGCCAGCCGGTTCCGCCTATTTCTTGCACCAATACACATGGCGGAATATAAACTCAATCACATCATCCTGACTTGCTGTGTTCTCCACAACTTTTTAAGGAGAAATTCTTGGAACTATGCTGGCTCAGTTGGGCCTGAGGCCGGAATTCATATTAATGAACCAACCCTGACGGCGCTTGAAGCTGGCCGTCCTGGCTTGCCCCCCCCCAGAGTGCCCGCGAGGTCCGTCTAAGATACATGGAATACTTTGCGGGTAGGGGGGCCATCGATATGCCAGACAATGTCTGAGACATTTTTTAGATAAATATATATTCTAAACTGAACAAATATTTGCTTAGATTTACTGCTTGTCTTTCTTTTAGCTGACCATGACTGAAATTTGGGGAGTCCTGAAAATGGCGTGATTGTGTAAAATTATAAAGCACTGTTGGGTGTTATTTACTAAAGGAAAATACACTTTGCGCTACAAGTGCACTTGAGACTGCACTGAAACTGCACTTGTAGTGCAAAGTGAATTTGCCTTTAGTAAATAACCCCCGTTGTCACCGAAAACACCAACTTTACTACAAAAAATACAATCTTTTTTATCAAAGCTCAATCACATGTGCATTTATAAAAGGTTTTTAGAACAAACCAACATGTTTGTTGTATAATAATTTTTTAGGTCACATTAAAAAGTAGAAATTGCCTTTTTAAGATAAAACAGGCATGTTTAAAACCAACAAGAAATACACAACTGTGGAACTTACAAAGTTCAACTTTTAGAGAAATTGAAGGCAATATCAGACATTATTTATAAATGTATTTATAAACTGTATTTGATATTGCGTTCAGCAGATGGGGTGAAGTCACCCCTGGAAAAGCCAAATTTTGAAGATGCACACAAATTGCCGAATGTCAACATAGGCTAGCTGCCATCATGGGGGATCAATGGACGTGTTTTGTGGGTGCAATCCCTTCCTCTCAGCTACTTTATTATTGAGGAAGGGGTTGCACCCCCAAAACGCGTACATTGATCTCCCCTGATGGCAGATAGCACATGTTAACACAGTGTGTGCATCTTCAAAATTTTGTGAGAAAAACAAAAACACAAAGCAGAAATAAGTTTCTTGGGATTTCTGGGGGTTTTAAATTCTCCCTAAAACATCAATGATGTTCTTCATTTTGTTTTGAACATCCACGATGTTCTTCATTTTGTTTTGAACATCATTGATGTTTTGCTTGATGTTTTCCAAGTCCCCATTACACCCCATTATCTCCCGATCATGATCTGGGCACTTTCACTGCTGAAATGACCTTCTTCCGCAACATCACGATCACCTAAAAATATATATAAGAAAAAAAAACATGTATTATAAATATGCCGGCATCCATCTCTTACCTGAGCCTGTGGTCGCAGACACTCACCTGTTGTGGTGACTATTTCCACAACGTCTCCCTCCTTCTCCTCTGGTTGGGTTTGAGGGATTTCCACTTCTTCATGAGGTGGGAGGTCTGTTGTCTCCTCTGATGAGTGGTGTCCTCCGAGTCTTTTCTCTCCTATGTAAAAAAAATAGGTATACTTAGCACACAGATATTTGATGGCAGAAATAGGAATATGAAACATTGCTTGGAAGTGGGGTACAATTGTCTGTTTTGGCAGAGTTCCAAGATGAAGAAATATTTTTGTCCTTTGTCAAGCTTGAATACTTACCTGTTTTGTACAAGCTTAACAGATGGAGACACCCCTATAGTATACACTGGAGCACCTGTGTGGGCCCCCTAATAAAAAGGGTGTTCTTGTGTCCCACACTAGTGCTCCAGCGTCCAGATGTGTAAACAGCTGCTGAGTGTCCTCTCCTTACACAGAATCTATTTTGCATTTCATTCTAGTTACAAACATCTAGACAACAAAATTATTTTAACCGGTTCCCGACCGGCTCCTGTACATTTACGTCGGCAGAATGGCACGGCTGAGCAAAGTAATGTACACGTACGTTACTTTGAATTTGCCGCCGTGTGCGCGCGCGCCTAGCTCCGTGAGCCGGGTCGCGGGTCCCGCGGACTTGATCGCCGCGGGGATGCCCGCGATCGCCTCACGGAGAGGACGTACAGGGAAATGCTTGATGTAAACAGCATCTCCCCGTTCTGCCTAGTGACAGTGTCACTGGATCTCTGCTCCCTGTCATCGGAGCAGAGATCAGTGTAATGACACACAGCCCCTCCATCCTACGTTAGAAAACACTCTCTAGTACTGATTTAAACCCTCCCCGCCCCCTAGTGGTTAACCCCCTCACTGCCAGTGTCATTTATACAGGAATCAATGCATTTTTATAGCACTGATTGCTGTATAAATGACAATGGTCTCAAAAATGTGTCAAAGTCCAACATAACGTCGCAGTCACAATAAAAATCGCTGATCGCCGCCATTACAAGTAAAAAAAAATTATTAATAAAAATGCCATAAAACTATTCCCTATTTTGTAGACGCTATAACTTTTGCGCAAACAAATCAATAAACGCTTATTGCGATTTTTCTTTTTTTTTTTTACCAAAAATATGTAGAAGAATACGTATCGGCCTAAACTGAGGAAAAAAAATGTTTTTTTATATATATATTTTTTGGGGGATATTTATTATAGCAAAATGTAAAAAATAATGCGTTTTCTTCAAAATTGTCGCTCTTATTTTGTTTATAGCGCAAAAAATAAAAATCGCAGAGATGATCAAATACCACCAAAAGAAAGCTCTATTTGTGGGAAAAAAAGGACGTCAATTTTGTTTCAGAGCCACGTCGCATGACCGCGCAATAGAGAGTTAAAGCGACGCAGTGCCGAATCGCAAAAAGTGCTCTGGTCAGGAAAGGGGGTAAATCCTTCCGGGGCTGAAGTGGTTAAGAGAAGTAGGCAGAAAAAATGTATTGAACTGCATCTGGACAAAACATGGTGTTTTATTGGCCGAACGAACAATGTTTCCTACGAACGAATAATGTGTCCATGAACATAAAAGTTGCCATTTTAAACTGTACAACAGTGAAAAAAAGCACATGGAGCAGCACGAACATAATAAAAATAAAGAATAGGAACACAGCACAACTACTTACTTTTTTGCAGCACTCTCCTGATCCTTCTATACTGATCGTGCTCCCTGATTTTGAGGTCCGACCACCGCTTCCTCAGTTGATCTTTGGATCGCCGTACCCCAAAATTCTTCTGCAGACTCTTCACAACTTTCGCCATGATCTTGGCCTTTCTGACATTGGGGTTGGGGTAAGGTCCATACTTAGCCTCATAGTCTGCCCTCTTCAGTATGTCGACCATCTCCACCATGTCAACAAAGGACATATTTAAGGCCTTAAATCGTCTCCTCCGGGCTTTCCTCCTCCTCCTCCTTGTTGTAATTAGCATGTGTCACGGATTACGCACGCCCACGGCGACTAGCTAACTGCGATGTGCGTTCCGTGACCGAGGTATATGAGGAACTAAGGGAATAAGGGGGCACTTATACTGAGCATGTAAGACTGGCTGTGGTACTTTCACAGCCTGCACTACCTTTGGCCACCACTAGAAGAAGACTCCACTCCAATCCAGCTAGCTGACCACACACAGGCAGATATGAATCTTACATACAATCTGGTGCACTCTAAGGGTTAGGGAGCCGTCTAGCAATTACTACACACTTCTAGGGTTCCTCCAGCTATCCTGCAAGCGTGAACCCCGGTGTCAATCACTCTTCCCACTGTCCCCATACCCACACACCAGACACACAATAAAGGATAGCCTGCCACCACCCAACAGTTTGTCCGCAGACTGGTCTGCTGAGCCACCAAACACACAGATCTCCGTCTGGCAGATCTGTTAGCTTACAATCTGCATGCAATCTGCCAACACACAGTGCAATTGCATACCGATTGGCACGTAACTTAGACCAAGTACTTAGGCACTAAAATACATCAACCTCTCCAGAGATACGAGTCCTAGCTTAGTACACAGAAGTCACTTATTAATTTTATCATTTAATATCCCGAAAGTGGGCAGTGCATACAAGATACACAAAGAAAAAGGAGTTGCTAAAAAAAATACAGAAAGACACAATTGGCAATTTGCTATGAAAATAAAAAGGGATAAAAACAGAAATAAACTTTACTAAAGTCTATTCTTTTTCTAGAAGCATACTGGAACATGTGGGAACTCCCCAGTTTCGAACTGGCTTAGTGGAAGAACGATGTCCATATCTCAGGCTACCCAATTTATTGAAATATCGATGGGGGATGGATTTTAGCCCTTGGCCAATCAAGCCTGGGGGGTGTTCCTGTCTCAGCCCACAGAATGTTTTGTGCTCTGAAATTTCCAGAGTGGAATTGGCCCAGAACGGCGCTGATTGCTGGGTCATGGATAGGATTTCCGATACCAGCGCACCAGTTCGATCACGACAGTACCAATCACTGCCTGCGTGCCGCAATCAGGCGCCATATAACGATTTTGTGTGGTTCTCCAGGATTCCACACCTGCTAAACATACAGAGTTACATGTACACGTAACCCATCAGGTGTACGATCAAAAGGAATTATTTTCATCTCTCTGACGCTAATATTTTAGCTTTTATGAGAGATAAACTAGGTTCCTTAGATCTGTTGGTATTAATCAAAGTTTACAGACTGGCTGGGGCCTTGCGAATGCCCCCTGCAGATCAATGTAGCCAAAATGACTAGTAGTTTTCTTTGAAGCCTCAGGATAGTGGCAATCTGTTTACTCTAATGGGAACTTTTATTGGCATCTAGGTGTCAATTCGATCCTAGAAAAAACTGTCTCTGTCCTTTTCAAATGCTAATGAAAGAACATATGTGCATGACTGACATTGAATACTATATTTTTAATAATCCAGAATTAAACTAAATCTACAATTACACTACTTCTACAGATCACACCACATCTTGTTAAGGCAAAACTATCCTATGCTTACATTTTCGTTACAGCACGCACCTGCTCTGTCTCCGCCATGTGCTCTTCCCCACTGCGCTGAATGAGAAGGGACGGGAAATAGACTAGAAAGAACGTCAGGGGTGGGCGGAGTTTCACGCATGCGCAGTGTATATAAAGCGTAACACGCGTGCGTCGTACGTATGATCTGTGAGCGGAGGAAGGAGTATAGAAAGCGCCGATCGTGATAACGAAGGTAACATTTAAACTTGGCCTTAACTGCTTAGAGATTGAGGCCTATATTGGGACAAGATTAGGAGACTTTAGCCTGACATTAGGGTTTGTCTTGTGTATTGCAGATAAAATGGATGGTTTCAATGACCACAACTTCCTCCCCCTGTTCATAGACAAATACAGGGAGCTGCCCTGTCTGTGACAGGTCAAACACCCGCATTATAATCATAAACAAAAGAGGCAGGCAGCGCTGGAGAAACTGCTGGAGTTGGTGAAGCCGGTGGTCCCCACAGCAACCATCCCCTATTTAAAAGCCAAAATTGGTGGCCTGAGGAGCACTTATCTTAGGGAGCGCAAGAAGGTCCAGGATTCCCAGAGATCAGGAGCTGCAGCAGATGACATTTATGTCCCCAGGCTCTGATACTATGAGAGACTGCGATTTCTGTCAGACCAGACTGAAGTCAGGGAATCCCTCTCAACCCTACCTTCCACTCTTCCTTCCACCCTATCTTCCACCCCAGCTGAGGCTTCCGATGTCCAACCTGGGACTTCCAGCCAGGAAAAAGTGGAGGAGCAGCTTGAGTCAGGTATAGCATTCTTCAACAGATTTCTGGTCAATAAATAAATTATGTTTACTAGATGTTATTATTGATCACTAATTGCTGAATTAATAAAGTGTTTTACATATCAATAGACAGTAGTGGGCAAAAATAATTGGGACAAGAATGAAAAACGCTGGGCTCAGAATGATAGTCTGTTATATTTGTTAACATTCAATTTGCAACAGTCATGAGGTGAAAATTGTGTGTGATTAATGAAGGAAAAACTAGAACTATGTCCCTTTTTCATACACAGGAAGACCTCAGCCAGGAGGAGGCTGTGGAATGTGGCACAAAGGAGGAGGCTGTGGAATGTGGTAGCCAGGAGGAGGCGGGGGTAAGTGGCAGCCAGGAGGAGGCGGGGGTAAGTGGCAGCCAGGAGGAGGCCGGGCCCAGTAGGAGCCTCACAGAATCTCAGGTCTCTCCCCTCCGCCTTCCAAACAAAAGACCCAGGTAGGGGAGTAATGTGGAGGATTTAGCACTCAGGCTGATTCAGGAGGCTTCTGCGTCCCTCAGAGCCACCCCCACTCGTGAAGAGGCCTTTGCCTGCATGGCTGCCACCAAACTGCAGGACAGGATTTATAAAACATTAACTAAGGGGGTGAAGGGCAAAATTGCACCCAATACCTACCTGTGTGAGTTACATTATCCTCCTCCTCCTGCCACAACTCCAACACCACAGACACAGCGTGGAAGGAAGAGTGGAAGGAAGAGTGGAAGGAAAACAAGAAAGTGATGGCCTGGGTTCAGTCTGGTCTGACAAAAGATGCAGGCTCTTGTATGACCACAGCCTGGGGACATACATGTCATCTGCTGCTGTTCATGATCACTTGGACTTCTGGACCAGATTGTACTCCCTTATATAAGGACTCCTCAGGCCACCAATTTTGCATTAAAATAATTGATGTGTGCCCTGGGGGGCAAAGGCTTCGCCAATTTCTGATGTTTCCCCAGCGTTGCCTCCCTCTTTCTCTCTTTCTTTGGTTAGGACCCCTTAATAAATTTTTGGTTTGTTTTATTATACTCGCCTATGTGTGTTTTTCTTCAAAAAGGACAGTTTGTTTGTGAGGAGGCAGGTACATTTCAAAAATACAATGTGAAATTAACAAGGGACACCAGTACCAAGCAACCTCTTTGAGATTAAATAATACAAGATAATAATCGTGTTGTGGTAACTTGACACACAAAACACACACAAAACTATTCTGGAGTTAAAAAAAAAAGAACAAAAAATAACACGAGATCAGGATTTAAAAAAAAAAATAAATCTAAAAACATTTTAAAAAAAAATCTTTTTGGGAGATGTGACAAAGAAAAATATTATATTCATGAAATCTCGATAAAAAATAGAGAAAGAAGTTTGTGTGAATATGAGCAGCAAAACAACTTCATTCTTCTAGCATTATAAAGAAGAAGAGAGTGCGCTGCATTAAACAATTTAAAACATTGCAGCCTGACGAAAGTGCTATATCCAATCCAATTTTACCAGAACGAGCAGTTCCGTCTCGGAATTTATTCTGAGCATGCGTGGCACTTTGTGTGTCGGAATTGGCCACACACAGCCGGAATTGACGCGAATGCATTTTGTTGTCGGAAAATTTTATAGCCTGCTCTCAAAGTTTGTGTGTCGGAAATTCCGATGGAAAAAG
The DNA here is from genome assembly GCA_037952835.1 of Lithobates septentrionalis. Taxonomy (NCBI): domain Eukaryota; kingdom Metazoa; phylum Chordata; class Amphibia; order Anura; family Ranidae; genus Lithobates; species Lithobates septentrionalis. The sequence continues at coordinate 209,661 of JBBDGP010001282.1, read as the reverse complement.
TCCGATGGAGCCCACGCACGGTCGGAATTTCCGACAACAAGCTCCGATTGCACATTTTCCGTCGGAAAATCCGACCGTGTGTACAGGGCATTAGTCCGTAGGGTTCAATATTGAGTTGGCCCACCCTTTGTGGATATGACAGCTTCAACTCTTCTGGGGCGGCTGTCCATTGAGTTGTATAAAATTAAGGCAGACTCATTGCAAGGGCACATATGTTTTCTATATGTCCTCTTCACAACATAATGATGCATTGCAGTGTACTGCATAACAAATGTAGCATGTCTACATTTTTACAACACACTGTACTGCCTGCCACTGCACAGTAGTGTGCCGCAAGGAGCTTTGGTGCAAAAACTTTAATGAAGTGTCATTTTGTGACACTTTAATAATGTTAAGAAACAGGAAAAACAAGCAGTGCAATGTGTTGTAGGAACACACTGCACAGCAGTTTACCACCCCTACACATAGCACACGTGTGTTATAGTGTGGTGGATGGTGTGAGTGAGCATACAAATACAAGGGGCATCTACTGGACTTGCTATATTTAAAGCCTGTGTTCCACAAAATTAGACAATGTTAAGTTAGTATTTGCAGTTGGTCTATTTATCCTTGTTGTAATTTTAGGTCTGTGGTATAGCACTCACCATGAGACCAAAAGCAGGTTGAAGAGGCCACCCATAATGTTTCATCTGTATGATAGAATCAGTCTAAGAAATAGAGTTGCTTGCTAAGGTTGGCCATATACTGTTTTTTTTTTCAGCTTTCAGGCTGAACAAAAAAAAAAAAATGCGAGCAGATTCCTCCATGCACAATATACAGCACAGATGTACAAATTCTCCTGCTGGGCTATTGTATTCTGACTGCTGTCAGCAGCGGCTGTCAAAATACCTAGTTGACAGCTGCATCTGATTGGATGCAGATGCTGTTCAGCCTACAGTTTTATGCCCAGGTACTTTTAGGAAGGAGGGGGCAGACAGATCATCCCAAAAAGTGAATTTTGTCCAGGTCATCAGAAACCAGGCAAAATTTGATCAGTGTATGGCCAGCCTAAGATTTTAGGGCAGGGAATCCTCTACTTTTTTCTTCAGTCCTGAATAAACAGGGTCTCCTTTGGCGGAATTGTTGTCATCATCCCAAGTATGATCCTCTAGTCAAATATATTGCAGTCCCCCTGAGCTTTGATTCTCAGATATTTCTGTATCTTGCATATCTATTTTCACTCCTCCACTGGTGACTGCTCACATTTCTATTGTTTTCAGGTAGTTCTTTTAGCTATTAACCACTTCAGCTCCAGAAGGTTTACCCCCTTCATGACCAGGCCATTTGTTTTGTGATACTGCACTGCGTTACTTTAACTGGCAATTGCGCAGTCATGCGATGCTGTACACAAATAAAATTCATGTTATTTTTTCCTCACAAATGGAGATTTCTTTTGGTGGTATTTGATCATCTCTGCAGCTTTTATTTTTTGCGCTATAAACAAAAAAAGGCCGACTATTTTGAAAAAAAATATATATATTTTTTAACCACTTCAGCCCTGGAAGGATTTACCCATTCCCTGACCAGGCCATTTTTTGTGATACAACACTTAACTGACAATTGCGTGGTCCTATGATCTCACAAAGTTCCACTTTAAATTGGTAACCTATATAGTGGAACCTCGAATTGTGAGTAACGCGGTTAATGAGCGTTTCGCAATACGAGCACTATATTCTTAATAATCGTAACTCGGTTACGATTATTAAGTACTGTCTCGCAAAACGAGCACGATTCAGGCCAAAGCGGTGTGCAGTACTGCTTTTGGCCTGAGGTGGGGGTGCGCCGGAGCCGAGCAGAGCCGAACGTCACGTTCGGAAATGCACAGAAAGGCCCGAGTACAACAAGGCTGACCTCGGCAAATCTCAGGTAGGAAGTCTTTCCGAGGTTTGCCGAGGTCCGCCGAAGTGTCCTCGGGCCTTTTCGGCCATTTCTGAGGCTCTCCGGCGCCCCCCGCCTCTGGCCGCATGCGGTATTGCATCCCATTGAAGTCAATGCGTAACAAATTATTTTCGTTTCCATTGACTTCAATGGGAAAACTCGCTTTGATATGCGAGTACTTTGGATTGCGAGCATACTCCTGGAACGGATTATGCTCGTAATCCGAGGTTCCACTGTATTCTGCTAGTGGCAAAGCAAAAAGCTTGGAAAAGACAGTTTGTCTATTTTGTGGCGGTACACCGACGAGTTGACACTTTTTTCACCAATGAAATGCTCGCTGGTATCCTTTTGAACACGCAAGATAAATTCCTTAAGGTATGAACCCCATTGATAGAGTATGCTCATCCTTCGCTACCCATGGAGAATTATTCCTCTTTATAGGAGCCAAATTTTAGGGCCCTGGGTTGGGTGCCCCAACATCCTTCCTCCCCCTTCTTCCCATCCTCTCTCTCCCAAATGACAGGTTATTTGTTATGACCATTTACAAACATTTAGTCATGCTTCTGAATGGTCTTGTTTTATTGGTACATTTCCACTGGTTATTAGCTTTTTGTGCGCATTTATCCTTTTACTCATATTACAATATGTATTATGTAATGTTTAAAAAGAAATGTATTTAAATGGAAGAAGCAATAATTTATCTCTTTTGACACTTTCTTTGTTTTATGACATACCAAAGACACAAGCAGGTGGGGCAGCTGGCTGGGAGCCTTGTCCTTGTGTCCATGGGACTCTGTGTGCGAAGCTAGATCAGCCCCATCGGGTCGGTAATGCAGGGAAGGGAGCAGCAGTCTGGTGATTTCCAAATCACTCTCCATTAATTCCCAGTAGTAACCAAAATGTTCACATGCCTGCCAATTACTACAGGCAGTAGAGGGAGCCCAGCATTGGAACTAGTTGTCCTCTGCCTTTAACTCCTGGTGCCATCTTGGGAAAGCCTGTGTCATATATTGAAATGTGAGTTCCTGTGAGATTTTGACAACCATTTTTGGGCACAGATGTGCTATAAGCAGCACGACCTGGATCTCAAAAGGTGAACTATAGTGGGAAGTGTATGTTGGTAGGGACAGATACCTGTTTGTGAGTGACAGATGGGCCTCACTCCTCAAGCTAGAAGCAGGTTGAAGACCAGGAATCACCCTGGCTTACTAATTTCCCCTAAAGTCTGCACTAAGATACAAGTCAGATTTTAGGCATCCTCTGCAACAAAAAATATTTTTGGTTAGATACTGCGAAAGGGAAATCATGTCTAAATGTATTTATACATTTCACATTAACTTTGCACATGGATCACCCAGGGGTGTTGTAGATTATGTTTGTGTGTGTGTGTATGTATTTATATATATATATATATATATATATATATATATATATATATATATATATATATATATACATACACACACACCTACAGTATCTCACAAAAGTGAGTACACCCCTCACATTTTTGTGAATATTTTGTTATATCTTTTAATGTGACGACACTGAAGAAATTACACTTTGCTACAATGTAAAGCTGTGAGTGTACAGCTTGTATAACAGTGTAAATTTGCTGTCCCCTCAAAATAACTCACACAGCCATTAAAGTCTAAACCGCTGGCAACAAAAGTGAGTACACCCCTAAGTGAAAATGTCCGAATTGGGCCCAAAGTGACAATATTTTGCATGGCCACCATAATTTTCAGCACTGCCTTAACCCTCTTGCACATGGAGTTCACCAGAGCTTCACAGGTTGCCACTGGAGTCCTCTTCCACTCCTCCATGATGACATCACAGAGCTGGTGGATGTTAGAGACCTTGCGGTCCTCCACCTTCCATTTGAGGATACTCCACAGATGCTCAAAAGGGTCTGGAGACATGCTTGGCTGGTCCATTATCTTTGCCTTCAGCTTCTTTAGCAGTGGTCTTCTTGGAGGTGTGTTTGGGGTCTTTATCATGTTGCAATACTGCCCTGAGGCCCAGTCTCCAAAGGGAGGGGATCATGCTCTGCTTCAGTATGTCACAGTACATGTTGGCATTCATGGTTCCCTCAATGAACTGTAGCTGTGTAGGCAGCACTCATGCAGCCCCAGACCATGACACTCCCACCACCATGTTTGACTGTAGGCAAGACACACTTGTCTTTTTACTCCTCACCTGGTTGCTGCCACACACGCTTGACACTATCTGAACCAAATAAGTTTATCTTAGTCTCATCAGACCACAGGACATGGTTCCAGTAATCCATGTCCTTAGTCTGCTTGTCTTCAGCAAACGGGCTTCCTTGTGCATCATCTTTAGAAGAGGCTTCCTTCTGGGATGACAGCCATGTAGACCAATTTGATGCAGTGTGTGGCGTATGGTCTGAGCACTGACAGGCTGCCCCCCAACCCCTTTAACCTCTGCAGCAATGCTGGAAGCACTCATACGTCTATTTCCTAAAGACAACCTCTGCAAGTGCACTCAACTTCTTTGGTCAACCATGGTGAAGCCTGTTCTGAGTGGAACCTGTCCTGTTAAACTGCTGTATGTCTAAGCCACCATGCTTTGGCTCAGTTTCAGGGTCTTGGCAATCTTCTTATAGCTTAGACCATCTTTATGTAGAGCAACAATTCTATTTTTTCAGATCCTCAGAGAGTTCTTTGTCATGAGGTGCCATATTGAACTTCCAGTATGAGAGAGTGAGAGTGAGAGTGATGACACCAAATTTAACACACCTGCTCCCCATTCACAACTGTGACCTTGTAACACTAATGAGTCACATGACACCGGGGAGGGAACATGGCTAATTGGACCCAATTTGGACATTTTCACTTAGGGGTGTAATCACTTTTGTTGCCAGCAGTTTAGACATTAATGGCTGTGTGTTGAGTTATTTTGAGGGGACAGCAAATGTACACTGTTATACAAGCTGACTCACTGCTTTACATTTTAGCAAAGTGTCATTTCTTCCGTGTTGTCACATGAAAAGATAGAATAAAATATTTACAAAAATGTGAGGGGTGTACTCACTTTTGTGAGATACTGTGTGTGTGCATATATTTATATATGTGTGTATATGTAGCCAGGTGCTGGCTAAATTTGCCTGTGTCATCGGGGGACACTCTGCAACATCAGCCACAGTGTTCCTGTTTCCCTCTAGTGCTCAGCTTGGACACTATGTCGTCACCTCCTGAATGCAGAGCGAGTGGAGATCCCAGATGAGAGAGAAGGATCTTGGGACATGTAGTCAGAAGAGCCAAGATTTACACTAGAGTCAGTCAGCTGCGGACTACAAGTTCCAGCCGGCTGGGAGAGAGAGCAGAATGCTGGGAGAGGAAGATATAGCTTGGTCTGGGGAGGAGTCTGTCTCTTGGGACCACGGCCTTCAGCTGGGAGCAGGGACTGAGATAGTGGGAGGGTCATGAGGAGTACCGCGGCCTAGTTGGTATGGAGAGCCTTTGGTGGATGTGCAAACGGATCCCCTTTGCCAGCTCTCTATCGGCTGAGTGGCTTTCAGGGGTCACTCATCGTCATTGGCACAGATCCCGCTGAACCCCAACAACCCAAGATGTGCAGTCAGGCACCTTTCTCTGGTGACAGATTCTACAGGCGCATGTCCTGGGACCTGCTATTCCTTTGACCATGGTATCATCAGGATTGGTGAGCGGGAAAAAGCCCCTCTCTATACATCCTCAAAAGACACTGCATGCAGACACCTTTATTACACTTCTTTGCACTAAAGCTTCAACAAGGGGACACTTTGCACATGCTATTTGCAGTACTGGATGCCATTGTACAGGAAATTACTCTGGGCCCTTGTTAAGCTAGCTGAAGGCACTGAACATCTCCACCACCAGGATTTCTCCACCCCCCCCCCCCGCCCCACTTAAAGGACTTTGTGTACAATATCTGCATATTTTAAGGGGAACTCTTTTCAGAGATTGAATGATATATTTCTGGAAATTTGTTGAACTATAATTGTGTTACAGAGTTTGTTGGGCCCATGGCGTCAGGAATTAAAGAGAGTAGTCTGACATAAAGAGTCATTCTCCTTCTCTTTTCATACCTGCAGTCATAGGTTCTACAATAGGAGTCTACTGGTTGCTACTATTTATCTTACTGTAATTCTCTATGCATTGCATACCTGTTTATGTGTGCCCAGAGTAAGAGTTTAATACTAAAAGCATATTTGCCTAAGCCATTATCGTTTGATCTGTTTAAAGAACTTTAAGTAAAAATACTTGGTTACTTTGTCCCAGTCTGGTGTCTGTGTAATTGCAATGTCATTTTGAAATATGTCCGAACCCAGGGTGTCAGAGGTGTCGGGAGGCTTGCAAGGTCAGGACAACCTTTGGAGTCTGTCATCTTCCAGTGGCCCCCATGGGGGTGATGCTTGCATCCCGGTCCAGGATACCCCTCATGGGTTGCCCTAGCAAGTCGTGTAATGAGTCAAGAGCTGAAGAAAGGATGGACTCAGCCACAGTAGACACTTTGGCTCAAAAGCAAGGCAGCCAGCTGGGGTTGTGTACAGGGGTGGAGATACCAGGAATCGAGTGGACCAAGAGGGAAGTGTGGCAGCTGGTAAGGAAGGCAGTGCCAGAGCAAGGGACCCATCTCGTTGAGAGGAGAACCGAGTTAAGCCTAGATTGCACCTGTGGCTTGTTGGAGTGGAGATTAGCTATACCAATTTGTCTTCAGAAGGATGTTGTGAGTTTGGCGGAAGGGATAGAGGCTCAAGTAATACCATTATTACAGTTTTTGGACCTGGAAGTGGACTGCACACAGTTCTGGTCAATAAGTTCAGTGTTGGGGGAAGCTGATGTACCAGTTTGCCACCTGCCCCCTTCTATACTGACATGAGCAAGCTGGTTGAGAGTTTAGTGAAGAATAGTACAGCTTCAGTTCATCAAGGATACTGAAAGCTTCAGGTCTTCTCAGGGTGGATTCCAACTCCTGGTGGAGAGGCCGCATTCGAGAGTTGGATGAATCAGGCCATACAGGCAGTGGAAGAGGGGAGTGTTCCAAAAAGACAGAGGAAAAGTGAAAGCCCAGCGGTGGACTTAATCCATAGTCTGCAAAGGAGGAAACCAGACTGTGTAGCGATGGATTACATTGAAGCCTTGTGTGCTGTGTATGGCAGAGTGGAAAAACTCCCCTTCCTAATGTACACATTTGAGCACACCTGCCAGTGTAAGTGTGAGAGACTGTCCGATTTTATTGCCAGAGTGGATGGGATCATACATCAGATCATTCTGAAGAAGGGGGATTGATCCCCCATGATGCTGACAAAATCCGTCTAGAACTAATTCTGCAGGGTGCTAGGCCCAACCACCCGATTGCACCGAGACTGCTACTTAAGGGGATGCAAGTAATCCCTACCTACCCTGAGCTGGTGAAAGAAGTGAGGGAAGAAGAGGCCTTGTTAGATGAAAAGAATCAGGGATCTAAGGAACCGTCGAGATCTAATCCCAAGGCGGAGAAGTTGTTAGCTTGAATAATTCAGGTGGAAAAGAGTGCTCTTGTAGAGCACAGCAATGAATAGACGGAGGTAGAGCAATACTTCAGCTCTCCCATTGTCAAGTCTGTCGGTGAGAAAGCCCCGTTTGAGTTACTCACTCAAGTTTTTCAGACTCAGGAAAAGATGCAACAGACCTTGCTATGAGCGATAGAAGCTCAGGCCAAAATGCAAATTGTGAAACCTGACCTAAGAAAGTGCTTCCGCTGTGGAGAACTAGGGCATTTTAAAGCAAAGTGCCCTCAGAAGAAGGTTGAACCGGACCTTATGGCCGAACTGCTAAAAGCTTTACAGAAACTCTTCTTTGCTCAGAAGGTGAGAAACTTCAAGGATGTCTCAGTGAGGGAGCCAGCTGAGAACCCCAACAAAGTCAAGAACTCCAAAAGTGGGAAAATCAGATCGAGGTGCAGGAAGAGGTCCTTGGGGCGTGTAGCTGCACCCTCACCTGAGCCAGACAGCAAGCCATCTAAATTGGGAAAACTGGCAAAGAGAGTCATGCCTTCCCACCCCCCAAGGCTACTGTTAGGTCTTCTCAGTTGTTAGTAAGGGAAGGAGGGAATCTAGCTCACTCTAAATAGCAAGCTGATCTGCCAGAAAGACTAATAGGCCCTCCCCCCACTGTGTCAGTGCAAAGTGGAAGGCATCTATACCAAAGCACTACTGGACACCTGAGCACAAGTTACCTTGTTATACAGGGACTTCTATGACAAATACTTTGAACATAACTCTATGCTAATTGAGACCAACACTGACATGGTGAGGAGGCTACTGGTCCCATTGGCTTGGAAGTAATATTTTGTGCTTAGAGGTGTACACCCCCAACTACATCAAGCCTTTAAGCGAGTGGTCCAAGAACAGAGTGCCCCAGTTGAAGGGGTGGGAAGACTATTGAGGCTGGGGGCCAAAGAGAAGATCTTGCAGCCAGGTGAGACAATCTGTATGAAGGCTACCATCAAGCTGACTTGGGATCAGCCAGGCCCTTTTGTTCTGGAGACAGATGCGTGACCGAGTGAGGCAGGGGTGGAATTTATTCCGGAGATAGTACCCACCAAAGCCTTGTTCCAGAATGGAGAGAGGGTGCTAGTTACTCTCCAGAATGTCACAGATCACCCAGTTATGCCAGGGGCCCGTATGCTGATTGGGCGAGTTAGGGCCTCTCAATGATGCACCAATAGGTCCACCCCCTCCTCCTTTCCTTGAACGAAAGGCTATGTCTCCTGGGATATGTGACGTACATATCCTAGAAGGCACAGCAGGCAGTGTGTGTGTCATTTGCCTAAGGCGAGTGACGTGCATGGGAAGGCGGGACGGACTTTACAGAAAAAAAAAGAAATGCCCTATTCCTGCAGAGGAAGTGAGGGAGGGGTGGAGAGGCGCAATCCCCCTCGGGAGGCTGAAGGTCCGCTTTAAGTAATGAAATATGGCAATAGTTGGACCCATGGGAGCTATCAGTATCTGGTTTTGGGATCATAGAGATGATCGCTGTGAGCATCTTTGGACAAAGCAAGTGGTCCTTGAGAAAAGGATTAAAAGAATTGGCTAGGAGGGGGGCCAGATATTCCGCAAACTTCTTATAATAAGCCTCTGGTAGGCCAATAGGGTTGGGGTGTTTGTACTCATGGTCTTGATATCACATAGAACTTTGCTGTTTGTGATGGGCCTATCCTGTTGTGTTTTTTGTGTGGAAGAAATTGTGGGGAGGCATACTCCTGCTAGTAATGACTTTGCTTATTCAAAGGAAAGAGTTGCTGACTCCAAGAAATGCTGTTGGAATTTAATAAATACTTTAAGGGGGCTGGAAGAGTAAACCCAAGTCTGATAGGCTTACAGGCATGGTCAAGCATGTGAAGCGTTAAAGGCAGTAATGTATCAGGCTTTCTTGCTTTACCAGCAACTTTTTTTAAATAACTGACATTTATTGAATTTTGGAATTTTTCCACACAAATACTAGGTATATAGGGTACAAGCAATACTGCATAATTTACAGAATTCAGACTCCGATCTACATGCACCCAGTCGCCCTCCCATCCACAGAAATTTCCCTTACAGGGGTGGATGGTTCTTGGGCCAACCGCAGCGGTGTACACCTTCCATAAAGTTAATAGGCACCTAACGACCCCATTCCTACTTACACCTGTGCTTGTTTGCACCTCCAACGATGAGACACATACACCTGTTATTTTACTGTTAGGCAACTCTGCCTCTAAAATGTCTCTATCTTTTTCATTCATGTGTAAAGTAACGCAATATGTATGCTGACTATACCCTGTATTCATGAAAAATTTAATAAACTTTTTTGGAAAAAAAAATTTTTTTTTACAGAATTCAGCAACAGAGAGTTGTCTGCGGTTTATCCTAGAAGTGGAAGAGAAATATAATGACATTTTAGTAAAAGGGGAGCAAAACAGTTAAGCTAATTGCCACTGACTATCCATGAATAGCATTTGGTGGAATCGTGTTGAAAAATGGCAGCTTCCAGGTTGTGGTGCTGGAGTTTAAATATACTAATAAAGCACCAATCCTCTAAAGGCAGTGTTCAAATCTTGCATATTTATAATCACTCCCAAGCAGAATCCTAGTGCTACTCAAGAATCAAAAGGTAGTAGTGGCTTATGTCAAAGATGCAGCATCGCTTGAAAAGAAAGGAGAGACAATGAAATAAGAGGAAGAAAAGAGAGATGGTAAAAGGGAATAGGAGAAGAAAACAGGGGTATATAGAACAATATATTCATTACATACGACCAAGCCCACAGCCTGAAAGTTTTGCATATTACAGAGAGCTTATGTGGTTTTTTAATATGGTGCCACAACTCCCAGACCTTGTGTTATTTATCTAGGGAGTTAATTAGACAGGCTGTCAGATGTGCCATTCATTTGACATCCTGGATCCTTGTAATTCCATGAGGGATGAGGGGATCTATGCTTTTCCATTTGAAAGCCATTAGTCATCCCACTGCTGGGAGTGTGTGGGACAGTAACTTTTTAGCAGATTTTTCGCCAATAGACTTAAGGTAGGTTTTAATTAGCTGGTATTGCCAGTAGCTGTGCTGCAGCAAGCCAAGATCTATTTTGCACTTGCAGCATCTGTCTGTGGCTGTAGATATTGTGGAGAAATTTAGAGCTTTGGTACCAGTGGAAGAGTATTTTATATTGATTCCTTTATAGAGCATACAAATGAAGGTTGTAGAGGCTTGTGACCATATAATTTGCCAGAATTGGCCAACAGATTGTAGTTTGGGGACCCTTGACTTAGACTAGACATTGTAACTTTGAAGCTAGTCACAAGATGAGAGGCTGCAGTAGGGGGCTAATTTGTATAAAACATTTGTGAACAGAGGGACCACAATTTACATGAGGTGTAATCTCTCAGCCAACATCTCACTCTGTTAAGTAGATGGTGACCCTAGTTATTCCCTGAACAAAGATGGCTCTGTCCTTCTGGAAATAAAAATGAATGAAAATGAAGGTATTGTCAGAGGGACTACTGTGATCTCTCTGAGAGGAAATAAATACCTGTAAGTGTTACACTTACACATTACTTAGCATGCATGCACTTAACATGAAAAAAGAAATCTGTTGGTACGTACCGTACGACCTCTAGATGATTTTCACAAGTGACACCCTTATTAGCTGCATCTTTAGCCACTGATGTCCGGATTTCTATTGGTCAAGAAGGGTTAACACATTTTGTGTGTTCAATAGGAAACAGCATCAGTTAGGGAGAACTGTAGATGAAAGGGATTCTGAAGCTGTGCCAAAGACAGCATTTTCCACCATTAACAAAACATGAGTTGTTGGAATTCCTTGTAGATGGATACTGTTGCATAAAACCAGTACAGCTCGAGACACTGTACAACTTGTGTCAAAGCACTTTGAAACTTGTCAGGACACTTCTGATGTACAAAACCTACAGCCCACAGTGTTTCTACGTTTTAAGTTACTGATCTTTTCTAGGCAAATGATACAGAAACATGCTAACACAGTGATAAAGGGACAAAGTCACTTGACATTTGTTAAATGTACTGTTTGTTATATTTGTGCGGAGGAAGAAAACCTTTGTATTTTTAGCTGCTTACTCAGACAAGGGAGCAAATTCTGTCTCTCAATGGCTGAAAACTGGCATGTCTGTTTTGTGGCACCAAAGTGCATTTACAGTGGCTTAGGAGTGGCAGGACCACAGAATCTACTTCTAGAATTACTCTTTTTAGAAAAGTAGACCTCTCAACTTATTTGGCATGGGCATAACTTTGATTTTGAACCCCATTTTTTTTTTAGAATGCAATTGGCAGTAAAATTAGGAAAATAATTTAAATACAAAATTTCCAACAAAAGCGTAAATTCAGTGATGGATTTTGTAAACACAGTGATGGCATGGTAATAACTGCATCTGACAATTTGTTAGGCCATCTCCCTTGTACACAAGAATACCATATAATATGCCTTAGTCACTTAAAGGGCACATGGCAGCGCCTAGACGGGCAACGTATTGCATTTAATGTGGCTCAGAAGTGAAAGGCCCCCGTTTGCACCGATGTTTCTGTAGCACAAATTATATCTTTTAGGTTTAGTAGCCTATACTAAAGTATGATATGTCAATTTCAGGGCTAATAGGGCTTTAATTTGAATACATATATTTCCGTATTTTTTCTGAGAATAAATGGTAAAAAAAAATAAAAAAATTTGAATTTTTCCAATGCAACATCATTAGTGTGACTTTTATGTAATGTAGCAGAATGGTGGAGTGCAAAGTAAATTTATGTGTTAGAAGAGCCTTGTTCACTTTTAAAGTTACGATGCTAAATGGTTAGTAGAATTTGCTATAGCCAAAGACACAGCTGATCGCAGATCGGGGTAAAGGGCCAATCACAGCTGCCCTTTAACATGTGATCAACTGTGTCAAATCACAGATGATCACAAGTAAACAGACTTGCCGGTTATCGGCAGTCCTTTCCTCACGCGCTGTGTCTGTGTGAGAAAAGAGGTGCCGATAACTGGCAAGGCTGTCTACACACTGTTTACACTGATTATCAGTGCATCCCCATCAGTGCCACCTATCAGTGCCGTTTATCAGTGCCTCCTCATCAAGGCCCATCAGTGCAGCCTCATCAGTCCTTGCTCATCAATGCCCATCAGTACAGCTTATCAGCGCCCATCAGTGCTTCCTCGTCAGTGCAGCCTCATTAGTGCCTCCTAAACAATGCCCATCAGTGCTGCCTCATCACTGCTTCCTCATCAATGCCCCTCAGTGCAGCTTATCAGTGCTGCCTCATCAATGCCCATCAATCCAGCCTCATCAATGCCCATCATTGCAGCCTCATCAGTGTCAATCAGTACAGCCTTATCAGCGCACATCAGAGAAGAAGAAAAAAATTTTCTATGCAAAAATTTATAACAGAAACTAAGACATTTTTTCAAAAATGTTCATCTTTTTTTTTGTTTGTTTAGCAAAAAATAAGAAAACCCAGTGGTGATTACATACTACCAAAAGAAAGCCCTATCAATCTCAAAAAATTATAAAATATTTCATATGGATACAGTGTTGCATGACACTAAAAGCTGAAAATTGCTCTGGGAAGGAAGGGGATGAAAGTGCCCAGTACTGAAGTGGTTAAGTTGAGCTGCTGAGAGCATAAATTAGCATGACTGCAACTGTTTTCACTGGTATGCAATTCCTGAAGATTTAAATGACCTTGTGTTCAGTTACTTGAGCAATTGATGCTCGTGCAGCAAAAACAAATGCCATCCAGATCACCTGACAGGCCTCATTCACATGGGACGTATGATTTCTTTTGAAGTAGCAGCTGTGTCTGTACAAACGCTGCATCTCAATTGACAGCAATGGGACTGCCTGCATGGGGATGCAAGGAACACGTGTATTCCTGTATGGGTAAACATGCAGTAGCTCCTCACACAGGCAGAGCAGCTGCATGGACACTGCAAGCAGGAGCGCGTGAATGGATTTGAATGCAGACAGTGTGCATTTGGATCCATGTACCTGCTCCTGTCTGCATGTCAGATTTTGACATGTAACTGTGTACATGCAACCACTGTACCTGTATCCACCTCTATAGGCTGCCTGCACGCAGCCCAGGGAGGGTGCAAGCGCAAAAACAAAGGGAGCAAGAATGGTCTACTTTTTTTCTTGGAGGGATTGGATCTGACCAGTGAAGATCTGATACAGATCCCCAAGCAGATTACAGTAGTAGATCACTGTTATTAGTCATCTATTGCTCGCTGCAGTGATCCTGGGCAGAGTTACGACAGCTCTGCCTGACCCTCCAAAGTAAATGGTTGCTCAGTGACGTCCCAGGCAGCCGGCAGTTCCAGCACTTACCCCCGCTTCTACTCACCGATCCTCATAGTCACTTTAAAATGGCATTGGGACAAATAGTCGCTATCCCAATGCCATTTTGAAGTGGCCCTGGGGACTCAAGTGGTTAAGGAAGTATTTTTGTTGGTCCACAGATCAGATACATCAAAACATGGAAAACATTCAAGGATGTCGTTGAGGATTTTTTTGGGCAACTACAGAGCACCAAACTACATTCAGCTGACTAACAAATGTTTTACAGCATACAAGACCAAGTGCAACATGTCACTAACAATTAATTTTCTACATTCACACTTCAAGTTCTAAAATCTAGGTGTAGCCAGTAAAAAACAAGGTGAAAGGTTTCACCAGGACATTTCCACAATGTAAAAATTGTTTCAGGCTAACTGAAATCCATCAATCCTGCCTCAGTATTGTTGCACACTGCAGTAAGATGCACTGAACAAATGAAATTAAGCAACAAAACCAGTTTTAGCTCTGTTGAACTGTCGTTTTTCAGAAACATTATGTGATTAAAGTGGGGTTCCACCCAAAAAAAAAAAACGACATGAAAAATCCTAAAAAAAAATACAAAAAAAATTGGATATTTTTTTTTTTTACTCACCTCTAAATGCCTGTTGCTAGGGGGTCCCTCGTAGTCTGCCTCTTCCAGTGCCTGGGCTGGTGACATCACTTCGGTCTCGGCACAGGAAGGGCTCAGCTCTGCTTCCTCCCTCCTGTCAATCATCTGGGACCCATTACAGGTCCCAGGTAACTGAGTGGCCAATCACGGCGCGCGGCGCTGCTTGTGCATGCGCAGTGGGTGCTAGGCTGTGAAGCCACAGCCCGGCACCCACAGTTGCAATGCCGGCGCCGCTGAACGGAGGGGGAGACGAGCGGGGCTTCGATCCCCCGCATCGCTGGACCCTGGGACAGGTACAGTGCCTTGCAAAAGTATTCGGCCCCCTTGAACTTTTCAACCTTTTGCCACATTTCAGGCTTCAAACATAAAGATATAAAATTTTTATTTTTTGTGAAGAATCACCAACAAGTGGGACACAATTGTGAAGTGGAACGAAATCTATTGGATTGTTGAAACTTTTTTAACTAATAAAAAAATGAAAAGTGGGGCGTGCAAAATTATTCGGCCCCCTTGCGTTAATACTTTGTAGAGCCACCTTTTGCTGCGATTACAGCTGCAAGTCGCTTGGGGTAATGTCTCTATCAGTTTTGCACATCGAGAGACTGAAATTCTTGCCCATTCTTCCTTGCAAAACAGCTCGAGCTCAGTGAGGTTGGATGGAGAGCGTTTGTGAACAGCAGTTTTCAGCTCTTTCCACAGATTCTCGATTGGATTCAGGTCTGGACTTTGACTTGGCCATTCTAACACCTGGATATGTTTATTTGTGAACCATTCCTTTGTAGATTTTGCTGTATGTTTGGGATCATTGTCTTGTTGGAAGATAAATCTCCGTCCCAGTTTCAGGTCTTTTGCAGACTCCCAACAGGTTTTCATCCAGAATGGTCCTGTATTTGGCTGCATCCATCTTCCCCCCAATTTTAACCATCTTCCCTGTCCCTGCTGAAGAAAAGCAGGCCCAAACCATGATGCTGCCACCACCATGTTTGACAGTGGGGATGGTGTGTTGAGGGTGATGAGCTGTGTTGCTTTTACGCCAAACATATACTTTTGCATTGTGGCCAAAAAGTTCGATTTTGGTTTCATCGGACCAGAGCACCTTCTTCCACATGTTTGGTGTGTCTCCCAGGTGGCTTGTGGCAAACTTTAGACGAGACTTTTTATGGATATCTTTGAGAAATGGCTTTCTTCTTGCCACTCTTCCATAAAGGGCAGATTTGTGCAGTGTACGACTGATTGTTGTCCTATGGACAGACTCTCCCACCTCAGCTGTAGTTCTCTGCAGTTCATCCAGAGTGATCATGGGCCTCTTGGCTGCATCTCTGATCAGTCTTCTCCTTGTCAGAGCTGAAAGTTTAGAGGGACAGCCAGGTCTTGGTAGATTTGCAGTGGTCTGATACTCCTTCCATTTCAAAATGATCACTTGCACAGTGCTCCTTGGGATGTTTAAAGCTTGGGAAATCTTTTTGTATCCAAATCCGGCTTTAAACTTCTCCACAACAGTATTACGGACCTGCCTGGTGTGTTCCTTGGTCTTCATGATGCTCTCTGCGCTTTCAACAGAACCCTGAGACTATCACAGAGCAGGTGCATTTATACAGAGACTTGATTACACACAGGTGGATTTTATTTATCACCATCAGTCATTTAGGACAACATTGGATCATTCAGAGATCCTCGCTGAACTTCTGGAGTGAGTTTTCTGCACTAAAAGTAAAGGGGCCGAATAATTTTGCACGCACCACTTTTCAGTTTTTTATTTGCTAAAAAAGTTTAAAATATTCAATAGATTTCGTTCCACTTCACAATTGTGTCCCACTTGTTGGTGATTCTTCACAAAAAATTTAAATTTTATATCTTTATGTTTGAAGCCTGAAATGTGGCAAAAGGTTGAAAAGTTCAAGGGGGCCGAATACTTTTGCAAGGCACTGTAAGTGTCCAATTAAAAGTCAGCAGCTGCAGTATTTGTAGCTGCTGACTTTTAATTAAATTTTTTTTTTTTGAACTGACCCTCCTCTTTAAATACAATAAAGTAATAAACTTGTAATAATACTATGTAATACAGTCATTCTGAAAATAGTTTCGTGTTCAGTTTGAAGGAGTCGATCATAATCACCAAACATTTTCAGGAAGCAAAACCTATATAAAAATTGTTGTCCAGTTAGCTTCAGCATGAACGAAGGCAGAAGAGGTTTATATTGATGACCCCTCAAGCCCTAATTTCAGGACATGGTCTAATGCCACTAGGTCCCATGTTACTACTATAAAGAAATCTTTACATATTTTTAATGAAATGATTCTATTTTAATGCTGGAACCAATCAAGTGCTATGTTTGCCTTTATGGTTCAACAACATACTATTTAGAAAAACAGGAATTTTGACTTACCTGTAAATTCCTTATCTTGGAGTACAGGACAGGTCACAGGACTTGTTTTCATACATCATGGGTATATGCAGCTATGTTCAGGTGATTGGACACTGCCCACAGAGAACACCATTTAATCCATATGGACCAGGTGGTGGTCATGCAATCTAGAAAAAAGATGCTTTATGCTGGAAACCCAAGAGACACCAACAGCCCTGGTTGAATGGAGGAACTCTTTTCTTAAGGGTGTATGCCCTGGAAATTACTTACTTGATCCACTTAGCATTGGTAGAGAGGAAGGCAGAATGTCCTTCACAAGGCTCCACAGGCAGAAGGAAGAGTGATTGGGTGACCTTGCAGAAGAGAGGTCCAGTGTTGCAGGGACAATCTGTTGGCTTTCAGATTCACAATGTTGATGGACAGGGCAGGATTGGAGATCCATTGTATCAGGGAAAAGCTTTGTCTGGCTTGACAGAAGCATTATGGGATACAATAGCCTTAGCTACGACTAAGGCTATTGCCGAAACGCATAAGCTTTATTGTTTTATTGTCACTCTGTTGTATCAATAAATGACACTTCAAGGATTACAGTTTTGCCGGCTCTCCTTATTACTGTTGCATTGGAGTGTGTTGGGACACATCGAGCTTCGGCACCTGTGAGTGGACCTGGTGTATGGATTGAGTTGTCCCTGCCGAGAGCCCTGTTACCTTTCTTCCTTTCCATGCAGGAAACCGGAGTACCCGGAGGAAACCCACGCAAGCACAGGGAGAACATGCAAACTCCAGGCAGGTAGTGTCGTGGTTGGGATTCGAACCAGTGACCCTTCTTACTGCTAGGCGAAAGTGCTATCCACTATACCACTGTGCAGCTCCGGGGTTGGTAGTCAAAGTTGTGGCTGAATGTTCTTCACTAGGTCATCATCCAGGTAACCTATTACAGCACTTTTGTGAACCCTCAGGGGTTGCACCTGGAAGTGTTGGTCTCCCACAGTAGAAGGCGTTGATGTGGAGCAAAGATGTATGTTTACTGAAGCTGGAAGCTCCCCTTGTCTGAGAGAAGCAATGACAGTTTCCATTGATTCTATACAAAATTTGGGCACACAAAGAAATTGATTTAGAAATGTTAGCTCCTGTATTGGGCAGATGCCCCTATTTGAGTTTGGGACTGTAAATATTTTTAAATAAAAACCTTGAAACCATTCTTCTAAAGGAGTTGGTCTGACTGCTCCTTGTGCCTGAAATTTATGCAAGGCAGTCATTTTACATTGCTTTCTTTTGGTCCAAAGTTGGCAAACTGGAAGACAAAAAGCTAAGAGGGGGTAAAAAAATAATTTCTATTTTGTACCCCTTTAAAATTGATGAAGCTAGAAATCACTGTAGTAGGCACCACTGAGCAGCTGCCCTGCAGCAATGTGAACACAGGAAGTAATTTGCTTAGCAACTTGGGAACTTTGTATTTTCTCAATGAATGCAAAGTGTTCTTTGATTGGACAAGGTGGAAAGGCAGGGCGTTGACCTCCACCTTGTTCAATGAGAGAACACTATGCATTCATTGCTGTGTAAAGCAAACACCCCTCTGTGTTCAGTAAGCAGCGGACAGCTACAATCACTGTAGTAGTGGCAACTACTTCAGTGATTCCCAGCTTTCATGGGGCAGGCACATACATGCTTACTTTGCCAGGGTGCAGGAGATCTGCAGAGAAAAGGATGAAAATTATAGTTTCTAAACATAAACATATAAGTTCTTTTTGATACACTGTGCTTTAGAAAATGTAATGTTATCCCATTAGGATTTGGATCTACTTCATTTGTGAGTCTCCCTGACAAAAACAGCACTAGTTTTCACTGTTTTCATTAATGTAACCCTAATAGACAGCCCTGCCAGCCATGCTTTGCTTCCAAGGCTGACTAGTGTGGAATAAAACCATTCTGATGAATGTGCACTCCCATACAAGGTTGAGTCCAAGCTAGGAATGCCATGACACTTTGGCTGCCAAATGCACTATCCTCAGATGTAGATGGCAGGCTATTCATAACTGTTCTGCTTTTGCCAGGAACCTGCCTGCAGTGATTGTCATGTCAACATATGCTTCTGCAGTTTCCTCAGCGGATGCTTATGTGCTGTGCAGGAACACCAAACTTCCTGGCCATGAATAGTATTTAATTACTGTTCTGTGTCACTTTTAGCAAAAATTAGGATTATCTTTGCTCATTTTCTGTAGTCTTAGTATCCTAAAGTGGAACTCCAAGCATATAAAAACAATAAAATAATAATACCTATGCACACCTAAACACAATATTACATTATGTTAGGTACATAAATTTGTTTTTCGTATCAGTCTCCTGTATTTCTCTGCACAGCAACACTATGACTGGGAGAGGGAACAGTCCACACTAGCAGCCTATCAGGTACTGCTGCATGCACAATTGCTGACACTGAGCATACTGACAAGTGGAATAAGTAAAGTGGCGACTAAATTAGTGTGCAGCTGCTCAATAACTGTCCAGTCAGCAGGCTACGGGTGTGTTTTGACCAATAGATTGAAATTCCCCCCACATAGCCCCTTTGTATGGGGCTCATCACCCCATTGCATGGAGGTTTCTTTTAACAAATGCAATTTGTGTAATCAGGGTCATGGCATAAGTGAAATAAGAAACACACAATGTGCTTCTCCTTCACTGTCCAGTCGGCAGGGTAGGGGTGTGTACTTGACTAAGCACTGTCACTGATAAAATACAGATCTACATGCATGTGATTCTGGAACATAATACTGCCTGCATTGAATTACAAGTTCGTTGGCACATAAATCATTTTAGGTTTCCATATACAGTAGGTATAACACCTGCATATTTAGCCCCTGTAATTTGAAGCCTGTTTATATGGGAACATGTAGGGATTTTGAGTATACTTTAGGTTTTAGAGTTAAAGGAGAAGTACAGCCAAAGCTTGTTTGGCTGTACTTCTCCTGTGGAGCACAGGAGTGTAATTTGTTCTGCACTCCTGTAACCCATTTTGCAGTAGACAGCAGGCTGACGTCACAGAGCCAGGCCAGGCTCGGGCAAGAAAAAAACTTGAAAATATTAAAGGTTGCACTGTCTCATAAACAAAGAAAACTCTTATCAAAAAATTATAACAAACAGTGTATCAATTGGTGATAAATAAAGAGTTCAAAAAACAAGTGTCCATGTATATAAAAAATTATTCCATTGGTATTCCACCAACTGGATGTGCTATCCACCGTTCCCCGTGATAATAAAGTATAACAATCCAAATGAAAATTTGCCAAACAGACCTACTTTATCACACTCATCAACACCTTCTCATCCAGTCCACGTCAACTCTTCTCTACCTTCAACACTCTACTCTGTCCTCCACTGCCTCCACCCACCAACTCACTCACTGCCCAGGAGATTGCCAATCACTTCAAAACTAAGATTGATACAATTCATGAGGAGATCGCCAATGCGCAAAAACCTCCCCCATGCAACACCCCATGTCCACAGATACAATCATTACTCATTCAACCCTGCTACTACTACTGAGGTTGCTAAACTTTTATCTAACACTCATCTAACCACTTGCCCCCTGGATCCTGTTCCCTCGCAAATGCTACGCTCACCCTCTGACTCGATTCTACGCTCTCTAACTCACTTTTTCAACCTCTCCCTCTCTTGTGGCATCTTCCCAAACTCTCTAAAACATGCGCTAGTCACCCCCATACTAAAAAAGCCCTCACTGGATCCCACCAATCTCAACAACTTACGTCCCATCTCCTTACTCTCCTTCTCCTCCAAACTTCTTGAAAGACTGGTCTACAACCGACTAAGCAACCATCTGACCATGAATAAACTTCTTGATCCCCTTCAGTCCGGTTTTCGCCCTCAACACTCCACGGAAACTGCTCTCCTTAAACTCTCAAATGACCTACTAATGGCTAAAGCCAATGGACACTATTCTGTACTACTTCTCCTGGATCTCTCTGCTGCCTTTGACACAGTGGACCACCCCCTCCTCCTCAAAAAACTCCACTCCTTTGGTCTCCGTGACTGTACTCTTCGCTGGTTCTCATCCTACCTATCCCACCGCTCCTTCAGTGTCACTTACAACTCTACTTCCTCCTCTCCTCTTCCTTTTTCCGTTGGGGTCCCCCAAGGTTCTGTTCTCGGACCTCTCCTTTTCTCAATCTACACCACCTCCTTGGGTCAGTTGATTGCCTCCCACGGCTTTAAATATCATCTCTACGCTGATGACACCCAAATCTATCTCTCCACCCCCCAGCTCTCTCCATCTGTCTCCTCACGCATTACCAACTTACTAGCAGACATATCAGCCTGGATGTCACATCACTTTCTCAAACTCAACCTATCCAAAACCGAGCTCATGATATTTCCTCCCTCAGGTGCCACTTCCCCTGATCTCCCTGTCAAGATCAAGGGCTCAACTATCAACCCATCTCCCCACGCCAAGGTCCTAGGTGTAATCCTGGACTCTGAACTAACCTTTCGACCCCACATTCTATCACTATCCAAAGCTTGCCGCCTCTGTCTTCGCAACATCTCCAAGATACGCCCCTTCCTAACCAATGACACCACAAAGCTTCTAATCCACTCCCTGGTCATCTCCCGCCTTGACTACTGCAACTCCCTCCTCATTGGTTTACCTCTAAACAGGCTATCCCCACTTCAGTCCATCATGAACGCTGCGGCCAGGCTCATCCACCACACAAACCGCTCAGCGTCTGCTACACCCCTCTGCCAATCCCTCCATTGGCTGCCACTCAGTCACCGAATTAAATTCAAGATACTAACTATAACTTACAAAGCCATCCACAACCTGGCCCCTAGATACATCTCTAACCTAGTCACAAAATACCAACCTAATCGTTCTCTTCGCTCCTCCCAAGACCTCCTGCTCTCAAACTCCCTTGTCACCTCATCCCATGCTCGCCTTCAGGACTTCTCCAGAGCCTCCCCCATCCTCTGGAATGCTCTACCCCAATCCGTCCGATTTTCTCCTACTTTATCCACTTTCAGACGATCCCTGAAAACTCATCTCTTCAGAGAAGCCTATCTGGCCCCCACCTAACAACTGTACATTTATCTTCTCAATCAGCACATCACCCACAGTTATTACCTCTTGTATCTCTTGACCTTCCCTCTTAGATTGTAAGCTCTAAGGAGCAGGGCCCTCTGATTCCTACTGTATCAAATTGTATTTGTACTGTCTACCCTCAAGTTGTAAAGCGCTACGTAAACTGTTGGCGCTATATAAATACTGTATAATAATAATAATAATAATAATAATAATAATGAAAATCACTGGACTCGTGATCTGCCCTCAACAGCCCAGTGCTTCAGTGAGAGTGGAAAAGGGCAGAGCAGAGAGCTGTAAGAACCGAGTGATCGGTGGTGTGCGATCGCTCTGTTCTCCGTGTTAGAGGCGTGAGGGACAGATACAGCATCAGACCAATGCTGCATCCACCTAGGTAAGTATGATTCTTAAAAAACAAAACAAAACATACATCTCTTTTAATTTGCTGCAAAGGAAAGGACTAAACCTTTTTATTATGAAGGTTTTAGAGTATTTTGGAACGGTAATTTTAATAGCAAATAAGCCCTATTCCCACAAACAATAAAACCCCATCTTCCTTCTACACTATAAGGCTCCTATAGCCAATATATTTAAGAAACTGCTGTCAGTCCAGAAAATAGTGGGCAGGGTTAACTGTGCGCAACTGCTGATTGACAAGCTACAGGCTTGGAATCAGCACTCAAAATCCTGATAGCCATGCCCCTTGCAAGTTCTTCTCATCCCGCTATAGCGCAAGCAGGCACAGCCTACATAAGTGTGACAATGCTCCTCTGTATTCAAGAGCAGTTCAACTGCCTTGTCACCCCACCACAAGAAGCTACATGTGGTGGACTTCACTGGCAGGATCAGTGGATATTTGTGAGACATTGCAGGGGGGGCTAGGGGAAAATTGTAAGTGCAGATGCAATGACAATTAAGATCCTCAGCACATATTTATGTAAGGCCATACGTTTTTCTTTAGGAATACTTCATAAAAATACTTTCTTTATAAGTATGTGTTTTGGCAGTGAAAGGTGTACCCACAAACTAATGCACAGAGATATCACACAGTCCCTGAGAAATATAGGAAAAAGTTAAGAAGTTGTTATTTTTTTATCAGAAAAAAAAAGTTTAACCCCCTGACATTTGCCAGAAA
This sequence comes from Lithobates septentrionalis, assembly GCA_037952835.1. Classification (NCBI taxonomy): domain Eukaryota; kingdom Metazoa; phylum Chordata; class Amphibia; order Anura; family Ranidae; genus Lithobates; species Lithobates septentrionalis. The sequence goes on along the minus strand of JBBDGP010001282.1, from coordinate 186,665 downwards.
TTGAAATACCAAATATGAAAATTAAATATGTTTTTTGATAAACACAATTGAAACACTGTATTATCACTATGACATGAACACCTAAAATATTTTAAAACCAAGGAAGAAAGCTGTATATAAACTCAAATAAAACTTATGAATAAGCAAAGTCCATAAATAAAATGAGCTGACCTGGCTGTCCATACTCAGGTAGAACTTTATGATTAGATTTATTGGCTTATGCTATGACTGTTCTATTTGTGTGCGATACATTTCACTTCCACACTGACTTATTTTCTGACACTTTATGTTATGTTGTTATTACCTGTAAAACTAGCTGTACTCAAAGGAACAACGTGATTGTTTCTGAGTAATCTTCTATTTAGAGACTTTTTTTTCCCATCTGTTATGCATGTACTTTGTAGATATTCACTATTTTTGAACAAAAACTGCCAAGAATTTATTAACCAGATCTGCATTGGTGACGCTGGTCTCTCAAGATAGTAGTTGCCCTGTGTTCACTAAGACTGTCATGCGATTTTGTCAGAATTGTTGAAATCATACAATAAACAATAAATTGGTCGAAACACTTCCAAATAGAAAAATCAAGCTGTTGCATGGTAGATGTGTTCTGGAGTGCCTATAATCCAAACCTGGATAGCAATGGGCATGATATCTATAAGCGTGTCAAGACAGAAATGATCACGATTGGGATTATACCCAAATTTGAATAGAGGTTGTAAACCCTCAAGCTTTTTCACCTTTATGCATTCTATGCATAAAGGTGAAAAAACTTCTGTAGTGCAGCAGCCCCCCAGAGCCCTCCTTTTACTTACCTGCCCCCCGATCTTTCCAGCGACGAGAACGAGCCCAGCAGCTCCAGCCGCTGTCTTGGGTCCTCATTGGATAGACTGATAGCAGCAGCAGCCATTGGCTCCCGCTGCTGTCAATCAAATACAGTGACACGGGAGCCTGGAGCAGGTCATAGGACACACTGCGGCTCCGGCCAGCGGCTCCGGCCAGCCCCCTGTGCCGGCCACCGCTCAACCCCAGCCTCATCGGCAAGCCCGGGCGCTCCATCCATCCAGGGCTAATCCCAGCATCCACGGACAGGACCTCAGCACCTAGGAGCTTAGCTTCAGGCAAGCCCGTGGCTCGGGCCTAGCCAGTCGGCCATCTTGGTCCCTGTGCAGCAGCTACCACCACCTCCACCCGGAGCTCATCCCCGGACTCCCCCCAGCAGGTAGCATCAGGACCCTACCCCACCATCAACAAACAGGACCTAGCCACCGTGGGAGTTGAGAATCACGACAGCCTGCGGCCCAGGCCTAGCCCGTCGGCCATCTTGGTCCACCCAGTTGCGGCCGCAACCCACTACCTCCACCCAGAGCTCCGCGGACCCCCCCCAGCAGGTTAGTACCAGGACCCGGTCCCTCCCGGCCCCCCCCAGGCCTGCACCGGCCCACCTCCAGGCAGGACCACCATCCCACCGTCCTCCTATCACGGTCCCACCCCCCCGGGGCACCACCGCAGCCGCCGTCCAATCACCCCATTCTCTAGCCATTAAACTCGGGGGACAGACCACAGCTGCGGCCTAGATCCAGCAGCCTCCTCACCCCTACCGACAACTGTCCAGTGGGCTCCGTGCCCCTCACCTGGATCACCCCCTCCTCGACACTGGACCTCACTGCGTGGGCACAGGTGACCACTGGAACTCTGCGTCCATCTGAGATCCTCCTAGACCCAGCTGCAGCAACATTCCAACTAATAAGTAGCGGTCAGATCCCCTACCCCTCACCCCTCCCCCACCCGCCAGCCTCCAGACCACCCTGTACAGGTAAGCCCACGGGGACCCTAGCAGTTTGATCCAGGGTCCGATCGCCCCTCGGGGGGTCAGGAAGGAATTTTTCCTCTGCTGCAGCAATTGGCCAGCTCAGCTAGGGGTTTTTTCGCCTTCCTCTGGATCAACAGGAGGGCGATAGGTAGCCTCCATCACCCTCCCTCAGCAACTTGTGCTCTCACCATGTGCAATTTCAAGTACACAGCGGACGCCCTCCACAGGCTAAGAAACATCGCTTCAACTTTACCAACCGCCACTCAAAAAAGACTAAAAAAAGAAAAACTACTAAGGACAAACCTACAAGCAACCATCAAATACAGGGAGAAACCAATCCAACCACAACAACTAGCATGCGCCCCGATCAACACCAGATCTGCAGTCAAGCACAGACTGGAAATCCATGACTTCATCATCGAAAACAACATAGATTGCCTCTTCATTACGGAAAGCTGGCTAACATCCGACTGCAACACTATCCTAACTGAATTAGTGCCTGAGAACTACAGCATCCTAACCAAGCATAGAATAGGAAAAAAAGGAGGAGGCCTAGCAGTGATCTTCAAATCGCACCTTGCCTTCACCAAACCAACTTCACAGAACTCAGTGCCTTTCATGGAGATACTCCCCCTGCATCTTCAAACAACACCCCAAGACACCATTCACACACTACTATGCTACAGGCCACCAGGACCAAAGACCAATCTCCTTACACCACTCACTGAATTCATTTCAATGCACACCTTGAAAACCAAAAACCTTCTGGTACTTGGGGACTTCAACCTCTGGGCAAACTCTACCCAAGACCCTATTGCGACCGCCTGCATCAACCAACTAGAAGAACTAGGTCTCCAACAGCTGATAAATACTCCCACGCATAGCTCAGGACACACTCTAGACCTCATCTTCAAACAGAATATAGTCATCAACATATTCGGCAACACACCACTACCATGGACGGACCACCACGCCATCAAATTTAAAATCACCACTAACACCACCCTCCAAAAACAGAAACATGCAACAACAACACACTGGAACAGATCTCAGAAGAAACTGCACTCCGAACTCTTAAAAACCACATTGTCAAGAAAAATACAATCGCTAAACTCAAACCTCTCAACAGAACAAACACTCAACTCCCTAAACAAGGCATTACTACAAACAGCAGACTCAGTAGCGCCAAAACGCAGAACACTCATCCGCAAAAAAAACTCGAGATGGTTTAATGCCACGCTCACCCTACTCAAGCAAGAACGTAGAAGAGCTGAACGAGCGTGGAGAAGAAACCCTACCAAGGAAAACCACACAAACTACAAAGTACTCACTAGGAAATACCACAAAGCAATCTTCAAAGCCAAAAAAGAACATTTCTCGAACACCATCTCAACTGCCTTAAACCGGCCACGGGAACTTTTCAAAATAGTCGCCCAGTCAATGAACCCAACCTTCTTAGAGCCCCCTAGAAAAATGATACTCAACAATTCTGCAATGGGTTATCAAATTTCTTCATTGACAAAATCGACAACTTTCGGAAATCAATTCAACAGAAAAAAACAACCAACTTTACCCAATCAAAGCAAAAAGAGGATATCAACACAAACATCACACAACCACCGGACTTCTTCCTGACCCCAATCTCCACTGACACGACTAAAGACATTATGAGAAGCATTCGAGACAGCACATCACCAAATGACATCATTCCCACGAAACTCCTGAAAGAATGCTCCGACATCCTGGCTCCCACTATAACACACCTCATAAATCAGTCGTTCAAAGAAGGGATTGTGCCAACCACCCTCAAGCAAGGCATTGTCAAACCCCTGCTAAAGAAACCTAATCTCGACCCTAAGGACCCTAACTACCGCAGACCGATAACAAGCCTTAACACCATCTCCAAGATTATGGAGAAAGCGGTAGTACAACAGCTACAACGCCACCTGGACACACATCAACTTCTGGACACTCTACAATCAGGCTTCTGCCCTGGCCATGGCACAGAAACTGCACTTCTAAAAATATGGGACGATGCCCTTGAAGCAGAAGATGACGGAGAATCATGCCTCTTGGTACTGTTATACCTCAGTGCAGCCTTTGATACAGTGGACCACAATACTCTACTTGTCCGCCTCACAGAAGTAGCAGGAGCCACAGATTCTAGTCTAAAATGGTTTGCATCCTTCTTAGAGAATCCGTCTCAGACAGTGAAACTAGGAGCATTCACCTCTGAAACCAGAACAATCTCCTGTGGTGTCCCTTTAGGGTTCACCCCTGTCGCCAGTGTTATTCAACATCTACATCCGCCCACTCCTCAAAATCTTTAAAAAATCAGACCTCTGCTTCCACTCATACGCTGACGACACCCAAATCTACTTTCGCATCACCGGGCAAAAAGACCACCACCAGCAATTAGAGAAATGCCTCACTTTGATAGATGACTGGATGACCATTAGTTCCCTCAAACTCAACGGGTCAAAAACAGAACTTCTCCTTCACGCTAACCAAAATGCCAAAACCAAGACTCCGTGGACTCCTCCCACCATCTTAGGACAAACCATCTCTCCGCACACCAAAGCCAAGAGTCTTGGAGTTATCTTTGGCGCAGAAATGACAATGCATGCACAAATAGGATCAGTAGTTAGCGGATCTCACCATCTCCTTCGCCTGCTATGCAGACTCATCCCCTTCATCCCAGAAGAGGATAAAGCAGCAGTAGTTGGAACAATCATCAATTCCCGACTCGACTACGCAAACTCACTCTACATAGGATTACCCCAATATCAGCTTGCGCACCTACAGGCCATCCAAAACGCGGCGGCAAGACTGCTAACAGGAAAAAAACCCTGGGAGTCCATCTTCCCATCCCTGAGGAGCCTACATTGGCTAACCGTAAAGAATCGGATCACATTCAAGACCCTCTTCCTCACCCACAAATGCATACAAGGTAATGCCCCTCAATACCTTCGAGAGAAAATAAAACACTACACACCCAATCGCAATCTGCGATCATCCAACCAAAACCTCCTCCTCGTTCCCAAATACCGCTACAAAGCAAGGGGAGAACGAAGATTCGCAGTCCAGGGACCTCGGCAATGGAACGCTCTTCCAACTCACATCCACATGGAAGAAAACCATCAGGCCTTCAGGAAAAAACTCAAGACCTTCCTCTTCTAAGAGGGTGACAGCACAAAATGCATTAGCGCCTTGAGGCGATTCAGTTCGCATTTGTAGCGCTTTACAAATCATTCATTCATTCATTCATTCATACCCTATCTGTGATGCTGACCTATATACCCCATCTGTGATGCTGATCTATGTACCCCATCTGTGATGCTGATCTATATACTCTTTGGAAAAAAAGAGAGAAAAGAAACTGCACATCGGTGAAGTGTACAAAACAATATAAAAAAAAGCTGCAATTCCTCTATGTAACACAAACACAGTAAAGATCAAATGGGAAAAAATTGAATCGCGCTAAAGAGGATTAGCGACCATACGTATGGTCACCAACCCAATATTGAAAAATAAGTGAATATCGCTATTGGTGTATTAAACATGAAAATTCAAAACATAATAACAAAATAATGTTCCATCAAATATGCAATGATGTATATATAAAAAAGTCCATATACAAAAAAGTAAGTTGATCACCCAAGTGATAGAAGAAATGAAAAAAAATTTAAAAATAAAAATGGACATAAAATCTTGCTGTAAGAGGGCAAAGTGCTTGTTCCACCACCATGAATAGGACTGGCCCCTTACCAGAAACTCATGAGCCCCCCGTTACAGAGGATCAGAGAAAGCTGTTTACAGATAATGATTCGGATCACGACCAATGGACCAGAAGCCTTGTGCTAGGATGAAACATCAGGAACCTTGGTACCGTGATAGAAGTACTCACACTGACAGGTACTCGAACATCAGCCCACAGCAATATGGATATGGCATGAAAAATAGAAAGGCTCCAAATAGTGTAAAATCGTTGACTTTATTAAAATAAATAAAAGAAATAAACTCACATGCTAGTAGACAATAGTAAGCGCTTAGTGTAGTCTGGAGCGCCGGCCGGAAGCTCACAGACAGCCCGTCCTACTGGTATCAACAGCAGCAGTGGGAAGTGACGCGAACACATCGCTCTGCCCTACGCGGTGTTTCGTAATAAAGTTACGTCGTCCAGGGGCATGGGCGGCGCGTCTCGTCACCTCCCTTTATAGCACAAAAGCCTGACCAAGCCTCGCTTTGAATTCTGCTCCATCGGCGGACTTGCGCAATAGATCTAAATCCCAGACACTGAATGGTGCCAAGTGCGCAGGTGCATACACAATCAATAGGGATACGATCCTCTACATGAAGTGACATGACTCCGCTGGCTAGAAGTGGGCTATGGGGTCAGGTGTCTAGGAGTATCCCAGTAATATGGTAAAAAAAGTAAAAAAATAAAAAGTGCCAACCAGGCACTGAATGAGTATGTTAAAATCCGTGTCATTGAATAAATTTCGATAACCACGGCTAGTGAAATCCAGTGGCTGACACAAATAAAAAGTTTTTCCAAAATAAATTAGTAATAAAGATCTATGATTCATATGAACGCACAAATAGCAAAAACCTACAGTAAATATATTAGGGTTCAAACAAGAAAATAGACCTCAATGGAGCCACAAACATTTTGGTCACATCATCCGACATGATCCGTGTCACGGACCGGACCTGGCTTGATATAGACATAGGGGGACACGCTAAAAGTAAGCAATAGCCACCCAGTGGCCATATTAAAAACTGCAGGGAAACCATTAAACCATGTCAAACCTGGATCACGGTAAGTTGATTACAAAGACATGTTAAGTCTATTGGAACCAGTGAATATGAATACAATTATAATAGGACTGTAATCCCAAAATTAATCTAGAAAAAAAACGTTATAAAACTGATCATGCCATATTGAATTGGAATTATGCTAGTAAAGCTAGGAGTCATTACCAAAAATAAACCCCAAGACTTGGTAAATGATAAATGTGAATAAGGGGCCAAACAGACTAACTGATTCTGAGAAGAGACTGTTGGATAAAGGTTTGAAGTTTGCTCCGCCTAGGAGCCTGAGCAAATTTCAAACCTATATGGACGTGCACAAGTTCACCCGAAAGTTGAACATCAACATTCCAATCTCTCTAATGCTTCTCTCTTCAATCCCCCTGGCCCTCTGGCTCCAGCCATTCGGGTGTTCAGGGATGTCGTACTACGTGACCTTGAGCAGATCAAGGTCAGGAAGGCGAGACTACATAGGGATTTACAAGCTGGATTGGAATACCTTTGTAATAACAAATCCCTGGTCATTAGACCAGCTGACAAGGGCGGGGGGGTTGTAGTCTTAGACCGTTGCGATTACCAGAAGAAAATTCATTGGTTACTTGATTACACTGAGACTTACACAGTTTTAAACAGAGAACCCCTTGTCAAATATAAAAAGGAGCTTGAGTTGATTGCAGATGTTGGTCTTCGGAGAGGTATATTGAGCGACAAGGAAAGACGATTTCTGGTCCCTAGTCCACCTCGCACTCCGGTCATCTATTAACTCCCGAAGATCCATAAAGATCTGGTTTGCCCCCCGGGACGTCCCATTGTGAGTGGGATAGACTCCATCGCGTCCCGGGTGGACAAATACATCGACCACTTCTTGCAACCCTTGGTTTCTAGGATACCTTCATTTATTAAGGACACCAGACAGGTGATCAATTTGCTCTCCAACATCACCCCCAGGGTGGGACTCTGGATGGTGACTGCCGATGTGTCTTCACTGTACACTTTTATTCCTCATCATCTTGGTTTTCAGGCGGTGGAACTGTTTCTTACCCGTGACTCTGGCTTACCTCCCGCACAAATTAATTTTATTATGGAACTTTTACAATAAGCTGCCAGTCACAATTGCTTTTGGTTCGAGCACCAGTTCTACCGCCAAGACCGGGGCGTGGCCATGGGGGCGAAACACGCTCCGAGCTTGGCCAACCTCTTTATGGCCAAGTGGGAGGAGGACATCCTTGATGCACCCAGGAGACCGGAGGTGCTCCTGTGGGCCAGATACATCGGCGACGTCCTCCTCCTATGGGATGGCTGTGAACTGGAGTTACACAATTTTATGACAACCTTAAATGATAACAGGGGCATCAAATTTAATTTTGAAGCTAGTCGCAATACCATCCACTTTCTGGACCTAAAGATCCAGATAGTGGATGACCAATTTGTGACATCAACCCATTTTAAGGTGACCGACAGCAATTCTTATATCCCTGTAGATAGTTGCCATTACGAACCTTGGCTCAGGGCTATTCCCCAGGGCCAATTTTTACGCCTGAAACTTAAATGTACAGATATTAACACCTTCGATGAACAAGCATCCGTTCTTATGGATAGGTTCATTGAGAAAGGGTACAATCAAGTTTCTCTGTCTCTGGCCATAAAAATGGCACGGGACAGAGATAGATCTTCACTTTTGTCTGATGTACCCCGACATAAAGCTGATGTATCTGATGTTGTGCCGTTTATCACCACCTATTCGGTACAACATCGCAACATCAAGCAATTGATACAGAGACATTGGCACCTGTTGGGCAGTGACCGAGTCTTGGGCACTGCCTTGCATGCCAGACCTAGAGTGGTCTTTAAGGGAGTGGTAGCAGAGTAGCTCCCTCCATCCAAGACCCTCCATGTGAGAATCAAAGTTTTCTCCAGAATCTCACTGGCTACCATAAATGTGGGAAGTGCCAAGTTTGCTCTTTAAATGCCAATAGAGCAAGGCGAATTACCACGTTTACATCCACTCGCACTTTGAGATCATATGAAATCAAACCCTTCATTACATGCACCTCTGTAGGGGTGGTCTATCTTCTACAGTGCCCTTGCGGGCTTCAGTATGTGGGGAGGACCAAAAGGGCTTTGCGGGTTCGCCTGAATGAACACATAGGGAATATAAGGAGAGGCTATGACAAGCATCCTGTTCCCAGGCATTACGATCAGGCACACAACAGGGACCCCTCTAACACACTCTTTGTGGAAAAAAAAAATTGCAAAAATACTCTTGCGCACAGGTGTATTAGCTAAAAGATCCCAAGGGTTCAGGAAGGACTGTGGGTTTCGGCCTTGCTGCTCTTAAGGATGGGATGTCCTAATATTAACTGAAAAGAAAGAAAAAAAGAGCGCACCAGCCTAGTGCATTATCCTTGACAGATTTATTGATTAAAAACAAGATAAAATCTACTCACAAAGGTTGAAGAAAAAAATCGCATTTGTATATGGCACAGAGGCGATTAGTCCAATGGTAGCAGTTTTCCAGGTCCCAGGAAGGAGGCGTACGGACTACTGCTGGCTAACGCGTTTCGAAGGTTACCCTTCTTCATCAGAGCCTTCTATTACTTTTAGCGTGTTCCCCTATGTCTATATCAAGCCAGGTCCGGTCCGTGACACGGATCATGTCGGATGATGTGACCAAAATGTTTGTGGTTCCATTGAGGTCTATTTTCTTGTTTGAACCCTAATATATTTACTGTAGGTTTTTGCTATTTGTGCGTTCATATGAATCTAGATCTTTATTACTAATTTATTTTGGAAAAACTTTTTATTTGTGTCAGCCACTGGATTTCACTAGCCGTGGTTATCGAAATGTATTCAATGACACGGATTTTAGCATACTCATTCAGTGCCTGGTTGGCACTTTTTATTTATTTATTTTTTTACCATATTACTGGGACACTCAACTCTTTATGATTTCTATGGTTCCTAGACACCTGACCCCATAGCCCACTTCCAGCCAGCGGAGTCATGTCACTTCATGTAGAGGATCGTATCCCTATTGATTGTGTATGCACCTGCGCACTTGGCCACCATTCAGTGTCTGGGATTTAGATCTATTGCGCAAGTCCGCCGATGGAGCGGAATTCAATGCGAGGCTTGGTGAGGCTTTTGTGCTATAAAGGGAGGTGACGAGACGTGCCGCCCGTGCCCCTGGACGACGTAACTTTATTACAAAACGCCGCGTAGGGCGGAGCGTCGTGTTCACGTCACCTCCCACTGCTGCTGTTGATACCAGTAGGATGGGCTGTCTGTGAGCTTTCGGCCGGCGCTCCAGACTACACTAAGCACTTACTATTGTCTACTAGCAAGTGAGTTTATTTCTTTTATTTATTTTAATAAAGTCAACAATTTTACACTATTTGGAGCCTTTCTATTTTTCATGCCATATCCATATTGCTGTGAGCTGATGTTCGAGTACCTGTCAGTGTGAATACTTCTATCACGGTACCAAGGTCCCTGATGTTTCATTCTAGCACAAGGCTTCTGGTCCATTGGTCGTGATCCGAATCATTATCTGTAAACAGCTTTCTCTGATCCTCTGTAACGGGGGATCATGAGTTTCTGGTAAGCGGCCAGTCCTATTCATGGTGGTGGAACAAGCACTTTGCCCTCTTACAGCAAGATTTTATGTCCATTTTGATTTTTTTGATTTTTCATTTCTTCTATCACTTGGGTGATCAACTTACTTTTTTGTATATGGACTTTTTTATATATACATCATTGCATATTTGATGGAACATTATTTTGTTATTATGTTTTGAATTTTCATGTTTAATACACCAATTGGGATATTCACTTATTTTTTAATATCGGATTGGTGACCATACGTATGGTCGCTAATCCTCTTTAGCGCGATTCAATTTTTTCCCATTTGATCTGTATACCCTATCTGTAATGCTGAGCTATATACCATATCTGTAATGCTGAGCTATATACCCTATCTGTAATGCTGATCTATTTACCCTGATCTGTGATGCTTAGCTGTATACTCTGTCCTGTGATGCTGGGGCTGTATACTCTGTCCTGTGATGCCGGGGCTGTATACTCTGTCCTGTGATTCTGGGGCTGTATACTCTGTCCTGTGATGCCGGGGCTGTATACTCTGCCCTGTGATGCTGGGGCTGTATACTCTGTCCTGTGATGCTGGTGCTGTATACCCTGTCCTGTGATGCTGGGGCTGTATACTCTGTCCTGTGATTCTAGGGCTGTATACTCTGTCCTGATTCTGGGGCTGTATACTCTGTCCTGTGATGCTAAGCTGTATACTCCTGACACTATGGGTGGAAGCAAGTGGAATACAGGGGACGGAGTGGGTGAATTCTATAAGGAATGGAGCTTGAGAAGTGGGAGGGGTCTGGCCCCCATCCTAAAACTTGACCAGCCACCACTGGCACCCGAATGAGTGTCCCGTTGGAATGCAGGTCTCCGAGGGGCAATCAATATGGGGAGGAGCCCGGAGCGCTGCTGGGGGACTCCAGAAGAGGAGGATCATGGCAACTCTGTGCAAAACCCTTGCACAGAAGAGGTAAGTATAACATGTTTGTTATTTAAAAAAAATTACCTTTACAACCCCTTTAATTACTACATTAAAACTGTTGGTCTCACGTATCACAGAATGATTATCTACAGCTGATGGTCTGAGCTTAAAGCCTCGTACACACTACTAGTTGTTTTTTTTTTTTCGTTCAACCCAGTGGGTTTTTTAAAGTGCTTCCGTTCCCCTGTGCAAATGCGAACGTGTGTGTAGGTCCCGCACACACATGTAAACTGCGATCACACAACGCATGTGAGGTATCGTCGCGAACGTCAGAGCGAGAGCAATAATTTTAGTGTCAGACCTTCTGTGTAACTCTAAACTGGCAACCTATAGAGGCTTTAAAAGCGTTGCTTATGGAGATTTTTAGGCACCATAATTTGGTACCGTTCCACAGGCGGATGCAATTTTAAAGCATGACATGTTTGGTATCTATTTAGTCATGGTAACATCAACTTTTATATTTTACAAAACAATTGGGTATTATATTGTGTTTTGGTGCTTTAAAATTCATTAAAGCGTATATTTTTCCAAAAAATGTGCGTTTGAAAAACCGTTGCGCAAATATCATGTGGCATAAAAATATGAAACACCAACCATTTTATTCTCTAGGGCCTCTGCTTAAAAAAATATATAATGTATGGGGGTTCTAAGTAGTTTTCTAGCAAACAAAATTATGTTTTTTAGCAGGAAAGGAATGTCAGAATTGGCCCGGACTGGAAGTGGCTAAACTAAAAATGCTTAAAGCAGAGCTCCACCCAAAAGGGGAAGCTCTGCTTGTCTGTCTCCTCCCCCCCCTCCGGTGCCACATTTGGCACCTTGTGGGGGGGCGGGTACCTGGTTTTGACAGGTACCCGCTCCCACTTACTGCTGAGTTCTTCCCTCGCCACAGCTGGCCCGTTTAAAAAGCGCAGTGCGATTCGCACGTGCGCAGTAGGAAACCAGCTGTGGAGCCGCAAGGCTTCACTGCCGGTTTCCCTTAACCAAGATGGCAGCACCATCACCCAAGAGTCGATTCAAGATTTGGCTTGGGTGAGGACACCGCGGGATCCCTGGACAGGTAAGTGCCCTAATAGTAAAAGTCAGCAGCTACAATATTTGTAGCTGCTGGCCTTTAATTTTTTGGTGGGGGGGGGGGGGGGCTGGAGCCCGCTTTAAACTAAAATAGGAAAAGATGCGCTGTAAAGTGAGGGGGAATATTTTCAACAGAGTCCAGGAAAGCAGTAAAAACCTCAAAGGGGTTCAAATACATCTCCACTTTATCCAAAACTAAAAATATTTGGTTGGACATACACATTTAGGCAGGTAAACACTGTCTTTTAAATAGTTTTAGAGTTAAAAGTTTCTAGCTTAACTGGAGTATATATATATATGAAAAAATCCACAAACATCATAGGCAAAACTTACAGCTCAATATATCAGTTTAATCTGCCACACTGCATTGTGTCTGAGCAGCTGGAGGGAGTCTATGGAGCTCTGTACACTGACTGTTTACTGAAAGGACGGAAGACTGTGTTTTAGGCAAGGTGACAAAACTGTAATTAGGCAAGATAGCTTACATTGTGCTGCCTGGTATGTGCACTTGCAAAACAAGCATAGTTTAAGATTAATATCAGCAGCATACAAGAAGGTTACCTTAAAATCATGTGATTATTTAATAACCTGTTGAAGACTGAAAGAGTATGCAGATATACAATCTTGTGGGTACTGCGAATACGTTAGGAGTTCCATTTAGAACGCGTTTGCTAATAACTAGTCCAGGAGTGTACAAGGCTTTTCTAGGGCTCTGCTTGTAAAGGCAAAGGACAAAGAGGAAACTGGTCACAATAATCGACATTGTGTTGCTAAGAAGGACCATATCCATCACCTGGCACTCACATGGATGCAGAGTTATACTTCTTTCCTTGTGGGAGGTACTGTTAACCAAATTACACACCCTAGAGGAGGTGGTGGTGGCGGTGGTGTTGCAAGCGCAGGCATTTTAGGCTGAGGATGGTGGAGGTGTTAGAGCAGTACTTGTAATGTGCCACTGTGTGAGGTTCACATGCGGGTACTAAGGCTAAAACATAAGGCACCTCGCAGGGGCGTAACTAGAAATAGCAGGGCCCCATAGCAAAATGTTGTATGGGGCCCCCCTGCAAACTGCCCCCCCCACAGCTGCCCTAGTGTCAATGCAGCGTGAGCTGTGCCACATACAGCGTGACCTGTGCACAATGCAGTGTGACCTGTGCCCAATACAGCGTGACCTGTGCCCAATACAGCGTGACCTGTGCCCAATACAGCGTGACCTGTGCCCAATACAGCGTGACTTGTGCCCCATACAGGGTGACCAGTGCCCCATGCAGCGTGACCTGTGCCCCATGCAGCGTGACCTGTGCCCCATGCAGCGGTACCTGTGCCCAATACAGCGGTACCTGTGCCAAATACAGCGGAACCTGTGCCCCATACAGCGTGACCTGTGCCCCATACAACGTGACCTGTGCCCAATGCAGCATGACCTGTGCCCCATGCAGCATGACCTGTGCCCCATGCAACGTGACCTGTCCCCAATGCAGCATGACCTGTGCTCCATACAGCGTGACCTGTGCCCCATACAGCGTGACCTGTGCCCCATACAGCCTGGTCTGCCTGTGCCCCATACAGCATGACCTGTGCCCCATACAGCATGACCTGTGCCCCATGCAACGTGACCTGTGCCCAATGCAGCGTGACCTGTGCCCCATACAGCGTGACCTGTGCCCCATACAGCGTGACCTGTGCCCCATACAGCGTGACCTGTGCCCCATACAGCCTGGTCTGCCTGTGCCCCATACAGCCTCATCTATGCAGAGGAAGAGGCAAGCCACCCGTATCAGCAGAGAGCGGGATTGCCCGCTGTAATAGCTTTCATTTGAATTTCCCGTCTTCCCGGGGCTCATCGTCACATAGCCCCACCTCTTGGCCCGACGCCTTTGATGACGTCACATGTCCCGCATTGGATCGGCGTTCTGTCTATCAAAGGCGCCGGGCCAAGAGGTGGAGCTATGTGACGTGAGCCCCGTTAACAGTGGAAGTTCTAATGAAAGCTATTACATCGGGCAATTCAGCTCTCTGCTGATATGGACAGCTCGCCTCTTTCTCTCCTCTCTCTTCCCCTGGCTGGGAGACTGTGCCGGCGGTGCTCTCATCCTCACTGGGCCCCACTCGGCTGCGGGCCCCATAGCGCCCGCATGGGTCGCTATGGTGGTAGTTACGCCCCTGGCACCTCGCTAAAGAGGTTCTTCCTAGGTGAAGAATCTGTTAATTGTAGTATAGTCGAAGTTAGGTGATTCAAATTTAACGTTGATATGAGCTGTTATTTCTTGCCTTTACACATACAGTGATCCAGAACTATCACTTGGAAAAGTAGTTCACATGCTCACCCATAGAGTAATAGGATTTGAGTATGCACATTACACAATTTATAGGAAGCAAAAATTCACAATTTTACAGAAATATTTCATAATGACAAAATGCACAGAAACACTGTTATTGTTTATACAGCTGCACCATATACATAAACAGGCCTACACTCTGGGACAGCATGTAACAGAATGCTTATCATTGATACCAAATACAAAACACATGGAATGCAAAGATCACACAGCACTCCAAAAGGAGATCCTACAGCAAATAGAATAGCAACCAGCTGGATAGGATGGAGGTAGAGAATCTGATCTTTTGGAGAAACAAAAGAAACACTTATTAAGGACAATCCACCTTGGAAATAAAGAATATGCACCTTCAGAAAAATGCCAGCATTAGCGTGTAACGTGACACAGAAATTTAGTTGGTGGCAACGGTGCCTCCTAAAGTGTAATTCCAGTCCTTATTTTAAAGAGGATATGACTGTGAAGAGAATAGTCTTCTCAATTACCTTATTTCATGATAAGTTTGTAATCTTAGTGTAAATAATGATATCAATGTGTGCTAATGGTTTAAAAAAAATGTGTATAGTTGGCTATATAGGAAAATAAATAGAACCATATTTGCGCATTACATAATAAGGCTTGGTATAGCTCCTTCTCATATTGCGAGTCTGGAATCCAGATAATTTACTGAAAACAATGCACTCTCTAGGTGGCTGATATCTTGTCCTAACAGATGTTAAAACGACCCTGTCCCCAATCTTAATATTTAAATAAAGCAGCTCCCTGTACTGAAGAATGTAAACACTTACCTCTTCTGGTGCCCATGGTGGCCAACTTCACTTAGAATCACCCTACAAAGTCTACTGGAAAACTGACACATGTAGAAGCCCAGGAGTGTTACACCACCATTCGTAGAATAGTGGGTATGGGATTTGTGGATATGTGTGTGTGCTGTGTATCAGGATGTTGGTTCTGAAAGGTAAGAATGGGACATTGATGCACCAAGGGAGTATGTCTAATTCTTTTCCATTGAGGTGTGAGAGGAGATGGTCAGTCGATGTTTCCTCTTATGTCTCCTGTCATGCTTCTAAATCTAAGTTTTGGCTTACTGAGTCCCATAATCTTGTTGTAGGGGGAGGAGAAAGCTTAATTTGAGATGACGAGGGTAGGGTTTAGGGAAATGTGGGGACGCCTTGCTTTTAGGGAGACATAGGGTGGTGGGTATGGATTCTGGTAATAGCAAGGTGAAGATATAGAGAAGGGGGGAGGGGTGGGGGAAACAATGAGGGGAAGAAGAGAAAAAAGGGGGACTTTTGTTATATGTGGGGGAGGGGGCAGTTCCTGTGTACTGTTGGAGAATGCAGTATAAAAAAGTTAGTAACCATTAGGCCAAGTAAATGTCCTTCAAATTTTGTCAGGTTATCAATCTTAGAGTACAAGTCCCTCAGAGAATGCTGATAGGTGAATTTCCAATATCTCGGCATTATGTGGTGTGTGTGGGTTGGGCTGCATAAGGTGAAGTAAGGCAAGAGCTGGTGTATAATTTGGTGATTCTCTTGTTATTGCAGGGATTCACTGTTCAATATCCTGACAGAATTTTTGTATGATTGGACAGGCCAACCATATGTAGACAAAGATACCCTCCTTTTTTGACATTTGCAGAATAAGCTGAGGTTTGTGTAGGAGATGTAGTACGCAGCACTATCTAGAATGTATTTTGAAGTTTTTCTGCTGGCTATCCATATTGTTATAGCCTTTGACGTGACTATGTTTAGTTTTCCTGGCCTGCCTCAAGTCAGCACACAATGGGTTAACCCCTCTCTCCAGTCTCTCAGGACCACCTTCTCCTAGCTGATAAAAAGGGAGCCCTTCCTCCCCCGCCCTTGTTCTCTTTTTTTGGTTGGACTCCAGGCCACCATGCTCGTGGAATAGACTACACCCCCCTACCGAACCTACCCGCCCTCTCCTGGGTTGGAAGGTCCAGAACAATAAGGTAGATCCTTTTATCACACTGAACGCTCTAGGTGCCGGAGCAATGCGGGCAGACTAAAGGCTTAAAGAGCTTACCATTAAGGCTGTGGTATTGCCAGAAGATTGTGCACTCTTTTCCTGCTCCCTAGGAGCTGCGCCGGCCGCATCCCCTGTGCTTACTGTCGGTCGGCGATGACATCACAGAGGGGGGCGGGGCTGTGGGGGCGGAGGTGACAGGCGTCGCCTAGCAACGCTCACCATAAAGCTTGGAGGGCCAGGAAGCTCCAGGCTGTTTGCCACAGCTAGTGAGGGAAGTATACTGGTGAGTTTCCTGTGGAGAAGGGGAGTGGTGGCTGGGCTGGGTTCAGTGTTTACTAGGCTGTGACCACTGAATATCCTTAATGAATAACCCATGTGTTTACAGCTTTCAGATATTTTCTAAATCTGCTGCCATCTCGAGTGACTCCACGTCCTGTATTAAGGTAAAGTTATTTCCTTTAAATGCCAGAGTTAAAAAAAAAGAGAGAGGATAGATTAGGAGCTTTTTTCTTATTTTAAAATCCTGTCCTTTTATTGCTGCAGTATGAGCTCACCACAGCCCCAAAGTGCATGAAGATCGCTGGAAAGGTAGGTGGGGTCTACGGGGGCCACAAACAAAAGAGGTGCAATACACCAGGCTAATAAGGTGTTTTGTCTTTATAGGAGCAGAAGCCCTAAAAAAAGACATTTGCGGAGGAAAAAGTTCGGCCACCGCTCAAAATCTCCGTAGGCATCTGGGTCACACTCAGGACATAGACCCCAAGCAATGGCCAGCTCAGGCCACAAGATTGCTCAGACTGCTATAGCGGCAGAACAAAGTGTGACAAGATGCCGTTCCGCCGAAGGCCTCTGTTGGGCTAGTTCAGCACCATCTGCCCCTGAAAAGCTCTTGTGTGCAGAATGCATAAGAAATGTAGCCACAGATAGAGAAACAGAGGCACTAAGGATAAAGGAATATATTCATGAGGCGGTGACTGAGAGTATGCAGTTGGTCTCAGGCGCAAGTACTTCCGAGACTAAGCCTACAGTCAAGAGTGCATCTAAGCAGAAGCGAGACTCACCACTGATGCTGGAAATATCTTCAGGAGGCTCATCAGACTCTGATGAACCATCAGAAAATTTATTCGACTTCCAGCTCATAGAGCCTTACATTGTAGCAGTGAAGGAGGCCATAGACTGGGAACAAGACATCCAACCAACGGAAAAGGTTAAAAGATATTCCCCTAACTTGAAGAAGCAGGTGGCAACCTTCCCATTCATGACGGAGATTCGCAAATTATTCGAGGGAGAATGGGATAAACCAGAAAAGAAGGCAAACGTACAAAATAGCTTTTTAAGGTTATACCCATTTAAGACCCCAGAGGCTGCCTTTTGGGATACGGCTCCAGGGGTAGATGCAGCTTTGCAGTGCCTAGCAAGGCAGGTGTCCCTGCCTTTGCAGGATTCTACAACCTTCAGAGACCCAATGGACAGGCGCACAGACACAGATCTAAAGAAGATCTATTCAACAGCTGGTGCAGCCTGCTGCCCAGCCATAGCCCTAACCTCGATCTCCAGGGCCCTAGAGGTCTGGGTCACAAATGTGGAGATGGCCCTGAAGTCTGACGTAGACAGGGCCAAAATCATTTTGGCGATGGAGGAACTTCATCTCTCAGCCGTCTTTTTGGCAGAAGCCTCTATAAACCTAGTAAAATTGCTCGCAAGACTTATGAATTTTTCAGTAACGGCGAAAAGGGCCCTATGGTTGCACCATTGGGTGGCAGACAGTACCTCGAAACAGGCACTTTGTAACATTCCATACAATGGCGGATGCTATTCGGGGACACCCTGGAGGAAGCTATCAAACGAGCTACTGGAGGGAAGTCGGGTCTGCTACCACAGAGACCCAAAAGGAGACAGCAAACCGCTCAGTCAGGCCAATCAGAGTTCAGAAGGGCGCAGGAGGCCAGGTCATACAGACCAGGCCGAGAATATACGAGACCCCAATAGAGAGGCTCACAAAGTTCCTTTCTTCGGAACGTGAAGCCTAAGGCCGCTCAGACTGCTAAGAAACCGGAGAAATCCTTTTGACAGGTTGACCACCCATCCCCCCTGGTGGGTGCCAGGTTGGCGTCCTTTTGGAAGGTATGGACAGAGAAACTCAAGGACCAATGGGTCCAGAAAACAGTCAAGCGAGGGTACAAGATAATGTTCTGAGAAAAACCATCGGATATCTCTGTCCAGACAGAATGGCCTCAAGGCCAGAAGAAATGAAGATGCTTGCAAGAATATGTAACCGAGTTCTTCAAAATCCAGAGATCTCAGACCGGTCTTAGACCTAAGGTCTTTTAACCACTACATCGATCTCAAGACATTCAAAACAGAATCAATATATACAATTATATCAATTCTGCAACCAGGGGACTGGTTAATATCAGTCGATTTAGCAGATGCCTACCTTCATGTCCCAATCAACAGGCATCACCAAAGATACCTAAGATTCATGGTAGGGGAAGATCATTTCCAGTTCAAATGTCTGCCCTTCGGAATCAGCACAGCGCCTCTAGTCTGTTCCAAGATCTTGCTAGCTACCATCGCTGTTATACGTCTGAAGTGCATAAAAATTTTTCACTACTTAGACGACATCTTGGTAGTGGCCCGAGCAAGCGAGGCACAACGCGAGGTGGTGCTGAAGATTCTATCCAAATTTAGCTGGATTATCCACAAGCAGAGCCAGTTGATTCCCTCCCAAGAGATGGAGTACCTAGGGCTTGTTTACAACACAAGCAAAGGGCAGGTCTCACAACCATATCGCAAAATAGCCGAGCTAGTAGACTGCGTAAACAGCGTGATGGAGTTCTCGCCGCTGTCGGCGAGGGACTATATGATGCTTCTGGGAATGTTCACTGCAGCAACCCCAGCTGTTCCCTGGGCAAGATTCCATACAAGATCATTCCAAACATCTTTCCTGACCCAGTGGGATGGCGTATCATTCCACCAAAAGATCTTCATACCAGGACGGATCCGCCAGGGCTTGGCGTGGTGGATAACTCCAGGGACTCTGTCACGGGGCATGCCGCTGGGGCGCTCACGGACTCGGCAGACAGGTCCAAGGCTAATGGAGCAGGATGGAGACCAGACACTCCAACCTTTTGGAGTTATAAGCAGCATACCTAGCCCTACTACAGGATTCAGGGAGCTCGGGTCAAGCTTATGTTGGACAACTGGATGGCGGTTGCTCCCTTTTTATCAGCTAGGAGAAGGTGGTCCTGAGAGACTGGAGAGAGGGGTTAACCCATTGTGTGCTGACGTGAGGACAGGCCAGGAAAGGAAAATTACAGTAATGCCCTGTACACACGGTCGGACATTGATCGGACATTCCGACAACAAAATCCATGGATTTTTTCTGACAGATGTTGGCTCAAACTTGTCTTGCATACACACGGTTACACAAAGTTGTCGGAATTTCCGAACGCCAGGAACGCGGTGACGTACACCACGTACGATGAGACTTTAAAAGGGCAGTTCAATACCAAGTGCGGCACTCTTTGGGCTCCTTTTGCTAATCTCGTGTTAGTAAAAGTTTGGTGAGAGACGATTCGCACTTTTTCAGACTCGTGGTTTTCAGATCGTATTTCTGCTGTTCAGTTTGTGCTTGTGGGTTCGTATCTGGTCTTCAGTGCGTGCAGCGAGTTCCCATTGATTTGTCACTCTGTTCTTGTCCGTTCGTTACTGATTTCCAGGTCGCTCTTCACAGGCCTTGCTGTTCTTCAGTGCGTTCTGTTACTTCGTTCTGACAAGCTGACCACTTTCTAGCCATGTTGCGTGTACGTACTCATCGTAGAGTTCGTGCTGTGCGGGGGCTTGGTGTTGGGGTTCTTACTTTGACACAAGCCCAGTCCATGAACAGGGCGAGGAGGAGTTCATGGACCAAGAATTGGTTGCTCCAGTGTGACCAGTTCTGTCACATGTCTTTGCTCTGTGAGATCCGTGAGAATAATCCTGACGATTTCAGGAACTTTCTCAGGATGACGGACCCCGTTTTTCACCGTTTGTTGGCTTTGCTGACCCCTTATATCAGCAGGCAGGATACCTGAATGAGGCAAGCCATCACTCCGAAGCAGAGGCTAGTCGCCACCCTGCGGTACTTGGCGACGGGGAGAAGCCTGCAGGACTTGAAGTTCTCGACAGGCATCTCCCCCCAGGCTCTGGGGATCATTATCCCAGAGACCTGTTCTGCCATCATCCAGGTCCTGCAGAAGGACTATATTAAGGTAAGATTTTTATCCTTTAACATCACATTTTATTGTATTTATTGTTTGATAATATATTGTATTTCTTTCCTCATTCCCTAATTACCATGATTGTAATATGCTGTGAATGTCCCTTTTGTCCTCATGCATGTTGGATTTTTTAATACATTTTTTTTTGTCCTTCATACATATTTGCCTTCACTTACCTCCCCAGCATGCACCTCGTCTAGTCACTTAACAATGTACAGTGGCTTGCGAAAGTATTCGGCCCCCTTGAACTTTTCAACCTTTTGCCACATTTCAGGCTTCAAACATAAAGATATAAAATTTTTATTTTTTGTGAAGAATCACCAACAAGTGGGACACAATTGTGAAGTGGAACGAAATCTTTTGGATTTTTGAAGTGGGGCGTGCAAAATTATTCAGCCCCCTTGCGTTAATACTTTGTAGAGCCACCTTTTGCTGCGATTACAGCTGCAAGTCGCTTGGGGTATGTCTCTATCAGTTTTGCACATCGAGAGACTGAAATTCTTGCCCATTCTTCCTTGCAAAACAGCTCGAGCTCAGTGAGGTTGGATGGAGAGCGTTTGTGAACAGCAGTTTTCAGCTCTTTCCACAGATTCTCGATTGGATTCAGGTCTGGACTTTGACTTGGCCATTCTAACACCTGGATACATTTATTTGTGAACCATTCCTTTGTAGATTTTGCTGTATGTTTGGGATCATTGTCTTGTTGGAAGATAAATCTCCGTCCCAGTTTCAGGTCTTTTGCAGACTCCAACAGGTTTTCATCCAGAATGGTCCTGTATTTGGCTGCATCCATCTTCCCCTCAATTTTAACCATCTTCCCTGTCCCTGCTGAAGAAAAGCAGGCCCAAACCATGATGCTGCCACCACCGTGTTTGACAGTGGGGATGGTGTGTTGAGTGTGATGAGCTGTGTTGCTTTTACGCCAAACATATCGTTTTGCATTGTGGCCAAAAAGTTCGATTTTGGTTTCGTCGGACCAGAGCACCTTCTTCCACATGTTTGGTGTGTCTCCCAGATGGCTTGTGGCAAACTTTAGACGAGACTTTTTATGGATATCTTTGAGAAATGGCTTTCTTCTTGCCACTCTTCCATAAAGGCCAGATTTGTGCAGTGTACGACTGATTGTTATCCTATGGACAGACTCTCCCACCTCAGCTGTAGTTCTCTGCAGTTCATCCAGAGTGATCATGGGCCTCTTGGCTGCATCTCTGATCAGTCTTCTCCTTGTCTGAGCTGAAAGTTTAGAGGGACAGCCAGGTCTTGGTAGATTTGCAGTGGTCTGATACTCCTTCCATTTCAAAATGATCGCTTGCACAGTGCTCCTTGGGATGTTTAAAGCTTGGGAAATCTTTTTGTATCCAAATCCGGCTTTAAACTTCTCCACAACAGTATTACGGACCTGCCTGGTGTGTTCCTTGGTCTTCATGATGCTCTCTGCGCTTTCAACAGAACCCTGAGACTATCACAGAGCAGGTGCATTTATACAGAGACTTGATTACACACAGGTGGATTCTATTTATCACCATCTCATTTAGGACAACATTGGATCATTCAGAGATCCTCGATGAACTTCTGGAGTGAGTTTGCTGCACTGAAAGTAAAGGGGCCGAATAATTTTGCACGCACCACTTTTCAGTTTTTTAATTGCTAAAAAAGTTTAAAATATCCAAAAGATTTCGTTCCACTTCACAATTGTGTTCCACTTGTTGGTGATTCTTCACAAAAAATTTAAATTTTATATCTTTATGTTTGAAGCCTGAAATGTGGCAAAAGGTTGAAAAGTTCAAGGGGGCCGAATACTTTCGCAAGCCACTGTATTTTGTCAGCTCCATAGTAGTGCTTTACCCTAAATAACCCCTAAAATGTGTAAAAATTTGATTTGTGCTTTAAATTCAGGCAGAGTGCCAGAGGTTTTTTGGGTCCCAAAATCATTTGGAACCCTCCCTCCCCCCAACTGCTAACTCAGCTGATACCAATCCTCTATCTGCTGACTTTGCCAAACCCATACACACTATATACCCACCTCTTTTGTGGTCAGATTTATGGATGAATTCCCCAAAGCATGTAAGTGCAAGGGTCTGCCTGAATACTTTCAAATGGTACTGTTTAAAGTTTTTGTATCCTATTATTATCTTGATAGGTAATAGCAGAATGTAAAAATGTCCTAAAATATGTACAGTGTGTATTTATATCTTTGTATTATGACACTTCTTACCTGTCCAGTGGGCTGCCAATAGTGTAAAGTAAGGAGGGGCTGGCCAAAGTAATACACATTATTTAGGCATTCATCTCTCAATGAAGTGAAGAGGGTTACCTGGCCAAAACATCTCCCCCCCCTAAAAATTTTAAAATGGCCCATGAGAGGGGGAGGAATCTGATAGGTGGACCTTATACCTTTGTCTTTAAATACTCCCTAAAATGTTATACTGATGTTGGCCAAGAATGTTTGTGTCTAATCTGCTTTCAATGTTTATGTGCAAAATGATTAATTTTTTTTTCTTGTTTGACTCCACAGTTTCCTTCCAACCCACAGGAATGGCAGACTGTGGCCTCCCACTTTGCCCAGTGGTGGGGCTTTCCCAACTGCGGAGGGGCAATTGATGGGAAACACGTCCACATCGTCCCACCCCCCAACTCGGGCTCATACTATTACAACTACAAGGGGTTCAATAGTATTGTGATGTTGGCGGTGGTGACGAGTTCCTGTATGTGGACGTGGGGAAGAATGGCCGGATGTCAGATGGTGGAGTCATCACCCACACGGAGTTCTACAGGCGTCTCCAGAATGGCAGCTTGGGCTTGCCACCTCCAGAAGACAATGCGGAAGGACTCCCATTTGTCTTCGTTGCGGATAAAGCATTTGCGCTGGGGGACCATCTTATGCGGCCATTCCCTATGAGGACCCTCACCCCCGAGGGTTTTTAATTACCAGCTGGCCAGAGCCAGAAGAGTGGTGGAGAACACGTTTGGAATAATGGCCAACCGGTTCCGCCTATTTCTTACACCGGTACACATGGCGGAATTTAAAAACTCAATCACATCATCCTGGTTTGCTGTGTTCTCCACAACTTTTTAACCTCCTTGACAGTTTTCCCGAGTGTGGCTCGGGGTTAAATTTCTGCACCATTAGCGGTAACCCTACCCTAGCCACACTCGGGATTACATTGCAGGATCCTGTTGCGGTGTACTTACCTTGTCCCCAGGATCCTGCGATGTCCTCCCGCGCTGTCTGCGGGCTCTGTCTCCTCCGAAGCCTCTCTGTGCCAGGCTCCGTTCCCTGCAAGCGTCGCGACGCACGGGGGCGGAGCCTGGCGGCAAATTAAAAAAGTAAACATCATAACACATACAGTACTGTAATCTTACCGATTACAGTACTGTATGAAATTATTTCACATCCCTTTTGTCCCCAGTGCTTTGTCCAATGCCGTGCATGCAGTTTTATATTATATATACTGTTCTTTCTGCCTGGAAACTTGAGATTGTCCATAGCAACCAAAAAGTGTCCCTTTACGTCAAAAGTGGCTTTAGACCAGCTAGAAAACAGCGATAGTAAATTAGAACACTTGCAGAATTGAGCGATAGTGAATCGTGGGGAAATTTATTTTATTATTATTATTATATTATTTATTTTTTAATTATTTATATTTATTATATTATAATTTATATTTTTGTGTTTCAAACTTCATCATACCCGGGATATCTACTAGACTCTTGGTGGACAGATATAAGCGTGTTTTTGTTAAGAATTACAGACCTACAATATAAAACGCCAAATTTCCATGCAAAATAATTGTACCGCTTTCAGCACCTAAAATCCGAAATAATCATACTGCCAGCAAGGTTAAGGAGAAATTCTGTGAACTATGCTGCCTCAGTTGGGCCTGAGGCCGGAATTTAGAATGAACCAACCCTGATGGCGCTTGAAACTGGCTGTCCTGGCTTGCCCCCCCCAGAGTGCCCGTGAGGTCCGTCTAAGATACATGGAATAATTTGCGGGTAGGGGGGCCATCGATATGCCAGACAATGTCTGAGACATTTTTTAAATAAAAATATATTTTAAACTGAACAAATATTTGCTTAGATTTACTGCTT
This sequence comes from Lithobates septentrionalis, assembly GCA_037952835.1. Classification (NCBI taxonomy): domain Eukaryota; kingdom Metazoa; phylum Chordata; class Amphibia; order Anura; family Ranidae; genus Lithobates; species Lithobates septentrionalis. The sequence continues at coordinate 161,717 of JBBDGP010001282.1, read as the reverse complement.
GGCTTTCTTTTAGCTGACCATGACCGAAATTTGGGGAGTCCTGAAAATGGCGTGATTGTGTAAAATTAGAAAGCACATTTGGGTGTTATTTACTAAAGGAAAATACACTTTGCACTACAAGTGCACTTGAGACTGCACTGAAACTGCACTTGTAGTGCAAAGTGGGTTTGCCTTTAGTAAATAACCCCCATTGTCACTGAAAACACCAACTTTACTACAAGAAATGCTTTTGAGCATTGAAAGAAGAAGCCACACATTGTTGATTAACAATCTTTTTAATCAAAGCACAATCACATGTGCATTTCTAAAAGTTTTTTTTAACAAACCAACATGTTTGTTGTATAACAATTTTTTAGGTCACATTAATAAGTAGAAATTGCCTTTTAAGGTAAAACAGGCATGTTTAAAACCATAAAAAATACACAACTATGGAACTTACAAAATTCAACTTTTATAGAAAGTGAAGGCAATATCAGACATGAGTATTTATAAACTGTGTTTGATATTGCGTTCAGCAGATGGGGTGAAGTCACCCCTGGAAAAGCCAAATTTTGAAGATGCACACAAATTGCCTAATGTCAACATGTGCTAGCTGCCATCATGGGGGATCAATGGACGTGTTTTGTCGGTGCAACCCCTTCCTCTCAGCTACTTTATTATTGAGGAAGGGGTTGCACCCACAAAACGCGTACATTGATCTCCCGTGATGGCAGATAGCACATGTTGACACACTGTGTGCATCTTCAAAATTTGGCTTTTCTATAATATGTCAAAAAATTGTCAGAAAAATAACAATAATAAAGCAGAAATAAGTTATGGATTTCTGGGTGTTTTAAATTCTCCCTAAAACATCAATGATGTTCTTCATTTTGTTTTGAACATCATTGATGTTTTGCTTGATGTTTTCCAAATCCCTATTACACCCCATTATCTCCCCTATGAGGATCTGGGCACTTTCACTGGTGAAGTGACATTCCTCTTCCACAACATCACGATCACCTAAAATATATAAAAAAAAAAACACACCATGTATTATAAATATGCAGGCATCCATCTCTTACCTGAAGCTGTGGTCGCAGACACTAACCTGTTGTGGTGACAATTTCCACAACGTCTCCCTCCTCCTCCTCTGGTTGGGTTTTCCCCTTCTTCCTGAGGTGGGGGGTCTGTGGTCTCCTCTGATGAGTGTTGTCCTCCGAGTCTTTTCTCCCCTATGTTAAAAAAAATAGGTATATTTAGCACACAGATATTTGATGGCAAAAATAGGAATATGAAACATTGCTTGGAAGTGGAGTACAATTGTCTCTTTTGGCAGAGTTGCAAGATGAAGAAATATTTTTGTCCTTTGTCAAGCTTGAATATTTACCTGTTTTGTACAAGCTTCACAGATGGAGTCACCCCTATAGTATACACTGGAGCACCTGTGTGGGCCCCCTAATAAAAAGGGTGTTCTGGTGTCCCACACTAGTGCTCCAGCGTCCAGATGTGTAAACAGCTGCTGATTGTCCTCTCCTTACACAGAATCCAGTTTACAATTCATTCTAGTTACTAACCCATCTAGACAACAAACTTATTTTAAGAGAAGAAGGCCAGAAAAAATGTATTGATCTGCATCTGGACAAAACATGGTGTTTTATTGGCCGAACGAACAATGTTTCCTACGAACGAATAATGTGTCCATGAACATGAAAGTTGCCATTTTAAACTGTACAACAGTAAAGAAAAGCACATGGAGCAGCACGAACTTAATAAAAAGAAAGAATAGGAACAAAGGACAACTACATACTTTTTTGCAGCACTCTCCTGATCCTTCTATACTGATCGTGCTCCCTTAATTTGAGGTCCGACCACTGCTTCCTTAGTTGATCCTTGGATCGCCGTACCCCAAAATTTCTGTGCAGACTCTTCAGAACTTTCGCCATGATCTTGGCCTTCCTGACATTTGGGTTTGGGTAAGGTCCATACTTCCCGTCATAGTCGGCCCTCTTTAATATATCCACCATCTCTACAAAGGCCATATTTGATGCCTTAAATCTCCTCCGGGATTGTGACGTTTCTGGCTCCGGCCTTTCCTCCTCCTCCTCGTTGCTGCTATTATCATGCACCTGCTGTCTCTCCGCCATGTGCTCTTCCCCACTGCGCCGAAAGAGAAGGGGCAGGAAATAGACTAGAAAGAACGTCAGGGGCGGGAAGAGTTTCACGCATGCGTAGCGTATATAAAGCGTAACTTGCGTGCATCATACGTACGATCTGTGAGCGGAGGAAGGAGTATCAGAAGCACCGATCGTGATAATGAAGGTAACATTTAAACTTGGGCCTATACTGCTTATAGATTGAGGCCTATATTGGGACAAGATTAGGAGACTTTAGCCTGACATTAGGGTTTGTCTTGTGTATTGCAGATAAAATGGATGGCCACAACTTCCTCCCCCTGTTTATAGATAGATACAGGGAGCTGCCCTGTCTGTGGCAGGTCAAACACCCGCATTATAATCATAAACAAAAGAGGCAGGCAGCGCTGGAGAAACTGCTGGAGTTGGTGAAGCTGGTGGTCCCCACGGCAACCATCCCCTATTTAAATGCCAAAATTGGTGGCCTGAGCAGCACTTATCTTAGGGAGTGCAAGAAGGTCCAGGATTCCCAGAGATCAGGAGCTGCAGCAGATGACATTTATGTCCCCAGACTGTGGTACTATGAGAGACTGTGATTTCTGTCAGACCAGACTGAAGTCAGGAATCCCTCTCAACCCTTCCTTCCACTCTTCCTTCCACCCTATCTTTCACCCCAGCTGAGGCTTTCGATGTCCAACCTGGGACTTCCAGCCAGGAAGAAGTGGAGGAGTCCAGCTTGAGCCAGGTAAAGCATTGTTCTACAGATTTCTGGTCAATAAATAAATAATGTTTACTAGATGTTATTATTGATCACTAATTGCTGATTTAATAAAGTGTTTTACATATCAATAGACGGTAGTGGGCAAAAATAATTGGGACAAGAATGAAAAATGCTGGGCTCAGAATGATAGGTTTTTATATTTGTTAACATTCAATTTGCAACAGTCATGAGATGAAAATTGTTTGTGATTGATGAAGAAAAAACTAAAACTATGTCCCTTTTTCATACACAGGAAGACCTCAGCCAAGAGGAGGCTGTGGAATGTGGCACACAGGAGGAGGCTGTGGAATGTGGCAGCCAGGAGGAGGCGGGTGTTAGTGGCAGCCAAGAGGAGGCGGGGATAAGTGGCAGCCAGTAGGAGGCCAAGCCCAGTAGGTGCTCACAGAATCGCAGGTTCCTCCCCTCCGCCTTCCAAACAAAAGACCCAGGAAGGGGAGTAACGTGGAGGATTCAGCACTCAGGCTGATTCAGGAGGCTTCTGCATCCCTCAGAGCCACCCCAACTCGTGAAGAGGCCTTTGCATGGCTGCCACCAAACTGCAGGACATGCAGGAGGGCCAACGCCTCATGTGTGAGGAAATCCTTTATAAAACATTAACTAAGGGGGTGAGGGGTGAAATCACACCCAATACCCACCTGTGTGAGTTGCATCATCCTCCTCCTCCACCTCCTGCCACAACTCCACCACCACAGACACAGCGTGGAAGGAAGAGTGGAAGGAAGACAAGAAAGTGATGGCCTGGGTTCAGTCTGGTCTGACAAAAGATGCAGGCTCTTGTATGACCACAGCCTGGGGACATGTATGTCATCTGCTGCTGTTCATGATCTCTTGGACTTCTGGACCAGATTGTACTCCCTTATATATGGACTCCTCAGGCCACCAATTTTGCAGTAAAATAATTGATGTGTGCCCTGGGGGCCAAAGGCTTCGCCAATTTCTGCTGTTTCTCCAGTGTTGCCTCCCTCTTTCTTTGGTTAGGACCCCTAATACATTTTTGGTTTCTTTTATTATACTCAGCTATGTGTGTTTTCCTTCAAAAAGGACAGTTTGTTTGTGAGGAGGCAGGTACATTTCAAAAATACAATGTGAAATTAACAAGAGACACCAACACCAAGCAACCTCCTTGAGATTAAATAATACAAGATAATAATGGTGTTGTGGTAACTTGACACACAAAACACATCCAAAACTATTCTGGCGTTAAAAAAATATATATACAAAAATAACACGAGAGCAGGATTTCAAAAAATAAAAACAAAAAAAACAAAATCTAAAAACATCCAAAAATTTTATTCTTTTCGGGAGATGAGTGACAAATAAAAATATTATATTCATGAAATCACGATAAATAATAAAGAAAGAAGTTTGTGAGAACTCTGTGTGAATATGAGCAGCAAAACAACTTTATTCTTCTAGCATTATAAAGAAGAGTGTGCGCTGCATTAAACAATTTAAAACATTACAGCTTGACGAAAGTGCTATAGCCATTATGAATGCTAATTTTACCAGACCGAGCAGTTCCGCTTTGGAATTTATTCTGAGCATGCGTGGCACTTTGTGCGTCGGAATTGTCTGAATTGACGCGAACGGATTTTGTTGTCGGAAAATTTTATAGCCTGCTCTCAAACTTTGTGTGTCGGAAATTCCGATAGGAAAAGTCAGATGGACCCCACACAGGGTCGGAATTTCCGACAACAAGCTCCGATCGCACATTTTCCGTTGGAAAATCTGACCGTGTGTACAGGGCATAAGTATTGGTAACAATTTTCTGTCTTCCTCACTTTTGGTCTGTAAAAGTGGTGTTTAGGTCTTGTTCCCATTTGGTGCATATGTGATTTGCCACTGAGTTTGTGGGCTTGAGCACAATTTTGGTAAAGAGTGAAAATTAGGTGACACAGCAGGTAATCTCAGGTGCATAGCTTCTCCATGGTGGTGAGATCTTGAGAAAATTGTAGTAACTATTGTTTAGGCAAAACTTAGACCAGAGAAAGGGTAACATTCATATAATAAACCATGAAATATGTTTGCTTAAAAAATGCACTGCGGCGCTTGGCATCACATATTTACACTGCACACGCATGTTATGCAGACAATAATGTGCGCTGTGTAGTGTGGATGAGGCAGAGGAACACTTTTTAAAAAAAGTTGTTTTTTCACAGAAGACTTGCAGTTCTTTCAGAATGATAACACGTTCATACTATAGGGATTTTTTTTAATTCAACTAATTTTTAATAGATTAAGTTGAAATAGTAAAGTTTCCCTTTAAGTCATAATGTGTGTATTACCAATTTATGTTCTATGTCCTTGACTAATTTAACCTTTTTGTTTTATTTCCACTATCCTTCCTAGTGTCTGTTCTATATAAAACTTTGTTTTGTTTTTTTTGTTTTTTTGCAGAATGCCATCTAATATTACACAACAGGCTTTGTCTACATACTATAAGGTCCACAGAGACACAGACATGCTCCACACATTCATATCCACAAACACACAAGACAACAGAATGCCTTTAAAAAGGATATCATATAACAACTAACTGTAACAGGACATGTAGAACAAAGGGAGCACTCTGCTAATTACTGGCATCGGTATCGACTATTATATGTCCTACTGCATGCAAATTCCATATAAATGTCTTACATACAGTGTGTATATATTATAACTGGTAATGGAAAGAACATTGACATAGATTAGATTTTGGAATAAATGAGCTCAATGCCTTACGTGACCTTGCTTTATTTGGAAGGCTGAGTTTAATGAACAGTAGTTGTTTCCAATTATGGATAGAGTGGGAGATACCACTTAAATGTGTGAAAAGGGTGAGCAAAGGTTCAATGAAACACATTCTAAGCATAACTGAATAAACATTCTAGGTAATTACAGCACGCATAGGAACAAAGTAGCAGACTTCTGGCTCTGTAATGTTAAAGCTGGTAAAAATAATAAAACTTATACTGATAGTTTTTTTTCCAATGAAACAACCTGCTTTTTAAGTGAATACACAAAAAGCACATTCACATAACTCAGACCATCAATAAGGTTGCACCAGTTTTGTTTTGTTTTTTGCACCAGTATTTTGTCTCATGCAGATTTTCTAAATTTCATTGCAGCATATATACCACATGCGCTTAAAAATCACAAATCAGATTAGTACAGGTAAGTAAAACTAGGCAGTTAATCCATATTTTAAACTTCCACCTACAATGTGTCATGATGGTCGCTCAAGTCAGTTCAAATTGCCGCAGCTGCAATGCTTTGATTTTCAGTGAAGCAAATGTCGCCATGGTGTCGCAAGTGGTGCTGCTTACCAAACTCACCCATTGAACTTAATTGGACAGCACAGCAACCGCATACCATAATTCAAAGAGGTCTGTAAACCAGGTCTAAACTGTGCATTCGTTTTCAAAGTGTTTGAAGAGTCTGCCGCCCATGTGAAAGAGGCGTTCTGTTAGCTGCTAAAAATGCCATTTTGGATACTCCTCCTTCCACCCTCCGGTAAGGTTTTAATGTGTCTATTGTCTAGGAGGCATGTAATAGCAAAAGTTATTTTGCCTTTTCCTTGTAGGATTTCAGGGCTGTAGCTGGAGGAGCAAGGAATGGGGTACATATTTGGTTAATCCCCCTAGATTTTATTGCTCATTAGAGCCCCAGTTTAGGGAGAAAGCTACCTAAAGAGGGTTTTTATAAACTAACTGACTGCAGTTCCACTTTAAAGGACATCTGTGATGAGAGAAATATGTAGGTTCCCATTGCTGAACAGCTTCTGAAAATGCTAGTTGCCTGAGTGACAGGCCAATATAGCCTCCATTTTCCTCTCATGACAGGTGTACTTTATTTTGATTTGCTGCTCAGGAAATTCTACACACTATGCTTTTTGCGTAAACCACTTTCCCAAATTCCAGTGATTTACATCAACATCTGATCTTGCAGTTTTTAGCTCAGCTGGTGTATAAAAGATCACTGATTAACGAAACTGAAGGGTTTTCAAATGCTCACTAGACATCACCTTAGAGCTGCCCCATAGCGTAGCAGACAATACAAGAAATAAGTTGTAGCCTTTTAGAACTTCTCATTTATTTACTTGAGTTTCTTTTTCAGGTGAATTAGTATATGTATTCACAGCTTATCAGCCCATTAAGTGGTGTGTAGCTCACTGGTCTTATAATTGAAAGAGACACCCAGCTAATTAATCAAAGTTCCAAATTTATTTGGGATGCTGGTAGGGCTGCCCCCACATGTCAATGCTCTGGTCTGGTTATTGGCTGCTCAGGTAAATAAAAATACAGAAATACTCATGTTCATAGAAATACAGAAAGTTTTTTGTACTGGGCCCCTTATAGTTGTAGTAACATCACTAGTCAGATTTAAGATGAATTCTAAGAAAGGGATTCCAGCAGTTATGTGTTTAGGATACATGCTTAAAGGGGTTGTAAAGGCAGAAGGTTGTTTATCTTAATGCATTCTCCTCAGCCCCACTAACACTTACCTGAGGTCCATCTAGTTCCAGAGATGTCAATGATTTAGCCATCCAAGAGTCTCCTTCCTGATTGGCAGAGACGCAGCAGCGGCATCATTGGCTTCCACTGCTGTCAATCAAAGTCAGCTAGCCAATCAGGGGAAAGAGGGGGCGGGGCCAGGGCTCCGTGTCTGAATGGACACAGGGAGCTGGGACTCAGCTCCGGTGCCCCCATAACAAGCTACTTGCTGTGGGGGCACCGAACAGGAGAGGGACCCAAGAAGAGGAGGATACAGGCTGCTCTGTGCAAAACCACTGCAACAGAGCAGGTAAGTATACCATGTTATTTTTTAAAGGGAAAACAAATGAGCCTTTACAATCACTTTAATCTGAATGTATATTTAAAGCTGAACTATGGCCAAAACTTTTACCTTCATTCACCCCCATACAGTTTAGTAAGTGCCAAATGACTGTTGCTGAGACTCAGAGTTCTGGCTGGAGTACACTAACAATAACGGATCGTTTTCTCAGCATCTCGTCCATTGAGAAAACGTTGCAGGACCTTGCATTCCTTTCACAGAATGTAAGGCATTCTGTGAATGGAGGAGGTTCAGATGAACAGCAGGATCTTCCCTCCTCAAACTTCAGAAGGCCTTGAAATGCAAAATGTTATCTCATTGGAAAAGGTACTGAGCAGGTGACACACTAAGATCAGTGTACTCCAGCTGGGACTGTAAAGCCAGCCATAGATGGTTCAAACCTTGACCGGCTCAGCAGGGACCGGGTGAGATTCAAACCATCTATGGACAAACTGAATGTACCCAAGTCAATCCATCATGTTGGATTTTCAGAATGCAGCTATTGCCAGTGGCTATAGCAGATAGCAATAATCACTGTGCTCTCTCGGCAGGGATGGCTTTCCCTGCCCCCTGCCAGAAGAACTGACTGTGTGGATGAGGAAATCGAGCGATTTTCTTTCCTGCAACCTGTAGTTGCAGGATAGAAAAACCTACCATCTATGCCCTGCAAGTCTCAGCACAAGACATTTGGCAATTACAATAGTGCATGGGGTGAATTAAAGCAACAGTTTGCAGAACACTGCAGCCTATACACATAGCCCGCAGTTCGTCAGGGCTAGTTTATTTTTACAGAGCACATGTCCAAATATTGTTTTTGGCCTGAGTGCAGCTTTAATAACCTAAGGTGTAATGTGCAGAGTACAGTAACTTATAGCATCTAATTGAATTATTGTACTTTGCAGGATGTCATAATGTCATACCTGTAATATGAAAAAAAAAAGGCAAATGCAACACACAAAACTCTTACACGGAAATCTTTGTGTGGCGCACTTATAATACCTTACATAACAAATATGAACTATTTTACTTAGATCATATTATGCATTTTAAAATAAGATCACGCGTCCCCTTCAAGCATCACATGGAACGCTCATGTCAGGGAATGTATAATTCCCTGACAGTATTGTTTTCAAAGCGATCCTCCAACTCATACCTAATTTCTAAAAGATCATTAATAGATGGCGCAGCTGCGGGCGCTGTGCCTACCATGGCGGCTCTGCCAGCATCCTACAAAGCCAACAAGATGAGGATGTGCTTTATATGGTCACACGCTGTGCCTGGTGACCTTAAAAGTAACGATAGGAAAAGATAACCAACTTTCCCCACCCCTCTGTTTCATGCCAACTCAAACAGGTGCCCTTGAATGACCTCTTCCTGACCAGCAATATTTGGAAAGGATTGCACAAGAACTGGCAATGAAGCACTAATAAAGTACGGTGTGCATGCTACTTTTGTAGGAGTAAGACATATTCCTGTACTCTAAGAACACTGTAAGGAAGAGTCTGTGCGGTACTGATTATAATATGAATTAAAGGACATATCTATCACGACATAGTCCAATAAAATGTCAGATATATCTTCTGTAGGAAACCCATGAGCTGGTTGTTTTTGACCTTCGGTACATTGAAGAAATGTAGCAGAAGAGCAACATGTTGCATTTTTATGCTACCAGCAAGGATCGGGTTAAGCCAGAAAAGTGTGTGATCTAGTTCCAAGGGGGAAATTCACGTGTGTGAACTGGTTCCAAGGGGGAGATTCACGTGCCATTCCTGGATGTTAAAAATACCCATGGAAAGCAATGCTGGGGCCACACCCAGAACTGCCAAATTCTGACCCTCAGGGTCACCTTTCTCTGTCTCCCAACACATAGACAACACATCTCCATATCAGTCTTTAGCACAGTCACATTATCCTATCTGAGGTCCCAAAGGAATCACAAAGTTTTACCATGCAAATGGGCATTTTTCATAAGGTTTTTATGGAATTCAGCAAGCAGCAACGTACAGTGCACAGTAACCTACAGTAGCCAATCAAATCATATCTTTAGGAATGCTGTAAACAAATGCTGTGGATTTACGCAATGTTACTGTCTGCACTTTTTAGGTAAGCTCATATGTATATTTACATATTTACTTTTTACTTCACAAACAGCTAAATACTCAAATTTTCCCCCTCCTTCTCTTAAAATTCTAATAGGGGAATATAGAAGGCTGATATCCAGGCAAATCTAGGAACTTTTTCTAGTTACAAATACAATAATGAATACATACCTGCAATACATGTTACTTTATTTATACAGGCCTTGAGTTCAGCTTTAATATAAAAGATACATATAAAAAAAAAAAAAAAAAAAACAGACAGACGGAATGCTTAGATATTGCTAGTATTCATAATACCAGTTCTCAATGTGCTGACATTTAATGAAGTCGGCTAAATTTCACCTTTCTCTATCTTTATCAGTGATTCTGATAAATGGAGTTGAAAAGGGATGCAAAGAACACAGAAATATTTATTTTGTATGAACATGAGCACACAGTTGGTAAATAAGGAAGAGGAACCTCATGGGCCCAGGAGTAGTTGCATCCTCTGCATCCCTTGTAGTCACAATTTAGCCAAAAATAGATGAAATGAAGCTGTAAAGTGAAAAATACACTCTTTAACTCTGGTAGTTTTAAGGCAACTTTAATAAGTATTCTATGGGCACACACAAATATTTAAATCAATAGTGTTGTATGTCATTCTGCATGTACCTTGTGGGGGGGGGAAGGTTCACCTTTTTGACAGACAGGTCACATAATGTTGGTCTCTGCACCATTGTGTGCCAATACAATACACCAATACAAAAAGAGGTCACTGCCCCCCAGGGGCGTTGCTAGGTCTACAAAAGATCTGGGGCTAGAGTCCATAGCAGCGTAGTAAAGAAAGTCATACACTTGGGCAGACATACACATGTATATACAGCAATATAAGTGTGTGTGTGTATATATCCCCAGAGAGCCCCCCACTTACATCAGGGTCCCCAGAGAACCCCCCTTACATCAGGGTCCCCAGAGAACCCCCCTTACATCAGGGTCCCCAGAGAGCCTCCCCTTTGCATCAGGGTCCCCAGAGAGCCCCCCACTTACATCAGGGTTCCCAGAGAGTCCCCCTTACATTAGGGTCCCCGGAGAGCCTCCCCCTTAAATCAGAGTCCCCAAAGAGCCCCCCTTAAATCAGGGTCCCCAGAGAGCCCCCCCTTAAAATCAGGGTCCCCAGAGAGCCCTCCCCTTAAAATCGGGGTCCCCAAAGAGCCTCCCCCTTGCATCAGGGTCCCCAGAGAGCCTCCCCCTTACATCAGGGTTCCCAGAGAGCCCCCCACTTAAATCAGGGTCCCCAGAGAGCCTCCCCTCGCCTTGGGGTCCCCTGCAGAACCTCAGGGGCTATGGGCTCCAGATTCAGGGCTATAGCCCCAAAACCCACCCCCTAGGGGCGCCACTGATGCCCCCACCTATAACTGGTCTTCACAGCAAGGAGCACTGGAAGGGCAAACTCATGTCAAATAAAACCAAGGAATTTCCAAGCTCAACTTACCAACCAGCCTGCGACCAACCAAATTGACCTGTCTAACAGTATGCCTTAAAAACAGGGTTTTCGTTGCACACAATTGCAAATACATGCATAAGCTCCAGACCCCAGCAAGGCACCCTGTATCCTGCAGACCCTACCTCTAACTTTTAGACCCCTTTCACACTGACAACGGGCCCTGTTAGCGGTCATTACAGTGGGCAGGGGCGGTGGAGGAGCGGTGTATAGCCCAAAAGCGCCTGAAAAATGCCCCAGTATGAAAGGGGTCTTAAGAGTCTCCACAGTGGGAGCACATGTATTCTGATGGATAGATGAACGGCAGGTGACTGAAGAGAGCCCACCCCTCCTTAAAGGGGCAGGAACACACTGAACACCCAGCACATTGCACTATGGCAGCAAAGGTGTCAGTGCGTTGCCTGACCAATATGTCAACAATACAAAAAATGGTCACTTCCCCCACTTATAACTGGTCTTCACAGCAAGGAGCACTGGAAGGGCAAACGCATGTCAAATAAAATCAAGGAATTTCCAAGCTCAACTTACCAACCAGCCTGCGACCAACCGAATTGGCCTGTCTAACAGTATGCGTTAAAAACAGAGGTTTAGTTGCACACAATTGCAAATACATGCGTAAGCTGCAGGCCCCAGCAAGGCACCCTGTATCCTGCAGAACCTACCTCTTACTCTAGCTGTGAAGTCCACTGGGGTGCAGGTCAACAACCCTCTACAGTCACAAGAAGGGTGTAATTCAACTCACAAGGCTGAGGACATTTAGTAGAGGAAAGGCAGGTAATAATCTTGTTTTCTCTCATTTCCTAAACAAAATGAGCAACAGATACTTTGTCAGCTGTCAGGAAGGTTTAATGGCCAGAGATAGGCAATAAAGTAGCAAAGAGCTATGTTACATTATTAACTGCCATTTTGTAAAGCTTAAAGCTGGTTAAAGAGGAGGTCCAGCCTGGGTGAAAAAAAATAAAAGTCAGCAGCTACAAATACTGTAGCTGCTGACTTTTAATATTAGGAAACTTACCTGTCCAGTAAGCCCGCAATGTCAGTACCCCAGCCGATCTTCGTATCGACTCCCGGCAGGGGCGGACTGACCATTGAGCCACTCGGGCACTGCCCGAGGGCCCTGGGCCACTAGGGGGCCCCATCAGGGTTGCCAGCCTCAGTAAAACCAGGGACAGTATGTAAAAATCTGTGTTTTTTTTACATCTGTCTGTGTATACTGTGTGTACATGTATGTGTATACTGTGTGATTGTATACTGTGTGTGTGTATACTGTGTGGCCCCATAATCTCTGATTGCCAGGGGCCCCATAATCTCCTATTGCCCGGGGGCCCCATGAGTTATCAGTCCGCCCCTGACTCCCGGATGCTGTCGCCACCATTCCTGGTAAGGGAACCTGGTGGTAAAGCCTTTCAGTTTCACAGCGGGGGTCGAACTTCCGAGAGATTGTGCCACGGCCCATCTCAGGAAGTGGAGAAGGGGACCTGTCAAAAACAGGTCCTCTGTTCCCCCCTCCCCCCTGAAAGGTGTCAAATGTGGCACTGGAGGGGGGAAGGAAGCGTATAAGTGAGAGTTTCACCTTTGGGTGGAACTCCGCTTTAAAAGAGAAGTATGGGTTTGGGGTTTTTTTCCCCAGTCATACTTACCAGGGTGGATGCAGCATCGGTCCGATGCTGCATCTGTCCCTCTGCGCCTCTACACTGAGAACCGAGCGATTGAACATCGCCGATGTCTCAGTTCTCTCAGCTCCCTAAGCAGAGAGCTGCTGACTGTCAATCAGCATCTCTCTGCTCTGCTCCTCCATGCTCACTGGAGCGCTGAGCTGTGGAGGGGCAGGGAGCGGCTACCTCAGGCTCAGCGGCTCGCTGAGAGGATGGGCGGGTATCAGCACCTGGCGGATCCAGACTCCCATTGTCAGGATGACGTTGTGTCTAGACTGATTCCTGTGACGTGAGCAGAGAGCGGACTTCAGTCCGCTCTCTGTTGAAAACGGGTCACAGGAGTGCAAAACAAATTGCACTCCTGTGACCCAGAGGAGAAGCCCAGCTAAACGAGGTTAGGCTGGACTTCTTCTTTAAGAGTCAGCTCTGTGAACACTAGGGGATCCTCAATGAATGAGCAGAGCAGATCCAGGTATGCAGTGAATTTACTTTTGCCATAAATGCACTGGATTTTAATTTTGAGAAAAAAATTCCTTCATCTTCCATCGAGACACATGCCTGCCTCTGGGTTTAGGACAGTGTTTCTCAACCTTTTTTCAGTCAAGGCACCCTTTAGCTTTATACACAATCTCAAGGCACCCCATTCTAAAATGTAAAAACTAAACTAATAGTTTTAAATATTGTAGCAGCATCCATGCACGTGGGTCACCCAGCATTCGAGGCGATTTATTGCTCCACATTTGCAAACTGGTACTGACTAGTATTCTAGTGTTTCTCTTCTCCCTCAGTGTCTTTCCCTTTCTCTGCCAACATGACCCCAGTGTTAACAGAGGAGGGAGGGCCAAACAAGGATGCTGGGCAAGTGCCCAGCATCCTAATTATCAATCAATGACATTATTAGTTGTTAGGATGCGAATAGCTGGCAATATCGTTGCCCAAGGTTAAAATGCTGCACTACAAAAACTTGTGGCTTTGTGTAACAAAAAGGCAGGCTTTATCCACTTGCTGGCTTGTTGAAATTTTTTGGGCAGTTTGTGGCAATTTTTAGGCATTTTGCCAAGGCACCCTTGAGGGACTCAGAAGACATCCTGGTAGAAAAAGTCTGGTTTAGGACCTGCTTTGCCAATATAGAATGGCAGGAACAACTTTCTTTAATTTATAATCAATCTTTATGGTAAATTCACTATTATCTATTATTTACATACACATTCTAATGTGTAATACAGTTGCAATTCAGAGTTATATCTTTAACAGCATATAATATTCTTTTAAAATAAAACAAAACAATTAGCTTGAATGTGAAATAGCATTTTGTAACATTCATAAATCCATATGCAAAACTTTCCGCTCCTTAATAAGGGTAGTATAGTACCTGCTAAAATGAAGCCTGTCAACACAAGTCTAAATTATGTTTGGAAAGAGACTAATGTCACAATTCAGACTTCATATGACATCATTTTCTATATGCGGGGAACTGCGGCTGACATATCCAGCTGTGCTTCGGCCATTCTGTACCCAGGCTAAGCCAAGAGCTTTTCCAACAATGCAGAACTTACTGCCTGAACAATATTAGAACTATCATGTACAAACTACTTTTTATAGTTTCCCACCTTCTGAAGACTTATAGTACATAAAGTTTATTTTAATTAAGTATAATAAATATGTATTTATTGGATAGAGTGATGAGGGGTTAGAACTCCTATCATGGTTCTATTGCTCTTTGTGTCCCCGTCAGGGAGATTCACTCTTTCTTTTTGTTTTGGTAACTCATAGTGAGGAAAAATCTAAAATTGTGAGTCGCCACTTGAACAGAATTACAGGCAAAATATTTCGAATTGTACACATCTTCCAGTGATAACTATCTACGATGGCGTTTCCCTCATTTTCAAAAGAAAGGGTTTAACCATGTCAGATCCAAAGAGTGTGGTTGCCACATCCCTAATATGTGATTAAGAAAAAAGGAAATCCCCCTCCATTGGGACTTTTGGAGGCAACACACACTTGGGTAATCAAATTTATTAAGTGTACATAAAAATACTAGATCATGAAAATGATCGATGGTTAAAAAACATCACTGTTTGTGCAACAACTACTTACAAGAAAAAAGAAAAGAAGAAACATTTTTTACATGAACAGCATGATAACAGAATAATACTCTCCGGTATATAGTAATCCCCGGTACCCGACGCGTTTCTGGTTAAACACCTTCGTCAGTATAGTAAAGTATAATCACACTTTGTTTTTACATGCAAGAATGATTCCAAAAAAGAAAAAATGGGTGTAGCAACCATGCAGGAGGGGGTGTGGATGGATGCCGAACGAGGAATAGAAAGATTATAGAACACGAATATGTTCCAGGTTTGGTGTTTGCCTACTGGATAGTAAAAAATAGGTTCTGGCGGCATGGCAAAACAGTGTCCAATATCAGATAGAAATGGCTGATCAGAGCTTTTGAATAAAGCTCCTAGTCAGATCAGTAACACCAGGCCGTCCATAGTTTGACAAATATATATCTTCCCATAGAAATGTATATATGGGTCCCAGAGGATAGCGTCTTCCCGCTCTGCAGGTATTGCAAAGAAAACTGTGATGTTTTTTTAACCATCAATCATTTTCATGATCGAGTATTTTTATGTACACTTAATAAATTTGATTCTTTGCATTACCCAAGTGTGTGTTGCCTCCAAAGTCCCAATGAAGGGGGATTTTCTTTTTTCTTTCCCTCATTTTCAAGAGATTTCACTTGTGAGGGGAAATCTTCTTAATGGGAACAGATGGCATCAAAGAAAACCCTGACGGAGGTTTTAACCCTTACCTCTTCTCATCCAATGGTCCTAAACATACTTTAAAGTGGTTGTAAAGTTGTTTTTTTTTTACTAAAATAAAATATGGCATTACCTGCTCTATGCAATGGTCTTGCTCAGAGTGGCCTTGAACCTCCTTTTCTAGAGTCCCACAGCAATGCTCTCAACTCCTCCTCTTCTCCATGTGCCACCATAGGAAGCCGCTTTCTATAATGGCAGAGGAGCGAGCTTGCTCCTGAGCCAGGCTAGGTGCATCCATAGACAAACACAGTGTAGCTTTGCCCCTGGCCACTGCGCCCTCCTTACAGGATTTGACTGACAGCAGCAGGAGCCGCTGCTCTTAGCCAAGCCTGTGAGAGAAGGCAGATGAGCACAGCGCTGGATCTATACAGGTAAGTATTTAGGAGCAAGAGAAACTGCTACTACCCTGAAATGTCCACTAACTGCATGCATCGACTGGCAGATCTGTAAGATGTGTGGCTGGGGAACCATGATTTGCAGGATGTCCCGCTGCTCAGCAATTATGTAAGCCTGACGATATAGCACATTGTTTTGAATCTCCAATTGGTCCCACTGCAGCAGGACTCTGGATGCATTGTGCAATTCCTGCCATTTCCTGACATTCCTAAGGCCTGTCTGTCTAGAGAGGAACTGCTGTATTCGAGAAATGTCAGGGTCCTTTTGCTGTATGGTGGTCCATTCGGACAAAGTGTATACCTTGTCTAGAACCCCCCCTCACCGGCAGGCTGATCCACGGCCTGTACCACAAATATACATCCTGGGAGGGCTGCTGGGGCAGAATAGGTGTAACTTCCAAGTCTTCCTGGCCTTGATCCACATCTCCCTGGGGCTGCTCTACTGGGGATCAAGAAAGGCCATCAGCATGCCCATTGAGCCGCCTGGCTTGTAGTGTATCTTATAATTGCACTGAGCTAGTCAAGCGACCCATCTCTACTCCAGGGCCCCTAATTTGGTGGAATCTAAGTAGGGTGAGGGATTGTTATCTGTGTAAATTTCAATCTATGCCCCTGTGAGATATTCGGCAAAGTTTTTGGTGATGGACCACACTAAGCCTAGAAGCTCCAGTTTGAACGAGTTGTAGTTATGGGGGTTTGGCTCTTAGGGTCAGAGACTGCGATATGGATGAGTGAGTTTGGGGTGGAGGAACTTGACTGGCCTGCACAGAGTCCTGACCTCAACCCGATAGAACACCTTTGGGATGAATTAGAGCGGAGACTGCAAGCCAGACCTTCTCGTCAAACATCAGTGCCTGATCTCACAAATGCACTTCTGGAAGAATGGTTAAACATTCCCATAGACACACTCCTAAACCTTGTGGACAGCCTTCCCATAAGAGCTAAAGCTGCTATAGCTGCAAAGGGTGGGCCAACTCAATATTGAACCCTACAGACTAATGCCCCGTACACACGGTCGGATTTTCCGATGGACAATGTCCGATCGGAGCATGTTGTCGGAAATTCCGACCGTGTGTGGGCGCCATCGGACATTTTCCATCGGATTTTCCGACACACAAAGTTGGACAGCAGGAGATAAAATTTTCCGACAACAAAATCCGATCGCGTCAATTCCGACCGTGTGTGGCCTGTTCCGACGCACAAAGTGCCACGCATGCTCAGAAGAAATTCCGACAGGGGCCAGCTCGTTCTGGTAAACTTAGCGTTCACAATGGATACAGCACTTTCGTCACGCTGCAATGTTAAAAATGGTTTAATACAGCGCACTCTCTTCTTCTTTATAATGTGACAAGAATGAAGTAGTTTTGATGCTCATATTCACACACACTTCTCACAAACTTCTTTCGTTACTATTTATCGGGATTCCCTCAATATATTTTGATTTCTCACATCTGACAACATATTTTTTTTTTTTTTTTTTTACTTTGATGTAGATTCTTTTTTTGTGTTTCTCTTTTTAAATTTTTTTTTTGGTGATTTGGATTTGTACTCCCGAAAATGTTTGTGTGTGTTTTTTGTGACAAGTTCCCACAACACCATTATATGTTGTTGTATTTAATCTGTAGGAGATTGTTTGGTGTTGTTGTCCCTTGTTAATTTCACATTTTATGTTTTTAGAAATGTACCTGAATCGTCACCAACAAACTGTCTTTTTTGGATGAAAACACACACAGGAGAGTAGAATTTACCGAAAATTTTTTTATTAAGGGGTCACAACTATAAAAAAACAAAGAGGGAGGCAACGCTGGAGAAACTGCAGAAATTGGCGAAGCCTTGGACCCCCAGGGCAGACATCAATTATTTAAAAGCAAAATTGGTGGCCCGAGGAGTCCTTATCTAAGGGAGTGCAGTCTGGTCCAGAAGTCCCAGAGATCCGGAAAGCAGCAGATGACATCTATGTCCCCAGGCTGTGGTCATACGAGAGACTGCATCTTCTGTCAGACCAGACTGAACACAGGGCAATCACTCTCAGGTCTTCCTTCCACGCTTCCTTCCAGGCTTTGGCTGTGGTGGTGGAGTTGTGGCAGCAGGAGGAGGAGGAGGATTGTCCATCTCCATGACATCCGTCTTGGGTGTCAGTTCCCCATTCTCCCCCTTACGAAGGACTTTATAAATCAGGTCCTCAGAGAGCCTGCGTTGGCCCTCCTGCATGCCCTGCAATTTTGTGGCAGCCATGCAGGCAAAGGCCTCTGCAGGACTGGGTAAGGCTCGGAGGGACGCAGAAGCCTCCTGGATCAGCCTGTATGCTGAATCCTGCACAGGACTGGGAGTCATCTTCCTGGCCCTTTTGTATGGCAGGCGGAGGGGAGGAACCTGAGACTCAGTCAGGCTGCGACTGGTCCCAGGCTTCTCCTGACTGCCACTTAGCCCCGCCTCCTCCTGGCTGCCACTAATCCCCGCCTCCTCCTGACTGCCACATTCCACAGCCTCCTCCTGGCTGAGGTCTTCCTGTGTATGAAAAAGGGACATAGTTTTAGTATTTTATTCATCAATCACACACAATTTTCAGCTCCTCACTGCTGCAAATTGAATGTTAACAAATATAACAGACTATCCTTCTGAGCCCAGCATTTTGCATTCTTGTCCCAATTTTGGGTGCCCACTACTGTCTATTGATATGTAAAACACTTTCAAGCAGCAATTAGTGATCAATAATAACATCTAATAAACATCATTTATTTATTGACCAGAAATCAGTAGAAGAATGCTATACCTGACTCCAGCTAGGCTCCTCCACTTCTTCCTGGCTGGAAGGCCCAGGTTGGACATCGGAAGCCTCAGCTGGTATGGAAGGAAGCGTGGAAGGAAGAGTACAGAGTGATTCCCTGACTTCAGTCTGGTCTGACAGAAATCGCAGTCTCTCGTAATACCACAGCCTGGGGACATAAACGTCATCTGCTGCAGCTCCGGACCTCTGGGAATCTGTGACCTTCTTGCGCTCCCTAAGATATGTGCTCCTCAGGCCACCAATTTTAGCTTTCAAATAAGGGATGGTTGCTGTGGGGACCACCGGCTTCACCAACTCCAGCAGTTTTTCCAGCGCTGCCTGCCTCTTCTGTTTGTGGTTATAATGGGGATGTCTGACCTGCCACAGACAGGGCAGCTCCCTGTATTTATCTATGAACAGGGGCAGGAAGTTGTGGTCATTGAAGCCATCCATTTTCTCTGCAAGACACAACACAAGACAAACCCTAATGTCAGGCCAAACTCCCCTAATCTTGTTACAATATAGGCTTCCATTTCGAAGCAGTATAGGCCCAAGTTTAGATCCTACCTTCGTTAGCACGATCGGCGTCTCCGATGCTCCTTCCTCCGCTCACAGATCGTACGTAAGACGCGCGCGTTACGCTTTATACACACTGCGCATGCGTATAACTCCGCCCGCCCCTGACGTTCTTTCTAGTCTATTCCCCGCCCCTTTTCGTTTGGCGCAGTGGGGGAAGAGCACATGGCGGATAGACAGCAGGTGCGTGCTAACTGTAGCAACGAGGAGGAGGAGGAGGAAAGGCTGGAGCCTGAAACGTCCCGATCCAGAAGGAGATTAAAGGACTCAAATATGTCCTTTGGGGAGATGTTGGAAATGGTGGACATCCTGAAGAGGGCCGACTATGACGGGAAGTATGGGCCTTACCCCAACCCCAATGTCCGAAAGGCCAAGATCATGGCGAAAGTGGTCAGGAGTCTGCACCGGAATTTCGGGGTACGATGATCGAAAGATCAGCTCAGGAAGCGGTGGTCGGACCTCAAATTACGAGAACATGAGCAGTACAGAAAGATCCGGAGAGTGCTGCAAAAAAGTAAGTAGTTGTGCTGTGTTCCTATTTTTTTGGTGTTTATTACGTTCGTGCTGCTCCATGTGCTTTTAGGAACTGTTGTACAGTTTAAAATGGCAACTTTCATGTTCATGGGCACATTATTCGTTCGGATCACACATTTTTCTTCCGGACTATAAAATACCATTGTTTAGGCCATATGCATTTGGCCACCATTTTGAGGCCCTATACTTGTCTTCAAAGAATTGGGTTGTGTAGATGGCTTTGTTACTAGAATGAAATGCAAACTAGATTTTGTGTAAGGAGAGGACACTGAGCAGCTGTTTTCACATCTGGACACTGGAGCACTAGTGTGGGACAAAAGAACACCATTTTTATTAGGGGGGCCACACAGGTGCTCCAGTGTATACTATAGGGGGGGCTACATCTGTGAAGCTTGTACCAAACAGGTAAAGTATTGCAGCTTGACAAAGGACACTAAAAAAGCTACATCTTGGAACTCGGCTAAAACAGACAATTGTACCCCACTTCCAAACAATGTTTCATCTTTATAGTTCTGCCATCAAATATCTGTGTGCTAATTATACCATTTTTGTTTTACATAGGGGAGAAAAGACTCGGAGGACACCCCTCATCCGAGGAGACCAGAGCACCCCCCCCCCTCTGGAAGAAGGGGAAATCCCCCCAACACAAGAAGAGCAGGAGGAAGAAGACGTGGTGGAAATTGTCACCACAACAGGTGAGTGTCTGCGACCACAGGCTCAGATAAGAGATGTATGCCGGCATTTTTTTGAAACCTAATTTATTTTGGGGTTCCTCTCTTTTTAGGTGATCGTGAGGGTGTGGATGAAGATCCTTTCACATCCGAAAGTGCCCAGATCCTGATCGGGAAGATCATGGGGTGTAATTTACAATTGCAAAACATCAAGCAAAACATCAATGATGTTATTCCAA
The DNA here is from genome assembly GCA_037952835.1 of Lithobates septentrionalis. Classification (NCBI taxonomy): domain Eukaryota; kingdom Metazoa; phylum Chordata; class Amphibia; order Anura; family Ranidae; genus Lithobates; species Lithobates septentrionalis. The sequence goes on along the minus strand of JBBDGP010001282.1, from coordinate 140,769 downwards.
AATATAAAAACATCATTGATGTTTTGGGGCGAGTTTAAAACCCCTCAAAATCACTTTCTTCTTTTGTGTGCTACAATGTGCTAAATCTTTTTGTGATTTTTCCCTAAGCCAAATTTGGAGGATGCACACAGTGTGTCAACATGTGCTATCTGCCATCACGGGAGATCAATGGACGCGTTGTTGATGTCAGAGGAGAATGGGCAGACCAGTTTGAGATGATAGAAAGGCAACACTAATGCCGTACACACGGTCAGACTTTTCGGCTACAAAAGTCCGACAGCCCGTCCGACAGACTTTCGACAGACTTTTGGCGGACTTGCGGCGGACTTTATAACGAAGGGACTTAACTACATACGATCACACAAAAGTCAGACGGATCCGTACGTGATGACGTACGACTGGACTAAAATGAGGAAGTTGATAACCAGTAGCCAATAGCTGCCCTAGCGTGGGTTTTTGTCCGTCGGACTAGCATACAGACGAGCGGATTTCTGGGTCCGGCGGAGTTACGACGTAAAGAATTGAAGCATGTTCCAAATCTAAAGTCCGTCAGATTTGCGACTGGAAAAGTCCGCTGAAGGTCCGGTGAAACCCACACGCGATCGGATTGTCCGTCGGATTTGGTCCGTCGGCGTCCATCGGACCAGTCCGGTCGAAAAGTCCAACCGTGTGTACGCGGCATAACTCAAATAACCATTCATTACAACCAAGGTATGCAGAATATCATCTCTTAACGCACATCACATCGAACCTTGAAGTAGATGGGCTACAGAAGCAGAAGACCACACCGGGTGCCACTCCTGTCAGCTAAGAACAGGAAACTGAAGTTATAATTCACACAGGCTCACCAAACTTGGACAATAGAAGATTGGAAAAACGTTGCCTGGTTTGATGAGTCACGATTTCAGCTGCGACATTCAGATGGTAGGGTCAGAATTTGGCATAAACAACATGAAAGCATAGATCCATCTTGTCTTGTATCAACGGTTCAGGCTGGTGGTGGTGGTGTAATGGTGTGGGGGATATTCTCTTGACACATTTTACCAATCTAGCATCGTTTAAACATGGCCTACCGCAAGGTATTGTTGCTGACCATGCCCATCCCTTTATGACTACAGTGTACCCATCTTCTGATGGCTACTTCCAGTAGGATAATACACCATGTCATCCACAGTATATGTTTTATATACATACAGTAAAAGACCTATTTTCGAATATCTAGTATTTTTTTTGGTGAAGTTTTTTAATCTATTGAGAGTTTTACCTCTACAGACGATGTCCTTATTTTGGTGTTTTGACTTGCATTAAGAGAGTAAATTGGTCTACCATCAGATTCTACTATTAGATACTGGAAAATGGTTGTAATGTTCATGAGAACAATGCAAGACCCCCAGTCCCCAACACACACACACACATACACTGTATTTCTGAAATAATTATTAAAATAATTAGGATAAAAAGTGATGGGACTTTCTCCAGGCTACCCTACATAGGAGTATTAGTAAGAGGAGCTAAAAAGTTGTCTCTCACTAATCTTTGTGAGTCATAAAGTACTTTCACTCATTTCTTGCTATAAGTGTCTTCGATGTCAAAAATGCTTCATAGCCAGCATATTTTAATGTTTCCAAAATACAACATTACTGGCATCTCCTTGAATGCACCTTGACTTTTTAAATTTTCTCCAATTAGTACTTTTTTTTATGTAAATGTGGTTTGAGGGGATTGAATGCAGAATCCCTGTGATTAGTTTAAGTCCCTTGAGGCTCCCTTTACACCTGAAGCTACAAAACACGTAATTTGTTTTCATAGTTTTCACCCCTACATGCTCAGAAACCTGTAGTCAAGCATATGTCAATCAAAAAAAGTACACGCACGTCTTTTCCAACAGATTGGTATGTTTTTTTGGGCATTTTTATTTCCATAGCCTTGAACTGGTACGCTTGCAAATGCGACATTTGTCAATGTTTTTCCATCTCGCTGAAGATGATGGGAGTGTGCAAAAAAAAATCACTCATCGAAAAGTTCAACAAATGTTATTTAACATCGTAGAATGTGTTGTGACACTCAGTGACAAGGGGTGTCGCAACAGTAACAAAGCTTTTTTTTCTACTCTCACCCACCTTTACATCATTCGATTTAAAAAAATCAAGAATACAGGTGAACTTTAAGACAAAATCATTCATTAGTTATTTGTCAAAGATCATCTATTACTCAAGAAGGTAACAAAGTATCAGTGAGTATACCTTTCGTCATATCATGGAAAACTATAAATTACTGTTAAAAATTACTATCTCAAATATTTTTAGTAAGAAATGTGTGCTTTTTATTTATTGGATTTTTTATACATATGATTAGGAGCTGTCTTAGATTGCAAAGATATGGTTACCAAGTACCCTTCTTTCTGCAGGACGGTCCCCTACTTTGAAAAATGTCCCATTGTACACAAAGTACCCCATCTTTTTTCTTATCATAAGAATCTTGTGCTACTCTGCAAAAGTACAGGGCAGAAATTACAACTGAACAATTCTCAGAGTTCCTTATTTCTGTTACACTTGGTTCACACAGGGGCGACTTGTCAGGCGACTTAGCCGCCTGACAAGTCGCATCCCGTTCTGTACTATGAAACCGTTCTAATAGGAGCGACTCAAGAAAAAGGTTCCAGTACTACTTTTGGGGCGACTTCAGGCGACTTGCATTGACTTCTATACAGAAGTCGTTTTGCAAGTCGCCGCTGAAGTCGTGTGCAGGTCGCCTCACAGAGTCGGCCTGCAAGTCGTGTTGCCCCTGTGTGAACCGAGCCTTACACATAATCTACCCACTTGTGTACTTGACTATTATATTATATGTTACTCTGCCAACCTAGCCATTAGCACACTTTTATTTCCACTTGTTTGATCAATCCCTCCATCCAGTGAGTGTCCCAGTGAGATATCTATAAATAAGGTTGTTCTATATCAACAGTATGTATATAATGATAGGAGCTTCCACAAATTGTAGGGCATTTGGCTAGTCAAAAAGCGGTTTATCTTTGTTATAGTAAGGGTTTCCAATGCTGTTATATCTCTGGCTATATTTTCAGAGGGTTTCATACCTTAAAGCAATTGTAAAGGAAAAAAAATGTAATAAACATAACAAACATCTCTATACTTACCTGCTCTGTGCAATGGAATTGCACAGAGTAGGCCCCATCCGCCTCTTCTCGGGTCCCCGCCAGCACTGTTGACTCCTCCTCTCTGTCCAGTGCTCACTCATGATCCCCACTGCTGCATCCATTGACACAGACAGCGGGATTTGGTCCTGCCCCCCCACTCCCTCATTACTGGCTTTGATTGACAGCACTGGAAGCCAATGGTTCCCGGTGCCCCAGCAAAGCTAGTGAGACCAGGAAGTATCAGGAGAGAGAAGCTGCAGACGTGCACAGCGCTGAATCGAATGAGGGCTCAGGTAAGCATTAGGGGGGGTTGAGGGGCAACAGTCGAGGCCTAAAAATGTTTTACCTTAATGCAAGGAATGCATTAAGGTAAAACATGTTTAGGGTTTAGAACTACTTTAAGCCTTGCACAAATGGGCCAAAAATTGGCCATAGAATGTATTAAAGTACCTGGTTTACAAGCTTCCATGACTATGATGCCTTACTGGCAGATGACCCCACTTCTAGAATCTTTAGCTTTCCTTCATTTGAGACCTTACTGTGGTAGCTCTGGGTTCTGGTTCGCCCCCTCCCCACCCTTTTTTATCTCTGCCCCACACCCCCTCTTTTTATTTCCTATGTCTCCTTAAGTGATGTTTTTTTATATATGTCTGCTTGTTTGATATTGGGCCGACCGCAGGCCTGCGCAGCTTATGCAACCCAACTCACAAATCTACAGTTAACTTGTATACCTGGTCCCTCAACTACGGTTATTGATGCAGTCTTTGAACTTAACTGTCAGACATATTATTTCTTATGCCATACGGTTGTGTTCGGTTTTTTGGTGTCACACTTTGTTATTAAAAAAGGTTAAATAAAGAAGTTAAAAAAAGTGTCAATATCTTTATATCCAAAATGCTTTCTATAAATATTAGGGGTTCTGAAATTAATAGTTGCATCGATGCATCGCGATTCGGGTGTCCCCAATGCAGCATCGATGCATAAGGACCAGAAAATCGATGTCTGGTGACGTCATGACGACTAGCCCCACCCCTCGCTCAGAGCGTATTTTTAAAATGACTTTCTTTTAATAAATGTTGTGCTACTATGGATGATGTGCCCCCGCTGTATGTGCTTTTTAAAATACGATGTCACTTCATACCGAATTTCCCTGTAGTACGATACGCTCATGTGACTCCCGGCCCGTCCCGCCCCTCTCCGCTCTCCTCTTCCGTCTCCTGAGTCCTGACGTCAGCGGGGAATTCTCAGTCATGCCCGCCTCTCTTCTGATACAATAACTATAGTCAGCGGGCGGGACTGAGAATTCCCCGCTGACGTCAGGACTCAGGAGACACGTGGGAGGAGAGCGAAGAGGAGAGCGGAGAGGGGCAGGGCAGGCCAGGAGTCACATGAGCGTACCGTACAACGGGGAAATTCAGTATGAAGTGACATAGTCTTTTAAAAAGCACATACAGCGGGGGCACATCATCCATAGTAGCACAACATTTATTAAACAAAAGTAACTTTAAAAACAGTAACCGTACACCTCTCGCTCGGTGCTGACAGGTCCCTGGCTATCCTGTGCACATTCCACTGTTAACTTCTAGTGTGCTGGAAGGTGCAAGCAGGAATGCCAAGGAACTGTCAGCACCAGTTGTGGCCCGTGCATTGTGGTGGTGTATGTGTGTGTGTGTGTGTGTGTGGGGTGGTTAGTGATGGCTGCATTTAATGGGCACAAGTGGCTGCGTTTGACGGGCACAGGTGGCTGCGTTTGACGGGCACAGATGGCTGCGTTTGATGGGCACAGTGAGGCTGCATTTGATGGGGGAGGTTCTGGATTTTTCAGTTTGTTTGCACCCCCCAAAAATATTTTGAGCACCAGCTGCCACTGGTCAGCACAGAGACAGTACAGGGAACTTCACAGGGCTGTTTGTCATCTGTTGATTCTATCCCTTCTGACCTCCCAGCAGCCGTGTGTGTGAATCTCTGTACCCTGTAGTGCACCGGATTAGTGCACTTTTTAAGGGAGTGAGGTTATTTTTAATTCAAAGCAGAGTTCCAGTCAATTTTTTGTTTATTAAAAGTCAGCAGCTACAAAAAAAGTGCATCTTCTGACTTTTAATAAAAAGACACTCACCTGTCCCACAATCCAGCGACGTGGCCACCCAAACCCTCACTTCTCTCCCCCGCCTGTCCACGGCGCTGGCAATACTACTGTGGGCATCCGGCTGTGACATCTTGCAGCTTCACAGCCGGGTACGCATGTCTCACTGCGCTGTCCTGCATAGCCAGGCAATCTTTTGGGACCTGTGATGTGTCTCAGAAGATTGCAGAGTGGAAGGGCCGCCTAGGCGGCCCAAGCGGAAGTGGGAGCTCGTCGATAATCGTGATGCATCGCGGAATCGAATCGTTGACCAGATAATCATAATCGAATTGAATCGTGAGACCAGTGAAGATGCGCACCCCTAATGAATATCTAGTAAATGAGTATAACTTCTCCATGAGGACATTCAGATGTATTTCCGGGATGCACAGGTATGTGCAGCCTATTACATTAGTGTGTGTACCCCAATGCTCAAACACAGAGCAACAGAGGCAGTGGCTAGGGGTGTATACATGTCAAAGCCATGGTAGAAGTTATAGAGAGCAAAGCACATGTGAGTTTATATTTTTTTTACATTATTTTTTGGAATTTTAATTTTTTTACTGACCTGTTGGGGGGGCTTTGGTAAAAAATAAGGGGTCTAAACAGACCCCTGATGTTTCACATTTAAGACTGAAAAAGGGACTGAGCACATTGATTCATCAGTCCCTCTCTCTGCAGCCTCAGCTGTACACATGAATAAATAGGAAGCGCACACAGGCTTCCTATTCATTCACAAACTCGGTTTACTATCCTTCAGCGATGAATGGACACAGGAGCAATCGGTACCGAACTCTCACTGTGTTCATTCAGAAAAGGAAGGGACTAGTAAACTACATTTACCAGCCCTTTCCCCGCTCTCCATCCTGAAACATACCTTGGTGTGCTCACAGCAGCTGCCAGTGGCAAAGAAGAAGAGGAAAGCCAGGAGCACACAGTGGAGCCCAGACAGCAGGGGGATGGGTGCGCGGATACTAGAACTGATCCCCCTGCTGCAAAGTCGGTCTGAGGAACAGGGGCAGAAGCTGGCAGCCCTGCAGGGGGAGGAACAAGAGGATCACTGTCTGCAATAAGTTCTCCATTTAAACTCAAAGGGCCTGGGCCCAGTACAGGAGGGCTCAGTGTACTGCCTTACCAGTGGCCCTGGTGCACAGGGTTTAGGGTTTGTCCCAGCACACGTCTATGCCTGGGTGCAATATCTTCCCCAAAGAACAATCCTGCTAAGTAGGCCTGAGCAGTGGTGAAAATTGTTGGCAAACGCCCCTAGAACATTTCCCCCCCCCCCCCCCCCATAGATGTAAACCATAACTGGATGACATTTAGTTTGATACAACTTGCTTTAGCAAACACTTGCCATGCTTTTCTTTTTATATAAAATAATCCTTTTCACTATGTTTTCATATGTTGTATTTCAGTGCTGCTGATCTTCTACAGCCTCTTCCAGTCTCTATCACTCCAGTGATGGCTGCAGGGCATGTTTCAGAGTGTTTCCTGATGGTGACAACAGAGAATCATGCCTGAGTAAAATGTTGAAACAGACACTAGAATCCCTATCAGAAGCCTGTTTGATAAAGTGACAATACAAGAGCACAACTGGAAAATACTGGGACTGATTGTTGTCACCTTATAACAGGAAGGGCCTAAACAAAAACCTTCATGGCAGGACCACCAGGTATTATTTTACTGAAAGCTGTATATTTAAACGGTGCAAATCTTCCATTCACTGTGTTGCAAGAAGGTTACAAAGTTAAAAAAAATATATAGTGAGTCATGATAGTGGGAAGCAGGGGCGGACTGATAACTCATGGGGCCCCCGGGCAATAGGAGATTATGGGGCCCCCAGGCAATCAGAGATTATGGGGCCACACAGTATACACACACACAGTATACAATCACACAGTATACACATACATGTACACACAGTATACACAGACAGATGTAAAAAAAACACAGATTTATACATACTGTCCCTGGTTTTACTGAGGCTGACAACCCTGATGGGGCCCCCTAGTTGGCCAGGGCCCTCGGGCAGTGCCCGAGTGGCTCAATGGTCAGTCCGCCCCTGGTGGGAAGAGAGAATAGGGATATGCTTCCATCCTGAATACAGCAAACTAATGGAACCATTGCTCCTCCTGTTACTAGGTACAGTCATAAAAGTATATTGTTGCCATATATTTTGTAATACCACAAATTTTTTCTTGCAGACTTGTAAAGTCTCTAATAGGCATGCATTTAGTGGAGTCTCCCAAATGCAAAAATAGGCAGGTATAAAAACAATTGTGTTTAAGTAAATTAGGGATGGTTTATATATGTCTGGTTTCTAATGTCATCAGATGATTTCCTCTCCAAATCCTCAAACAGGACACAGACAGCAACACAATACCTACTTCTGCTTTAAAAATATTATTAGGTTTAGAAGTAAATTGCATCTAAACGTAAGCACAACATTTATTGCAATTTGCCAGTCCTTAGACTTAGGTAGCTGCATTAGTTTCCCGGTTTCATTTTTTTCTCATTTATTTTCCCCTGGTGGTCCTGTCAGTAACATGCTTTCTGTTCTAGGGCGACAATGCTCACTCACCATACTGTATTTTTATAGAAGCAAAATTGTCACTCTAGGTTGCTCTCCTGATTTGGACTACAAACATCTCCCCTCACCTCTCCATTACATAGGGATGATGTTCCCTGTCATTCACAAAAACTGGGAAGCTGGAAAGGTTAATACGATTGTTTTATATTTCATTTTAGTACACAGGAAGTTACAAGGACACAATATTTATGGCAACACCAACAGGTATTTTTCTGTATTTGCAGAATGTGATAAATGAAAATGAATTCAGCCACCACATCTAAGGACGAGTAAACTGCAATATATTACATTTTTGTTATTAGGATTAGATATACCTAAAATAATGCATACATTGTATATTATAAGTGTATGAAGTCTCTCTGAAGGAATATGGAACAGAATAAACTGAAGTCTCTCTAAAGGAATATAGAACAAAATAAGTTATAATCTAGCTTGTACAATTAATCCAATTGTTTTTTTATCCTCAAAAAACATTGTGATCATAATATAACAACATTGACTCCTTCTACAACTAGCTAATATTGTGTATGGAAAAATGGGTTGTCTGAGAGCTGTAATGTGTACTGAGATGAGCAGAAATATATTGTTTAGTTTATATTTGAAGATAATAGCTATAAATCACTACAGTGAACTATGCAGCCCGGGTAGATAGAAGACAGATATTCAGTGTGATGTAGATTGTTTATATAAGGGGATGAGTTATAAACAATAGAAATGATTTCAGGGAGTCTGGCCTCCTGTACTGGCATTCTCTATAGCTGCGTCTCTTAACTCTTAATGCATTCAGCAGATTACAATATCGCCAATGGCAGCTTGAAAACTTTCTAAAGGCTTGTGACCTAATAAGGCTTTTTTAATTCAGCTACTGTTAGCTGTGGCATATGCCCTGTTATTCAGAGAAGGTACATCCTGCATTCATTGACCCTTCACTGGCATAAAATAGTTCAAATCTTTGGTTGAGAGAAGAGTAGAACAGACTCGTATTCTAAAAGTTATATAGTAAGCAGACCCATTCAGACTAATGCCGGCCATACAGGGTTCGAATTTCGAAAGAATTTTCTTTCGAAAATCGTATCAAATAATTGGGCATGCTGGGACTGTGACGTCATAAGGGGGTGTGGTCACCGGGTGATGTTTACCACACCCCCATATGACATCACAGTCCCAGCATGCCCAGGGGCTGTGACGTTATACGTTGTCACCGCTTATATAAGTCATCGCGCACCTCTCACACACCATTACAGCGGGAGAGAGCGTCGTGTCAACATCAGAAGAAGAGAAGAGGGAAGAAGACGACGCAGAAGTCCGAGCCACCGCTAGCAAAAGAGTGGCAGAAGATAGCAGAGGAGCTGGCAGGAGAACCGGACACCGGGAGAAGAGGTCAAACACCGGGAGAAGAGGCCGGGGAGCGGGAGAAGAACCGGACACCGGGAGAAGAGGCCGGAGTGTGTTGCGTTTGTTACAATATGATTTTTTTTATTATTAATCAGACTTACATACATACGTGGGACATAACATTATACAATAGTGGTTGGTCATAGAGATAATGTCAGTTTTTTGGCTTAAGTACATTTCTCAAACAAATGCTGTTTTATACAATGGGGGTAAATACCATTGTTGTATTACAGTTTGAACAGGCTATTGTCTCTATAGCTACAGTACACAAGAAAGAGATTTAGTTGTTTGAGGTCTTTTTCAGCTCTCAAACTGAAAGAATGACTGTTAGATTACTGTCAGGTTTTGGCTTGATTAGACAATGGGTACGTAGATAGAGTTTTCAACAGTCCATTGTTTCTACAGTTACAGTAAACAGGCATGTTTTCTGTTGTTTGGTAACTATGGCAAACAGCCTGACACATAAAAGGGGTGAGTAGGGAGACACACACAGACAGACACACACACACACCATCATGCTTTGAAGATCAGAAGCCGCCACTCATGATACAAAAACACTGCCTGGTGTCCAAGAAGCATCGTTGTAACTTTTAAGTGTATTTGTACTGTTAGACCATAGGCTGTTCATTTGCTAGGCATTTTTGCTTGTAATAGAGATTTGTCAGTCTTGTATTGTATTCCTAAGATTGTAATAGTTTTGTATGTACAGCATCTTTGTATAGTAAAAAGCACATTTACACACTGCAGAAATGTCAGCCTCCTTGCTTATACCACAGAGTAACCTTGCTAGATAGACGCAAGCAAAACACGGAGAGAGCGGCGAAGTCGGAAAAAGACCTCCAGAGCTGTCTAATAAATTACTTTAAAAGACTGTCTAGTGTGTTTTTTTTATTGACACTTTTTCCCTAGGTGAATGGGTAGGGGTACGATGTACCCCATACTCATTCACATAGGGTGGGGGGCCGGGATCTGGGGGCCCCTTATTAAAGGGGGCTCTCGGATTCCGATAAGCCCCCCGCCCGCAGACCCAACAAAGAACGGCCAGGGTTGTCAGGGAGAGGCCCTTGTCCCCATCAACATGGGGACAAGGTGCTTTGGGGGGGCCCACAGGGCCCCCCTTCCCCAAAGCACCCACCCCCCATGTTGAGGGCATGTGGCCTGGTATGGTTCAGGAGGGGGGCAGTCGCTTGTCCCCACTCCCTTTCCTGACCGTCCGGACTGCGTGCTTGGACAGGGGTCTGGTATGGATCTTGGGGGGACCCCACGCCATTTTTTCGGCATAGGGAGTTCCCCTTAAAATCCATACCAAGGGACATCGTTGCCTCGCGCTCGCCGCAATAGGAAAATTTGTTTTTCCTATTGCAGCGAGCGCAAGATGTAGTACCTTGCCCTTGCGTCGTATCTGGTCTGTCGGACCAGCATACAGACGAACGGGCTTTCCGTTAGGCACTGAGTCCGGCGGAGTTACGACAGAAAGATTTGAAGCAGGCTTCAAATCTAAAGTCCGTCAGATTTCCGACCGAAACTTTCCGTCGGATGTCCGATGCAGACCACACACGGTCGGATTGTCTGCCGGATTCAGTCCGTCGGACCAGTCCGGTCAGAAAGTCCGCCCGTGTGTACACGGCATAAGAAGTGCAGATTTCAGCCAACAAGCCTTTTGTATGTATGTTTGGTTACCTTTATACATAGGCACATCTAAAATAATTTATACCTATGCTGACTCATATTGCCAGCTGCTCTTAAAAGGCGTAAACATGTACACAGTTTTGATCTGTGCAAAGCCACGGGTACAAGTGCTGCAGAGACCCTGTAGATTTCTGTAGACTGCTACAGGTGCCAATCACATAGGGCTATTACTGGATGCAAAAAGATGAAAAGATGCAGAACATTTTTTTTTGTTTAAACAGCCCTGCGTGCATGATATCAAAAAGGGTCTATGGAATCTCTTTTGTAGAGTCTTTGTGCATATGTAAAAAATATTTACCTTGACCACATCCCTGCATAGGGATTGAAAGTAAATTTGGCTAAACTGATTTTAGCACAAAAAGTACTGATTTTACCTAAGCAGAAACTTCAAAGTTTGTTCATTGAAATGAGATGATTAAGGCTCGGTTCACACTACCGCGACTTGGGATCCGACTTTAAGCCCTCAAGTCGCCCCAAGTCGCCCCAGAAAGAGATTCACATTACAGTGAATGGGAGCGTCTTAATAGACACTACTGAAGTCGCTCCGACTTCAGAGCGTACTCCCTGTACTACTTTGATCCGACTTCAGCCTATTGACTATCATTGAAGTCGGATCGCCGTCTCGCATGATCCGACTTCGGCATGCGACTTGTGCTTGAGGGGGAACTCCGCGCCAAATTTTAAATAAAAATCCGGCATGGGTTCCCCCTCCAAGGGCATACCAGGCCCTTGGGTCTGGTATGGACCTTGAGGGGAACCCCCTACGCCGAAAAGACGGCGTGGGGGGTCCCCCCAATCCATACCAGACCCTTATCCGAGCACGCAGCCCGGCCGGACAGGAATGGGGGTGGGGACGAGCGAGCGCCCCCCCCCCTCCTGAACCGTACCAGGCCGCATGCCCTCAACATGGGGGGTTGGTGCCTTGGGGGAGGGGGGCGCGCTGCGGCCCCCCCACCCCAAAGCACCTTGTCCCCATGTTGATGAGGACAAGGGCCTCTTCCCGACAACCCTGGCCGTTGGTTGTCGGGGTCTGCGGGCGGAGGGCTTATCGGAATCCGGGAGCCCCCTTTAATAAGGGGGCCCCCAGATCCCGGCCCCCCACCCTATGTGAATGAGTATGGGGTACATCGAACCCCTACCCATTCACCTAGGGAAAGTGTCAATTTAAAAAAAAACACTACACAGATTTTTAAAGTAATTTATTAGACAGCTCCGGGGGTCTTCTTCCGACTTCGGGGGTCTCTCCGGTTCTTCTCCGCGCTCTCCGGGTCTTCTGCCGGGCTCCTCCGCTATTTTCTGCTCTTTTGCTATAGCGGAGGAGCCCGGTCTCCTGCCTTCTTCTCTTCGGGGGTCTCCGGTTCTTCTCCGCGCTCTCCGGGTCTTCTGCCGGGCTCCTCCGCTATTTTCTGCTCTTTTGCCGCTCTTTTGCTATAGCGAAGGAGCCCGGTCTTCAATCTTCTGCCTTCTGCCCTCTTCTCCTGATGTTGACACGACGCTCTCTGGGGCTGGAATGCACTCTGAGCGCTCCGCTCTGACTTATATAGGCGGTGACCCCGCCCCCTTATGCCGTCACAGTCCCTGGGCATGCTGGGACTGTGACGGTTTAGGGGGCGTGGTCATCACCTGATGACCACGCCCCCCTTATGTCGTCATAATCCCAGCATGCCCAGGGACTGTGACGACATAAGGGGGCGGGGTCACCGCCTTTATAAGTCAGAGCAGAGCGCACAGAGAGCATTCTAGCCGGAGAGAGCGTCGTGTCAACATCAGAAGAAGAGAAGAGGGCAGAAGACCGAAGACCGTGCTCCTCCGCTTTAGCAAAAGAGCGGCAAAAGCGCAGAAGAGAGCGGAGGAGCCCGGCAGAAGATCCGGAGAGCGTGGAGAAGAACCGGAGAGACCCCCGAAGTCGGAAGAAGACCCCCGGAGCTGTCTAATAAAATACTTTAAAAATCTATGTAGTGTTTATTTTTAAATTGACACTTTTTCCCTAGGTGAATGGGTAGGGGTACGATGTACCCCATACTCATTCACATAGGGTGGGGGGCTGGGATCTGGGGGCCCCCTTATTAAAGGGGGCTCCCGGATTCCGATAAGCCCTCCGCCCGCAGACCCCGACAACCAACGGCCAGGGTTGTCGGGAAGAGGCCCTTGTCCTCATCAACATGGGGACAAGGCGCTTTGGGGTGGGGGGGCCGCAGCGCGCCCCCCTCCCCCAAGGCACCAACCCCCCATGTTGAGGGCATGCGGCCTGGTGCGGTTCAGGAGGGGGGGGGGCGCTCGCTCGTCCCCACCCCCATTCCTGTCCGGCCGGGCTGCGTGCTCGGATAAGGGTCTGGTATGGATTGGGGGGGACCCCCCACGCCGTCTTTTCGGCGTAGGGGGTTCCCCTCAAGGTCCATACCAGACCCAAGGGCCTGGTATGCTCCTGAAGGGGGAACCCATGCCGGTTTTTTATTTAAAATTTGGCGCAGAGTTCCCCCTAAAGATTCATACCAAACACAGTGGCGGGGATCCAAGTCGGATCCCCGTTCATTGAAAGTCGGACACATGTCGCAGGGCAAAGTCGGATCCACAAGTCGTGTTGAAGTCGCGTTGAAGTCGCGTTGCAAAGTCGCGTTGAAGTCGTGTTGCCCCTGTGTGAACCGAGCCTTAGAGGGTGTGTTTTGGTGCATTTATGGTAGGGTAGCTTAGTTTAGCATTTATATTTGTGTTTTTCCCTTTTATGTCTTTGATCTTTTTTTGTCATTTAAAATTTTCTCTCTGTTTTTTTTTAAGTGTTTGTTTCATTCTTTCAAAACAAGTAAAATAAGCAAATGAATAGCCATAGTTTTTGGCCCAGTACAGTTTCAGGACAGTAGAAAGTAGCTTCTGTAATCTTCCAGAGCCATTTTAAGCTGACTGCACACGTAAAAACCAATAAACTACCTTATGAGAACAAAAACTGACAGCGATACCACCCTGCAATCCTATTTGTCAGTACTCCGCTCTAAGCCCCTGGAGGCCATAGGTATAAAACAGTCAAAGGAGCCAACAAGCTTGATAGGTTAAAATCCATTCGTCTTCGTTGAAAACATTGTTTGCCAGCTCCTTTGACTTAATAAACTACCCTAATTTCACTTTGCCAATTAATTTTGCAAAAATCTCACAATTTTCAGTACATTTCCTAAAAAAAAACAGAATTCTGTCCATCCCTTTTGTCCACATCTCTCTGCAATATTCTGGAGCCATTTAAAGCCAACTGCAAACTTGAAAACAAAAACTACCTTTGCCAGATTTTCTTAAAGTGTGTACCCAGCTTTACTAATATGTGTCTGACTTCCTGTGTACCTCCTCCAGCTTCATCTACTGACTATGCTTGCCTGCCACCCACCCTGGCCTTGGCTTGTTTCCTGAATTCCCTACTGTCTCCTGTTATATTCTGCACATGCTACTGGTCTCAGCATCCTCAGCTGGGCATACCTGGGGGCCGTGACCTGGTTCCACCTTGCTGCAAGCCCATCCCCACTATCAGGGGCCCTGGTGAAGAAGCAGGCTGGGGCTCAGATTCCACGCCCTGGAGAACCCTGAGTTGGCGATCTACAAGGGCTCACTACCACTGAAACCTAACATTTTTGCCTTATGAGGTAAATATCGTAAAAAGGGATAGTGAATTTACATTTTCAATATTGCATGCTATATTTTGAAAAAATGTGTCACGTGACCCAAATATCACATGCTATATCCTTTAGTGAATTGAGCTCACTGTTCTCCTTTTTACACTGTCCATAATATGAAATGAATTAAGAATTACAACCAGGTAAGTGAGATGTCTTTGAAGTTGCTAATGTAGACAAAACTGATAAAAGAAGGCAGTGGATAATTCAACTTGCGGGTAACAACAAAAGAAACTGAAATATCAGCTTTAAGTGGACTGATCTTTCCAACCCTTACAGATGGTATATATTTCCCCTTTAACACGATGCCTGACATGAGAGCATCCTCCATGCCGGCCATGTATCAAAGCACTGCTCCTTGTTCTGGAATGTCAGATGTACTACAGCTTTAATCATGATATGCTTAGAGGAGAACTTTATGATACATACACCCTTTGCATATTTCAGCTCTATTTCTGGTTGAAAGATTCAGCTATAATGTTTCATGACATTGGGAACTGACACCACTTTGCTGTATACTACACTGTAAGTTACAGTTATGTACTAAATATTTATAGACCCTCATTCAAAATAGTTTTCTGCTAGAAATTGGTAATGGTGTAATGTGTGCAAGTTATGTGGACCTAAATAGGTTGAAACGATTTATAAGATTTATAAATTCAGACCAATAAATGCCATGGCAATGTTACTGATCAGCATTTACAGGAAGTGTGTGTGTGTGTGTGTGTATATATATATATATATATATATATATATATATATATATATATATATATATATATATATATATATATATATATATATATATATATATATATATATTTATATATTTAAAAGAGACTACACACTGCATTACATGTCATCATGACAGTTGTTAAAGGGCCAACAGTTATAAATTACTGCTACGCTCATATAAAGTAAATCTTCCGAATGCTTATGTAAAGCTGCAAAACAGACATTCTACGAGCTTCACGGGGCAAAAACTCCTGTGGAGTTTTAGAAAAGTTGTATTACCTTTTGTGAAAAAAAGCATTTGCTGTTTAGAGAGTAACATCAATCATAGAAAATAAGAATAGTGGCAACCATACAGATTTAGAGAACAGGGCAGCCAAATCCACAAGTTGAAAGTCAAGATAAGAATTAGAGTCAGTGAACAAGTATTGCTTTTTGACAAAGGGGCGCAAACAACTGTCCTGTCTGACTGTAGTGCCCCTTTCATTTATAGTTGTAAGTAATGCAGGACCCCAAATTAAGGCAGGCCATAGGTGATAGGATTACAGGAAACAAAATCGCTCGATTCCCCTATCAACACAGTCAGTGTGGATGGGTGAATCGCTCCCACTGAGCTATTGTGTTCTTCCAGCAGGGGGACAGGGGAGCTGTCCTGGCCGGAAGAACACAGTGATTAGTGCTGGCGGTTATAGCCACTGGTAATAATCACATTCTAAAAATCCAACATGCTGGTTGTACCCCAGTTGATCGATGGATCGATTGGGGTACTATCAGCCTGCCCATACAATTTTTCTAATTTTGGATGTTTTAGCATCGTCTATGGCCAGCTTAAGCAACACGAACCTCTGGGCTCCATAGCAGCTACATGGGTTGCTATGGCATTAGGGCTTCCACCTTTTCACACAGTGTCTGCTACGAAAGCTATCAGATACAAAGAAAATTGAGGAAAATTACACAGAGCACCTCTTCATGTTGCATTTTCACAGTATAATAATAATAAAACCCCTTGCACATTTTTCACACATAAGGAGCCAGAGCTAGTCTCGACACATTACCATTGGCCGTATCCTTCACAATTTGTAGCGCTGAACCCATGTGTACATAAAGACAGCAGAGATTGTGAGTTTGATATCTTGTTTTAAGAGAAATAGAACACACTGTGCTGCAGGCATAATTTATAGGGCACAGTTAAGTAAATAGAAAGGGATAATTTAAAGGTGACTGATACTCTCCATGTGTGTGCAGCATACTCATGTACCAGATGTATATCGCATTGACCATTTCCTGAGTGTGTCATAAATGATTTTCTCTACTGCTGGTTTAAGAGCTCCATCAGATTTCAGCATTTACAAAAGGAAAACAAAAGAATATAAAATGTAGTAGACCTTGCCTTGGCTAGCACAGATGAGATAAATTAAAGTGGTTTTAATACAATGTAACTTATCAAATACACATTAAAATGTACTGCTGTGCCAGAACCTCATGGCTCAGATTAATTAATGGGATACAAACACAAAGTGCAATGCTTATGGAAAGTTTGACTTTCCAGATGTATACAGAGCAGCCAACATCAATTTCAATCTGGTATGAACTAAAAAGCAAGACTTTATCAATGAAGTCATACTTACCTATTTTTCCAGTATGGCCTAGAAAAGGCAGCAGTACACTAATAGATTTCAAGGGCTACCTTGCTGTTCTTTATAAACACAAATAAGAGTAATTTTGTTAAAAACATTTCTTATACTGAAACAATGTCATTTTGTTGTGACATTCATGGACAATGCAAATGTGTGAATAGATGTGTCCAGTTTTCAGGAATGGGGACAAGCTCCTCTAAATGTGATGTCATGGTACTCTTCACTTACACATGGGGAGATATTACTATGTAGGAGATTGGATACTTTGGAGTACTCAGAAGACATCCTGGGAAGATGTTGAGAATAACATAATTGTATTGCATTAATGGCTGAAGTTATGTGGTTGTTACACTGTGCCAAGGTAGGGAAGTGTGAGACAAGGATTGCCATTCACCTACAGTCATAAGCTATTGACAATATTTTAAAGAATTAGGTGACCAATCGCAAGCAAGATTAATAAGGCCTCCCCAAAGGATTCATGGGCACACTCTACTCCAGCCTGTTCCAACCAGGGTGCCTTTGCAAAATTCCTAAAATTTTCCAAAGATTGTATACGAGCCAGCAGGTGGATTATGCCTGACTTTTAGTTGCACAAAGCCACAGGTTTCTATTGTGTAATATGTATTATGTAAAATTATTAGTTTCATTTTTTACATTTTAGAATGGGGTGCCTCAAGATTATGCATCATTTTAAAGGGTGCCTTGACTGAAAAAGAGTTGAGAAACACTACTCTACTCTACTCTAATCAGAGGTACTAATTGTGAGCAAATAGTACTAAAGAAGCATGGCATGGAGGCCATCATGCTAATCCATCAGCTTCAGTACAGTCTAAGTCACTGACAATGACCAAGTATGGGGATTAGTAGTCAGAAAACTATTATCCAAAAAAATGATATCCAAAGTAACCACATCCCTTCTTATACTCTCAATACTGGCTTCCTTTAGGGGCTAACCAGCATTGGGAGTGTGTGGAAAGTTTGGTCATCTTATAAAGATGACCCCTGGAATGCTTACCCAGGAACTTTACCAGATTTATCCATTGAGAAGGTCACAGTATAGATTCAGAACATGCTTACGGAATTGTATCCCACACATGATCTAGGAACACCTTAAAATTCCCTAGGAAGTGCGCTGCAATTTGTGGCTGAGCAAAAGGGAGTCTGGAAAATCTGTGAATAAAGTGGCCTGAAATGAAAATGATGATAATTATTCTTCTCTTGCTTCACCCAGAAATGTATGTGAGGGTGGTGCTAAGAATGAAAAGAAAAGCGCAACCATTGTTATTTCTTCATCCACTCATTAACAACTTCCACTCACTGGGAACACTTGCTCACTAAGCAATAAATCATATAGCTACCGTGTTTCCCCAAAAATAAGTCCGGGTCTTATATTAATTTTGGCAACCAAAAACACAGTAGGGCTTATTTTCAGGGTAGGGCTTGCTATTTAATGTGCTGTCGTCTCTACCCCTCTCCCTCCCTGCCTGCCAGGAATCCCCTGTGTGAAGTGAAGTAAAAGTGGTTGTGGGCTGCTAAAGTACACTCTATTAGGGCTGCTAGAGTATACTCTATTACAGTAGTATATGGTGGGAAAGGTATGTGTTTCTGTAATCTGTTGTGTCAGGTACCTTATTATAGTGCCGCTCTAGGCTTCCATAGCCCATCTGAGCTCTCTTCCACGATCCAAGCATTGCAGAGGGAGGGGGGCCGAGATCCCCCACTGACAGGCAAGAGAAGGAGATCTGAGTGCCACTCTGGGCTTCCATAGCCCGCCTGAGCTTTCTTCCACAATCCAAGCAGTGCAGAGGGAGGGGGCAGTGAAGAGGGAGGGGGGTTGAGATCCCCCTCTGACAGGCAGGAGGAGAGGAAGAGACAACTACTTCAAACTAGGGCTTATTTTTGGGGTAGGGCTTATATTGCAGCCCTCCTGGAAAACCAGGGTAGGTCTTACTTTCGGGGAAACACGGTATAACTCAATTCATAAAACAAGAAGACACAACCAGAAAAATAAATGGAGAAGCTATGTAATCTAAGTGACTGTGTAATGATCACTGGTCCCAGACATGCTGATTGCAGAAATCAAGAAACCTCTGACCCGGGATTTTTAAGTACTGAAGTCTCCTAGAACTTATAGAGAATGGTACTAAAAACAAACAGCATTCATCCCTGTGGAGAGGCATGCTTTGTTATTGGGAGAGGTCAGAGGGGAAAAGGGATACTTATTCAAGCTTTTAGGAAGTCCAATCCTTCTCTGTACAGCACTGGTGTATGAAAGATATTTCAGCATACCAAAACGTATAGAGGCTGAGTTAGGGCAGCAGAAGACCATGTCAAGTTCCACTCTTGTCAGCTAAGAACAGGAAAATGGGGCTACAGTAGGCGTCAGTGGCGGCTGGTGCTCAAAATTTTTGAGGGGGCGCAAACAAACTGAAAAAAAACCCCCATCAATTGCAGCCTCACTGTACCATCAATCGCAGCCACTGTGCCATCAAACGCAGCCACTGTGCCCATTAATTGCTGCCACTGTGCCATCAAAGGCAACCACTGTGCCCATCAAACGCAGCAACTGTGCCATATCAAATGCTGCCACTGTGCCATCAAATGCTCCCAGTGTGCCATCAAATGCTGCCACTACACCTCATCAAATGCTGTCACTGTGCCCCATCAAATACAGCTACTGTGCCCATCTTATGCAGCCACTGTGCCAATCAAATGCAGCCTCACTGTGCCCCATCCGATGCTCCCACTGTGCCATATCAAATGCTGCCAGTGTGCCCCCGCTGTCTGTACTTACCCTGTCTCGGTGGCGGTGGGACAGCTCCTCAATGTTTTCACCCGTCCTCTCTTCCCGTCCTCTGCTATGATTGGATGCCTGATAGGCATCCAATCACAGCGCCTGTCATTTCAGCCAATCAGGTGACGGGTAACAGATCCGAGCACCTGATTGGCGGAGAGGCGGTTTAGTGTTTCTAACACAGCTGAGTGACCTGCGAGGGCCCAGCATGGCGGTCCCAGGTCACCTATTTTCACGCCTATGACTCTAATCAGGTGCTTAAAAGAAAACCCTGCCGCTGTAATTCAGGGGGTGGCAGCGGCGGCCATAGATAGATTCATGCAATGCATGAGTCCATCTATTCGTGATAAAGGGGAGGCTGGAGAAAGGGTGCGGCGCCCGTGCGCCACTGGTAGGCATGGGATTACCATAACTGGATAAATGTAAACCGGAGCAAAAATTTACTTTTAATGAACCTCAGTTTTCATCAGTTTTTTCAGACATCAGAAAGTGACATACACAGCATACATTTGTCCTGTCTTCCATCAATGTTCCATGCTGCTGAAGGTTGTGTAAGGGCATGGTGAAAGTTTTCTTGGCTTACTGCAGGCTTCTTAATGCCAAGTGAACATCATTTGTACTGTTGGTTACCATGTGCATCTAATAAAGTGGCAGCAGAGATTACATCATCTTGTATCAATCAGGATGCCTAGTGGCAGTTGTTTTAATGCTATTATGAAATTCTCTCTGGACCCAAAACAGGGTTCTCCGCTGATAAGTTGAAGAACCTCTGTTTTCTACTGCATTTTTCCAGCAAGATCTTACTACCATATTTCTGGTTTTATTATTAAGTGTGGCTTAAGGTAGAGTTAGGAGGTAATTTGGGCCACCAACATTTAACATCCAATGGTTTAGGAATTTGCAGCCTAAATGGGGAGTGGTTAGTCCTTTATTTTTGGGAAAGTAGCTTTAGTTTCAATGATTTGCTCCCTTTTTGAGATATGTTTTTAATTTTTGTCTTCAGAGGCTGCCAACTTTAGCTCGAACATATTACAAAAAGTATCTGTAGGGGTTACCAGCTGAACAAAGGCTAGAAACAGAAGGGATGGGGCCTCCAGATGACATCACCCGGTGACCCCCGTCCCATGCCAATATAAGTAGTGGCACACCGCGCACCCAGCATTAGAGCTGAAGAGAGCGTTGAGTCAACATCGGTAGAACAGAGGGTGAAGACAGCGAAGAAGACCCGGCATAAGAGTGAGAAGATAGCGGAGAAGAGCCAGCAGAGGCAGAAGACAGCTGACAGAGGGAGAAGAACAGGAGAGGGCTAGAAGACATCAGCAGAGAAGAACCGGCAGAGGCAGAATACCTCAGCGGAGGAGGCAGAAGAGCTGGAGAGGGGAGAAGAGATCAGAAAAGACGCCGAAGCTGCCTTAATAAATTACTTTATAAACCTGTGTACTGTGTTTTATTTTTTACACTTTTTTTTAGGTCTATAGGTAGGGGTACAATGTACCCGATACTCATTCACATAGGGTGGGGGGCCGGGATCGAGGGTGCCCCCTTGTCAAAGGGGGCTTCTAGATTCCGATAAGCCCCCCTGCCCGCAGACCCCGACAACCAACGACAAGGGTTGTTGGGAAGAGGCCCTTGTCCTCATCAACATGGGGACAAGGTGCTTTGGGGTGGGGGGCGCAGGACCCCCCCTGTCCCAAAGCACCCACCCCCCCATGTTGAGGGCATGCGGGCTGGTACGGTTCAGGAGGGGGCGCTCGCTCGTCCCCACCCCTTTCCTGACCTGCCGGGCTGTGTGCTCAGATAAGGGTCTGGTATGGACTTTGGAGGACCCCCACACAGTTTTCTTGGCGTGGGATTCCCCTAAAACTCCATACCAGACCGAAGGGCCTGGTATGCTTTTGGAGGGGGAACCCATGCTTTTTTTTTTTTTTTAAACTGACAATTTTTTATTCATTTTTCAAGAAAATAAACAAATCTTCAGCACAGGGTACAAAAAATACAATTTGTGGTATTAAAGGTGTTTCTGGCAAGTAATCAACTAATATTTGGTCGATGGTACATTTCAATGTAAACATGTATAGTTAATGACCAAAGGGAGTATGCAGGATAATCATACAGCTCTGATAGTACATCCCTTTAAACAAAAAAGTGGGGTTCTTGCGAGCCACAAGTGGACCAATGCCTCTAAGGAGTAAAACAACTATATTTTAAGCAGCAAACACTTCACCACGTTTCATTCCGTGTATTTAAATATAAATAAAATTAATTGTGCCCGCGCTAAAAAATATATGAACTGAAAAAAAATATATATGAATATATATAAACTGAGTAAGAAATATAAACTAATTGTGCAGAAATATTAAACCATAATTAGTATGCTAATAAAAACATACATATATAAATATATATATATATAATGTGCAATCCTTATATATAAAATTCACAAAGTGCATCCACATAAAAGTGCAATCCTTATATAAAATGCTGAAAGTGCATCATGCATGAATATAGACCTAATTAATAAGTGCAAATCCTGTGACAATCAAGTGTCCAAACAAAATACGATCAGCAGATTCAAACTGAAGCAAAGAAGTGTAAGAAAACAGTGTCCATGAATTAAGTGTTCATCATGCTTCTCCTGAAAAGTGACCAAATCACAACAAGCTGGATGTGCTCTCCCGTGATCCCCCACTTGTGCTTGCGCTCACCTCTATTCGTATGACACGGTAGTTAAACAGTGTCAAACACGCATTGGGGTCACTCCTGGGCTCACTCAGGATGCAATGATGTATATCCAATCCTCACAGGTAAAGCCAAAGCATCATTCATAAAAGAAAAAAGAAAACTCCATGGTGTAATATAGTAAGGGATTTATTTAAAGTAAAAGAAGTTCCTCCAGGAGGGTACTCACAGTATGCGGGTGCTACAGTGCACCAAACTATACAGGTGTGTTTCGTTTAGCAGCGGCTCATATGGCGTGCGGTGTGGTGTATATTAAGCTCCTTCCCTGCTGACAGCTCCGTCCTACCCCTCCCCGACGCGTATTCGGCACAGGGATCACGTGCCTTCCTCTGGGGGATATCATTGGACGGACTCTCAATGTGAATTTTATATGCTGACGGCGGCCATTTTGCCGAGGACCGCCGACAGCACTAGTGTGGAACTGCAGCTGAAATGAGCGGCCGGCCATTTTGCCTAGGACCAACAATCTATATTGTAATAGGCTCCAGCTGTGTGTAATATTGTAATGAAGAGCCATGTTTCACATCACCAATCATCTAATAGAGCTATGTCGGCGGCCATTTTGCCTAGGTCCGCAGACAGCTCTAGTGATGGGCTACATTGATGAGCAGCTAATTAAATAAATCAGCAACTGACAGCGCTAAAAAATTAGATCCATCACAAAATAAACGGCCATGAATACCATAACAGACAGTGATGGTATATGAAAGTGATCCTATATAATTATATTGTATTTGATAATCAAGGAAAGAGCTGTGCATCCAGGAGTCACCACACCGCACCTCATATACAATATGAAAGAGCCTGACCAAATTAAAATAAATCTGAATTGCCTTTAAAGAACACATGCAGAATATTAAAACATAAATTCCATACAATAAAAAGAGAAATCTACTCAGATGACCTTATAATTCTCCTAAACGGAGTATTATTAGAAAACCCCCCTTTCAAAGGAGATCTGTATCTCTGGCCCCTATTGTACCCTTTACATAGGTGCACAAACATAAAAAGGGAGAAAATTATAATGAAGAGGTTGAGAAAGTAAAAGAGTAGATAGGAAGAGAGAAGAAGAGAGGACAACCACCCGTCCCCAGAGCCCAGGTTCGCCCGAGGTGAAGCCAGCCAAAGGTAATCAAGAAATGCAGAGCATTAGGTCGCAGGAGTCTACAACAGGACCCAAGGTTCCCATATTCGGTTATGTTTATCAAGAGTATCATTTAATGAGGCCGTGAGATATTCCATTCTTTTAACATCTCTGATCCTGGAGTGTAGCTCGGACAATGAGGGGGGATCCCTCTTTTTCCACCTTAGGGCCACCAGACACCGTGCTGCAGTAAGCACATGTGCTAAGAGTTTTTTTGATATTTTAGAGAAGGTGGCAGGCGGGAGGCCCAAAAGAAAGATCTTCGGATCGAGAAGCCCTCCAGTACCAAAGATGGATTGGAGCAGGGATTGCACCATACACCAATAGGGGATGATTAGAGGGCAGGTCCAATAGACATGAAATAACGTCCCCCTATCTTTATAACATCGCCAACTTAGAGGATCCGCCGAAGGGTATATGGAGTGGAGCAGGTCAGGGGTCTGATACCAATGGAATAGAATCTTATATTGATTCTCTTTATAGAGCGTACATATGAAGCTCTTAGAGGCCTGAATCCATATGGACTGCCAAGTCGTCAAGGGTATATCTGTGCCCAGGGCCCGCTCCCACTTATCCATATAGGTATGCCGCGGTCCATCTGGTGATAAATCCATAAACAGAAGCTGATAGGTGCGGGAAATCATGCCCTTAGGGGACGAACCCTCTAAACATAGCTTTTCTAAGTCGGTTAAGGGAGAGAATCGCAAATTCGGCACTAGAGATTGTGCGTAATGCCGAATTTGTAAGTAACTGAAAAAAGCCTGTTTGGGAATGTCAAAGGCGTCTTGCAGTTCTCGGAAAGATCTTAGTAATCTGGTTTTAGGATCAATCAACTGACCATAGCAGAATAAGGCCTTATCCATCCAGAAATGAGAAATCTGTGAGGTTAAGCTGTCAGGAATGTTGGGCGTAAATAGGAATGAGGTGACTGGGGAAGAGGTGGTGGATAGCGGATATGCCAATTTGGTACGTCGCCATAGTGTACGCAAAAGGGCCATTGGTCCTAGCAGTTGTATGCTGCCAGGTGTTATATCAGAACTCCAAAGCATGGAATTCGGATGAACGGGGGCTAACCATAACTTTTCAATTTGTGTCCACCAATTATAAGCATGGAGAGTACACCAAGAGGCTACAGGTCGTAACTGGGTAGCTAGATAATACTAAGCTATGTTAGGAAATGCCAGGCCGCCTTGATTACGAGGAGCATATAGAACCGATCTAGCAATTCGGTGTCTTTTATAGTTCCAGAAAAAGTTTATCAGGTCGCCCTGGAGTCTCTTTAGGTGTGAGGATGGAATAGGGATAGGGAGCATCTCAAAAAGATATAAAAGTTTAGGTAATACCGTCATCTTTAGGGTCGCAAGGCGGCCGAAAAGGGATAGTTTCAAAGACTTCCATTTGGTCAGGGAGGCTCTAATAGAAGTAAACAGTTTGGGGAAGTTAGTTTTATATAGAGTGTCGTATGTGGGTCTGATATGGACCCCGAGGTATTTTAGGAAAGAGGGCTGCCATGAGCAGTTAAACGTTTGCGATAGGGCTGATAGCGTTTGATGGGATAAATTGAGGGGAAGGACTTACGTTTTTGAACTATTAATTTTATAACCTGAAAGGGCGCTATACCGATCCAACTCAACCTGTAAATTCGGGAGAGAGATATGAGGTTGCGTGAGAGTGAGAAGGACATCGTCTGCGAATAATGAAATATTAAAATCTCTAATACGGACTGGAATACCATGTATACTTGGGTTCTTTCTGATATGGGCCGCTAAAGGTTCAATACATAGGGCATACAGAAGAGGGGAAAGTGGGCAGCCTTGACGAGTCCCGTTAGAGATCTGAAAAGTAGAGGAGGAGGCGAATTGAAAATTGAAAATTTTTAAATCTGTATTGAGGACTGCTATTGGTTTGTAATTGGATGAGAAGGTGTGATCTTTTCCTGGTTTTGGGATTAGTGTGAGGTAAGAATTTTGCATATCACTAGGGATAGGTGTATCAGAGAGAAATAAATTAAAGAGGGTCGTCATGTGGGGGAGTAGAAGTGGTAGTAAAGTCTTGTAGTAAAGGTATGGTAGTCCATCAGGTCCAGGGGCTTTGTTATTCGGTAACGATTTAATCGTATCCGTCACTTCTTCTTCTGTAATATAGGAATTAAGAGTCTCCAGGGCAGAAGAGGAGAGCCTAGGTGTATCACAGTCTGCTAAATAAGTGTAGATGGCCTGGGATAGGTCAGAGGAGGGCGGGTTGTGCGGAACACTCGGGTCATTGTACAAAGCCGAATAGTAGTCATGGAAAAGTTGGGCTATTTTAGTAGGGTGAGATTGGAGGACGCCATTTGCATCTCTAAGGTGGGTAGTGGCGGTAGTCGCCGCCCGCTCGTGAATTGTTTCGCCAAGAGCGTATGCGGCTTATTTGCTTTATCGTAATAAGTCTGTCTTAGCCTAATCAGTGCCTTCTCTATCTTACCCAAGTCAATGTCTCTCAGCCCGGCTCTGACACTGACGAGTTCCCTAAGGGTAGCTAGGGACGGGGAGGAGAGCAATCGTGCTTCTAAGTGTTTAAGTTTGTCTAAGAGGACACGGCGGGTTGCATTGGCGTTCCGCTTTAGGACAGTAGAGAGCGATATACATTGACCTCTGAAGACCGCCTTATGACCCTCCCACAAGGATGAAGTGGAAACCTCAGGGGAGCTGTTTTCTGCAAAATACAGCTTCAGGGTTTGTTCCAATTCCGCTCTAGAAGGGTCGTATTTGAGTAGAAAGTAGTTCAGACGCCAATGACATTTACGAAAGGAACCCGGGGAAAGTGCCAGGGAAAGTGTAATTGGGGCATGATCCAACCATGAGAAAGCCTGAATATCCGAGTCCATGCAGGCTCTCAGGGTCGGAGCATTGACAAAGAAGTAAACCAGTCGCGAGTGGGACTTGTGGGGATGGGAGTAGAAAGTAAATTGTTTCGCTGATGGATAAGCGGTGCGCCAGGTGTCGAACAGGGCATATTTTCTAGTTAGTTGGCGAAATAGGGTGGCTTTTCTACCAGTAGCTACGTGGATCTTACCATGAGCCAGAGAATGTTTATCAAGACTTGGGGAGTAAGTCAGGTTAAAGTCCCCTCCAATCACCAGATACTGGTGGGGAGCCGCAAAGAGGCGATTAAAGACTTTGGACAAAAAGGAGATTTGATTCGTGTTTGGGGCATAGACGTTGCATAGAGTGATATTGGTGCCTTTCCATAAGCCTCGGAGGATGAGATAATGTCCCAGTGGATCTGAATATAGAGATTGTAACTGGAAAGGGGAACCTTGCTTAAAAAGGATTGCTACCCCTGCTCGTTTATGCGGACCGGAGGTCTGGTATATTTGAGGAAAGTGTTTACGTGCAAATGCCATGGTGCCCGTTTTAGCAAGATGTGTCTCCAGAATGAAAATAATGTCAGCCCTAGACCGCTTAAACTCTCGCAATGCTAGGCTTCTCTTAGTATTGGAGTTAAGACCCTTCACATTTAGTGAGAGTATGTCAATCATGGTGGGTGAGTTGGGGGGGTAGTAGCTTACCTAGCGGATTTGGTGGAGCCCAGATATATAGGAGGTCCATGGATAGAATCCCCAAAGCGGGTTCAGTTCGGGGATCCGCGACCCCACGAGCGAGAACCAGGCCCCAGAGGTGGGTGGCGTCCAAGAGGTTGAGGAGAAGAGGGAAGAGAGAGGAGAAAAATCCAGTAGAAGAGAGGTAGAGAAGGGTTTACAAAAAAAACCACAAAGATTAGTTCAAAATTAAAACTGGTTAATCATTCACAGTATAACCCACCTACATGAGGTGGCAAGTTGGGAAGCTCCGAAGGGCCCCCCTGACACAGGAGGCAGAAAGGCCACCATCAGAAAAGATGGAATAGGGAGCCATTTGGAGATCCCCGGGGGGAGGAGAAGATAGACCGGAGATGGGAGCGACCCTCTCCCAGGCCTGCCTGTAACTATATTCAAAGAAAACAAATTGAAATAACAAAAAGTACATTGAACCTGCATTTATCAACTGGTAACCGTCACATCTGTAACCATAGTTATGACCTGAAGAAAACTGGTGGAACTATTGGTTCGGGGAGGTTTTGCAATAATGAGATGGAGTCTATAGGTCCTAGAACATTGAGGTAAAGCTATTCCCCATCACAATGCTCCCCAAAAATATACCCTTAGAAAAGGGAAATCGTTCCAAACTTAATATGTTCCTCCCTTGGGATAGGAAGGGGGGAGGAGAGGGAGGGAGGAAGAGGGTAGGAGGGGGAAAGGGGGGAGAAGAGGGGGGTGGGGAGGGGGGAAGGGGGGAGGATAACGGTAGGGAGGATGGGTGAGGGGAGGGGGGGATATCCCAGCAAGCCGCAGGGGTCTTATCTGGTATCTATAACCATAACCAAATGTAGAATAAGTTAAATAAGTCCATACAATTGGTAAATAGGGTTAGCAGGGTTTATCTATGAGCTCTACTGAAAAAAAAAAAGAGAGAAAATGAGCGGAAAGAGCCAGATAACAGATACCAGTGTGGAGGAGGAATTCAAAGAAGCATGAGTTCATCTCTGATGGGGTGGTGGGGAAGGGCTAGCAGAGTTCGGCCTTGTGCGTTTTCTTGAATCTACTTGAATCCAGGGGTCCGGGCGAGGTGGGGGTACCTGCAGAGGGTCCTAGCCAGGGGTGGGTGGGACCGGGATATCCAATTCTCTGCAGAAAGATTGGAGATCTTCTGGATATCGGAGGGTTGTGGACCTCCCACCTTTTTTTGCCATGAGATTGAAGGGAAAGCCCCAATGGTAGCGAAAATCATGCTCTCTTAACGAGGTGAGAAGTGGTTGCAAAGAAACGTCTTTGTTGGAGGGTATTCCAAGATAGATCTGGGAAGAGTTGAATGGAGGCGCCATCAAAATCAATATTGTGAATGTTACGTGCCTTTCTCATAATGTCCTCCTTAAGGGTGTAATTGTGCACCCTACAGATCACATCTCGTGGTCGGGATCCCGGCCCACGGGGGCGCAGAGCTCGGTGCGCTCGATCTAGCTTAACTCGCTGATGTTCCGGGCGACCTAGTATGCTATTGAAAATGGCCTGTAAAGTCACATGTAGATCTTCATCCTGGGTCGCCTCCGGGAGGCCGCGGACCTGAATATTGTTATGCCTGCCTCTATTGTTGAGGTCCTCAAGATGGCGTTGGAAGTCCCTAAGAGTAGAGGCTTGTGAGGTCAGACGGTCATGTATTTGCGAAAGTTCAAGTTTAGTGTCGCATGTTTCCTCCTCTAGAGATGTCACTTTGGTGGATAACTGATGGAGGTCAGTGCAGAGCATATTAATCTCAGATCTACAAGTATCTCGTACTTCTTGTATGAGCATGCAACGGACACAATCCCGCCAGGATGTGCATGCCTCGGGCTCAGGATCAGAATCCGGTGTGGTGTGGGCGTAAAAGCCCTGCACCGCAGCAGAGTAAGAAGTTGGCAAGGGGCAGCCTCTTTGGGGTGACTGTGAAGGGGGGGCAGTGTTAGGCTTTGTAGTTACGGGTGATCCATGTGGGCGCCCCGCATGAGAATAAGCCCCCTGAGATCCTGATGGCTGTGAGGCCTGGGGAGGTGCTGGAGCCTGGGATGCGTCTCTCTGGAGAGGGGAGAGAGAGGGGGCTCTGTCCCTATGAGCCTGGGAGCGCTGTGGGAGGGAGCGAGGGTCCCATTCAGGAGCGTAGGAGTTCCAGGAGGGATATGGCTGGCCGGTGGACACAGAGGACGTGGGTCCTATGAGGCATGGAGGAAATGGCTGTGAGAGGCTGCCCAACACATGTCCTCCAGAGGGAGCAGGGGGCGATCGAGAGGCTAACAGGGGGGATGCAGCTGGTAGGTCACCCTCGGAGCCGTACCTGTTGTCCCTGTGTCCTGTGGAGGCTCGTGGAGAAGGAGAAGGGAGGGCTGTTGTACATGGCGCCGGCGCCATCTTGGCCTCGTGCTTTCCGGCCGGAGCTCCCTGTCCAAAATACTCGGTGATGAGCGGCGGGGGAACCGAGGAAGATCGGGTGGCATGTCACCTGGGGTCCACTTCTTTATTTTTGCATGGTTTGCCCATGATTGGTGGCGAAGAAGAGCAGAGTTCAGCTGTGTGCAGGCAGGCCGGGTCGGGAGCTTCAGAGAGACACGTCTGCTCGGGAAGCCATCCAAGCCACGCCCCCTGCTTTTTTTTTTTAATTTGGCGTGGAGTTCCCCTTCACGATCATCAGAGCACAAGTCACTTGCCAAAGTCGGATCAGATGAGCACTGATGTGGCATGAATGAACACTGATGTGGCATGGATGAGCATTGATGGGGCATGGATGGGCATGAATGAGCCATGAATGGGCATGGATGAGCCATGGATGGGCATGGATGAGCATGGATGAGCCATGGATGGGCACAGATGAGCCATGGATGAGCCATGACTGGGCATGGATGAGCATGGATTAGCCATGGATGGACACAGATGAGCCATGGATGGGCATGGATGAGCACGGATGAGCCATGGATGGGCATGGATGAGCATGGATGGGCACAGATGAGGCATGGATGGGCACGGATGAGCCATTGATGGGCACATATGAGCCATGAAAAGCATGAATAAGCCATGGATGGGCACAGATCAGCGCTGTGGGCACTTCAGATCCAGCCCACAGCGCTGCTGCAACCGGCTCCCTCCACTCCTCACACGCTGTACCGATCTGTCTGAGGAGAGCGGAGGAGCTGGACCGGACATGCTCCGGTTTGTTGACAACTGATCGCTCCATCATTGGAAAAAGTGATCACGTGGTAAAGGGCCGCTGTCATTGGCCCTTTACCCGTGTCCAGAAGACTCGACGGTCATGGACATTCCCAGGTGTGCGTCCCAGGGGGCACTGGATTTTGGGAGGATGTCATTGTATGCCCTCCCATAGTTGTCCAACCGCGCTGTAGCCGTCATTCGGCTATGACCCGGTCAGTATGTGGTTAATTGATTCTTCCTGTCAGAATGTATTGGCTTACAATGATATATTGACAGGTCTGCAGGAGACCTGCATGGCATCAGCAATCTGCTGATGGCTGGTGCAATGCTTTACAGGCTCCTCCAAGAAAAAATAATGCACACTTTTTTTTTTTACCTGCAAAAAAATGTACATTTATTTATTTATAAAAGTGAACTTATCCTTTAAAAACATAGCCAAGGGCTCTCTTCTTGTTGTGTGGAAGAGTGACTCTAAAGTCTGGGTTATGCAGGCCATTTTCCAGGACTGTTTTTTCCACCACTTTATCCCAGAGAAATATTGCTTGGAGAAAGATGTATCTCTTGCTGCTTGACAATGCTCCGGGCCACCCCCCTGTTCATGGATAACTTTCATCCCAACGTCAAAGTAGTGTATCTGCCACTGAATACTACGCCACTTATCCTACCTATGAACCAGGGAGTTATAGCAACTTTCAAGAAATATTATTTATGTCACACTTTTTGCAAGACAGTAAAGGCAACTGACGAATCAGGAACAACCTTGCGAAAATTTTGTAAGGACTATAACATCTACATGGCCATAAAAAACATTAACTTTGCTTGGCGTGAGGTTACAGCTGTCATTATGAATTGGGTTTGGAAGAACCTTTGCCGCCCGCAGTTTGTTTATGATGTTTGTGGATTTGAGAAGGTAGGTAAGGAGTCCAAAAAGGTCTTTGGCCATTTAATGACCCTCAGTGAGAAGCTGGAGCTAGATCTGCAGGAGGACTTCATTAAACTCTGTGCTGTGCAACACCAGGAGCTTACTAATAAAGACCTGATGGAATTAGAGGCCCAGCGAAGGATGAAGAGAGCCAAGAGAAAGAAATACCTGAAGAACCAAAGAGATTCACAACACAGGAAATGGCAAGGTGATCTTCTTTATTTGAGGAGGCACTGGACCCAAAGGTAGAACAGTACACAAAGGCTGCAGCAGCTGTTCAGAATGCTATCCAGTGTTTCCATGTCCTCTATGATGAGAAAAAAAGAGCTACTACCCAGACATCACTGGATCATTTTATTCAAGAGGGTAGATAGACTTGAATCCAGCAAGGAACCAGAACCTGTGCCATCAACATAAGGCGTGAGTAAAACTTCAGCTTGCCCTCCATCTCCTATTGCTGAAGATCCTTCAGTTTCATTAACATCAGGCATGAGTGAAATTGCATCTTGCCCTCCATCTCCTATTGCACACGATCCTTCAGCTCCACCATCTCCCACCTCCCCTCTCTCCTCCAGCCAGTAACTCTTCCCTGTTCGCTCCATTCCAAACCCTGTATTCCAGCTGTTATACTGTATTACTGTACTTTTCAAGGCACTGTACTGAAATATTAAAAAAGTTTTCTTTACAGTATTTTTTGTGTTTGTTTGTTTATGCATTATTTGTGTGAAACGCAATATAAACCTCACTTTGTTGGACTTACGAACAAAATGGACTTACGAACATGCTCCCAGAACAGAACATGTTCGTAAGTAGGGGACTTACTGTAATCCCAAACTTCTCCTTTAACCTCTTTACAAGTGCCTGACACATACAGTATGTGTGGCAGCAAAAGGGTGGGCTTTAACCTCCACCAGCCGCACATATGCTTTGCTGGTCGGTCGTTGTTTACTTGCTGAAAGTGCAATCAGTACATGTCCTCAGCACAAAAACCAATCTGTCGCAGACAACTCTCGGCCCAGGCACCAGATTGGTAGCTGGTGAGACCGACTTCCGATTTTGTGACCACTTTGACAGTGATCACATATGACTGCCGGTCCTTCTCGCCCTCCCGGTTGCTCTATACTATTTATAGGAACACGGGGTGGGGGGAAGCGGTTAACTATTGGTTAGTTTTGGATAAAGGGAAGAGGTGCCTGTTAAAAGCCTGTTCGATTTTTGTTGTAGTCATTGTCTCCACTGAGGAGATTTGCCATCTCTATTTGTCCTGGTGATTGCTGTCGCTAAAAAACTCAAGACAGAAAGGATTAAAAAGCAAGGAGAAATATTGCTTTCCATTGACAACTGTCTGAGAAGGGATTTCCCCTCCCGTTAAAGGGATTTGCTCTCACTTCTTGCTGTATGTACAGAACTGGAAGGAAATTTCCCAAATGGGACACAGACATCAAGAAAACATGAGAGGGGTTTTAACAAGTCACTCCTCTATCCAAAACCAAAAAAGTTTTGGTTTTTGATATACTTTAATCTTTAAACATGAGTACAAAAAAAAATCATCAGATGGTGTAATTCTTACACACTAAGATGCCAGTTAAAACTTAATGAATTTTACTTATACGTGGCAAAAACTTCCAAGCATAACAGGCACAAGTAACAAGATCATCTGTCTTGCATCAAATCATCAGAAATAGACAGTATTAAGGCTTAGTGTTTCTGAATCTTATGCTATGTACTAGAGGACCCACAGAAATATTAATCCTATATGTAGTGCTTAACTGAGATATGAATGCAGGATCCATGAAACATGAAAAGTATTAGCAATTTTAATAATATATTCCACTATGAACATTATATACAGTGCCTTGCAAAAGTATTAACCCCCTCTTGGCTTTTTACCTATTTTGTTACATTACAGCCTTTAGTTCAATGTTTTTTTAATCTGAATTATATGTGATGGATCAGAACACAATAGTCTAAGTTGATGAAGTAAAATTAGAAAAATATATACATAAAACAATTTTTTCAGAAATAAAAAACTGATAATTGGTATGTGCGTATGTATTCACCCCCTTTGTTATGAAGCCCATAAAAAGTTCTGGTGAAACCAATTACCTTCATAAGTCACATAATTAGTGAAATGATGTCCACCTGTGTGCAATCTAAACCCTCGTTTCCACTGAGCGGATCGGTTCAGGTTGGTTCAGTACGATGCGCTATTTTGAGTGTTTCCATTATGAAAGCGGCC
Organism: Lithobates septentrionalis; assembly: GCA_037952835.1. Lineage (NCBI taxonomy): Eukaryota > Metazoa > Chordata > Amphibia > Anura > Ranidae > Lithobates > Lithobates septentrionalis. The sequence continues at coordinate 107,208 of JBBDGP010001282.1, read as the reverse complement.
CATACAACCAAACCATACCACACCATTCATGGTCCTGCTTCAGATGTGGGGCCATAGAAAATGGTACGGTATGGTTAGGGCGGAGCTACTGGCATCGCACAATACATTCCACTGATTGGCGGACAGAAAAAACTTCAATGCTCACGTCAAAGGCATTTTCTCTAAACCCCTGGCGGTCTGACTTGCAGTGGATACGCTCACCTGAATAGGCCGGACCATTATAACCCTTCCAAACTGTACCGACCGTTCCGCTCAGTGGAAATGAGGCAATAGTGTCACATGATCTGTCATTACATATACACACCTTTTTGAAAGGCCCCAGAGGCTGCAACACCTAAGCAAGAGGCACCACTAACCAAACACTGCCATGAAGACCAAGGAACTCTCCAAACAAGTAAGGGACAATGTTGTTGAGAAGTACAAGTCAGGGTTAGGTTATAAAAAAATATCCAAATCGTTGATGATCCCTAGGAGCACCATCAAATCTATCATAACCAAATGGAAGGAACATGGCACAACAGCAAACCTGCCAAGAGACGGCCACAAAGCAAAACTAACGGACCGGACAAGGAGGGCATTAATCAGAGAGGCAGCACAGAGACCTAAGGTAATCCTGGAGGAGCTGCAGAGTTCCATAGCAGAGACTGGAGTATCTGTACATAGGACGACAATAAGCTGTTCTTCGTAGTGAGACGTGGAGCGCACGCTACCCCCAGGGATCAGTTGACTCACACACGCTGTTTACACCTAGTGCCAGGCCAGGCACTATCGCATGTGAGTGTAACTGTTATTATTGTTGCTGTTTTTATTCCATTAAAAATTACTACACTATAAGACTTTCATCTGTGTCTCCTGTGGAGTCATTTGTTTACATTCTAGCTCCTTCCTGATTGGCCAATGGAGTGGATTCATGCCATTAGTGGAACCAATTTGGGGTTCCCAAAGTGTTTCTTGACCATCCTGTAAAAAGGGGTCAAACAGCTCTGGTGAGTGGCTATCTTCATATTGCGCACTCGTGGTGGATAATCTAGAAGTTTTATCTCAGAGCATTCCATTTTGGTGTTGGGATTTATTCACTTATGGACTTTATGCTTGCTTATTTTTTCATTAATGTGCACATTTGAGTTTGATGCAGTGTTTTTCTTCGTGACAGTTTTTTTATATGAACATGTATAGCGCCTTATTCTTTATTTTATAATTTCGCAAAGATGGACGGTGCTAAATACAGGGATATTCTTGAGCAAAACCTGTATCACTCTGTGTGTGATTTGAGGCTAGGACGGAGGTTCACCTTCCAGCAGGTAAATGACCCCAAACACACTGCTAAAGCAACACTTGAGTAGTTTAAGGAGAAACATGTAAATGTGTTGGAATGGCCTAGTCAAAGCCCAGACCTCAATCCAATAGACAATCTGTGGTCAGACTTAAGATTGCTGTTCACAAGCGTAAACCATCCAACTTGAAGGAGCTGGAGCTGGAGCAGTTTTGCAAGGAGGAATGGACAAAAATCCCAGTGGTAAGATGTGGCAAGCTCATAGAGACTTATGTAAAGCGACTTGGAGCTGTGATAGCCGCAAAAGGTGGCTCTACAAAGTATTGACTTTAGGGGGGTGAATAGTTATGCACATTGACTTTTTCTGTTATTTTGTCCTATTTGTTGTTTGCTTCACAATAAAAAAAAATCTTCAAAGTTGTAGGCATGTTCTGTAAATTAAATGATGCAAATCCTCAAACAATCCATGTTAATGCCAGGTTAACCCCTTACAACCACTTTTTGCTACAGGTAAGCCTATAATTAGGCTTACCTGTAGCTACCCTGGATATCTCCTAAACCTGCACGGTTTAGGAGATATCCCCAGTATTTGCATATGCCGGCGTCATCGGCACATGCGCACTGAAGCAGACTGAAGCAATGGCACCTAAGTGCCGTTGCTTCAGTTAGCCTGTGCCATTACCGGCAGCTCCTGTGCGCATGCGCGGGAGTGACGTCATCGTGGCTCAGGCCAATCACAGTGCCAGAGCCCGCTATACCCGGAAGTAACTCCTGGAGCGATGACAGCGTCTGAGCAATGAACGAGGACCGCTGCAGGGGCTTCGATCTCAGGTAAGTAATTCATAATGAGCTAGTATGCTATGCATACTAGCTCATTATGCCTTTGTCTTGCAGGTTTTTTTTTATTGTTTTTTTTTTTTTAGGGTTTACAACCACTTTAAGTCACTGCATTATAGTCCAATGAAACTGCTAACAAGGCCAGAAACCCATAAAATAAATTTTGCTTTGTAACTTCTGACTTTAGCTGGTCAAGCCACAGCTGACATTTTTTTATCTGATAGCCTTGCTAATTCCCTCTATATATTTTCCTCAGGGACATTTCAAGGCATGATCATAACCTCCATCTCACACTCCATGGTGTGGAATTCAGAAGGACATAATATAAATTATATCCAAGCAGACAATATTCTTTGCACTTGTTTTCAAAGTATTCCTTAACCACTTGCCCACTGGGCACTTAAAGCCCCTTCCTAACCAGACCAATTTTCAGCTTTCGGTGCTCTCACATTTTGAATGACAATTACTCAGTTATGCAACACTGTACTGTTTGCAAATTAGTAATTTTTCTTCATAAATTTTGACCAAAATGTATACTTCTACATATCTTTGGTAAAAATAACCCAAATCCGTGTGTATTATTTGGTCTTTGTGAAAGTTATAGAGTCTACAATCTATGGTGCCAATCAGTGAAAATTGATCACACCTGATGCACTGACGGCCTATCTCATTTCTTGAGACCCTACAAGCCAGGAAAGTACTGATACCCCCCAAATGACCACTTTTTGGAAAGTAGACATTCCAAATTATTTAGTAAGAGGCATAGTGAGTTTTTTGAAGTTGTAATTTTTTCCCAGAATTCTTTGCAAAATGAAGATTTTTTTCTTTTTTTTCACAAAATTGTCATATTAACCACTTCAGCCCCGAAAGATTTTACCCCTTCCTGACCAGACCACTTTTTACAATTTGGCACTGAGTCGTTTTAACTGACAATTGCGCGGTCATGCAATGCTGTGCCCAAATGAAATTTGAGTCCTTTTTTTCCCCCAAATAGAGCTTTCTTTTGCTGGTATTTGATCACCTCTGCTGTTTTTATTGTTTGTGCTATAAACAAAAAAAGCAACAATTTTGAAAAAAAAAATATTTTTTACTTTTTGCTATACTAAATATCCCCAAAAATGTTTTTTAAAAACAAATTTCTTCATCAGTTTAGGCCAATATATATTCTTCTACATACTTTTGGTAAAAAAATTTTTTCGCAATAAGCGTGTATTGATTGGTTTGCGCAAAAGTTATAGCGTCTGCAAACAATGGGAAAGATTTATGGCATTTTTATTATTATTTTTTTTTACTAGTAATGGCAGCGATCTGCGGTTTTTAGCGGTACTGCGACAATGCTGTGGACAGATCAGACACTTTTGACATATTTTTGGGACCATTGACATTTATACAACGATCAGTGCTATAAAAATGCACTGATTACTGTGTAAATGTCACTGGTAGGGAGGGGGTTAACACTAGGGGACGATCAAGGGGTTAAATGTGTGTTCCCTCAGTGTGTTCTAACTGTATGGGGATAGGACTGACTGGGGGAGGAGACCTATCGTTGTTCCTACTTAGTAGGAACAAACAATAGGTCTCCTCTCCCCTGACAGAACAGGGATTTGTGTGTTGACACACACAAATTCCTGTGCTGGCTCTCGTGCACACGAACACGCCCGCCGGCTATGTGCATCGGGTCCCCCGCCGTGCAGCGGGCATGCGCCCTCTGGCGGCTCTTAAAGGAGACGACATACCCATACGGGGTTTTGCGCAGCCATGCCATTCTGCCGCAGCATATCTGCGTGAGGCGGTCGGCAAGCGGTTAACATGCTTTTTTTCACACACAGCAAATGCATACCACAAATTACACCCCAAAAAACATTCTACTATTCCTCCTGAGTATGGCGATACCACATGTGTAAGACTTTTACACAGCCTGGCCACACAGAGATGTCCAACATGCAGGGAGCACCGTCAGGCGTTCTAGGAACACAAATTATAAATATAATTTCTTGACTACCTCTTGCACTTTTGAAGGCCCTGGAGCACCAGGACAATGGAAATGCCCAAAAAATTACCCCATTTTGGAAAGCAAATACCCCAATGTATATTCTATGAGGCATAATGAGTCTTTTGAACATGTCATTTTTTTTTCACAAGTTTTTGGAAAATGTGGAAAGAAAATGAAAATGCATTGTTTTACACAAAGTTGTCCATTTATATTTCTAATGCCGCGTACACACGGTTGGACTTTACGGCAGACTTTGCCCGGCGGACTTTTCGACGTACTTTACGACGGACTTTCTGAATGAACGGACTTGCCTACACACAATCCACCAAAGTCCGTCGAATTCGTACGTGATGACGTACGACCGGACTAAAACAAGGAAGTTCAAAGCCAGTAGCCAATAGCTGCCCTAGCGTGGCTTTTTGTCCGTCGAACTAGCATACAGACGGCGGACTTTTCGACCGGACTCGATTTCGATGGATTAATTTAAAACATGTTTCAAATCTAAGTCCGTCCAACTTTTGAGAAAGCAAAGTCCGCTGGAGCCCACACACATCGAATTGTCCGACGAAATCCCGTCCGCCAGGCAAAGTCTGCCGTAAAGTCCGCTCGTGTGTACGCGGCATTACACATAGCATGTACATAGCCAAAATTACACCCCAAAATATATTCTGCTACTCCTCCCGAGTATACCGATGCCACATGTGTGAGACTTTTACACAGTCTGGCCACATAGAGAGGCCAAACATGTAGGGAGCATCATCAGGTGTTCTACGGGCATAAATTTCAAATCTAATTTGACTACCTATTACACTTTTGTGAAGCACTGTAGTGGCACTGATGGGTACTGTAGTGGCATGGATGTCTCACAGATGAGAACTGATGTGGCATGGATGAGCTGTGGATGTGGATGGATGAGCCGTGGATGGGGATGATTGAGCATGGGTGGGGATGGCTGAGCATGGATGGGGATGGCTGAGTATAAATGGGGTGGCTGAGTATTGATGGGCATGGCTGAGCAGGGATGGGGATGGCTGAGTATGGATGGCCTGGCTGAGTAGGGATAGGATGGCTGAGCATGGATGGATGGATGAGTATAGATGGCATGGCTGAGTATGGGTGGCATGGCTGAGCATGGATGGCATGGATGAGTATGGATGGCATGGATGGATGGATGAGTAGGGATGGCATAGCTGAGCATGTGTGGATGGCTGAGTATGAATGGCATGGCTGAGCATGGATGGGCGGATTAGTATAGATGGCATGGCTGAGTATGGTTGGGATGGCTGAGCATGGATGGATGGCATGGCTGAGTATGGATGGCATGTCTGAGTATGGATGGGATGGCTGAGGATGGATGGCTGAGCATGGCTAAGTATAGATGGCATGGCTGAGCATAGATGGATGGCTGAGTATGGGTGGCATGGCTGAGCATGGATGAATGAGTATGTTTGGATGGCTGAGCATGGATGGATGAGTATGGATGGATGGCTGAGCATGGATAGATGGCTGAGTATGGGTGGCATGGCTGAGCATAGATGGATGGATGGCTGAGCATGGATGGATGAGTATGGATGGATGGCTGAGCATGGATGGATGGCTGATTATGGATGGCATGGATGGCTGTGAGTATGGATGGGATGGCTAAGTATGGATGGATGGATGAGGCTGGAATGGGCACAGAGCAGCGCTGTCGGCACTGCAGATCCAGCCCACAGTGCTACTGCAACCGATCTTTCCCCCTCTCCTTTCACACTGTACCGATTGGTACAGAGAGGAGAGAGATGAACCGGGCATGCGCCGGCTTGTTTACAAATGATCGCTCTGTCATTTGACGGAGCGATCACATGGTAAAGGGCTGCTGCCATCGGCCTTATACCCTGATGCGGACCTGGCGGTCACGGATATTCCCAGGGGCGCACAATTCTGGGAGGATGTTATAGTATGCCCTAGAGTTATCCCACTGCTCTGCAGTCGTTTTTCGGCTATGGGCGGACGGCAAGTGGTTAAAGTGACACCAAATGATATTCCTATTCTCCAAAAATAATCCACATACATTCATTAATTAATGGCCCAGTAATCTTTCATCAAATCATTTCATACTGTGCTTATCTGCCTCCTTGTAAAGTCCTCCATGAGCTCCTGAACCTTTCCTTTCCCTTGCACTTCAATTTGTTTGGAACGTGCAATGCACATTAATTGTAATTATACTATTAATAGTGGTTAAAGTATTCACACCCCTTGAAATTTTTGTCATGTTACAACCAAAAACGTAAATGTATTTTATTGGGATTTTATGTGATAGACCAACACAAATTGACACATAATTGTGAAGTGGAAGGAAAATAATATTTTTTTTACAAATAAATATCTGAAAAGTGTGGCATGCATTTGTATTCAGCCCCCTTTACTATGATATCCCTAATTAAAATCTAGTGGAACCAATTGCCTTCAGAAGTCACCTAATTAGTAAAAAGAGTCCACCTGTGTGCAATTTACTCGCAGTATAAATATAGCTGTTTTGTGAAGCCCTCAGAGGTTTGTTAGAGAACCTTAGTGAACAAACAGCATCATGGAGGCCAAGGAACACACCAGACAGGTGATAAAGTTGTAGAGAAGTTTAAAGCAGGGTGTAGTGGGTAGCACTCTCGCCTAGCAGTAAAAAGGGTTGCTGGTTCAAATCCCAACCACAACACTACCTGCCTGGAGTTTACATGTTCTCCCTGTGCCTGCGTGGGTTTCCTCCGGGTACTCCGGTTTCCTCCCACACCCCAAAGACATGCTGGTACGTTAATTGGCTTCTGTCCAAAATTGGCCCTGGTATACGAATGTGAGTTGGGGACCTTGAAATGTAGGCTCCTTGAGGGTAGGGACTGATGTGAGTGTGCAATGTATGTGTGGAGCGCTGTGTAAATTTACGGCACTATATGGGTACCTTAAATAAATAATAATATAAAAGATGAGCATCTTAATGAGACACAATGTACAGGGATAGGGACAATTGTAGACATGCACCTTCACTCAGGATGGACTGGTGTCTTTATTCAACCTAACTATGTAATTTTGTTACTATGGTTAGGTTATGAAAAAAACTATCCCAAGCTTTAAACATCTCACGGAGCACTGTTCAATCCATCATCCGAAAATGGAAAGAGTATGGCACAACTGCAAACCTACCAAGACATAACTGACAGGCCAGGCAAGGAGAGCATTAATCAGAGAAGCAACCAAGAGGCCCATGGTAATTCTGGAGAAGCTGCAGAGATCCACAGCTCAGGTGGGAGAATCTGTCCACAGGACAACTATTAGTCGTGTACTCCACAAATCTGGCCTTTATGGAAGAGTGGAAAGAAGAAAGCCATTGTTGAAAGAAGGCCATAAGAAGTCCCGTTTGCAGTTTGCGAGAAGCCATGTGGGGGACACAGCAAAAAAGTCCACTCTCTAAATGTGCAAAGCTGGTAGAGACATACCCAAAAAGACTTGCAGCTGTATTTGCAGAGAAAGGTGGTTCTACAAAGTATTGACCCAGGGGGTCTGAATACAAATGCATGCCACACTTTTCAGATATTTATATGTAAAAAAACTTTGAAAACCATTTATTATTTTCCTTCCACTTCACAATTATGTGCGACTTTGTGTTGGTCCATCACATAAAATACCTATAAAATGCATTTATGTTTTTGGTTGTAACATGACAAAATGTGGAAAATTTCAAGCGGTATGAACTGTATGTACTGATTATTTCCTTTTCTTTGGAATGGGAATGGCATTTGTACACACATGGATACCTTATATTGACATTAGGTTTAGATTTCAGAGAAAAGAGAAAAAAATAAATTTGTGATACTTTAATACTGATATACTGTATATGTGAGTGAGTCTTATGGACTGAGAAAGACAGGAAAAGAATGATATGGATTAAAGTGATTGTAAAGTCTTGTTTTTTTAAAATAACAAACATGTTATACTTACCTCCTCTGCAGTTGGTTTTGCACAGAGCAGCCCGGATCCTCCTCTTCTCAAGTCCCTCGTTGCTGGCCATTCCCTCCTATTGAGTGCCCCCACAGTCAGCAGCTTCCTATGGTGGCACTGAAGCTGAGTCACAGCTCCGTGTGTCCATTCAGACATGGAGCCCTGACCCGGCCCCACCCCCTCTCTCACCTGATTGCCTGACTGACTTTGATTGACAGCCGCAGGAGCCAATGGCGCCACTGCTGTGTCTCAGCCAATCAGGAGGATGGCTTAGACACTCGTGGACATCGCTGGAGAGAGATGGGGCTCAATTAAGTGTTAGGGGGTGCTGGGGTGGCTGCTACACACACAAGGTTTTTTATCCTAATGCAAAGAAAGCATTAAGATAAAAAACCTTCTGCCTTTACAACTCCTTTAAAGTGCTATTAAAGGCATGTTTTTCTTTAAAATAACAAACATGTTATACTCACCTGCACTGTGCAGTGGTTTTGCACAGAGCAGCCCAGATCCTCCTTTTCTGGGGTCCCCAGTTGGTGCTCATGGCCCCTCCCTCCTGCTGAGTGCCCCCAGAGCAAGCAGCATGCTGTGGGGACACCCAAGCAGGCTCGCTCCCGAGCTGCTGTTTTGATTGTCCATTCACACACACACACACACAGAGGTGGCTTGGCCCTGTCCCTCTCTCTCCTCATTGGCTCACTGGCTGTGATTGACTCCCGCTGCTGCCTCAGCCAATGAGGAGTGAGAGTTACCGAAGAGCCGAGGCTCTCATGCACATCGCTGGATCAAGGGGGGAAGGGGGTTATAAAGATACACACCCCACCTCCCAGTCTGTTTCTAGATCCTAGAGTGTGACTAAAGACTGGGCCACCAATCAGAAGAGGCTGTATTAGTAAGTTTTCATTGAAATCCATTACATTTAGAGGGATACAGATCAAATATAACAGGATATTATAGAGCATGTATTACAGAGGCTACATGAATGTGTACGTCTGTGAGGGTTTTCATATATCCAGGTCATGGTAGTTAGGCACATTCAACTAAGGCCAGTTAAAGCGTAATTAAACCAGTGGATGAAACAGTTACATTTCTGTCACGTGCCGGAAATGTAACTGTATCATTGGTTGTGATCTCAACCAAACTATCCAATGGCTGGTGTCATAACTGATCACATGTGCAGCACCATGGCAGTTAAGGATTAAACAGAGGCCAAGATGGCAGCTTCCTTGGCTGAAAATTATAGGAGGGTTTACTTCCACTTTAAGTGTGACTAACTACTTCTACCTAATAAAGTGTATGCTTTTTTCCTTTCTGTTGAGGTTCCCCTTTACTTCTTGTCCAAGAGACTCAACAGGAAGTAAGAGTAAATCTCTACCAAGTGAGGGGAACTCCCCTCTCAGTTGTTAAGAAAACTTTTTTTGCCTTTGAGGAATTCATACTCATCTCTTGTTCCAGTGACTACTACTACTACTGTTTCGATTGCCCTTCATGTTCCATCTCAGTGACAACGGTCACCAGGCCTTAGAGAGGGTGAATCTCTCCAGTGGAGAAACAGATAGCAAAAACAGAATGAGTTTGACTATACATACATTTAAATACGAATATATAATTGGAGAAGAATACATGGTCAGAACTGGTAGCATACAGAGAGGTGCAAGTGGAACCACTGTCTTCTAAAGGTAGGTAAAGATGACCATGAGATGATGACCTGGTTGTTATTGACCGAATCAGATAAACTCATGTCTATGGCAGATAATGACCATTAATAGAAAAAGAGATCCAGCAGAGATATTAGAATGCCTTGTGCGCTCACTACTTTCCCCCCAAGATAAGATGGCACTTGTCATCTAACTGCAATACACACTTGCTCAAGCAATCTGAACGTGCATGTCTCAAATGAACCGTGGCCAGAATGATCTGCAGTTTAACCTTCATTTATGGTCTTTTTTTATAAAAACTCTTGCTTTAGCTATCCATACTGTTCAAATTCGAGTTGTGGGTGGCCTTGTCAAAAAAGTTGATTTCTGATCGACTTTTGACAAAAGAACCAGGACAAAAATTCTTAGTCAAACAATGCTTGCATCCAATAGGATGCAAGCACTGTTCAGGTATTCAGCAGTTGCTAGAGTAGCCACTGCTGAATACAGTAGACTGGCAGCTGACATTCCTCTATCCATGCTGGATGAATGGAGAATCAATGGATTTCTCTAATTCAGCCCGCAGGGTTGAACGAGAGACATTCAAAGCATGCATGGCCAGCTTAACTCTTTCACAATCTTGTTTACTGCTTGTCTGTCTGTATTGCAGAACTGCATAGGTTTATCACATTATAATCAGATCACATAAAGTGTATTTAAACCCAAAAGCCAGCATTTCATATATTGCAGCTTAGCAGTCCCTAGATGTTGTGGGCACATTAAAGCGGAGTTCCACCCAGAAATGGAACTTCCGCTGATCGGATTCCTCCCCCCCCCCCTCTGGTGCCACATTTGGCACCTTTCAGGGGGAGCAGATACCTGTGAAATCCAGGTATCTGCTCCCACTCCCGGGGAAAGATCGCTGCACAATGTCCGCCCCCCCCCCCCCCCTGCTGTCCTCTGGAAGACACACAGGTCCCAGAAGACAGCAGGGACCAATCAGAACGCGCAGTGAGGCTCGCGCATGCACAGTAGGGAACCAGGAATGGCGGCAGCAGCACCCGGGAGTCGATTCTGAAGATCGGCTGGGGTGCCGACATCGCGGGCTCCCTGGACAGGTAAGTGTCCTAATATTACAAGTCAGCAACTACAGTATTTGTAGCTGCTGACTTTTATTTTTTTTTTCCCAGGTGGAACTCCGCTTTAAGTTGTTCCGCTTTTTAGTACAGAAAAGGGAAATTATAACCAAAGTTATGATGAGAAGTAATAAAAGGAACCAACATCTTTCCACTGAATCATTACGTTGCACAGTATTCTTCTATCAGAAGGTATTCATGTCTCATTCTATCATATATCCCAAAAATAAGAGGATTTTTCTCATATTATTTCTGTTTTTGGAATATGTATTAGAATAAGACATGTGAGTACCTTTTTTTTTTATCAGGGGCCTCTACTGTGCTACACAATGGTTCAGTCAAGGGCTTGTTAGTTCTTTTAATCTTTTGGCACCATAATCTTCTGGGCTATACTTCTTTCTACTTTATAGAAGCCATGGTTTCAATACAATGAACTGGTGAAAAAGCCTGAAATAACTATACGCCGTTTGGAATAAATGGCTGTAGATTAAGCATTATCTGTACTAGGGCTGCAACTAACAATTATTTTCATAATCGATTAGTTGGCCAGTTTAGGCCCCTTTCACACTTAGAGCCCTTGCACACTGGGGCGGGGGGCGGCGTCGGCGGTAAAACGCCGCTATTATTAGCGGCGTTTTACCGCCGGTATGCGGCCGCTAGCGGGGCGGTTTTACCCCCGCTAGCGGCCGAGAAGGGGTTAAATACCACCGCAAAGCGCCTCTGCAGAGGCGCATTGCCGGCGGTATAGCCGCGCCGTCCCATTGATTTCAATGGGCAGGAGCGGTAAAGGAGCGGTATACACACCGCTCCTTCACCGCTCCGAAGATGCTGCTGGCAGGACTTTTTTACCGTCCTGCCAGCGCATCGCTCCAGTGTGCAAGCCCTCGGGGCTTTCACACTGGAATGAAAGCAGCGGCACTTTCGGGGCGGTTTGCAGGCGCTATTATTAGCGCAATAGCGCCTGCAAACCGCCCCAAGGGCTCTTATACGACTTGTCCCACGATTTTGTACTGCAAAATCGTATGACAAGTCATTCTCCATGATTTTCAATGACTACCATTCATATTGGCACGACTTTAAGTCGTGCCGACTTGAAAGTAGTCCCTGCACTACTTTGGTCCAACTTCTATGCGAGTTGTACTCCATAGACCTCAATGTTAAACCCTGAAGTAGCATGCAAGTCGTGCCTGAATAATATAGACACAACTTCAGTACGACTTTGTAAGCACAAGCCTGGCCTCGCTATTCGGGAAAGGAAAACTTTTCTTTCCTTTCCCGATGAGCGACAGGCAGTGCTGACAGCTGTCTGGTATGAATCCAGAGGGGGAACGCCGCGCCAAGTTTTAAATGAAAAAAACGGCGTGGGTTCCCCCCCAGGGGCATACCAGGCCCTTAGGTCTGGTATGGATATAAGGGGAACCCCCTACGCCAAAAAATCGGCGTGGGGTCCCCCTCAAAATCCATACCAGACCCTTATCCGAGCACGCAGCCCGGCCGGTCACGAATGGGGGTGGGGACGAGCGAGCGCCCTCGCCCCCCTCCTGGACCGTACCAGATCGCATGCCCTCAACATGGGGGGGTGGGTGCTTTAGGGCATGGGGGGCACCCTGCCGGGCCCCCCCCACCCCAAAGCACCTTGTCCCCATGTTGATGAGGACAAGGGCCTCTTCCCGACAACCCTGGCCGTTGGTTGTCGGGGTCTGCGGGTGGGGGGCTTATCGGAATCCGGGAGTCCCCTTTAATAAGGGAGCCCCCAGATCCCGGCCCCCCACCCTATGTGAATGAGTATGGGGTACATGGTACCCCTACCCATTCACCTAGGGAAAAAAGCGTCAATAAAAATCACAGTACACAGGTTTTTAAAATAATTTATTAGGCAGCTCCGGGATCTTCTTCCGACTTCGGGGGTCCTCTTCCGACTTCGGGGGTCTCTCCGCCGTCTCCTCCCGGTGTCCGCATCTTCTGCCGGCTCCTCCGCTATCTTCTGCAGCTCAATTGCTAGCGGTGGTCCGGACTTCTGCCTTCTGCCTTCTTCTTTTCTTCCAGAGATGTTGACACGACGCTCTCTCCAGCTGGTATGGTCTCTGAACGCTCCGCCAGCGCATCGCTCCAGTGTGCAAGCCCTCGGGGCTTTCACACTGGAATGAAAGCAGCGGCACTTTCGGGGCGGTTTGCAGGCGCTATTATTAGCGCAATAGCGCCTGCAAACCGCCCCAGTGTGCAAGGGCTCTTATACGACTTGTCCCACGATTTTGTACTGCAAAATCGTATGGCAAGTCATTCTCCATGATTTGCAATGACTACCATTCATATTGGCACGACTTTAAGTCGTACCGACTTGAAAGTAGTCCCTGCACTACTTTGGTCCAACTTCTATGCGAGTTGTACTCCATAGACCTCAATGTTAAACCCTGAAGTAGCATGCAAGTCGTGCCTGAATAATATAGACACGACTTCAGTACGACTTTGTAAGCACAAGCCTGGCCTCGCTATTCGGGAAAGGAAAACTTTTCTTTCCTTTCCCGATGAGCGACAGGCAGTGCTGACAGCTGTCTGGTATAAATCCAGAGGGGGAACGCCGCGCCAAGTTTTAAATGAAAAAAACCGGCGTGGGTTCCCCCCCAGGGGCATACCAGGCCCTTAGGTCTGGTATGGATATAAGGGGAACCCCCTACGCCGAAAAATCGGCGTGGGGTCCCCCCCAAAATGCATACCAGACCCTTATCCGAGCACGCAGCCCGGCCGGTCAGGAATGGGGGTGGGGACGAGCGAGCGCCCTCCCCCCCTCCTGGACCGTACCAGGCCGCATGCCCTCAACATGGGGGGGTGGGTGCTTTAGGGCATGGGGGGCACCCTGCCGGGCCCCCCCACCCCAAAGCACCTTGTCCCCATGTTGATGAGGACAAGGGCCTCTTCCCGACAACCCTGGCCGTTGGTTGTCGGGGTCTGCGGGTGGGGGGCTTATCGGAATCCGGGAGCCCCCTTTAATAAGGGAGCCCCCAGATCCCGGCCCCCCACCCTATGTGAATGAGTATGGGGTACATGGTACCCCTACCCATTCACCTAGGGAAAAAAGCGTCAATAAAAATCACAGTACACAGGTTTTTAAAATAATTTATTAGGCAGCTCCGGGATCTTCTTCCGACTTCGGGGGTCCTCTTCCGACTTCGGGGGTCTCTCCGCCGTCTCCTCCCGGTGTCCGCATTTTCTGCCGGCTCCTCCGCTATCTTCTGCAGCTCAGTTGCTAGAGGTGGTCCGGACTTCTGGCTTCTGCCTTCTTCTTTTCTTCCAGGGATGTTGACACGACGCTCTCTCCAGCTGGTATGGTCTCTGAACGCTCCGCAACGGACTTATATAGGTGGTGACCCCGCCCCCTTATGAGGTCACTGTCCCGGGGCATGCTGGGACTGTGCCGTCATAAGGGGGCGTGGTCATCACCCGGTGACCACGCCTCCTAAAATGTCACAGTCCCAGCATGCCCAGGGACTGTGACGGCATAAGGGGGCGGGGTCACCGCCTATATAAGTCCGTTGCGGAGCGCACAGAGACCATTCTGGCTGGAGAGAGCGTCGTGTCAACATCTCTGGAAGAGAAGAGGGAAGAAGACGATCCAGAGGTCTGGACCACCGCTGGCAAAAGAGCGCCAGAAGATAGCGGTGGAGCCGGCAGAAGATGCGGACACCGGGAGAAGACGCCGGAGAGACCCCCGAAGTCGGAAGAGGACCCCCGAAGTCGGAAGAAGATCCCGGAGCTGCCTAATAAATTATTTTAAAAACCTGTGTACTGTGTTTTTTATTGACGCTTTTTTCCCTAGGTGAATGGGTAGGGGTACCATGTACCCCATACTTATTCACATAGGGTGGGGGGGCCGGGATCTGTGGGCCCCCTTATTAAAGGGGGCTCCCAGATTCCGATAAGCCCCCCGCCCGCAGACCCCCCGACAACCAACGGCCAGGGTTGTCGGGAAGAGGCCCTTGTCCTCATCAACATGGGGACAAGGTGCTTTGGGGTGGGGGGCCACAGGGCGCCCCCCCATGCCCCAAAGCACCCACCCCCCCATGTTGAGGGCATGCGGCCTGGTACGGTCCAGGAGGGGGGGCCGCTAGCTCGGCCCCACCCCCATTCCTGACGGATAAGGGTCTGGTATGGATCTTGGGGGGACCCCCACGCCGATTTTTCGGCGTAGGGCCTTACAATCCATACCAGACCTAAGGGCCTGGTATCCCCCTTATGATTCATACCAACTACTGTATGTTTTCATTTGTTAATGCCAAAAACGTGGCAAAGTAGTACTGCTCCCAAATCGCAGTAAAATCGCGGCAAATTGCGGCAAAATCGCGGCCGCGAAATCGTGGTAAAATCGTGCGACTTTGAAGTCGTATAAGTGTGAAAGGGGCCTATTGTTTAGATTAATCAGATAATAACCTTAAAAAAAGCATGGTGCATAATTTTGTCAATATGTAATTTTTAAAAAAAAAAGGCAATTTATTTTTAAATATCTCAGTCTATGTATGCAGTGGTAAATTCGGTATAAATAAGCAACTGTATGATTAGGGAGCAAAATCTCTAATCCACTCTGAGAATAACAGACAGAAGAGATATACTTTATATAGTATTAGAGGTTGGATCTGGTAAATATCATCAGACTCAGAGATAAAAAAAATTATTTAAAGAAAAAAAAAATTAAAGACTGTTTTGCCGATTTTCAGACAGAACTGTAATATATTATGTATGACATAATATGTATGACTCCCTTGTCATAGGCAAGTGGCTTGATAAAAGCTACCTGCGCCTGCTTTTACTCATGCTAGCCATACAAAAACAATGTCTTCCTTCAAAAAAAATTTAATTTTAAGAACATTTGTTCAATTTTCTAACCGTGAGACCCCTTTCACACTGCCAGTGTTTTTCAGGCGCTACAGCACTAAAAATAGCGCCTGTATAGCGCCTGAAAAAAGCGGCTCCTTTCACTCCAGTGTGAAAGCCCGAGGGCTTTCACACTGGAGCGGTGCGCTGGCGGGGAGTCACAAAAAGTCCTGCCAGCAGCTTCTTTGAAGTGGTGAAGGAGCGGTGAACTCACCGTTCCTCCACCACTGCTCCCAATTAAAATCAATGGGGCAGCGCTGCGATACGGCTGGCAAAACGCCGCTCCGGCAGCGTTTTGTGGTCGGATTTAACCCCTTTTCGGCCGCTAGCGGTGGGTTAAAACCGGCCCGCTAGTGGCCAAATAGCGCCGCAAAAATGGCGGTAAAGCGGCGCTAAAAATAGCGCCGCTTTACCGCCGACGCCCCCCTCGAGGCTCGGTGTGAAAGGGCTCTTAGTGTGATCAAATCGACCACAGTTATGGGAAAATTTGAAGGAGCAGAATAAAAAACGTCTTGGTCAAAGGAATTTTCAGACAGTGTATGTGGTTTTCGTTCAGAAACTACATTCATTTTAAAACTGACTGTTAAAAGCAAGTGAAATTTTCAAAGGACATTCTTTCATTCAGCGAATGTACAAAGATTTTTTCCATATGAATATTCTCATCCGAAAATCAATACATTTATGGCCAGCATAAGGCTCGATTCACACTTATGCAGTTTGCTTTTGATCTATTTCTGCAGTGCTTTTTGCTGTGCATTTTACATTTTTGTACGCGTGATTTTGCTGTGATTTGGGTTTTGCATTTTTTCATGGCAAAAACGCACTACATGCTTTTCTGCAGCTTCTCCGTTGAAGTCTATTGAACCAAAAAAGCAAAAAAGCACAGTTTTGCCTTAAAAAAAGTCCCGTACCCTTTTCAAAAATGCAGCAGCTGAAAAAAGCATAGATGTGAACATGTCCCATAGGAAACCATGTTAAATGAACTGTAGTGCGTTTCTGCAAAAAGCACCAAAAACGCATAGGTGTGATCATGGATATGATCCTTTTAAATATAATGCACAATAATGGTAAAAGTTTACTTTAAATGTAATTGTAATGCCTTATTTTACCTCCAGTCTATCAGCCTCCACCTTCTCTGGGTTCAGATGCTGATCTTCGCTGCACACAGTCTTTGAAAAATTATTATTTTTTTTTAAACAACAAACATGTTATACTTACCTGCACTGTGCAATGGTTTTGCACAGATTCTCCTCTTCTAGGGTCCCCCACCGAGGCTTCTGGCTCCTCCTGCCTCCAGAGTGCCCCAATAGCAAGCTGTAAAGCAGGGATATGCAATTAGCGGACCTCCAGCTGTTGCAAAACTACAAGTCCCATCATGCCTCTGCCTCTGGGTGTCATGCTTGTGGCTGTCAGAGTCTTGCTATGCCTCATGGGACATGTAGTTCTGCAACAGCTGGAGGTCTGCTAATTGCATATCCCTGCTGTAAAGTATAGTATAGAGTGCCCCTATAGCGAGGTAAAAAAAACTTCTGCCTTTAGACCCACTCACTTCCTGCCCAGGACTACATGCCCCATAAGGCATTGTTCCTCACACATTCACAAGTTCTCAGGCACTTACTGACATGTATGGATGGTGTATTGAGCTGTATGTGTGCTGCACTGTGTCTTCTGACCTGTATTGACGGTGTACTGACCTGTATGTGTGCTTCACTGTATTTCCTGATAGGTAAACAAATAATGCATTCTGTATGCAAGCCAACTAATCGGCTGACCAAATAATCGATTATGAAAATAGTTGACAACTATTTTCATAATTCGATTAGTTGTCGATTAATCAATTAGTTGTATGGCCCTAATCTGTACTATATACATCAGTGCTTCTAGATGTACTTTGGCCAACAGAAATTCCTTCTGTTATAAAAAAAGGCTCTACCATGCTAAGAACAGAAAAGAAAAATGTACAAAAATTTGCAAAATCTTTACTGAAAGCAAATTAATGAAATCAACACACAATCTACAAAATATATCACACAAAAGCCAGTTTATTAAACCATCAAATCAAAACTCTGACAGTTGAAGAATAAATTACAGCATTAAATTATCATTCTCAATATTACTTTTATATTCTGTACTTTAGAAAACCTGTACCAATTTTTATAATGCAAATCCAAAAATATATATATATATATATAGATCTGTGTGAGAGCTGCAACATGTCTTGTAACCCCTTCCCCTGAAACATCAGGAGAATACGGTTTCTCTGTGCTTTTTAGTACCTAGTAAACCACAACTCCTTTGTGACATTTATCATGTCACAACGTATTACAACTGACTACTGATGGGACTGCTTTACCAAAATTTAAAATGCAAAAGTGGAGCTGTTGCCTACAGCAATGATTCAGGCTGAAATTTTTAACCAGTTACAAAAAAGAAACAAGAACTGAATCCGGTTGCCTTAGACAACAGCTCTCCATACAACATGTTCCAGTTTAACATTAAGGAGAAAGCAAAAAAGTTCCAAAGAAATAGCAAGCTCTGCTTAAGCTGAAAAGAACCTATTTCTTTGGAACTTTTTTGCTTTCTCCTTAATGTTATATTTGATTATAGCAGCTGCTTAGTTTAATTCACTTCTTATCTTGAGCGCTGGATAAGTGACCCTGTTTGCTTTTACTTTTTGTACATGTTCCAGTTTACGTTGCTGCAATTTAAATACTTCTTCCCCAATGAAAGTAACCATTTTGTGCTCTCAACCAAACCAGCCTGTGACTGCTTGTCATTTATAACAAAATTGGGATATAAGGCATCAACGTTGTCGGTGACTGCTTGTCATTTATAACAAAATTGGGATATAAGGCATCAACGATGCCGGTGACTGCTAAATTATTGCTCCTGTGCACAAAATGGCACTTCAGACCAATACTTGACAAGTACACAGCTATACCTGATGACACATTGTTCTATATTGCATTTGTCCAATCAGAAAGGAAATGTGCTGTCACAGTCTTAAATAAGTCAATAGCTAGCAAACTTTTGCATTCCAAGCACAAATAATTTCATCTGTAGCCTATAAAATTACCAGACTGCCCAAAATCCATAAACGGTCTTATTTTTCTTCATTATATAATGCTGACAGTATGACATTTTTTGAATGCCTGTCCTTTCCGAATGGCGCATCCTTCCAAATTGCCTAACATTGATTTCTGCTATAGTTACCAAGCGTGGATATGTTTCAGTCACCAAGGGCAGAAAAACTACTAATGATGTTGGGTACAATGTTAAAGGAAATAGCAGTTAAAATTCTATGACTGTTTCATTATCTCCCCGCAAACTTGGAAAATCAGGCAAGCGTGTCACTAGAAGCTTGGCATGAATGAAGTGTACTGCCAAGGAATTCTATATTAAATGAACACTGTTTTACATGCCACATGCATATAGTTAAAATAAAGATTCCAATAAATTACTGTTTTATGCTGCTGGGCATCCTATCATTTCATCTTTAATTGTCATATTTTCTTTTTACACAGCACCTCAAAACCACAACTAAATATAGGCCCATGCTACTGACAGGCTCATGTAATAAAGTAGTGGAAACAGCTTTATGAAATAAGCCGGTCAGTGAGGGTGTCCAACATGCTGTAAACACAGAGCAAATGATTACATCTCAACTTTCATCATAGTGGGCAAGTCAGCCTTTTAAACAAAACTGCCAAACTAAGTATTATAATTCAGTAAAGGGATGTGCTCATTTTGCCAAAGACACTATACACTTGTTTAGAAGGCTTGTTTGAGGTCAGCTCTGCTTATAATTGTCATGTGTGTGTGGGTTTAAAGTGCTTTTATACCACATGGTTCTTTGGACATGATGGAAGAATCAAATGTTCCAGAGCTGAGAAAGCAGCTGTCAAATGACCAGATCCTTAGTCCCTAAATATGGACAGTTGGCACCTGCCTGGGACACCAGGTCTGATCTTGTCACCTTGGATGGTCAGTTCTGCTGTAGAACAGGCAGCCTGAGAAATATAAGTTTCTGGCAGCCCAGTCTGCAGGTGTGTGGGCAACTAGACTTTATGCCAAATAATAAAAAAGATTCAAAAGTGGAAACTTTATCAGCAATCAAACTGGGCAAGAGCTATTTTTAGGAGATTGAGTCCTCAAAGACACCAGTTTGACATGCCAGGTGTATCGCAATGTGAATAATAAAATATCGCTGCTGATTGGCCCCTAAGATTTAGGGCTCTGGAAATATTTGAACATGTACATGTTTTTCATTTCCAACACCATATTCCAAACATATAACAGATTTGTATTACAGCATGCCAAATTGTTCTTCTAGCATAATATTTTGTTGCACATGAACTATATGAATCTGTGCTAAGTGAAAGATGCAGGCTGCCACTGCTGAAAACAATAGCTTCCTGGCTGTGTGGTTACAAAATAGGTCGCTCTCTCGGAACACAAATGCAGCCTCTAAAGTTGGAATTCCTAACTTGCATACTTGTGACTCACAAAGTAATCAAGTCAGTGGATCAACAATACAGCCAGGTTACTAGAAATCTCCAAAGCATGGCAGTGCCTCTCTTCTTCTGACACACATAGATGTTTACCTTGTAAAGAAGTAACATGTACACCTTAAATGGAATAAGTGCCCACCTATGAATTCTTAGGTTTAATTAATAATTTGGGTAATAGCTGGATTTGGATAATTGGAAAATATATGAAAAGTTACTTGAGAATTGGTGTACTTAATAAACAGGAGTATTTGTTCTATAGTGTTTACATTTCTGAACCAACTGCCCTGATCAGCCATAACATTATGTCCACCCACCATAACATGACCATCCACCTAATATTGAGAGGGTCCCACTTTTGCTGCCAAAATGTACCTGACCCGTTGAGGCATGGACTCCACTAGACCTCTGACGGTATGCTGTGATATCTGGCACCAAGCCGTCAGTAGATCATCTTTTAAAGCAAGCCATAGATGGATCGAATCTTGGCTGGTTCAGCAGGGACTGGCTGACATTCACACCATCTATGGGCAGGCTGATTGTACCCAAGTCCATCCATCAATTCACTTGGGTACAACCAGCATGTCAGATTTCTAGCATGCAATTATAGCCACTAGTAATAATCATTGTGTTCTCTCGGCAGGGATGGAACCAGCCTTAACTTTTTCAGAAATTTGAGCTAGAGTAGCCTTCCTATTGGATCAGACTACACGGGTCAGCCTTTGCTCCATAAGTGCATCAATGAGCCTTGGCCTGTCCATGACGCTGTCGCCAGTTTGCCAGTTTTCCTTTCCTGGACTCTTTTGATAAGTCCTCCCCACTGTAGACTGGGAACATCTCACAAGAGCTGTGATTTTTGGAGTTGCTCTGACCCAGTCATCTAGCGCTAAAATTTTCCCTAGTCAAAGTTGCTCAAATTCTTCAGCTTGCCCATTTTTTCTGCTTTCAACACTTCAGGGACAACCTGTTTAATTGCTGCCTAATATATCCTGCCCACTTTCAGATGGCATCGTCACAAGATAATTAGTATTGTTCACTTCACTTGTCAGTAGTCATAACATTATGGCTGATCGGTGTATCATTTATTCAAAGACGTAATTTAGGTTTTAACCAGTTTATGTTTGTGTGCTATATCACTGCAAAAGCAGCAGTTTGGTTCCCCTCCCCACCAGCGCAGCAAATCCTGCGATTCCCCTAGTTCACTGGATGCTATTTGGCAGAAAATAGCACATGCCCCAGCTGTCTAAATGCAACTCTGGATAGCCCAAACCTTTTTGGATGTTAAACATACAGAGAGTCCCTGGTAGCAAGAATTGAATGCAGCTTAACAAGATAAAAACGTATGAATACCAATTTAGCTAACAAAATCCCCCCCCCCCCTGCAATATGCTGAGGGCACAGGGGTTCTTTTATTTACTGACGGCCCCCACCACAACGCACATGCAGCCATTGTATGATAGTGAAAATATAATAATATGAATTGTTTGAATTTTACTAGGAGATATCTTTAGAACATTAATGCAGCGTACACACGATCGGAATTTCGGCCAGCAAAAGACCGATGAGAGCTTTTCAACGGAAAATGCGACCGTGTGTATGCTCCATCGGACTTTTGCTGGCTGAATTCCAGCCAGCAAAAAATTGAGAGCATACTCTCAATTTTTTGGTAGGAAAAAGTTTCTATGCGAAAATGTGATGGTCTGTAGCAATTCCATTGCGCAAAATTCCTACGCATGCTCGGAAACAATTCGACGCATGCTCGGAAGCATTGAACTTCATTTTCTCGGCTCGTCGTAGTGTTGTACGTCACCGCGTTCTTGACTGTCGGAAGTTCCGCAAACTTTTGTGTGACCATGTGTATGCAAGGCAAGCTTGAGCGTAATCCCGTCGGAAAAGCCATCATATCTTTTTCCGATGAGAATTCCGATAGTGTGTACGCGGCATAATAGTTGCATTTTATAAAAATACAAACAACACTATATAAAGGAACGTTTTACATGAAAGAGGGTTCATTGTTATTTTCCATTGATCTAAACCTATTTATTTTAGGGACTGGGAGGCAATTTAATATATGTATATTTATTTATCTTGTGGATTTACAGATTGATATATATCACGTTGTTGCTTAATCACACCATTCACAATGGACCACCTAGCAAGCCATCTAAATACATGTGTTAACTGGGTTACTGTACCTATCCAAGGATTTGTGATTCAGCTAGTCTTTTAACCTAGGCATCCCTGCCACATAGTATTGCCAGGTCTCTGACCTCTACGTTATCCACCGAAATTAAGCAGTAAAGCTTGGCCAAGGATCCACCGCCACCGCCAGATCCCAATGTTAGGTTGACGGCTGTATACAATGCAGCAGAGCCTGTCTGGCCCTCAGTGCTGGCCCTTCCTCCCACAGTATTTATGTTCAAAGGAATTACAGAAGCTTATATAAAGACATATGCAGGAAAATCTCTTTAGTGTTGGTGTAATGCCACCAATAGGACTATCCCGACTCTCCATCCTCTAAGGACCCTGCTAATCCTCTATTTTAAACCTGTTTTGAGGCCAACAGAAGAATCAGAGATAACCAGCATCTTCTTTCCATTATAGTTAGTAATTTAACTAAGTATTTTCCTGCAGCTGAAATCTTTTAACAAGATGTCTATTAAGTAAAAGAATTGTCCTCTAACACTTTGTAGTACTACACACCTATTGATTATATTAAGTGGTGGGCTACACATCATTCAAAACACAGTTTTTCCTCCACGTGTAAACACACTGGAGAATATTTATGACAGCACAGCAGCCAAAAAGATCCTATTTTTTTTTTTTTAATTTCTAGTGCAGTTTAGCAAACGACAATTGTGATTATTTTTTGTATCTTTTTCAGTGCGTCTGTTTTCATAAATATTCTCACAATCTCATATAAAAGTCATATAAAACTTTAAAGTACATACATTTTGTATTCTTGCAAACCACCTAGCGATCATCACTTCAATCACTACACATCACAGCATATATGAGTCATCTCTCAACTAATCTGTGCTCTCACTCTGAACTATGCACACTGTAGAGCTAGATGTAACAAGCAATCCGCGATGAAAGGCTGCGCAGGACATTTTTGTGTCAAAAGAAGTATGCAAGTCTGATGTTTCATAATGAATTATCGAAATGCTTTTAAAGTCGGTGCACGTGGCTGATAGGGAGTGCAGCATATGAACTAAATGCCTATAGACATAAATGTAGCATGCCTATAGACAAGTGCACACACAATGCAAACACTCTCATGACTTTCAAAGGAGCATAGATATAAACAAATGCCTTTTGAAAGGTGGGTTTCATTGGTGTAGTAAAACTACCATTTGAATATTTCAATCCTCCTTAAGAAGTCCTAAGAATGCCTACCACATCGCTATATCGCAATATTTGTCTGGAGCACCAGAGCAGCGTTTGGATTGTGTGCTGATACCACCATTCTGTATTTTATATACACAAGTGTGCGTTTGTGTATATATATATATATATATATATATATATATATATATAATATATAATATATATATATATATATACACACAGACACACACATTAGAATGCACTTCAAATATAAATATCACATGTAGCTTTGCTACATAATTGAAAGCAAAGCTAGGTCCTCACATACTAAAGTAAAAAGTACCAGGAGCTGTGGTTATTTTTGCCCATCCACCTGTTGGTGTCGACACTGCGTTTTTAGTAATGTTGCTTTGATAAGATGCCCACAGTGCATTAGGTAATAGTGCTGTAACCCACAGAATCCAATCAGCAGTCTGCTTTCAGCATTTTACTGTATTTAGACTGACCCAAACTGATTTCTGATTGACTGTTAATAGTTACTGAACAGAAATGTTCTTTGTAAAACAAAACCCTGGGGGAGAGTTACTAAAATTGGTGCACTCAGAATCTGGTGCATCTGTGCATAGTAACCAATCAGTTTCTATTGTTCAAATTAGCTTTGGAAATAAACCTGGAAGCTGATTGGTTTCTATGCAGAGTTACACCAGATCTTGCCCTCTCCAATTTTTAGTAAATAACCAACAGTATGTCTGAATTTATGTCCAGCATTAGGTCCATATTATTACCAGGACATCAAGAACAAGTACTAATAAACCAACCAGTCTGTAAGCATTTTACATTTATTTTATGGCTTTATAAGGGTAAATAAAAGTAATGGGAATGGTGGGACTGATGAAAGACAGCAAAAGCTTGACCACTCCAAGGCTTGAACCAACCAATTAGAAATCAGCTTTTAAAAGTTGCAGCCGATAGCACTATCTGCCAGCTGCTATGGGTTTTGTACATTTTGGCTTATTAGAAAAACTTCACAGCAAACTTTGGAAAGACCTTTGCAGAATATAGTTTATAAACGGCAAAAAGTCACTTTCGTGATTCATGGGTTTTAGTACATTTTCTGTTATGAATGTGAACAAGTGAAATGTTTACACTCAAACACAAAGTCTTTGAACAGGTTTCAGCAGCAAACACAGTCAAGACCATGGCAATTGTTAATACTGAAACTATCTTTAGCAGATGTCAAGCCTTATGGTGCAATAAAAAGACATCCTAATATCTAGCATGACCCCTCTGTCAAATCCTGTTACTTAGTACATTTTAGGCAACTTGTGGCTCCCCAGCTGTCATGGAGCTACAAATTTCCCAAGACCTCCGAGTCAGCATTTGTTTGTTCCAAAACTAGAGAGACCAAGAAACCTCCTTCCTCTAATTTACCAAAAAAGAATGTCAATGTTTTTGTAAAGTACTAAGAATATGTGGAATACCAACATAGTGTTTTTATGTTTTATAGTATAGTATCAGGTGAATAAATTACTGGCAATAAGCATAGCCCAGGTCAACAGACTTGAGTATTTTGAATATTAATATTATTTTCTTATTTCCCTTTAACCCAATTGGCAGAAAAGATATCCGGTTTGCTGATCTATCAAACCTTTTGTAAAGCAGCTCCTTTAATCCGGTATAAAAAAATGTAATAAATAATTGTATTCCTATTTCTGAATAAGCTGTACATATACCTCCACAGATTACAACTGAATGACTAAAATGGTTCTTTTATCCTAAACTTGAAACATTTTGGGTTTAAATGCTCAAAAATTAGCAAGTATACCTGGATTTAAATACTTCACCATCAGTAATTAACCCCAAAACAAACCCAACCAGCCACTGTATTGCACTTACATGTAAGAAAATATATTCCCTTTTTTTAAAATATGCACTCCTAAAATGCATTTCCTTCCTAAGAAAAAAAAAAGAACAACATGAATGTTCAGTACTATTCTGTTTAAATCAGGGATACATTATTTTGGTAGCAAAGTGCCCTGAGCAGTTTAAGGTTTACAATGTTGTTTACAGCACTATGTAAAAGTATTCATCCACTGACTAAAGAATGGCCTTACATAGCTGCATCTGTTGTAGACAGACAGTGACAATCACTAAAGTCACAGCTAGCACTACAAGGTGTAACTTTAGCTGAGAGGTAAGTTCCTTGAAGATGATGGGACTGGAACAGGCACCGAATTGGGTCATTTCTGCTTTTGTGCTTGAAGAGCAGGAATTGAGCTTTGAAAACAGCTGTTTATAGACTCCGTGTTCACATAAAGGCAGCCAAAAGGGGTCTTAGATACAGAACATTTTCAGTAATGTTTCTAGAACTGGGACACTAACAAGTTTCGTTTTGGGTAGCATCAATATATATTATCCATCTTAATAATTATTCTGCAGGCAACGTATCAATTGTCCTTACCATTTTCCATTTATATGCACTTAATCCACACTCTGAGGAAAACAAAACCTTACAGGATTCTCACATTCCATTGACAGGGCTTTTGTATTATTTCTGTCGCAAACAGTTAAACTGTGGTTTCCCACAGATATAAATATACTTTCTAGTTACAAGTTTGGCATGAAAATGCTCATTAGCTATTATCTTGTGTTTCACACGTGTGTTGGACAGTCCATAAAGAGATCTGTTTTAGCCACTTGTAGAGAAAGGGGAGGGGGTTTGTAGGGGCAGCTGCTCAAGCTGCAGGGAATACCTACTCCACTTTGAGGCTTCCCTCGAGTCCTTGTGCCCACAACCCCAAGCCTGCGTTGGCATAGGATTCCCTGCCAGGCTTGTAATGTCTTTGAACTCCATACCCACACACCACTTGTTATACCCATGGCTAGAGACATAAAGATCTTGAGCATAAAGACTGCTACACTAGGTATGGAGGTAGGCAAGGTACAGTCTGGCCTGCCACTTCCAGCTGTTGTCCTACAGGGCTCTTCTCGAGCCCTGGCCTCCCAGTGAGCCAAGTTAAGTCTTTCATAAAAGCAGCAGACAATGATGCATGTTGCTGGGACAGTATATAGTATAGAGAACACACCAATCTTAACCATGAGCTTCTCCAGTTTCTCTGTATTGGTTCCCCCAGTTTTCATTACACGACGTATGTGGAAGAGTGCCACAAAGCCGGTTAGTAAAAATGATGTGCCGGTCACCAAGTAGCAGGAAAGGGGCACAAGAACAAATCCAGTTAGGGCACTTGGATCCGAGCCCCCAACATAGCAGAGTCCTGTCAGCTCATCTCCCCCCACTTTTCGCATTGTGAGTATAATGATAGTCTTCACTGCTGGAATACCCCAGGCAGCCAGGTGAAAGTAGCTTCCGTGGGACTCAATGGCCTCGTGACCCCACTTTTTGCTCGCTGCCAGGAACCAAGTGAGGGTTAATACCACCCACCACAGCGAACTGGCCATGCCAAAGTAGTACAATATAAGAAAGACAAGGGTGCAGCCACTGCTCTCCAGGCCTTCTCGGATCAAGTAGGGGGCGCCACCTTCCCGGTCACAAGCTATGCTGGGCGCTCCAGCTGCAGCTCGGATGAGAAATGCAGTACAGTATACATTGTAACACATGCTAAGAAAAATAATTGGCCTCTCTGGATACTGGAATCTCTGAGGGTGTAATAAAAAAGTCAACACAGTGAAGGCAGTAGAGATAAAGCAAAGACCAGACCAGGCTGCCATCCACACTAAGGCAAAGTCTTTATCACTTGAGGACCAATAGACATCCACCCCTGGGGTGCACCTTGGGGCGCAAACTCCACTCCTCTCCACGTATAAAAATTTGTCAGGATTGGGGCAGCGGCCAGGTATACCCATTCCTGCCCCTGATGGACGTGGAGGCCGTGGTCCTACAGGAAGCATACCATGACCATTCGTTACAGGATCTCCATTTGTGGCATTCTCAGGAGCCTCCATGCACAATGCATTTGGGTCATTTTTACTGGGCAGACGATCACAGTCCAAAGAATCAGGCCAGCCAAATCTAAACTGCTCCATTATTGGGACACACTTGAGACGGGCAGATTCACACATGGGCTTGCATGCAGGAATTGAAGTGGACACCTGCTCGGTGCACATTGGTGCATAAAGGGAACAGAGGAAGAAGCGGAGGTGAATATGACAGCCATACTCCACCAGCGGGGCAAACTCCTGTAGTTTTACTGCTGCCTCTGCTTGAGACTCATGGCCAACATAGTTGGGCATCCTAGTCATGTTGTATCCAATGCCTTGGCACATAGGGATCTGAATAAGTTCACATTTTGCATTTCTTCCCCTCTCCACATCATATAAACCCATCTCCAGAGCAAGGGTCATCAGGAGCATCTGCCACAGATAGGGAAGGGTTACAAGGCAGCTTAAGCGAGACATCCTCAGGGCAAGTCAAACTTAAGCACAGGCTACAAGGCAACAACTGTGAGGACAAGAGGAGGGCTGGAGTGGATATATACACACACACGACTTATATCCAGCTGTCTGTTTTAAGCAGGACACAATGCATTCCAGTACAACAGCGTGTAGGATCAATTTTCCAGCCTTACAACTGGGTCACAGAGGACACAAATGACCCTTTTCTGTTGCAGTCCTTCCAAGCACGATGGCCAATACGTGCTGCAGGCACAAGGCATAGAATCCAATCATTTGGGAATGTTGAAGAATTCTGGATCAGGATCCAATTTGAAGACTCATGTTACAATCCACAGGAAAAACAGGATGCCCTTTGCAGAATGGCATGTCAGTTCTGGCTTGTCCTGTAGTATGTCCACAGGTTGGCAGATCTGCCTTGCTGTCTTCTACCCAGTTGTAGTCAGGCTGTCTATTCCAGAAGGTGGTGGTCTTCAGTGAGCTCTTTAGCACAAGTGCAGCTCTCCTCCTCCCATGCTGCCACTGTTGTGAAACAATGCAAGACTGAAGAGAGTCTGTGACAGCGTACGACACACGCTTACAGGGAATGAAAACAAATGCTTAGGAGTGCAAATGGAAAAGATTAAAGGCAGTGTGTTAAAACGGAGAGGGCACACGGGGTTAAGGACAGAGAGGTTTTGCAGACAGATCCCGCCCAGCCTGCATGCTGGGGAGGGGATGCCAGCTGTTGCTGGGAGCTCTGGCTACTGCTGACACTAAGCATGCTATGGATTTCTCAGTAGAGAAATCACAACTGGGGTGTGGCTAAGCTCCCAACCCCACCCACATCTGTCAAAGGGGCATGGCCTGGTTAAAGTAACAGTGCCCTCATTAAAACAAAGTGAATGGCAATTTGCAAAATTGCTAGAATAATATTTTCCAAGTCATGTCACCCCCTGTTGGCAGCCATAACAAAGCCGGGCTTTCTGCTGCTTCAGCTAGCAAGATATATATATACACACACATCCCTCTCTATATATAATCTGCATATCTGCACAGAGGAGGGGGCTGGGGGGGGGGGGGGGAAATTACACACAAACCTTGTTGATTTGAAAAAGCAGAAGGGAAAATCTTGGGTTACATTTATAAACCGCATGGAATAAGAAGCTCACTGTTTCTCTCCTGCTCTGAACAAGTCATGTTTTGTGCTTCACTGGAACCTCTGCACAACATTTATTTTATTAAACATTTGAATTTCTGGCAGCAGAGGAAACTAATACAAAGACACACACTTCTCGGTACACTTTCACAGGCATACATTTCTACTACAGGCATGTGTGGCTTACAGGCTCAGTGTCATATAGACATTTCAATGATATACTGTATATAGAGCAATCCCTAATATGACAAATGTGAGCACAGGTGGATCTCTGATAATCATGATCTGGCTTGATGATAACTCAGAGGAACATTAACAGGATATACATTGTATAGGGGAGCAGTATGGAGTATATATTGTACAGCAGAGTGTATACAGGGAGACGTTTGGCACAATGTTCAGAGAGGAACAGTTTCGATTATATATTGTACTTCATATTCCCATCGCACACTTTCCTGGATAAGCTCATGAGATATGGGTGCTGCAGCAACAACCAGCTGGATACTGGTTTAAGTCAAAATGGAAATATTTGCCAGCACACCATGGAACAGCGTAGATAGCGTCCAAACGTGTAGTTTATTGCATGATCACAACACACAGAGAGTGCAACGTTTCGGAGTCACGCAGGACCCCTTCGTCAGGCATGTGATGTCATCACATGCCTGACGAAGGGGTCCTGCGTGACTCCGAAACGTTGCACTCTCTGTGTATTGTGATCATGCAATAAACTACACGTTTGGACGCTATCTACGCTGTTCCATGGTGTGCTGGTAAATATTTCCATTTCGATTATATATTGTACACAAGGGAACAGTTTGGAGTATATATTGTAAAGAACAGTGATCAAAGTGGAGCAATTTTGGGTATATATTATATGGCAGTTTTAAAAGTGGAGCAGTTTTGAGTACATAATGTACACCACGGTGTTCAGAGTGAGGCAGTTTGGAGCATATAATGTACTGCACAGTGTTCAGACTGAAGCAGTTTGGAATATATAGGATACAGTGCGGTGTGGTGCATATAATGTACAGCATGTTTTTTTTTTTATATTGGATCAAATTGGAACATATAATGTACAGTGTTGTTTTCATAATGAAACTGTTATGAGTATATAATGTACAGCATAGTGTTTAGAATGAAGAATATATTGTACAGCACAATATTCAGATTTGAGCAGCTAGGAGCATAAAGTGTATAGCACAGTGTTAAAAATGGAGCCCTTTGAGTATATAATATACAGCATCGAGTTTTGAGTAGAGCTGTTTGAAATATATAGGATACAGTGCAGTGTTCATAGTGGAGCAGCTTGGAGCATATAATGTGCAGCACAGTGTTTAAAATGAAACTGTTTTGAGTATATAATGTACAGCACAGTGTTCAGAGTGGACTAGTTTGAAACATATAATGTACAGCACTGTGTTCAAAATGGAACAATATTAGGCATATAATGTACAATATATTGTTAAAGATGTAGTAGTTTGAATCAAATCGTGCACAGTGCAGTGTACAGAATGGAGAAGTCTTTAGTAATTAGTGTGCAGCACAGAGCAGCATTGTGGAGTATACTGTACACTGTACAAGGGAACAAGGGATCCCAACCGATATATCCAGGGGGCCTCAACTTAGATATAGACCTGAATTGCTTTATAGCTAATCCATGACAGGGTCCTGTCCCCCCCTCCCCCCTTCGTCTCTTGTTTGTTCCTTCTGCATTTTTGTCTATTTCCAGATATGGGGCACATAGTGCAGATAACTTACCCCCCCATTGGCAATTTGCAACTCCTGTCTAACCTGTCCCTGATTGGTTTTAGGTAATCCACTTAGGTAGTATCAATTTACCTGACTCCCATCTTTCCTGACTTCTAGCTCTCCTGGCTTTTTTACTATCATCAGCCCACTGAGTCTATGCGGACACAGTGAGACTGTTTATAGTCAGGCTTATGTTCTATTCTCTATAGGGTAGTGGGGGTTTTCTCTGGTAGTTTTTCCCTGTAGTACAAGTATGCTACGTAGGGATTGAGTATTAGGTGCCCAATCCCCTGTCACTTATGCTTTTTATATATTCTGATCTTCTCCTCTATGGGATGGGCTATATGTACCATACATCTACCACATGCAGATCTCTAGCTATTTTCAGTTACATATTTCTCCCCACACTGACCCCCTTTCTAACTCTATACCTTGCCTATATGCTAGTACAAGCTTGGCATGTGGGTACTACCAATTGGGGGTTAACCTCTTAGTTCCACGCTATTAACATTAATTTGATGGCGTCATGTTGAGGTTTACCAGGTAATATCTGGTTCTTACCATATAAATTCCCGAGTTTGTATCTACTTCTCCACCTCTAGGGGGAGCTTATCCATTGGCTCTTCAGACCTGAATTAGCTATTTATATCCACATACCAAGTTCTGACGTGTTAGGACATGTATTACTATTGTGTATGTATATGTGGTTTACTATGTGATTGGGGAGAGCGTAACCATGGTGTCCATTAATTTCATTTCTGTACACTCTTTACCATTGCCTTGTAAATTACTCATAGTACAGCGCGCGCACTGGTGTGTGTATACAATCCGGGACATTGTTCTGGTAGTTAGGTCCTATTGGCTGCTGCCCTAAGCAGGGGGCGGGACAGGCATGGACGCTCTCCTACATATCGGCATAGCGTGCAGTATGGTGGCACCGTCGCTGAGGACGTCTATGATGAAACGCGTACGATGGAGCCACGCACACTACGTCATTTCCGGGTAATCGAGAGGGTGGAACGCAGCTGGCCGCTGCTGTCCCCTATCTCGGTGTTTTACCCCATCTCTGTCTACGGCCTGCTTATTGCCAGATACTGTAGCTGGACACACACGCTGTTTGGACTCTCTGTATGCTGGTTTTATTTTTGGTTTTATTATTTTTTAATAAATAGACAAATTTATATTTTACTACACTATGGGAGCCAATCTCTTTCTTACTTGAGGAATATATCTATGGTTATATCCATCTCATCTGTAACCAAAGGGACGCTTCTGGGACCCATATAGCAGACACCTGGCTGAACCGGCTTAAACAGAGAGCAACTACATGCGCATTACGGGCGACTGGATCCGGTGAGTGGGGACCCTTGTGGGGGAGCACACAAGTCACCCGGAGATACTACAAGCACCCAAGTCACCTGTTGATGGTTTCTGCTATACCTATGTGCATAGCCTGATTACTACCTACATGGGAATTGTTATATATTTTTTCACTTATATATATATATATAGACTTACACATGTTTTTTTTTGATTTTGGCATTTTGCCACATTTTTTGCACTCTACGCTCACTGTTTTTTTGAAAATTTGCCACACTTTAATAGTTTTGGTTTTTATAATATAAATTTTTTGCGTGTTGGAAGCAACATTACTGCATTTTTTTTCACTTGCAAGATTTGTATGATTGTATACATGCAGGTTTTGGTACCCTTTGTAATTGATGGACACTCTCATTTACACATATATTTATTTTAAGGTGATATCTCAAGTTTATGTATATACATTTATTAATTAGGAATCACTAGGTCACATCTTGGACAACCCCATTACGCACTTGCCTACAGGGCACTTTCACCCCCTTCCTGCCCAGACCAATTTTCAGCTTTCAGCGCTCTAACATTTTGAATGACAATTACTCAGTCATGCAACACTGTACCCAAATGAAATTTGCGTCCTTTTTTTCACACAAATAGAGCTTTCTTTTGGTGGTATTTAATCACTAGTGGGTTTTTTATTTTTTGTGCTATAAATAAAAAAAGACTGAAAATTTTGTGAAAAAATGCCTTTTTCTTTGTTTCTGTCATAAAATTTTACAAATTAGTAATATTTCTTCATAAATTTTGGCCAAAATTTATATGACTACATATCTTTGGTAAAAATAACCCTAATTAGTGTATATTATTTGGTTTTTGTGAAAGTTATAGAGTCTACAAGCTATGGTGCAAATCATTGAAAATTGATCACACCTGATCACATCTGATGTACTGAAGACTTATCTCATTTCTTGAGACACTAACAAGCCAGAAAAATACAAATACCCACAAAATGACCCCATTTTGGAAAGCAGACACCCCAACGTATAATCTATGAGGCATAATGAGTCTTTTGAACTGTTCATTTTTTTCCAGAAGTTTTTGGAAAATGTGGAAAAAAAATGAAAACGCATTTTTTTCCCACAAAGTTGTCCATTTTTAAGATATTTCCAACACATAGCATGTACATAGCAAAAATGACACTCCAAAATACATTCTGCTACTCCTCCTGAGTACAGCGAAACCACATGTGTGAGACTTTTATACAGCCTGGCCACATACAGAGGCCCGCCAGGGAAGTAGCACCTTCAGGCATTCTACAAGCATAAATTACACATCTCATTTCTCAACCACCTATTACAGTCTTGAAGGCCTTGGAGCCCCAGGACAATGGAAACGCCCACAAAATGACCCCATTTTGGAAAGCAGACACCCCAATGTATAATCTATGAGGCATAATGAGTCTTTTGAACTGTTCATTTTTTTCCAGAAGTTTTTGGAAAATGTGGAAAACAAATGAAAACGCATTTTTTCCCACAAAGTTGTCCATTTGTAAGATATTTCCAACACATAGCATGTACATAGCAAAAAATGACACCCCAAAATACATTCTGCTACTCCTCCTGAGTATGGCGATACCACATGTGTGAGACTTTTACACAGCCTGGCCACATACAGAGGCCCGCCAGGGAAGTAGCACCTTCAGGCGTTCTACAAGCATAAATTACACATCTCATTTCTCAACCACCTATTACAGTTTTGAAGGCCCTGGAGCCCCAGGACAATGGAAACGCCCACAAAATGACCAGCATAAATTACACATCTAATTTCCTGACAACCTATTATTTTTGAAGGCCCTTATATTTTTAACACATTGCATTTACATAGCAAAAATTACACTCCAAAATAAATTCTATTGAGGAAAGGGTAAAAAAAAAAGTATTACCTGTGGTTTTAGTAGTGTCCCCAGAGGAGAGAATTGGTGCAGGCAGCAGGCAGCAGGCAGGGATGTGCTTAGCAACAATAGTAATTATCCAGGCAGCAGGCAGGAATATTGTCTATAGTCAGCACAAGGATATCGTCAGCACAGCCAAAGCATTTGTCCATAGAAATTGTCCAGGCAGAGACAGCCAACACAGCCATAATATTGGTCCTGGTACACCGTTACCTCCCTGCACTCATTATTGTACCGCTCTCCAGCCCTTATTAAACGTACTGCCTCTTGCTACAGCTAAATATTTCCATAGTCCAGGTAGCAGGAAGAGGTGTGGTCAATTTATGCTGCAGGCAGGGGGATGGCGGCAGTAAGTCAGCAGCAGGCTGAGGGCCGCAATCAGGTAAGACCTGTGCACAGGGGTAGAGGCTTCGACCCACCCAAATCTCTATGAAGCCTCCGGACTCCAGACCCTAATCCGGAAATTACGAAACTCGGAGACAACAAAAAAAATCGTTTTCTCCATCCGGAAAAACATTTCTGGAGCCCCTCACATGTGAGACCCCTGTGTCCTACAGTAGCAGGGCAACAGATCAGTCCAAGCGGTAGGCAAAAGCAAAGTCCATAAAACAGCCCAGGGTCAGATGACGTGCAAGCAGTCCAAGTGGTGGGCAGAAGCGTAGTTGGTAAAACAGGCCATGGTCAGTTCACATGTAAGCAGTCCAAACAGTAGGCAGAAGCGTAGTTGGTAAAACAGGCCAGGGTCAGTTCACATGAAAGCAGTCCAAACAGTAGGCAGAAGCGTAGTTGGTAAAACAGGCCAGGGTCGGTTCACATGTAAGCAGTCAAAACGGTTGGCAGAGGCATAGTCAAAAAACAGGCCGGGGTCAGTTCACGTAGAAGGCAGTGGAATGGTTATTTGAGGAAGCATGGGAAATGGTCAGCACAGATGATGAAAATGGGGAAGTGGTTAAGAATATGGGCTAATATTTAAGGGATGTGTGATATAGTCTGAAGCATTCACAAATGCAAAGGCCGGGTTCAAGGGAACACTGGGGACAATGGTAGCTGGTATCTCTTCGAAATCCTTTATTGCTGCATACTCAACATCTTTTTTGGCGTCTTCGGCCTGCTTCAGATGGGGGAATGTGGTCCGGGAAGAGGCGTTCATGAAGTCGGCTAACAGCATCAGAGCAAAGGTTTTCTGGGGGGGGGGGGGGGGGGTCTTTGATGGTAGATGAGGGACGTGACAACTTCTTCAATGAATTTTAGGAAGTGGGCAGGGCTTTCGGTGGATTTGGTGTAAATTATGTAGGCATTATAAATGGCCAAATTAATTAAATAGAGTGCTACTTTCTTGTACCAGAAACGGGACCTCCTTATTGCTAAATAGGGCTGAAGCATTTGGTCGTTGAAATCCACCCCCCCATGTACAGATTGTAATCTTGTACACATTTTGGCTTTACAATGGGACCTAGTCTTCTCTGAACTTCAACTGTAGTGTCGTCATTGATGGTGGACATCATGTACACATTCCTGGTATCCTTCCACCTCAAGGCCAGCACTTCGTTGCATCTCAAAGTTGCTCTTTCTCCCCTTCGCAATTTCTTGTTTACTATGGCTTGTGGGAAGCCCTTCCTATTCTTTCTGGAGGTTCCACAGGCCAGGGTTTGTGCGAGGTATAGGTGTTTGAAAAGGGGCAGGCTTGTATAAAAGTTATCCAGGTATATGTAGTAACCTTTCTTCAGCAGTGGGTAGGCCAGGTCCCATACAATTTTACCAGTTGTGCCCATGTAGGCCGGGCACTCAGGGGGCTGGAGCTGGGAATCTCTTCCTTCGTATATGCGGAACGCATACAGATATCCCGTGACTGCAAATCGTTGGAAAAAGAAATTAATGAGTGGGCGAAGTTTATATAATTTATCGTAATTTGGATGATTGCAGGGAGGGCACTGGGTGTTGTCACTGAAATGAAGGAAGCGCATTATCATTTCGTATCGGGACCTGGGCATTACAGAAGAATAAATGGGCATGTGGTGAATGGGGTGGGTGGACCAATAGGCATGTCCTTCATTTTTTTTTTGTAAGCCCCATGTTTATGGTGAGGCCCATAAACATTTTGAACTCCTCCAGAGTCAAATCCTTCCACTCGAATAAACGGGCGTAAGAAGATTGGGGGTTGTTGGCAATATGCTGCTGGGCATATAAATTGGTCTGGTCCACGATGAGTTGCAGCAAAGTGTTGGGCAAAAATAAATTAAAACAATCAATTTCAGAAAAATTTGGGGTATTGGCCTGCACACCTGGCTGTGCGGTGAAAGGGGGAATTCTTGCTGATCCTGAGTCAGAAGGCAGCCATGTTGGATTGGCAAGACCATCTGGGAGATATGTAGCGGCCCTGGCTCTTGGGGGACGTGGCACTCCAGTGCTGGTAGTTGGAGTTCCTGTGCTGGCATTTGGGCGTGATGCTGCGGAAGTGCTGGTACTGGGCATTTCTTGTGGCCTTTCGCTGGCGGCAGCTCTAGGACTGGGCCTTTGGTTTTGGGGTCTATCGCTGGCAGCAGCGCTGGTACTGGGCCTGGGAATTTGATCCTGGGGTATATTGCTGGTGGCTGCCTGGTTTCCAGAGCGCCGTGCTCTTTTAGGAGGGATCCATTCTTCCTCTGAATCATTTGCCGATCCACTACTTTCGATCGGTTCAAATGCTGAATTCGATTCACAATCAGAATTGGCATTTGAAACTGATGAGAACTCCCCGCTGCTCTCATCAGTCATGGAGAGGATCTGGAATGCCTCCTCACTTGTATAGAATCTTTTGGACATTTTTTCTGATGGGCTGTGTGACAGGTGACAAATTACGGTTACTGATGGGCGACAGGTGATGGGTGACAGGTAACGGTCACTGATGGGCGACAGGTGATGGGTGACAGGTGACAGTCACTGATGGGCGACAGGTGATCGGTGACAGCTGACGGTCACTGATGGGTGACAGGTGACATGCGACGGTCACTGGTGGGTGACAGGTAACGGGTGACAGTCACTGATGGCAGTCTCTGATGGTGACTGGTGCACTTTATGGGACTGATAGGTGACAGATGAGGTTCACGGATTGGTCACTGACGACGGTCACTGATGGCGGTCACTGATGACGGTCACTGAAGGGTGACAGGTGCACCGCTGATGGCTGTCTCTGACGGTGACAGGTGCACTTTGTGGGCACTGACGGGTGACAGGTGCACTTTGTGGGCACTGACGGGTGACAGGTGCACTTTGTGGGCACTGATGAGTGACAGGTGCACTTTTATAAGTACTGATGTGGTGACTGTTGGGTGACAGCTGTAATTGGGGGGGGGGGGGCGATGTGACAGGTTCTCTTTGTGGTGTTGGTGCAGTACACTACAGAACACACATAGATCGGTCACTCACTGCTCCTGGCTCTTCTCTCCTCACACTGGAAACGGTGTGTGAGGAGAGAAGAGCCGGTGACAGCTAGTAACTGGTCTTTGTTTACAGTTAGTGATCGGCTGTGAATGGATCACAGCCGATCACGTGATAAACAGCCACCAGCCATCGGTGACGAGCAGTGTTCCTGGGAACACGCCGCCACCGACGTGACCGCACTGCGCGCTCCTGATCGCGCGCAGCGTGGTCTAAAGTGGGGAATACCCGTTTGTGATCGGCCGTGACGTAATCGCGGCCGATCACATGGTGAACAGCCATGCCCAATGGCTGGTCACCCCTGTCGGTGACGCGCTGTGTCGCTGTGGGACACGGCGACACCGACAGAGCAGGGCTGCGCGCCCGCGATCGCGCACGTGCCCTGTGTAAACCAGCCACCGTCATATGACGGCGGCCCAGAACAAGAGCCGCACCGCTCCGCCGTCATATGACGGTGGGCGGCGGCAACAGGTTAAAGTGGTGTTCCGGCCGAAATTATACTTTTTAAATAAAAATACCCCTATAAAACACAAGCTTAATATATTCTAGTAAAGTTAGTCTGTAAACTAAGGTCTGTTTTGTTAGTTTATAGCAGTAGTTTGTTATTTTATAAACTTACAGCAGGCCGTGGCCATCTTAAGTCTGGGCATTTGAAGCCAGACTGTATTTCTTCCTGGATCTCATCCTTGCAGATCTTGCAAATGCTCAGTGCAGCACAAGCAGTGTAATAGGTTTCAGGTCAGGTTTCCATAGCAACGGCAGTTTCAGAGGAAGTTGCCGCCCCTTCCCAGAAGGCATTGCAAACAGGAAATGATGCGATGGGCCGCGGCCAGGGAGGAAGAAGTGAGAATGAATACAGCAGATATACAGTAGGTGCTGAGAAAAAAAAAAAAAATCCAATTTGTTTACAGTGCACAGTTTAGTGAGGGATGCTGAAGAGCTGTAAAAGTGGGTGGAACTCCACTTTAAGGAGTTACTGTGTATAGTAGCTCACCCACATGTTACTTTGAGGGTGTATGCCATCTATATTTAGACATCTGTACACACTCCTAAAAAGTACCCCATTAGAGGGCCTGGTTTGATATTTTAGGCTGGGATAGCAGGTGCTGAGGTCTGGTGTACACTACATACCTCAGGCACAGTCCCATTCTTTTACAACCTGTGCACTTAGTTATCAGGTATAGCCACTTAACCCCACTTTTTGTTTGTCTGTTTATATTCTCCCAGTATTACAGAGGCTTGTCTAAATGTTGTGCAGCAAACTTTAAACAAGATTCAACATGCTTTTTCTTTACCAATTAAGTTTTACAGGCCATGGCAGTTGAGTGCATCACTTATTGTTTTTTTTTTTTAAACAATTGTACCTGCTAATTCCAGGTCTTTTTGAAGCTCTTCGCAAGTGGTCCTTGGCTCTTGGACATCTCTTCTGATAATTCTTTTCACTTCTCTGTCAGAAATCTTGCAAGGAGCACCTGGTTGTGGCTGGTTTATGGTGAAATTATCTTCTTTCCACTTCTGGATTATGGCCCTAACAGTGCTCACTGGAACATTCAGAAGTTTAGAAATCCTTCTCCAAACAATGCTGTCAGTATGTTTTGCAACAATAAGGTTACGAAGGCCTTGAGAGAGCTCTTTGCTTTTACCCATCATGAGATGTTTCTTGTGTGACACCTTGGTAATGAGAAACCTTTTTATAGGCCATCAAAGACTGAATCAGCCAATATTAATTTGAACTGACAAGGGGCGGGATTGCTTGCTAATTAGTGATACGTGTCCTGTCTTTCAATGCCTTTTTGAGTGTGTTCAATACTTTTTCCCAGGGCCATTCCATTTTATTACACATAACTTAGTTTCTGAATGTATTTGTTTTGGTTTCTTTGTATGTATGGATTGCATGGGTTGGTAACGACATGTGAAAATGTCACGCCAATAGCACTTTTAGAAATATATTTACCTAGAGAAATGGTGACATGTTCAATACTTATTTTACCCGCTATATATATTATAATGAACAGAGTTAAAATAACATCCATCTTTGTGAACAAAGACTAATCCCCTTCTAGTAAATATGAATATTTTTTGGTTGGCTAACAAATAGGATTTATAATATAGAGAGAACTGTTCAAAATCAGGGAGTTTGTGCGTCAAAAGACATTGATGTAGGAAATTTTTCAGCTCTACCTATTTTCAGATGGTTTTATATAATATACTGCCAATAAAAATAAAAGTATTAAAGACAAAAAATACAACCAAAAGACCTTTTGCATCTTTCATGCACATTATTAGTATTCAGCTTTTGGTGGAAACCAGGACTTTTTCCCTGTGTCATTCCATTTTATTACACATAACTTAATTTCTGAACTTATTTGTTTTGGTTTCTATGTATGGATTGCATGGGTCGTTACTGACATGTGATGAAATTTGCATGTCAATAGCACCTATAGAAATATATTTACCTATAAAAATGGTGACGTGTTCAATACTTATTTTACCCGCTGTATACGGTAAACAGCAAATATTCAAAAGCACTAAAAAAAAAAAAAAAAAAAAAAAGAAATATAATAATAAATTATCTTGCGCAAACAGCTGATGAATTGCAATAAAATACCACACTGTGTATATGCTACAAATATTAAAAATCATGTGTGCAAATTAGATCATAAATCCATAAAAATGGATAAATATCCACTCAAAGAAAAATACACTCACGGGCCACTTTATTAGGTACACCTGTTCATTGTTTGGTAACTCAAATTGCTAATCTGCCAATCACATGGCAGCAACTCTATGCATTTAGGCATCTAGATGTGGTAAAGACGACTTGCTGAAGTTCAATCCAAGCATCAGAATGGGGAAGAAAGGTGATCTAAGTGACTTTGAAGGTGGCTTGGTTGTTGGTGCCAGAAGGGCCGGTCTGAGTTGATTTGGCGTAAACAACATGAAAGCATGGGTCCATCCTGCCTTGTATCAATGGTTCAGGCTGGTGGTGGTTGTGAAATGGTGTGGCGGATATTTTCTTGGAACACTTTGGGCCCCTTAGTACCAACTGAGCATCGTTTAAACGCCACAGCCTACCTGAGTATTTTTTGCTGACCATGTCCACCCCTTTATGACTACAGTGTACCCATCTTCTGATGGCTACGTCCAGCAGGATAATGCACCATGTCACTAAGCTCAAATCATCTTCTCAAACTGTTTTCTTGAACATGACAATGAGTTCACTGTTCTCCAATGGCCTTCACAGTCACCAGATCTGAATCCAATAGAGTATCTTTGGGATGTGGTAGAATGGGAAGTTTGCATCACAAATGTGCAGCTGACAAATCTGCAGCAACTGCGTGATGCTATCATGCCAATATCGACCAAAATCTCTAAAGAATGTTTGCAACACCTTGTTGAATCTATGCCAGGCAGATTTAAGGCAGTTCTAAGGGCTAAAGGGGCTCCAACCCAGTACTAGCAAGGTGTACCTAATAAAGTGGCTGGTGAGTGTATATACACTACTGTGCAAAAGTTTTAGACTGGTGAGAAAAAATGCTGTAAATTAAAAAGACAAGTATAGCCAAAGCTCTTTTGGCTGTACTTCTCCCGTGTATCACAGGAGTGAAGTTCGTTTTGCACTCCTGTGACCTGTTTTCAGCAAACAGCAGGCTGAAGCCACAGAGCCACTACCATATGGTCTGGATCCACCCAGGAGCCTGAACCGGCACCTGGCTCAGCTTCTCAGCGAGAGGGAGCACTGAGAACTGAGCGATCAGCGATGTTTGATCGCTTAGTTCTGTTAAAGCCAGCGGGGCACAGATGCAGCATTGAACCGATGCTGCATCCTCTTAGGTAAGTATGCTTTAAAAAGAAACTCATACTTCTCTTTAAGAATGCTTTCAGAAATAGAAGTGTTCATTGTTTATTTTATCAATTAACAAAATGGAAACAAAATGACCAGAAGAGAAATCGTAATCAAA
The DNA here is from genome assembly GCA_037952835.1 of Lithobates septentrionalis. Lineage (NCBI taxonomy): Eukaryota > Metazoa > Chordata > Amphibia > Anura > Ranidae > Lithobates > Lithobates septentrionalis. The sequence goes on along the minus strand of JBBDGP010001282.1, from coordinate 65,718 downwards.
TTAATAGGGCTGTGGAAATTAAAGATTAATTCCTCGATTAATCGTTAATTTTTTTGATCGATCAAAAGTTTTTTGATTGGTAGGCTGCCTGCCCTGAGGCCGCTTTGGGCCAAGCTGTGGCTGCAGCGCAGCGCTCCGCTCCCTTCTCCTCCTCCACTATATGTCATACACAGTCTGCGGGCATCTCCTGCTGTGTGTCCTCGAGCTCAGTGTGAAAACTTTGGCCGCGCTGTGAGAAAAGTCCCGCCCTCCTCCTAGACCAGCTCGTGTGATAGACACAGTGTTCTGTTTATCACACAAGCTCATCTAGGAGGAAGGTGGGACTTTTCTCACAGCATGGCCAAAGTTTTCACACTCAGCTCTGAGACACACAGTTGGAGATGCCCGCAGACTGTGTAATCCAGGCACAGGCACTGACTACAGTGAGGCTGCGATTATGGGCACGGTGAGACTGCATTATGGGCACAGTGAGGCTGCCATTATAGGCACGGTGAGGCTGCGATTATGGGCACAGTGAGACAGCATTATGGGCATGGTGAGACAGCATTATGGGCACGGTGAGGCTGCGATTATGGCACGGTGAGGCTGCGATTATGGGCACGGTGAGACTGCATTATGGGCATGGTCAGGCTGCGATTTTGGGCACGGTAAGGCTGAGATTATGGGCACAGTGAGGCTGCGGTTATGACGTGTGACGTCCTAGCCATGCCCCGCTATGTCCGGCTTTGGCCGTTGCCATAACAATGGTGCTAAATCAGCTAAAAGTAGTTGGATCCGTATGTGCGTTATAAATAATTGAAATTAGTCAATTAATCAAAAAAAAAATCGATTAATCGAACACGAAAATTTTAATCAGTAACAGCCCTACAAATTAATATTTGGTGTGACCACCCTTTGCCTTCAAAACAGCATACATTCTTCTAGGTACACTTGCATACAGTTTTTGAAAAAGAAAGTCAGCAGGTAGTTCTTCTGTGGATGTAGGCTGCTTCAAATCCTTCTGTCTCTTCATGTAATCCCAGACAGACTGGATGTTGGGATCAGGGCTCTGTACGGGCCAAGCCATCACTTCCTGATACAGTGATCAGTACTAAAAATATACACTGTCACTCTGCTGATGACCCTGGCTGGGAAGGGGTTAACATCTAGGGCGATCAAAGTCTTAATCGTGTGCCTAACATTGCTTGGAGCACTATGTGAAACAAAAACTGGCACTATCCCCCCCCCATGGCTCACACTGAGTGTACTTACTAAGCAGCCCTTCAGAACATCCAGACCTACTTGCTGCACCACACCAGACAAGGCCATCTCCACTCACTGTGAGCCATTGAAGACTCCCTTATTAGAGGTCCTGCTATAAATCTTCCTGGATCTGTCTCTTCTCCTGGACGATATGCCATAAGTTTATGAACAAAATCACAGTGCATACAGTGGAGAAGGAAAATATTCAGTTTTTCTTTTTTAATAAATCTGCAAAAATGTCAACAATTCTGTGTTTCTCTGTCAATATGGGGTGCTGGGTGTACATTAATGAGGCAAAAAAAATTACTTAAATGATTTTAGCAAATGGCTGCAATATAACAAAGAGTGAAAAATTTAAGGGGGTCTGAATACTTTCCGTCCCCACTGTATATTACATTTTTTGGTAATCTTTGAGTTATCTACTAGTTCTCCATACTTTTAAAGGCTCGGATCCAATAATTTGCCTGGCACATGGTGTGGCATTCCATTTGGAGTTGGGTTTCGTGCCCCTTGTGGGTAGTTTGAGTTGGGTCCCTCCCCTTCTGGACTCTTGCCAACCTATGGCGGCAAAATTCCTTTTGTTTTTTATCAATGCAGATGTCTAGGATATGAATCTATATCTACAGTATCTCACATAAGTGAGTACACCCCTCACATTTTTGTAAATATTTTATTATATCTTTTCATGTGACAACACTGAAGAAATGACACTTTGCTACAATGTCAAGTAGTGAGTGTACAGCTTGTTTAACAGTGTAAATTTGCTGTTCCCTCAAAATAACTCAACACACAGCCAATAATGTCTACACCGCTGGCAACAAAAGTGAGTACACCCCTAAGTGAAATGTCCAAATTGGGCCCAACGTGTCAATATTTTGTGTGGCCACCATTATTTTCCAGCACTGCCTTAACCCTCTTGGACATGGAGTTCACCAGAGCTTCACAGGTTGCCACTGGAGTCCTCTTCCACTCCTCCATGACGACATCACGGAGCTGGTGGATGTTGGAGACCATGCTCTCCTCCACCTTCTGTTTGAGGATGCCCCGCATATGCTCAATAGGGTTTAGGTCTAGAGACATGCTTGGCCAGTCCATCACCTTTACCCTCAGCTTCTTTAGCAAGGCAGTGGTCATCTTGGAGGTGTGTTTGGGGTCGTTATGTTGGAATGCTGCCCTGCGGCCCAGTCTCCAAAGGAGGGGATCATGCTCTGCTTCAGTATGTCACAGTACATGTTGGCATTCATGGTTCCCTCAATGAACTGTAGCTCCCCAGTGCCAGCAGCACTCATGCAGCCCCAGAACATGACACTCCCACCACCATGCTTGAACGTAGGCAAGACACACTTGTCTTTGTACTTCTCGCCTGGTTGCCGCCACACGCACTTGACACTATCTGAACCAAATACATTTATCTTGGTCTCATTAGACCACAGGACATTGTTCCAGTAATCCATGTTCTTATGCCCCGTACACACGGGGTTGGATTTTCCGACGGAAAATGTGCGATCGGAGGGTGTTGTCGGAAATTCCGACCGTGTGTGGGCTCCATCGGACTTTTTCCATCGGATTATCCGACACACAAAGTTTGAGAGCAGGCTATAAAATTTTCCGACAACAAAATCCGATCGCGTCAATTCCGACCGCGTGTGGACAATTCCGACGCACAAAGTGCCACGCATGCTCAGAAGAAATTCCGAGACGGAACAGCTCGGTCTGGTAAAATTAGCATTCGGAATGGATAGAGCACTTTCGTCACGCTGCAAAAAAAATTGTTTAATACAGCGCACTCTCTTCTTCTTTATAATGTGAGAAGAATGAAGTAGTTTTGCTGCTCATATTCACACAGACTTCTCACAAACGTATTTCTTTATTATTTATCGTGATTCCCTCAATATAATTTGATTTGTCACATCTGACCAAATTTGTTTTTTGTTGTTTTGTATTTTTTTCAAGGCTGTTTTTTTTTTTTTTTTGGGGGGGTTTGTATTTGTTTCAAGGCTGATGTTTTTTTTATTTTTTATTGGTTTTACTCCATAATATTTTTGTGTGTGTTTTGTGTGTTAAGTTACCACAACACCATTGGTATCTTGTATTATTTAATCTCAAGGTGATTGCTTGGTGTTGGTGTCCCTTGTTAATTTCACATTGTATTTTTGAAATGTACCTGCCTCCTCACAAACAAACTGTCCTTTTTGAAGGAAAACACACATAGGCGAGTATACTTGATCCAAAAATTCCTTTATTAAGGGCTCAGAACCAAACAAAGAGGGAGGCAACGCTGGATAAACATCATAAATTGGCGAAGCCTTTGGCCCCCAGGGCAGACATCAATTCTTTTATAGCAAAATTGGTGGCCTGAGGAGTCCTTATCTAAGGGAGTGGAGTCTGGTCCAGAAGTCCCAGAGATCCGGAAAGCAGCAGATGACATCTGTGTCCCCAGGCTGTGGTACTACAAGAGGCTGCATATTTTGCCAGACCAGACTGAACCCAGGGCCATCACACTCTGGTCTTCCTTCCACGCTTCCTTCCCGGCTGTGGCTCTGGTGTTGGAGATGTGGCAGGAGGAGGAGTAGGACCTGGAGGAGGAGGAAGAGGAGTAGGGCCTGGAGGAGGAGGAGGAGGAGGACTATGTGTGAGGTCACAAATGTGGGTAGCACATGTTATTTGGCCCCTCAACCCCTTATTGAGAGCTTCCAAAATTAAGAACTCACACAGGAGTCGTTGGCCCTCCTCCATCTGCATCATTTTGCAGGCAGTTATGCCAGCAAAGTCCTCCTCCACACTGTGGGGGGTTCTCAGGGCCTCTGTAGCCTTCCAAAAGAGACCTATGGCAGCCTCCTCCAGGTTACTCCTCTTCCTGACACTTTTTCTTTGAAGGTGGAGGGGAGGGACCTAGATATCAGGCAGCCTTCTTGGCCCGGCCACCTCCTGGCTGAGACTTCCCTGTGTATGAAAAAGGGACATGGTTTTAGTTTTTGCATCATCATTTACAATCATAAATTAGCAATCCAAACTAACATCTATTTAACATCATTGATTGGGCTCCTCCACCTGTTGCTGCCTGGAAGGCCCAGGTTGGGTGTCTGAAGCCTCAGCTGGGGGGGAAGGAAGCGTGGAAGGAAGAGTGGAGAGTGCTGGCCTGGGTTCAGTCTGGCCTGCCAGAAAATGCAGCCTGTCATAGTACCACAGCCTGGGGACATAAATGTCATCTGCAGCTCCTGATCTCTGGGAATCCTGGACCTTCTTGTGCTCCCTTAGATAAGTGCTCCTCATGCCACCAATTAGAACCTTCAAATAGGTGATGTCTGCCGTGGGGATCACCGTCTTCACAAATTCCAACAAATTATCCAGCGCTGCCTTCCTCTTTGTTTGGTTCCTATATTCAGGGTGGTTTATGGTGGTTTATATGCCACAGACAGGGCAGCTCCCTGAACATCAATGAAAATTGGCATAAAGTCCTTATCTTTCATGATATCCATTTTCACTGCAAGACACAACACAAGACAAACCCTAATGTCAGCCTACAGTCTTCTAAACATATGCAAATACAGGCCTCAATCTAGAAGCAGTATAGGCCCAATGTTAAATCTTACCTTCGCAATCACGATCGGCGCCTCCGTTACTCCTTCCTCCGCTCACAGATCGTACGTACTACACACGCGTGTTACGCTTTATAGACACTGCGCATTCGTGAAACTCCGCCCGCCCCTGACGTTCTTTCTAGTCTATTCCCAACCCCTTCTCGTTCGTCGCAGTGGGGGAAGAGCACATGGCGGAGACACAGCAGGTGTCAGATAATTACACCAACGAGGAGGAGGGGGAGGAAAGCCTGGAGGCAGAAACGTCCCGATCCAGAAGGAGACGATTTAAGGCCTCAAATATGTCCTTTGGGGAGATGGTGGACATCCTGAAAAGGGCCGACTATGACGGGAAGTATGGTAAGTAGTTGTCCTGTGTTCCTATTCTTTATGTTTATTACGTTCGTGCTGCTCCATGTGCTTTTCTTAACTGTTATCCAGTTTAAAATGGCAACTTTCATGTTCATGGGCACATTATTCGTTCGTATAAAACATTGTTCGTTCGGCCTAGAAAACACCATTGTTTTGGCCATATGCATTTGCCCACATTTTTTATGGCCTACTTGTCTGAAAATAATTTGGTTGTGTAGATGGGTTTGTAACTAGAATGAAATGCAAACTAGATTCTGTGTAAGGAGAGGACACTCAGCAGCTGTTTACACATCTGGACGCTGTAGCACTAGTGTGGGACACAAGAACACCCTTTTTATTAGGGGGCCCACACAGGTGCTCCAGTGTAGGGATGAGCTTCGAGTTCGAGTCGAACTCATGTTCGACTCGAACATTGGCTGTTCGCAAGTTCGCCGAACAGCGAACAATTTGGGGTGTTCGCGGCAAATTCGAATGCCGCAGAACACCCTTTAAAAGTCTATGGGAGAAATCAAAAGTGCTAATTTTAAAGGCTTATATGCAAGTTATTGTCATAAAAAATGTTTGGGGACCCGGGTCCTGCCCCAGGGGACATGGATCAATGCAAAAAAAAGTTTTAAAAACGGCCGTTTTTTCAGGAGCAGTGATTTTAATAATGCTTAAAGTCAAACAATAAAAGTGTAATATCCCTTTAAATTTTGTACCTGGGGGGTGTCTATAGTATGCCTGTAAAGGGGCGCATGTTTCCCGTGTTTAGAACAGTCTGACAGCAAAATGACATTTCGAAGGAAAAATTCCATTTTAAACTACACGCGGCTATTGCATTGCCGACAATACACATAGAAGTTCATTGATAAAAACGGCATGGGAATTCAACACAGGGAAACCCCGAACCAAAATTAAAAAAAAAAAATGACGTGGGAGTCCCCCTAAATTCCATACCAGGCCCTTCAGGTCTGGTATGGATTTTAAGGGGAACCCCGCGCCAAAAAAAAAAAAAAGACGGCGTAGGGTCCCCCCAAGAATCCATACCAGACCCTTATCCGAGCACGCAACCTGGCAGGCCGCAGGAAAAGAGGGGGGGATGAGAGTGCGCCCCCCCTCCTGAACTGTACCAGGCCACATGCCCTCAACATTGGGAGGGTGCTTTGGGGTAGCCCCCAAAACACCTTGTCCCCATGTTGATAAAGACAAGGGCCTCATCCCCATAACCCTGGCCGGTGGTTGTGGGGGTCTGCAGGCGGGGGGCTTATCGGAATCTGGAAGCCCCCTTTAACAAGGGAACCCCGAGATCCCGGCCCCCCCCTGTGTGAAATGGTAAGGGGGTACTTACCCCTACCATTTCACTAAAAAACTGTCAAAAATGTTAAAAATGACAAGAGACAGTTTTTGACAATTCCTTTATTTAAATGCTTCTTCTTTCTTCTATCTTCCTTCATCTTCTTCTGGCTCTTCTGGTTCTTCCTCCGGTGTTCTCGCCCAGCATCTCCTCCGCGGCATCTTCTATCTTCTTCTCCTCGGGCCGCTCCGCACCCATGGCATGGGGGGAGGCTCCCGCTCTTCTCTTCATCTTCTTCTTCATCCTCTTCTCTTCTTCCTTCTTCTCTTCTTCTCTTCTTTATTTTCTTCTCCAGGCCGCTCCGCACCCATGCTGGCATGGAGGGAGGCTCCCGCTGTGTGATGGCGTCTCCTCGTCTGACGGTTCTTAAATAACGGGGGCGTGGCCACCGGTGACCCCACCCCCCTCTGACACACGGAACATGACGGGACTTTCCTGTGGCATTCCCCGTGACGTCACAGGGAAGTCCCGTCAAGTCACCGTGCGTCAGAGGGGGGGAGGGTCACCGGGTGGCCCCGCCCCCCGTTATTTAAGAACCGTCAGACGAGGAGACTCCGTCACACAGCGGGAGCCTCCCTCCATGCCAGCATGGGTGCGGAGCGGCCCGGAGAAGAAAATGAAGAAGAGAAGAAAGAAGAAGAGAAGAGGATGAAGAAGAAGATGAAGAGAAGAGCGGGAGCCTCCCCCATGCCATGGGTGCGGAGGGGCCCGAGGAGAAGAAGATAGAAGACGCCGCGGAGGAGATGCTGGACAAAAACGCCGGAGGAAGAACCAGAAGAGCCAGAAGAACCAGAAGAAGAAGAAGATGAAGGAAGATAGAAGAAAGAGGAAGCATTTAAATAAAGGAATTGTCAAAAACTGTCGCTTGTCATTTTTAACATTTTTGACAGTTTTTTAGTGAAATGGTAGGGGTAAGTACTCCCTTACCATTTCACACAGGGGGGGCCGGGATCTGGGGGTCCCCTTGTTGAAGGGGGCTTCCAGATTCCGATAAGCCCCCCGCCCGCAGACCCCCACAACCACCGGCCAGGGTTGTGGGGATGAGGCCCTTGTCCTCATCAACATGGGGACAAGGTGTTTTGGGGGGCTACCCCAAAGCACCCTCCCAATGTTGAGGGCATGTGGCCTGGTACGGTTCAGGAGGGGGGGGCCGCATTCTTGTCCCCCCTCTTTTCCTGCGGCCTGCCAGGTTGCGTGCTCGGATAAGGGTCTGGTATGAATTTTTGGGGGGACCCCACGCCGTTTTTTTTGTTTTTTTTTTGGCGCAGGGTTCCCCTTAAAATCCATACCAGACCTGAAGGGTCTGGTATGGAATTTAGGGGGAACCCCACGTCATTTTTTTTTTAAATTTTGGCCGGGGTTCCCCTTAATATCCATATTAGACCTGAAGGGCCTGGTATGGAATTTAGGGGGACTCCCACGTCATTTTTTTTTTTTAAATTTTGGTTTGGGGTTTCCATGTGTTGAATTCCCATGCCGTTTTTATCTATGAACTTCTACGTGTATTGTCGGCAGTGCAATAGCCGCGGGTAGTTTTACATGGAATTTTTCCTTTGAAATGTCATTTTGCTTTCAGACTGTTCTAAACACGGGAAACATGCGCCCCTTTACAGGCATACTATAGACACCCCCCAGGTACAAAATTTAAAGGGATATTACACTTTTATTGTTTGACTTTAAGCATTATTAAAATCACTGCTCCTGAAAAAACTTTTTTTTGCATTGATCCATTTCCCCTGGGGCAGGACCCGGGCCCCTAAACACTTTTTATGACAATAACTTGCATATAAGCCTTTAAAATGAGCACTTTTGATTATTCATGTTCGTGTCCCATAGACTTTAACGGTGTTCGCGTGTTCGAGCGAACTTTTTTCCTGTTCGCATGTTCTGGTGCGAACTGAACAGGGGGGTGTTCGGCTCATCCCTACTCCACTGTATACTATAGGGGTGTCTCCATCTGTGAAGCTTGTACAAAACAGGTAAAGTATTGAAGCTTGACAAAGGACAATAAAAATTCTACATCTTGGAACTCTGCCAAAATAGACACTTGTACCCCACTTCCAAGCAATGTTTCATATTCCTATTTCTGCCATCAAATATCTGTGTGCTAAGTACACCTATTTTTTTTTACATAGGGGAGAAAAGACTTGGAGGACACCCCTCATCCGAGGAGACCACAGACCCCCCACCTCTGGAAGAAGGGGAAATCCACCCAAGCCAAGCAGAGCAGGAGGAGGAAGACGTGGTGGAAATTGGCACCACAACAGGTGAGTGTCTGCGACCACAGGCTCAGGTAAGAGATGGATGCCGGCATATATATAATACATGGTGTGTTTTTGTTTCTATCTTTTTAGGTGATCGTGATGTTGTGGATCCAGGGCATTTCACCTCGGAAAGTGCACAGATCCTGATCGGGGAGATCATGGGGTGTAATAGGGACTTGGAAAACATCCTGAAAAACATCAATGATGTTCAACAAAAAATGAAGAACATCATTGATGTTTTTGGGAGAGTTTAAAACCCCTCCAAATCCTTTTGGTTTTTTATGTGCTGAAAATTTTTAACATTTTTTGACATATTTGCAAAAAGCCAAATTTTGAAGATGCACACAGTGTGTCAACATGTGCTATCTGCCATCACGGGAGATTTGGGGGTGCAACCCCTTCCTCAATAATAAAGTAGCTGTGAGGAAGGGGTTGCACCCCAAAAACACGTCCCTTGATCCCTCATGATGGCAGCTAGCACATGTTGACATTCGGCAATTTGTGTGCATCTTCAAAATTTGGCTTTTCCTGGGGTGACTTCACCCCATCTGAACGCAATATCAAACACAGTTTGTAAATACTCATGTCTGATATTGCCTTCAAGTTCTACCAAATGTGAACTTTGTAAGTTCAAGATTTGTGTCTTTCTTGTTGGTTTTAAACATGCTTGTTTTATCTTAAATGGACATTTCTACTTTTTCTAATGTGACCCCAAAAATTGTTATACAACAAACATGTTAGTTTGTTTTAAAAACCTTTTCTAAATGCACATGTGATTGTGCTGGTATTAAAAAGATTGTTAATCAAGAATGTGTGGATTATTGTCTCAACGCTCCAACACTTTTGTGGTGCTCTAATTGGTGTTTTCTGTGACAATGGGTGTTATTTCCTAAGGGCAAATCCACTTTGCACTACAAGTGCAGTTTCAAGTGGGCCTGGGCCTTATTTGGACATTTTCACTTAGGGTTGTACTCACTTTTGTTGCCAGCGGTTTACATTAATGGCTGTGTGTTGAGTTATTTTGAACGGACAGCAAATTCACACTGTTATACAAGCTGTGCACTCACTACTTTTCATTGTAGCAAAGTGTAATTTCTTTAGTGTTGTCACATGAAAAGATATAATAAAATATTTACAAAACTGTGGGGGGTGTACTCACTTTTGTGAGATACTGTATATGATACTATTGTTTAACTATAACCACTTATCCCCGAAGAAGAGGAACAACGTAATATCTCAAAACACATTGGGCATTACTCTGTCTATGTATACATCACTGACAGAGAACTGTGGTTATCCGTTCTGTAATCATTGTGTATTTTCACTGCAACCGCATCAATTGTATTGGTTTAGCTTTGCACTCTAACTTCCTGTTTATAATATTTACTAATAAAAACTCATTAATCTTTCATAAATGTAATTCTATTTTTCTGGAGTTTATGCCTTTAAAAATCCCACTAGAAGGTTCTTTTCTGTAGATTGTACAATTGGGGATGCATACTTGGCAACTGTCCCGAATTTCTCGGTACATTCCCGGGATTTAGACCCTTTTCCCGATCTAATCATTTCCCGGGAGATGTCCAGAGAAATTCAGTTTTTCCCGATTTTCGCCGCCAGCCGCTAGAGGTCCGCGGCCAGCGGAGACAATGTCTCCGCCGGCCGCCATTTTCTAGGAGACCGTAGGCTGGCTACTGATGGCTACAATAGAGATTGAGCTGCGGCGCCGCCCACCCCCCGGCCTGCTCCGCCCCGCTGCCAGTCTCTGTGACCTGTTATGGAAAGGGGCGGGGGATGTACGGCACCGCAGCTCAACCTCTACTGTAACCATGCGGCTTCGCTCGACCAACTTTGGGGCCGGTCTGGATGTCACAGGGGGGGCTGGTCTGGATGTCACAGGGGGGGCCAGTCTGGATGTCACAGGGGGGGCCAGTCTGGATGTCATAGGGGGGGCCGGTCAGGATGTCACGGGGGGCTGGTCTAGATGTCACGGGGGGGCTGGTCTGGATGTCACAGGGGGGCTGGTCTGGATGTCACAGGGGGGGCGGTCTGGATGTCACGGGGGGGCGGTCTGGATGTCACAGGGGGGCCCGGTCTGGATGTCACAGGGGGGGGCAGTCTGGATGTCACAGGGGGGCGGTCTGGATGTCACAGGGGGGGCCGGTCTGGATGTCACAGGGGGGCTGGTCTGAATGACACAGGGAGGGGCTGGTCTGGATGTCACAGGGAGGCTGGTCTGGATGTCACAGGGGGGGCCAGTCTGGATGTCACAGGGGGGGCTGGTCTGGATGTCACAGGGGGGGCCAGTCTGGATGTCACAGGGGGGGCTGGTCTGGATGTCACAGGGGGGGCCAGTCTGGATGTCACAGGGGGGCCAGTCTGGATGTCACAGGGGGGGCCAATCTGGATGTCACAGGGGGGGCCGGTCTGGATGTCAAAGGGGGGGCTGGTCTGGATGTCACAGGGGTGGCCAGTCTGGATGTAATGGGGGGGCAGGTCTGGATGTCACAGGGGGGGCTGGTCTGGATGTCACAGGGGGGCCGGTCTGGATGTAACGGGGGGCTGGTCTGGATGTCACAGGGGGGCCGGTCTGGATGTCACGGGGGGCTGGTCTGGATGTCACAGGGGGGCTGGTATGGATGTCACAGGGGGGCCAGTATGGATGTCACAGGGGGGGCCGGTCTGGATGTCATGGGGGGGCTGGTCTGGAAGTCACAGGGGGGCTGGTCTGGATGTCATGGGGGGGCTGGTCTGGATGTCAAAGGGGGGGGCGGTCTGGATGTCACGGGGGGGCTGTATAGTCTGGATGTCACAGGGGGGCACAAGATGTAAAGAGGACTCTGCTGATGGGGACTCCTGATGTGAGGAAGGCTCCGCTGGGGAATCCTGATGTGAGGAAGGGTCCTCTGGGGACTCCTGATGTGAGGGGGGGCTCCGCTGGGGACTCCTGATGTGAGGAGGGCTCCCCTGGGGACTCCTGATGTGAGGGGGGCTCCGCTGGGGACTCCTGATGTGAGGGGGGCTTCGCTGGGGACTCCTGATGTGAGGGGGGCTCCGCTTAGGACTCCTGGTATGAGGGGGGCTCCGCTGGGAACTCCTGATGTGAGGGGGGCTCTGCTGGAGACTCCTGGTGTGAGGGGGGCTCCGCTGGGGACTCCTGGTGTGAGGGGGGCTCCGCTGGGGACTCCTGGTGTGAGGGGGGCTCCGCTGGGGACTTCTGGTGTGAGGGGGGCTCCTCTGGGGACTCCTGGTGTGAGGGGGGCTCCGCTGGGGACTCCTGGTGTGAGGGGGGCTCCACTGGGGACTCCTGGTGTGAGGGGGGGCTCCACTGGGGACTCCTGGTGTGAGCATGGGCTCCGCTGGGGACTCCTGGTGTGAGGGGGGCTCCGCTGGGGACATCTGATGTAAGGGGGGGCTCCGCTGGGGACACCTGATGTAAGGGGGGCTCCACTGGGGACATCTGATGTAAGGGGGGGCTCTGCTGGGGACATCTGATGTAAGGGGGGCTCCACTGGGGACATCTGATGTAAGGGGGGGCTCTGCTGGGGACATCTGATGTAAGGGGGGCTCCGCTGGGGACATCTGATGTAAGGGGGGGCTCCGCCGCGGACTCCTGATGTTAGGGGGGCTCCGCCGGGGACTCCTGATGTGAGGGGGGGCTCCTCTGGGGACTCCTGATGTGAGGGGGGCTCCGCTGGGGACTCCTGATGTAAGGGGGGCTTCGCTGGGGACTCCTGATGTGAGGGGGCTCCGCTTAGGACTCCTGGTATGAGGGGGGCTCCGCTGGGAACTCCTGATGTGAGGGGGGCTCTGCTGGAGACTCCTGGTGTGAGGGGGGCTCCGCTGGGGACTCCTGGTGTGAGGGGGGCTCCGCTGGGGACTCCTGGTGTGAGGGGGGCTCCGCTGGGGACTTCTGGTGTGAGGGGGGCTCCGCTGGGGACTCCTGGTGTGAGGGGGGCTCTGCTGGGGACTCCTGGTGTGAGGGGGGCTCCACTGGGGACTCCTGGTGTGAGAGGGGGCTCCACTGGGGACTCCTGGTGTGAGCATGGGCTCCGCTGGGGACTCCTGGTGTGAGGGGGGCTCCGCTGGGGACATCTGATGTAAGGGGGGGCTCCGCTGGGGACACCTGATGTAAGGGGGGCTCCACTGGGGACATCTGATGTAAGGGGGGGCTCTGCTGGGGACATCTGATGTAAGGGGGGCTCCACTGGGGACATCTGATGTAAGGGGGGGCTCCACTGGGGACATCTGATGTAAGGGGGGGCTCCGCTAGGGACATCTGATGTAAGGGGGGGGCTCCGCCGCGGACTCCTGATGTTAGGGGGGCTCCGCCGGGGACTCCTGATGTGAGGGGGGGCTCCTCTGGGGACTCCTGATGTGAGGGGGGCTCCGCTGGGGACTCCTGATGTAAGGGGGCTCCACTGGGGACTCCTGATGTGAGGGGGGCTCCGCTGAGGACTCCTGGTATGAGGGGGGCTCCGCTGGGAACTCCTGTGAGGGGAGGCTCCGCTGGAGACTCCTGGTGTGAGGGGGGCTCCGCTGGGGACTCCTGGTGTGAGGGGGGCTCTGCTGGGGACTCCTGGTGTGAGGGGGGCTCTGCTGGGGACTCCTGGTGTGAGGGGGGGCTCCGCTGGGGACTTCTGGTGTGAGGGGGGCTCCACTGGGGACTCCTGATGTGAGGGGGCTCTGCTAGGGACTCCTGGTGTGAGAAGGGGCACCGCTGGGGACTCCTGGTATGAGGGGGGCTCCGCTGGGGACTCCTGGTGTGAGGGGGGCTCCGCTGGGGACTTCTGGTGTGAGCGGGGGCTCCGCTGGGGACTCCTGGTGTGAGCGGGGGCTCTGCTGGGGACTCCTGATGTGAGGGGGGGCTCCGCTGGGGACATCTGATGTAAGGGGGGGCTCCGCTGGGGACATCTGATGTAAGGGGGGCTCCACCGGGGACTCCTGATGTGAGGGGGGCTCCGCCGGGGACTCCTGATGTGAGTGGGGGCTCCTCTGGGGACTCCTGATGTGAGGGGGGCTCCGCTGGGGATTCCTGATGTGAGGGGGGCTCCGCTGGGGACTCCTGATGTGAGGGGGGCTCCGCTGGGAACTCCTGTGAGGGGGGGCTCCGCTGGAGACTCCTGGTGTGAGGGGGGCTCCGCTGGGGACTCCTGGTGTGAGGGGGGCTCCGCTGGGGACTCCTGGTGTGAGGGGGCTCCGCTGGGGACTCCTGGTGTGAGGGGGGCTCCGCTGGGGACTCCTGATGTGAGGGGGGCTCCGCTGGGGACTCCTGGTGTGAGGGGGGCTCCACTGGGGACTCCTGATGTGAGGGGGGCTCTGCTGGGGACTCCTGATGTGAGGGGGGCTCCGCTGGGGACATCTGATGTAAGGGGGGCTCCGCTGGGGACATCTGATGTAAGGGGGGCTCCGTTGGGGACACCTGATGTAAGGGGGGCTCTGCTGGGGACATCTGATGTAAGGGGGGCTCCGCTGGGGACATCTGATGTAAGGGGGGGCTCCGCTGGGGACATCTGATGTAAGGGGGGGCTCCGCTGGGGACATCTGATGTAAGGGGGGGCTCCGCTGGGGACATCTGATGTAAGGGGGGGCTCCGCTGGGGACATCTGATGTAAGGGGGGGCTCCGCTGGGGACATCTGATGTAAGGGGGGGCTCCGCTGGGGACCTCTGATGTAAGGGGGGGCTCCGCTAGGGACATCTGATGTAAGGGGGGCTCTGCTGGGGACATCTGATGTAAGGGGGGCTCCGCTGGGGGCACCTAATGCAAGGACGGACTCTGCTGGGGGCACCTGATGCAAGGACGGCCTCTGCTGGGACACCTGATGCAAGGAGGGACGGCTGGTGGCAGGTGACATGGCAGGTGACACGCTCAGGGATCCCACTGATTCAGCATTATGGTGAGTTGAATGATTTCATTTTATATTACAATGTAATAATAGAAATAATGCACTTCAATCATCCTGACACCATAACAACCAAGGTGCCGGGATGATTGAAGCGCTAACACCAGGTGTTTGGAGTATCTTTATCTGCTGATTGTTAAACTTTCTAGAATACACATATTTCCATTGTTGTGTAGGATCTGGGGCTGCTGTCCCTCCATCCCTCTCCTCCCCTTTCCCTCTCCATCCCTCATTCATCTCAGACACTAACCACATCCCCTTTGAGCCACGCCCATTTAAGCCACGTCCACTATTTCATGGAAACCACGCCCATTTTTCGCTGCGGCGCGCAACGCATTTTTACTTTGCCACTATGCCACGCCCACAACTGCATGCCCCCACCTGATTATAACAAGACTCCGCCTACAGCCAAAAAAGTGCCCCTAAATTTTTTTTTACAATGTTGCCAATTATGGGGATGTGGGCATCCTCTCTTATTCCCAATACCAGCAACTAGCATATCAAACAACATGAAATTATAAGGTTTACTGAAAACGGGGGTTGATTATCCCCAAATAAGGGGGTAAATCTCTTTAACACCGACACAGACAGCATTACAAATTTGACAGAGGGTCTAATCATTCCTAACACTCCAAAAGTAAAAATATTTGCCTTTACATAACCTTGTGGTTCTCTATCTGACTCTGCATGCCATTAAAGCAAACCAATGTTACAAAGTATATTGTCATAGGGTTGTGCTGACATATAAAAGGAAAAGTTTCCCCGTGGGGTTTTGTATTGCAGCCAAAAAACTGAAGAGGTAAATAGAATAAATTTTATTGAAAAATTATCATACAATATAAGTTATGTTAAAACATGAGCTCTGTCATTGAATCCATTGTATACACATCATAGTGATACAGCCATAAATGTACATAAAACACATATAGTATGGTATAGGTATATATAATCATACTAAGAGACCCCGACGCATTTTGACCATTAGTAGTAGAGGTCTTCTTCTGGGGGTAAAAAAGGAATACAAGGAATATAATAAGAGAGAACATACATTTAAAAACAAAAAATATATATATAAAATCAATACAAGTATTGCCAAAATACAACTGTATTTACCAAAAGTGGCTGTAAGAATGGCCTCCAAAGTGCTGTGCTTGAGAATTGCTGAAAGATCCAGGCGGAATGACATGAGGTCCCGGAAGGCTAATCAACTAGGCCTACAAGAGATCGTGCTTGGACCCACGCCCTGGGGGAAGGGCAGAGAGGGGCCCAGGGACCAGGTAGGGGACAAGAAGCACACCCTGAGCCACTGTGGGATCACATAATAGTGGTAATGAAATAAAAAATGATTACAAAAAATATCTCTCAGTCTTAAGCTGTATGGGGGGTAGCAGGGGTGTGAAGAGTAAGGGTGGGGGTGAATAAAAAATCATAGATGTGTGGATAAGTGAAAAGTGGGTAAACGGTGAAGGTAGACAAAGGGAGGTGAAAGAAAACGAAAAAAGAAAAGAGAAAAAGAAGGTGCAAAAAGACAGAGCTGAAACCTAATAGTTCTGAAATTAACTGAGGGTGAGACTGTGAACAAAGAGGGCGAAAAAAGTGACACACCATGAAGGTGTGTGAGAAAATGTAACAAATAGGTGAGTGAGTGCAAGCGGCTGTGAAAATGAAGGGGGGGGGGGGGAGAAAAAGAGAGAAAGAAAGAGAAGAGAGAAAACATTCCTTGAAGAAAGTAAGGAAAGAGATAAAGAAGTGACGGTGAAGAAAAATGATCATAAGTGTGTGAATCGGTGAAGGGTGAATGAATAAAAAAGGTGTAAAGAAAAAGGGAAATGACAAGAAAAAATGCTGCAGTGTAGTGATAGATAGAGCTGAATCCCAACAGTTCTGGGAAGGGGTGAAGATGGAAAATGCAAAGTGAACAAGAACCAAACCAGCAACAACTGAGAAGGCTGAGCCTTTGAAAAACCAGAAAAGTGTCTGAAAAATAAATCAAAAATGAGTGTGGAGGTGAAAACATGAACAAAATAAAAAAAGGGGGGAGTGAAAAGAAAAAAATGGGGAGAAAAAAAGGAAGGAGAATATGAGCTGTAAGGCATTACCTGAAAAAGGCAAGGTAGTGAATTTAATAATCAAAATATGGTATTCGGCCGGTGCCATAAGCATTGCGCTTCCAGCATGAGTGGACAGCGGGCAACAATTTAAGAAGCCTAAGGACAAATGATGGTAATAAAAATTAGTGGAGTCATTGGACAAAAAGGTGCAGTCCAGTGAATCCCCATAGCTGGAAGGAGCATTACTTACTTTCAGCGCATATAAGGTTACTCTGATTCTGCATGCTATTAAAGCAAACCAATGTTACAAAGTATATTGTCAAAGGGTTGTGCTGACATAATTCTAAGGAAATAACTTGTATATAATCTTAAACATTTTGATAACTCCATAAAAAATGTAGGTAGTGCTAATATTTAAAGAATCAGCCAACTCACACATTGCTGTTTGGTTCCCACTGGGGAAGTCCCTACATCTCTAAAATTTTGCAGGAGAAATATTCCAGCAAAACTTCTATATCTGTGACCATTTTTCAAAGTGTGATTCCCTGTTGTGTCTCTAGGATTGAAGGCTTGGCAAAAACTTTCTTAAGCCCCCCTTCACATCGACATGTCAAATTTGATTTGACATTCGATTTGACATGTCAAACTGCATACCAAATCAGAGGTTACTGCCGGCAACGGCACCGTCCGAATTGGTGTGATGCCACACTGATTCCCAAAAGTAGTTCCTGCACTACTTTTGGCGACTTCAGGGGCATTTTCAATAGACATCTGTGTATGAACCCACACAGATGCCTTTCAAATCGCCCCCGAACTCGCACTGAAATGCGGTTTTGAAATTGTGAAAATTCAGCTAAACTCGAATGATTTCAACCTGCCCTCAGTGTGTGTCCCAAGTCTGGCCCATGGGCCAATCACGGCCCCCATTCCGGTTTTGAATGGCCCGCCTAGTTATTTGGACATATATATCTTTTGTGGCCCCCAACGATCTCTCAGCGCCGGTGCCACAAAGGATATATGTGCTGGTTGCCTTGGAGGGGACAGGGAGGAGAATTTCCTGTTTACATGGCAGTCTCTGTAATAGGAAGTCCAGTCTTCTGTGCTACCATTGGACAACTGTTCTGTCCATCATAGGAGACGGGACTTTGTATTAAAGAGGCCGCCAAGAAAACAGGAGTTTTTCCTGTATGTAATCTTTTGGCGCTCGTCCCACCCCCCTCCCTGTCCCCTCCAAGGCTGCAGATGGATGGACATCAATCAGGCTGCACTGATGGCAATGGTGAGTCTGCATTCATGGCAATGGGGGTGCTGCATTCCTTGCAATGGTGGGTGCTGCATTCCTGGCAATGGTGGGTGCTGCATTCCTGGCTATGGTGGGTGCTGCATTCCTGGCTATGGTGGGTGCTGCATTCCTGGCTATGGTGGGTGCTGCATTCCTGGCAATGGTGGGTGCTGCATTCCTGGCAATGGTGGGTGCTGCATTCCTGGCAATGGTGGGTGCTGCATTCCTGGCAAAGGTGGGTGCTGTATTCATGGCAACGGGGGTGCTGATTTCCTGGCAATGGGGGTGCTGCATTCATGGCAATGAGCTGCTGCACTGATGGAAATGGGAGTGCTGCATTCATGGCAATGGGGGTGCTGCATTCATGGCACTTGTGAATGTGCCATGATGGGCACTGACCCTTATTTTGCTTCACAGTTCTTTATTTAAAATTTAAGTTGTTTTCCTGAAACTTCGCTCTTAA
Organism: Lithobates septentrionalis; assembly: GCA_037952835.1. NCBI lineage: Eukaryota > Metazoa > Chordata > Amphibia > Anura > Ranidae > Lithobates > Lithobates septentrionalis. The sequence continues at coordinate 47,229 of JBBDGP010001282.1, read as the reverse complement.
AGTGAAAGTGCCTGTTATATGCCAATAAATACGATATATCCAAATAACATTCCCAAGCTCATCTCTTTACTCACACACAGCCGCAAAGGCAATATAATTCTTGTTGGACAGTGTATTAGTGCTCGAACAAACACAATTAGACCGAATTTTAATGGTTCAAAGAATGTCAGGCAAAATTGTCGGCCCTCACGCATGTTCACTTCTTCAAATCTGGTTTAGGGGATATATATGCCGCAAAAAAAAACTTTTTGTAGAAACAGAAAATGTTGTAGGTGCAATTTGTTATTTTCCAATTTGAGAATTATGAAAATGTCATATTGACCTTAGTAGACATCTTAAGACAGACTCAAGTAAAATAACATGTATTACTTTGTAAAGTTGCCCAAACCAGCACTAGAACCTCATACACTGATTAGTGCTAAAGATCTCTAAACATGTGCACAAAGGTCTGCACATGCGCAGAATGCTACCCCTCTATGTACACTTCATTGATGTTCTTTACTAAATCTGGTTTTCTACAATCTTCTTTTAACCATTTGCCGCTCAGGCCACTAATGACAATTCTCAAACGCATGTTAAATTAGATTTTTTTTGCTAGATTACCAAACATTATATATATTTTAAAAGCAGATGCCCTAAAGAATAAAATGGTCCTTGTTTCAATTTCTTATGTTGCATGATAGCCATTTTTAAAATGCTAATTTTCAGGAAAAAATACACTTTGAAAATCCTTAGTGCACACAAACACAACATAATATCCAATCTTTTGGTAAATTATAAAAGATGATGTTACGCTGAGTAAACAGATATCTAACTCAAGCTTTAAAACAGGGCACACCCAAGCTATGGTACATTAAATTATCCATAGGCAACACTTTAAAAGCTTTTACAGCTTACAAGTTTAGAGTTTATCAGAGGGCAGGTGCTAGAATTATTGCTATCACTCTGACGTTTGTGACAATACCGCACAATGTGTGGTGTTATCACTGTTTACATGTGTGCGGGACCTATGTGTGTGTTTCCATTTGTGCGTGAGCACAGGGAGAGCTTTAAAAAATGTTTTTACAATTATTTATTTTATTTACACTATCCCTTTCAATTTTTTTTATCAACTTTATTGCTATCACAAAGAATGAAAAACATCCCTTGTCACAGCTACTCTTTACTGAGAGATCTGGGGTCTATTAAACCCCATATCGCTTATCTCCCCTAAAAGCCGAGATAAGTTTGATCACATGCTTTACAAGCCAGTAGCAACAAACCGAATCTGGGTTATGAAAGCTTCACCCCTTCTGCTTTCATTCGTCACAGAAGAGCAGCAGGTATGGATGTACCTTCCTTTCCCCTGTGTTCAGCCAAAAAGAAAGGTCACAGGGTCCCAGGCTCCCCCATAGCAGCCTGGGAATGGCAACGGGAGGAGGTGCCCTCTTGCGAGCCCTGTAGCTGCAGCCATGATCCCGTTATAACTACTTAAACCTGGGGATGTATGGGTATGTCCTAAGGGTATGAAGTGGTTAAAGGGTTCGTTCATTATTACAGATAAAGTGTACTGTACTTACCTCTGGGGTTGCAGAGCTGTCAGCACCTCCCCGCCCCCCCCCCCCACAGCCACTCCATCAGTTTTCTCCTTCAGCACTTCCAGGGGAGACCAGATACTGTAAATTCTGGTTGGTCAGCACCATCAGAATTAATTTTCTCTGTCCTAGAAGCGCTGGCGGAAGTTAGTGCTAAGACTTCTGAGCATGTGCATAAAGATCTGTGTGTGCACAGTACTCTACCCATCTGTGTACATTTCATGGATCTTCTTAACTAAGTCAGGTTTTCTACCATCTTCATTAAAGCGTTAGTTCACCTTTACAGAAAAAATGTAAAGGTGAACTTACATCAGACACCCCTCCTAACCCCACCGTCGTCCCTGCTGTACTTACCTCCGGGGATGCCGAGCTTTCGGCACCCCCTGCAGAGCAACTTTAGCGGTCCAGGGATTTGAAATCCTAGATGGATTCTAATTAGACAGCAGAAAATCCATCTAGTCTGTCCTGGAAGCACTGACAGAGAAGAGGGAGAAGAGTGGGGATTTCAAGTAAAATAAAAGTTGTTCACCTTTATATTTTTTTTTATAAAAGGTGAACACTTTAATTTAAGCCATGACTTATTCATACAGTGCATCCGGAAAGTATTTACAGCGCTTCACTTTTTCCACATTTTGTTATGTTGCAGCCATATTTCAACATGGATTAATTTCATTATTTTTCATAAAATTCTACAAACAATACCCCATAATGACAACGTGAAAGAAGTTTGTTTGAAATCTTTGCAAATTTATAAAAAAAAAGCTCCCACAGTTAACAGTGCATGTCAAAGCACAAACCAAGGCATGAAGTCCAAGGAATTGTCTGTAGACCTCCGGGACAGGGGTGTATCAGGCACAGATCTGGGGAAGAGTACAGAAAAATTTCTGCAGTATTGAATGTCTCAATGGACACAGTGGCCTCCACCATTCATAAATGGAAAAAGTTTGGAACCACCAGGACTCTTTCTAGAGAGGGCCACCCAGCCAAACTGAGCAATTGGGGGACAAGGGTCTTAGTCAGGGAGATGACCAAGATCCCGATGGTCATTCTGACAGAGCTCCGTTTCTCTTTGGAGAGAGGAGAAACTTCCGGAAGAACAACCATCTCTTCAGCACTCCACCAATCAGGACTGTATGGTAAAGTGGCCAGACCGAAGCCACTCCTCAGTACGAGGCACATGACAGCCCACCTGGAGTTTGCCAAAAGGTACCTGAAGGACTCTCAGACCATGAGAAAAAAAAAATCTCTGGTCAGATGAAGCAAAGATTGAACTCATTGGCCTGAATGGCAAACGTCATGTCTGGAGGAAATCAGGCACTGCTCATCACCTAGCCAATACCATCCCTACAGTGAAGCATGGTGGTGGCAGCATCATGCGGTGGGGATGTTTTTCTAGCGGCAGAAACTGGGAGGCTAGTCAGGATCGAGGGAAAGATGAATGCAGCAATGTACAGAGACATTGTTGATGAAAACCTGCTCTAGGGAGCTCTGGACCACAGACTGGGGCTGGTTCATCTTCCAACAGGACAACAACGCTAAGCACACAGCCAAAATAACAAAGGAGTAGCTATGGGACAACTCTATGAATGTCATTGAGTGGCCCAGCCAGAGCCCAGACTTGAACCTAATTAAACATCTCTGGAGATGGCTGTGCACCGACGCTCCCCATCCAACCTGATGGAGTTTGAGAGGTCCTTCAAAGAAGAATGGGAGAAATTGCCCAAAAATAGGTGTGCTAAGCTAGTAGCATCATATTAAAAAAAAAAAAAACTTGAGGCTGTAATTGGTGCCAAAGGTGCTTCAACATAGTATTAAGCATAGGCTTTGAATACTTATGTACATGTTTGCTTGTTTTTTAATAAATTTGCAAAGATTTCAAACAAACATCTTTCATGTTGTCATTATGGGGCATTGTTTGTAGAATCTTGAGGAAAATAATGAATTTAATCCATTTTGGAAAAAGGCTTTAACATAACAAAATGTGGAAAAAGTGAAGTGCTGTGAATACTTTCCGGATGCACTGAATATATACGTGATCCAGTGCACAGCTGCCGCCCAGTAGCAGTAAAACTGCTATAGGGTGGATTTAAAGTGGCTGATAATTATATATACCCGGGTATATGTGCATAATTCCACCAGGACTCCTATTCCTTTGTAGATATCTGTTTGTACATTGAATATGTACTGTTAATAAAGTAGTTGTAAAATGAATTTATCATATTCACATTTCTGAGTACATACATGCACTCACCGGCCACTTTATTAGGCACACCTTGCTAGTACCCCCTTTTGCCTTCAAGACTGCCTTAATTTTTCGTGGCATAGATTCAACAAGGTGTTTTTTCAACATTACTCAGAGATTTTGGTCGATATTGACATTATAGCATCACGCAGTTGCTGCAGATTTGTCAGCTGCACATCCATGATGCGATGCCAAAGGTACTCTATTGGATTGAGATCTGGGGACTGTGGAGGTCATTTGAGTACAGTAACTCATTGTCATGTTCAAGAAAGCAGTTTGAGATTATTTCAGCTTTGTGACATGGTGCATTATCCTGCCGGAAGTAGCCATCACCAGATAGGTACACTGTAGTTGTAAAAGGATGGACATGGTCAGCAAAAATACTCAGGTAGGTTATGGTGTTTAAACGATGCTCATTTGGTACTAAGGGGCTCAAAGTGTGCCAAGAAAATATCCCCTACACAATTACACCACCTCCATCAGCTTGAACCGTTGATACAAAGCAGGATGGATCCATGCTTTCATGATGGGTTTTTTTGCCAAATTCTGACCCCACCATCTGAATGTCGCAGCTGAAATCAAGACTCATCAGACCAGGCAATGTTACTTTAATCTTCTATTGTCCAATTTTGGTGAGCCTGTGCAAATTGTAGCTTCAGTTTCCTGTTCTTAGCTGACAGGAGTGGCACCCAGTGTGGTCTTCTGCTGCTGTAGCCCATCTGCTTCAAGGTTTGATGTGTTGTGCATGCAGAGATGGTATTCTGCATACCTTGGTTGTAACGAGTGGTATTTGAGTTACTGTTGCCTTTCTATCATCTCAAACCAGTCTCTCCTCTGACACCAACAAGGCATTTTCACCCACACAACTGCAGATTATTGGATATTTTTCACTGTAACCCTAGGGATTGTTGTGTGTGAAAATCCCAGTAGATCAACAGTTTTTTAAATACTCAAACCAGCCTGTCTGGCACCAACGACCATGCCACATTCAAAGCCACTTAAATCCCCTTTCTTCCCCATTCTGATGCTCGGTTTGAGCTTCAGAAAGTTCTCTTCACCACATCTAGATGCCTAAATCAGACATCCCAACCTGCAAAAGCTCATTTCAGGGAGGTGACGCTTCCGGCGCCAACCCCCCCCCCCCCCCCACTTCAATTAAATACAGCCTGATCAATGCCAATTAAATGCAGCTATACCAGTGCCAATTTAATGCAGCTATACCAGTGCAGACATCTCAAGTCTGTTATCCCGCCAGTTGCTTGGACACTTGTGGCCAGACGGAACAATGTCATTGGTTGCTAGGGCGCACGCGGTCGTCTGCACTACAACAACCAATGACACTGTACGGCAGGGGCCACCTGCATGCTAGTGTAGCACCCTGATGTTTAGGCAGGGTTGCTCTTAAATTTATCTGCCAAGTAATAGTTGCCTTGACCAATTGCTAGGAGGTTAATTGATTTCACCCCAATTCTGGAATTGCTGCACTTCTCTCTTCTGTCGTTAGGTGGCCGGGTATCTGGTGACATTAGATAAGACAAGGGCATTGCAAGAATGGATTAGGAATGAATGGGGTGTCTCAGCCAATGGACAGGGATTTTCTTGGGTCTCTTGGCTTGCTGGGAGAACCTATTCATTTGCTTGGAATCAGGTGATCCGCGTTCTGTGCCACCTGGACGACTGTCTGGGTGGACGTGTATTGTGCTGCCCCGGGCTGCTAGGCCAGAGACCTGAGGCCTATCCCGGGGGCATCTGGCTGCTAGGCTGTCTGAGGGGCCTATCCAGAAGCAAGAGAGCAGAGTAGGGTTGGGACTGCGACTTGAAGTCCAACCAGTAGTGACGGTTCTGCTGGCTGGAGAACCTGCCGTGGTCGGAGGTAAAGGGGAAGCTGTTGCCACTAAGGAACCATCCACTATGTTACCAGGGACTACTGTGAGTAGCTGGAGCAAGTACCTGAGCAGTATTCTCACCAACCGGGGACAGTGAAGAATTGGGAAACTTCAGCAGATATCAAGCCAGGGACCGGGCCAGTGGAGGTGACACTTGCAGAGCATTATTGTGTGCCAAGCCAGGGACCGAGCAGGCCAGTGGGGTGAAGCTTGAAGAGTGTCTGTGAGTGCCAAGCTGGGGACCCAGCAGGGACGCGGTGGTGACGCTTGAGGAAGATACTCAGTGTGAAGATTGGAATAGCTCAGGAGATCCAGTAGCAGTGGATCAGCGGGTCTAGGTAATACACTGGGAGCTCAGTTGAGTAAAGATCTAAAAAGAATATTGTGGAAGAAGTGAAAGAGTTCATTACAACTTTTGTTAGAAACTGTTCAAGATTGTTGCCATAGGAGACAGTGTTTCTACTAGGGTTGTCCCGATACCGATACTAGTATCGGTATCGGCACCGATACCGAGCATTTGCCCAAGTACTTGTACTCGGGCAAATGCTCCCGATGCCTCCCCCGATACCTTGACTGTCAGCTGTGATCGGCGCGTGGGGGAGTTACAAGATTCTCCCCCCGCCGGCTTTCAGCTGCTTTAGTGACATACAGCGGTGATCGCTCACCGCTGACTGTCACTGCATCCTCCTCCGTGCCCCCTCCTTTCCTCTGTCCCTCTCAGCTGTCCCCTCCGTTCTGCTCTTATCTGTCCCTCTCAGCTGTCCCCTCGTTCTGCTCTTATCTGTCCCCTCCGTTCTGCTCTTATCTGTCCCCTCCGTTCTCCCCCTCAGTTCCTCCGTCCTCCCCCTCCTCCTTCCTTTGTGTATGGAGAGAGTCAGCTGACTCTGTCCATTCACAAAACTGAAACATTGTAATCTTCTGTGATTACGATGTGTCAGTTTATGAATGGAGAGAAGCTGCGGTCTTCTCTCCATTCATTGTCAGTGCAGCTGACGCTGCAGAGAAAGGGACTGGGGATTCTCTATCCTCTGTCTCTTTCTCTGTCTCAAGGGGGAGATATCAGAGGTCTGTTAAGACCCCTGATATCTCACCAAAGCCCCCCAAAAGGGCTGATTAAAAAAAACAAAAAAAAAAACAATAAAGAATAAAAGAAATATTATTGTAAAAAATAAAAATTGTAAAAAAAAAAAAAAAAACACACACATACAACGTTCACCCCCTCCCCCCCCCCCAAAAAAAAGCAAGCACTGTTAAAAAAAAAAAAATGAAAAAAAAAACTGTCACGTGACATTAAAAAAAAAGTATCGGTAATCGGTATCGGCGAGTACTTGAAAAAAAGTATCGGTACTTGTACTCGGTCCTAAAAAAGTGGTATCGGGACAACCCTAGTTTCTACACATGCAGATGTGGGGTCCAGCTGGGTGCCTGTTCCTGCATGGCTGCCTACCTATAGAAGTCTGGGAGTCTGCTAATTAACATTGCAACTACTAAAGGGTGTCCTGGCCTTAACCCTCTCACCCACAGTTCTGTTTAAGAGACAATAAACCTCTTTGCATTCAAGAAGTGTCTGGCACCCATTAATCTACCTTTCATTACACCCACCATGCCTCGTAACCCACTCTACACAGAAGGATGTCAGTTTTCCCTAACACTGGAGGACACCATTAGGCCTGGGAAGGCCTGGGACTTGGCTACACTAGCAACAAAGAACGCTAGGTGGCAGGGGCTGCCTACATGCTAGCAACAAAGGATTGGGCAGAGCTGTTGGCTGTTAGGACACTAGCAGCCAGGCCACACAGTGCCAATAGCTGCTAGGAGGCAGGTGGCTGTGTTGCACAACATCTTTGTCTATTATGGTGCAGGTAGATGTCTGGGTGGCCCAGGGGCTGAGCATACACAGGACTAAATATGCACAAAGGAGAGTGTGCATACTCTGGCCTCTGTGCTGCCCCCACCATGTAATTCTAACACCCTCTGATCTGAATTTAGTTACTACACAGATGTGCAATTGAAACAGAGAATATTTGGCTTTGGAAACCAGCTCTATCTAGAAATCTGAGGGTAGCTTAAGTCGCAGTTAAGTGGTTTTAATTTTGAAGGCAGGCCCCTCTGGTGACTGCTCTACATGTCCCTGGAGTTCTGTTTTTAAAGGCTTGGTATCTGAGGAATGGAAAATGGTATGGAGATTCTGAAAATAGGCTCCAAGAACGCAAGGCGGCCAACTGAAAGAAAAAAAATCTATTCTTGTGCCTAGGAAAACACATTGGGTTTAAATATCAAACTTTCGTTTGACAAGGACCTTCACTGCCAGTGGGCTAGTTAAAAATAACTTGTTTAGTAGTAACATATCCTATTTTTCTGCTCTTCTTGGATGGAAAAGCTAACATATTTGTTTCATCTAAACTATTAACATAACTATTTAAAGCTATGTGCAACTTGACTGATGGAAGAAATTACCCACACCTTGAGAGACACACCCTATAAATTTGAAAAAACTTGAATGTGTGGATCACTTAAAACTTCTACTGCATATAATGATGGCCTGTCACAAACTTGACTCCTCACTGGACAGGTCTCCCAGCTAATTATAGCAGCTATACGCACCACAGAGAAAGAACCTTTTTTAATTCTAATGCCGCGTACACACGAGCGGACTTTACGGCGGACTTTGCCCGGCGGACTGGATTTCGTCGGACAATTCGATGTGTGTGGGCTCCAGCGGACTTTGTTTTCTCAAAAGTTGGACGGACTTAGATTTGAAACTTGTTTAAAATGTATCCGTTGAAATCGAGTCCGGTCGAAAAGTCCGCCGTCTGTATGCTAGTTCGACGGACTAAAAAGCCACGCTAGGGCAGCTATTGGCTACTGGCTATGAACTTCCTTGTTTTAGTCCGGTCGTACGTCATCACGTACGAATTCGACGGACTTTGGTGGATTGTGTCTAGGCAAGTCCGTTCATTCAGAAAGTCCGTCGTAAAGTACGTCGAAAAATCCGCCGGGCAAAGTCCGCCGTAAAGTCCGCTCGTGTGTACGCGGCATTACATATATTGTTTCTGGAGCAGTGACTCAGAATATACTGAACCCACAGGATCATAATGATAAGCAAGTAATTAACACTTTCAAAAGTCATCAATGGCAGTTTCAATTACATTGTGAAAGGTGTATTTTAAGTGCATTAAAATGTGTTGCAGTGCATTTTAACATAAAGTTTCCAGGAGTAAGGGATTTTCCAGAGCAGCTCTCAGCATGTTTCCTTTAAAGACCGGCTCCTGTACATATAGGTCAGCAATTTAAAGATAGATATCCCGGTAATGGCAGCAGCTGCTGCCATAACCGAGGTATCCATCTTTTCAGTAAGCGGTCCTGTTAACGATAACGGTGTTCTGTGCGGCGGATTTGCCACAAGATCACCACTATCGGCCGCAGGAGAGAAAAGCCCCCTCCCGCCGCTTACCGGAGCCGTCAGCAGCGGCGGAGGTGATCGGGACCTGTCCGTGGCTAGGTATGGAGACGAGTGAGGGGAAGATGGCCCCCACCCGTCTCCGCACCATAGCAGGGCGGAAGCGACGTCAAAATGTCACTTCCGCCCATACGTCTTAAAGGGACATTTTTTTGTTGTCATTTTTTCAAATGACAAATTTTTTTTTCTTTTATTGTCAGTGCCACCTCATCAGCGCCCATCAGTGAAGGAGAAAACTTACTTATTTACAAAATTTAATAACAGAAACAAAGAAAAACTTTTTAAATTTTTTTTTCAAAATGTTTGGTCTATTTTATATTAGTTTAGCAAAAAAAAAACAAAAAACCAAAAAAAATGCAGAGGTGATCAAATACCACCAAAAGCTCTATTTGTGGGAACAAAATGATACAAGACTGCGCAATCATTTAACCACTTCAGCCCCGGAAGGATTTACCCCCTTCCTGACCAGAGCGTTTTTTGCGATTCGGCACTGCGTCGCTTTAACTGACAATTGCGCCGTCGTGCGACGTGGCTCCCAAACAAAATTGACGTCCTTTTTTCCCACAAATAGAGCTTTCTTTTGGTGGTATTTGATCGCCTTATTTTTTGCGCTATAAACAAAATAAGAGCGACAATTTCGAAAAAAAACGCATTATTTTTTACATTTTGCTATAATAAATATCCCCCAAAAATATATAAAAAAAAACATTTTTTTTCTTCAGTTTAGGCCGATCGTATTCTTCTACATATTTTTGGTAAAAAAAATCGCAATAAGCGTTTATTAATTGGTTTGCGCAAACGTTATAGTGTTTACTAAATAGGGGATAGTTTTATGGCATTTTTATTAATATTTTTTTTTTTACTAGTAATGGCGGCGATCAGCGATTTTTATTGTGACTGCGATGTTATGGCGGACATGTCGGACATTTTTGACAAATTTTTGGGACCATTGTCATTTATACTGCGATCAGTGCGATTAAAAATGCACTGATTACTGTGTAAATGACACTGGCAGTGAAGGGGTTAACCACTAGGGGGCGGGGAGGGGTTAAGTGTGTCCTAGGGAGTGATTACTAACTGTAGGGGGATGGGCTGTGTGGGTGACGTCACTGATCTCTGCTCCGATGACAGGGAGCAGAGATCGAGTGACACTTGTCACTAGGCAGAACGGGGAGATGCTGTTTACAACGGCATCTCCCCGTTCATCCGCTCCGTGAGGCGATCGCGGGTATCCCCGCGGCGATCGAGTCCGCGGGACCCGCGACCCGACTCACGGAGCTCCCGGCGGTGCGCGCGCACTGGCACGGCGGGAAATTCAAATGGACGTACAGGTACGCCCATTTGCCCAGCCGTGCCGCTCTGCCGACGTACATCGGCGTGCGCCGGTCGGGAAGCAGTTAAAAAGTGACAGTGCTGAAAGCTGAAAATTGGCTTGGGCAGGAAGGGGGGAGGGGGGGGGAGTGCCTGGTATTGAAGTGGTTAAAATACACCCAATGGTCCTACCATGAAGGTCCTTGTTCAAGGACTTCCTGTTATGGGATGACAATGCTCTATTCCTGTTGTTTTGTCACATCGGCTTTCAATGAAAACAACAAAGGGTTCTTTCAACACACATTATGCAGGCATAATCCACTGTTGTCACTATATGAAAATCTATTCTGAGAAATGCCATTCAACCACCTGAAGTGCATGTAGACAAAGAATGGTGGCTGCAAAGAGACTGCAGGAGATCATCAGCAGTGTGATACAACAAAGGATTTAAAAAAAAACAATTATTTATGAAATGTAAAACTTTTGTAAACAAAATTTAATTCAGTTAAGATTTACATCTAACTTTTGTTTAATTTGTTTGATAAAGAATGTTTGTTCCCCAAAGTGTTGCTGAGATGTATTTTTTTTCATTTGTTACATGAATTACCAAATTATGCAAAACCAATATCAAAATACTAACCATTATTCTCTTTTCCTGGCCCATCAATATGTCAGCACGTTGACCTCTACTCCTTTGAATCCTAAGACAGCCCTTTGTCTAGCCTTTAAAAGAGAAAGAACAGACCTGCATTAGAAAAGTAATATGTTGACATTTTGAGGCACCAAGAAAATAAAACTTATTGTAAGTATTTTTATATAAATTTTCTGTATTCTTAGCACCTCCCCATGTCAGCAAGATTAGGGGATAAGTAGCAATGGGTTCTGCAAAAAACAATTCAATTTTAATAAAATTATGAATGCTGAATATCAGAACCAAACAACATTTTTTGCACTGGCCACTATATCAGTCTTGTAGTGGTTGACAAACATGTTCCAGGATTACCAACTTGCCTTCCGACAAATACGGTAAAGTTCTGGTCAGGTAGGTAGAGACTAGGCATGTTATGCTCCAATTTATGCCACTGTTGCCCTTTCCTCTGTTCTTGGATCAGGATAAAAGACTGGCATTGAACATTCCACGTCCAATTTGAAATTAGATACCACCTTAGGAAGGATTACACAGAATGCTGAGTAGTACCATCTCTCCAATTGGAGGACACAGAATGCTTGAAGTTTTGGCACCATGTGTCAGGTCACCTGGGACCAGGTGACAGATGCACTCTGTAGGAGTCGGAAGTGCACCACTAAGGTAGTGGAAATTAGGACTGACTGCTGCGGATTGAACCCTGGAAGGTTCAGGAAGCAGGTCTACAGGATAACCAACATGGATCCCAGTGGGAGCTAGAGCATAGATTCCCCAGGACGTGGAGTCTAAGAGCCAGCGGGTGTTCACCAGAGCCTCTAGTGGTGAGGATGGACTGCGCTGCAGTCTGGCTCCAGGTCGCGGCCCCCAGGGTCTCACAGCTCATGCTCACCGTAGACTACAGGAGAGGAGGAAGGAGGCAGCAGGCTGGAACGACAGGGAAGTAAGGTATAAGCCAAAGGTCAGGGCGACTAGCAGACAAGTGTAAACATAACACGCCAAAGATCAGGGTAACAAGCAGACAGGGAGAGTCGAGAACAGGCCAAAGTCGGTAACAGGAATCAGACGTAGGAAACACAGCAAGTACACACGGAGGCTAACACACAATGGTTGATCAGCACTGCTGGCTTGCAGTGCACAGGTTAATATAGGGTTCCCTGATAGGGCCTGGGGTGGGGCCATGCTTAGAGGAGAAGTTAAAAAACCAGTCAGGTGAGAGGCAGCTGGTCTTTAGAGATGAACACATGGAGACAGGTAAGCTGACAGAGAAAACTCTATTGCATAACCATGACACCATGTATGCTGAAAAAAACTGCAATCAAGATTAAGATAATGTACCAAAGTGTTACAGACTCTATATAGGCTTAAATAGTGAGTCAATGAGTGCCTGAGGCACTAACAGAAGACCTCCCTTTGGGTATGTATTTCTAGGTGGTTTCATCTTAAAAGAGAGCTTTATTGCTGTAGTTATATATTTTTCTATACAGCACCAGGGACATAACTTACCTCTACTTAGGAATCTAAATTTGCCACCCATTGACTGTGCAATTGGATGGAAAGGGCTGACCTCTGCATATTAAAAGACACACGGCCATTCACTAAAATTAGAAGAGAAGCAGTTTAACCTTAAACTGTGTAGAGGATTCTTTACTGTAATGCCCCGTACACACAGTCGGACATTGATCGGACATTCCGACAACAAAATCCTAGGATTTTTTACGACGGATGTTGGTTCAAACTTGTTTTGCGTACACACGGTCGCACAAAGTTGTCGGAATTTCCGATCGCCAAGAACGCGGTCACGTACACCACGTATAACGAGACTATAAAAGGCCATTTCAGAACCAAGCGCGGCACCCTTTGGGCTCCTTTTGCTAATCTCGTGTTAGTAAAAGTTTGGTGAGAGACGATTCACGCTTTTTCAGACTCGTGGTTTTCAGATTGTTTTCTGCTGTTCAGTTTGTGCTTTTGGGTTTGTATCTGCTCTTCAGTGCGTGCAGCGAGTACCCTTGACTTATCATTGTGTTCTTGTTCGTTCGTCACTGTTTTTCAGGTCACTCTTCAGGCCTTGCTGTTCTTCAGTGCGTTCTGTTACTTTGTTCTGAGCAACCGACTGTTTTCTAGCCATGTTGCGTATACGTACTCCTCGTGGAGTTTGTGCTGTGCGGGGGCTTGGTGTTGGGGTCCTGACCTTGACACGAGTCCAGTCCATGAACAGGGTGGGGAGGAGTTCATGGACCAAGAATTGGTTGCTCCAGCGTGACCAGTTCTGTCATATGCCTTTGCTCCGTGAGATCCGTGAGAATAAGCCTGATGATTTCAGGAACTTTCTCCGGATGACGGACCCCGTTTTTCACCGTTTGTTGGCTTTGCTGACCCCCTATATCAGCAGGCAGGAACCCCTGCATGAGGCAAGCCATCACTCCGGAGCAGAGGCTGGTCGCCACCCTGCGGTACTTGGCGACGGGGAGAAGCCTGCAGGACTTGAAGTTCTCGACAGGCATCTCCCCCCAGGCTCTGGGGATCATTATCCCAGAGACCTGTTCTGCCATCATCCAGGTCCTGCAGAAGTATATTAAGGTAAGATTTTTATCCTTTAACATCACATTTTATTGTATTTAATGTTTGCTAATGTAATGTATTTCTTTCCTCATTCCCTAATTACCATGATTGTAATATGCTGTGAATGTCCCCTTTGTCCTCATGCATGCTGGATTTTTATGTAATTATTTTTTTTGTCCTTCATACATATTTGCCTTCACTTACCACCCCAGCATGCTCTCCTGGCCCTATATTCACCTCATGTAGTCACTGAACAATGTATTTTATCAGCTCCATAGTAGTGCTTTACCCCAAACACCCCCTAAAATGTTTTGAAATGTGATTTGTGCTTTAAATTCAGGCAGAGTGCCAGAGGCTTTTTTTTTGTGGGTCCCCAAATCATTTGGAACCCTCCCTCCCCCCAACTGCTAAGTCAGCTGATACCAATTCTCTATCTACCCTCAATCATCTATCTGCTGACTTTGCCAAACCCATACACACTATACCCATCTCTTTTGTGGTCAGATGTATGAATAAATTCCCCAAAGCATGTAGTGCAAGGGCCTGCCTGAATACTTTCAAATGGTACTGTTTAAAGTTTTTGTATCCTATTATTATCTTGATAGGTAATAGCAGAATGTCCAAATGTGCTAAAATGTGTACAGTGTGTATTTATATTTTTGTATTATGACACTTCTTACCTGTCCAGTGGGCTGCCAATAGTGTAACTAAAGAGGGGCTGGCCAAAGTAATACCCATTATTTAGGCATTCATCTCTCAATGAAGTCAAGAGGGTTACCTGTCCAAGAGTTCCCCCCCCCTATAATGTTATGAATGGCCCATGAGAGGGGGGGGGGGATCTGATAGTTGTACCTTATACTTTGGTCTTTAAAAAATACCTACAAAAAATGTTATCTTGATGTTGGCCAAGAATGTTTGTGTCTAATCTGCTTTCCCTGTTTATGTGCAAAATGACTAATTTGTGATTTTGTTTTGACTCCACAGTTTCCTTCCACGCCACAGGAATGGCAGACTGTGGCCTCCCACTTTGCCCAGCGGTGGGACTTTCCTAACTGCGGAGGGGCAATTGATGGAAAACACGTCCACATCGTCCCGCCACCCAACTCAGGGTCGTACTATTACAACTACAAGGGGTTCAATAGTATTGTGATGTTGGCGGTGGTGTTGGCTACTTACGAGTTCCTGTATGTGGACGTGGGGAAGAATGGCCGGATGTCCGATGGTGGAGTCATCGCCCAGACTGAGTTCTACAGGCATCTCCAAAATTGCAGCTTGGACTTGCCACCTCCAGAAGACAATGTGGAAGGACTCCCATTCGTCTTTGTTGCGGATGAAGCCTTTGCACTGGGGGACCATCTTATGCGGCCATTCCCGATGAGGACCCTCACCCCGGACCAGAGGGTTTTTAGTTACTGGCTGGCCAAAGCCAGAAGAGTTGTGGAGAACACGTGGCGTGCTGTGTTCTACACAACTTTTTATGGAAACATTCTGCCAACTATGCTGGCTCAGTTGGGCCTGAGTCGGGAATTCAAAATGAACCAACCCTGATGGCGCTTGAAAGTGGCCGTTCTGGCTTGCCCCCCTAAGTGCCCGTGATGTCCGGCTAAGATACCTTGAATTCTTTGTGGGTAGGGGGGCCATCAATATGCCAGACAATGTCTAAAACATTTTAAAAAAAAAAAACTAAAAAAAAAAAAACTTTGGTGACATTTACTGCTTGTGTTTGTTTTAACTGACCCTGACGCAAATGTGGTGAGTCCTGAAAATGGCGTGATTGTGTAACATTACAAAGCACTGTTGGGTGTTATTTACTAAAGGCAAAGACACTTTGCACTACAAGTGCACTTGAAACTGCACTTGTAGTGCAAAGTATATTTGCCCTTAGGAAATAACCCCCATTGTCACAGAAAACAGCAATTAGAGCACCACAAAAGTGTTGTAGCGTTGAGACAATAATCCACACATTCTCGATTAACAATCTTTTTAATACCAGCACAATCACATGTGCATTTAGAAACGGTTTTTAAAACAAACCAACATGTTTGTTGTATAACAATTTTTGGGGTCACATTAGAAAAAGTAGAAATGTCCATTTAAGATAAAACAAGCATGTTTAAAACCAAC
The DNA here is from genome assembly GCA_037952835.1 of Lithobates septentrionalis. Taxonomy (NCBI): domain Eukaryota; kingdom Metazoa; phylum Chordata; class Amphibia; order Anura; family Ranidae; genus Lithobates; species Lithobates septentrionalis. The sequence goes on along the minus strand of JBBDGP010001282.1, from coordinate 31,427 downwards.
AAGAAAGACACAAATCTTGAACTTACAAAGTTCACATTTGGTATAACTTGAAGGCAATATCAGACATGAGTATTTACAAACTGTGTTTGACATTGCGTTCAGATGGGGTAAAGTCACCCCAGGAAAAGCCTACCTGCCATCACGGGGGATCAAGGGACGTGTTTTGGGGCTGCAACCCCTTCCTCACAGCTACTTTAGTGTTGTGGAGAAGTTTAAAGCAGGTTATAAAAAAAATCTCAAGCTTTGAACATCTCACCGAGCACTGTTCAATCCATCATCCGAAAATGGAAAGAGTATGGCACAACTGCAAACCTACCAAGACATGGCCGTCCACATAAACTGAAAGGTTGGACAAGGAGAGCATTAATCCGAGAAGCAGCCAAGAGGCCCATGGTAACTCTGGAGGAGCTGCAGAGATACACAGCTCAGGTGGGAGAATCTGTCCACAGGAATCTGGTCTTTATGGAAGAGTGGCAAGAAGAAAGTCATTGTTGAAAGACAGCCATAAGAAGTCCCGTTTGCAGTTTGTGAGAGGCCATGTGGGGGACACAGCAAAAATGTGGAAGAAGGTGCTCTCATCAGATGAGACCAAAATTGAACTTATTGGCCGAAAAGCAAAACGCTATGTGTGGCAGAAAATGCTGTGTGTGGCAGCATCATGTTGTGGAGATTCTTTTCTTCAGCATGGACAGGGAAGCTGGTCAGAGTTTATGGGAAGATGGATGGAGCCAAATACAGGGCAATCTTAGAAGAAAACCTGTTAAGAGTCTGCAAAACACTTGAGACTGGGGCGGAGGTTCACCTTCCAACAGGACAATGACCCTAAACATACAGCCAGAGCTACAATGGAATGGTTTAGATCAGGGGTCTCCAAACTTTATAAACAAAGGGCCAGTTTACTGTCCTTCATATGTTAGAGGGGCCAGAGTTGGCAGTGGGAGAAGAAAATGCCCTGTGTCAGTGGGAGTAAACAATGGCCCATCAATGGTATTAAAGGGAGTAGTAGTGCCCCATCATTGGTATCAGCCGTAGGAATAGTGCTCTATCATTGGTGTCAGTGGGAGAAATTGTGCCCCATCATTGGTGCCAGTGGGAGGAATAGTCCCCCCATCATTGGTGTCAGTGGGAGGAATAGTGCCCCATTATTGGTAACAATGGGAGAAATAGTGCCCGATTGTGGGTGTCAGTGCGAGGACCTATACCCTACCGTTACTGATGGTGGGGGCCTCAAGGGCCAGATAAAAGCAAACAAGGGACTACATCCAGCCCCCGGGCCACAGTTTGGAGACCACTGGTTTAGATCAAAGCATGTTCAGGTGTTAGAATGGGCCAGTCAAAGTCCACACCTAAATCCAATTGAGCATCTGTGGCAAGAGTTGCAAATTGCTGTTCGCAGACGCTCTCCAATCAATCTGACAGAGCTTGAGCTATTTTGCAAATAAGAATGGGCAAAAATGTCACTCTCTAGATGTGCAAAGCTGGTAAAAAGACTTGCAGCTGTAATTGCAGCAAAAGGTGGTTCTACAAAGTATTGATTTAAGGGGGCTGAATACAAATGCGTGCCACACTTTTCACATATTTATTTGTAAAAAAGAAAATGTTGAAAAACATTTATAATTTTCCTTCCACTTCTCAATTATGTGCCACTTTGTGTTGATCTATCACATAAAATCCCAATAAAATACATTTACGTTTTTGGTTGTAACATGACAAAATGTGGAAAATTTCAAGTGGTATGAATACATTTTCAAGGCACTGCAGCATAAAACTCAGCCCATCCAAGACAGGGACGGAATTTCCAGGAGTGCAAAACTGTAGTGAGGGTTCACAGTAAGGGATAGTAGTTTGTGGAAAATAATTGTAATGAGGTGTCTGTTTAATTCCTAGGTAACCCATTGTCAGAAAGGCCAAGTGTTACGGGAAATTAAATTATATATAGGTAATTGCTTTGTTGGGAAGTGACATGTTTGGAGTCTTGGATTTGGCTTGATTACCCTAAGGACTAAAAAATAAGCAAATGGAGTAAGAATTTGATGGGGATTCAGGAGGGTCTTAAGGATATTAGTAAGAACTAAAAGGGTAATATCTGCAAATAAGTTAATTTAAAAATGCAGACCAGCATTCAAAAGCCCTGTTAAATCTGGATTGTCCCTAATAGACATGTGTGTTTAGTTTTGTTCTGATTCGTTTTTCGGACAAAAATTTAATTTTCGAATGCATCTGAATGGACATAGTAACAAATGTAAACAGATCTGAAAAAGTTCTATTGAAATTAACAAATGTATTTGTTACATTCAGGTTAATTGAGAATAGTTGTTTGTTAGGGAGCAGGCAGCCGCTGCGTCCTTAACAACAATGACTCATGGTCAGCAGGTTTTACTTAGCAATCTCAGATCAACATTTAAGAGAGATATGGGTCTAAAATGTTGAGGCTTGGAAGTCTCAGTTAAGCTCTTAGGGGTCATTGTGATATGTGCCTACAAGAGCACAGGGGAGGGACAAGATCCCATCTTAAGTATGTTAAAAAAGTGGGCAAGATGGGGAGCCAGATGGAGAAATATTTTTTTTCGAGCTATGGCCTGAGAAACTTTTTGGAGTTTTTTTTTTTTTTTTTTTTTACAAAATAACTTTATTAGTAGAAAAAATAAATTCAACAGATTAGTATGACAGTGTGATGGTTACATCAAACATGACAGAAAGAAAAAGATCCCAACAAAGGGATACTAGAAACATGGTACATTATTCTCCAATATAAAAGGAAACATCATCTGTAAACCGCAATGAAGAGCATTCAATGCCCCGAATTACAGTGGGGATGGAAAGTATTCAGACCCCCTTAAATTTTTCACTCTTTGTTATATTGCAGCCATTTGCTAAAATCATTTAAGTTCATTTTTTTCCTCATTAATGTACACACAGCACCCCATATTGACAGAAAAACACAGAATTGTTGACATTTTTGCATATTTATTAAAAAAGAAAAACTGAAATATCACATGGTCCTAAGTATTCAGACCCTTTGCTCAGTATTTAGTAGAAGCACCCTTTTGATCTAAAACAGCTATGAGTCTTTTTGGGAAAGATGATGTGACGGGAGTCACTAATAGGGGCACAGGGTGAATGAGAACCCCACTATGATCTGTGCTGGTCGGACTTGGTGCTGTATATGTGTGTGTGATGTGTGCTGTCTCATCCTGTTGTGTACTATTTGTTGTGATGGTTGGGGTGTGACTGTATTCTATTGTCTATTGTGGCTGTCTGCCTCAACTATTATGGTCTTGCTGTGAGGAAAGAGGGAGGGGGGATTCCTCCAGCAGCCCCCCTGTTAAGACTGTTTACTGATGAGAAGTTAAGCACACCTGACCTGTGTGTCCATTGTCATTGGACAGTTTAACCCGCCCTGTTTTCAAAGGGTGGGGGGGAAAATGTTTCAAAGTGGGAACTGTATAGCATGTGTTTGAATAAAGATTCATTCCTGCTTGAACCTGAAGACAGAGCATCTTGTCTCGTATTTGGGGGAGAATTATTCCTATGGGTTTCTTGTTTGGCTGATTGAAGTGTTCGGTAGCTGCCTTTGTGTTTGGGTATAAAATGTCCTAAACGACTTTAACCCCTTTCATACTCGGGGTGTCGTTACAACTGGTGGCAAGCAGCAGGATCATTCCCACAACCCAGAAGGTCAGCTACAGAGGGCACAGGACAATGGAAAAGGCCCAGCATAACAGACAGGACACCGAAGAGGCATGGTTTGATTGGGCTGTTTAAATAAGACTGGCACATTATGGTCCTAACCCTACAGCGGAGATCATAGACCAAGTTATAGCGGCTGTGAATTGGCTACAGCAAAGAGGTGCTGCAGCAGCGGGAGTCAACAGCACCAACTGAAAGGAGAAAGGTACATTTTGCTGCTTTTAAAAATTTAATCGAAGAAGAAGGGGAGATTGATGGGTACCTTGCAGATTTTGAATGGCAATGTGCCCTACACCGGGTGCCCACAGAGGAATGGGTTACCATTTTGTCTGGGAAATTGTCTGGCCAGGCCAGTGAAGCGTTCAGGGCCATCCCAGACGAGGATATTATGAACTATGGGCTGGTAAAAGAAGCACTTTTGGCCAGGTATGCCGTCACACCGGAGGCATACCGGAGGCGGTTCCGAGAGACGAGCAAGCAGACTGGAGACTCATATACTGAGTGGGCATGCCGCCTACACCACACGGCATCCCACTGGGTTGCTGGATGCCAAGTAGTATCCGGGGAAGAGGTGCTGCAGCTGTTCCTGCTGGAGCACTTCTTTGACAAGCTGTCCCCAGAAGTCAGAGAGTCGGTCCGGAACCTTAAAACCGTTCACCTTGCCTGAAGCAGCTTACCTGGCAGACGAATACACAGACGCCCGCAAACTGGATAACCTTGTTTTCAAGACAACAACTCGGGTGGATTATCGATCAGCGGCACCCCCTCCAGCTGGCGCCTACCAACCACAGTTGTACCGCCCTACAGCACCACCTCCAGCGGTCACCTATTCTCAGCAGCCCAGGTTCAACTCCCAGGACTACTCAAAACCCCTTAGGTGTTTCGGGTGTAAACAGCTAGGGCACAAAAAGCCAGACTGTCCGTTGAATCCAGCCAGGCAGTCCCAGTTGTGGAGAAAGCCAGCAGGGGGGAATCCCCGCACATCCATGCCTGCGGCTCACTGTGTTGTGGAGGAAGGACGTTGGGGCGTCCTGCACGAGGCTGATCCAGTACAAGCAGCTAACCAGGGCAACAGGCAGCAACACAGGCAGACTGTCCGGGTTAATGGAAAGGTAGCCAATGGCCTACGCGATACTCGCTCCACCATAACCCTACTACAGAAGAACCTCATCCCAGAGAGCCAACACACCGGGGACACTGTGGTCGTAAGGGTAGCAGGAAGCACCATTTTCCAGCTACTTGTTGCCCATGTTCACCTGGATTGGGGGCTTGGTTCAGGACACGTAAATGTGGGGGTGATGAAGGATTTGCCAGCGGATGTACTACTGGGGAATGATTTGGCCCCCCTCGTTTCTGCTGGATGGGCCCCGCTGAAGCCAACCCAGTGACTACCCGTGCCCAGACCCGTGCTGTTGGAACCGGCCCGCTTGCTGCTGAGACCCAGAGGCTTCCATGTTTGGACTGAGCTGTGCTGAGCCAAATCGGAAGGGATGGAAGAGAACACCCTATTACCCCGGGAAGTGAGCTATGCAGCAGTGGAGAAGGAGTGCTTGGCCCTGGTCTGGGCCCTTAAAAAGTTGAACCCTTATTTGTACGGACAGGAATTTTCATTAGTCACCAACCACAACCCATTGGTCTAGTTGAACCGGGTCTCAGGAGACAATGGCAGGTTGCTGCAGTGGAGCTTAGGCCTGCAACCTTACAATTTCACCATCAGCTACTGACCCGGTAAGCAAAATGGCAATGCTGATGGGTTGTCCCGGCAAACAGACGTCACCCCGGCTTCCTAGTTCCGGACATCCCCAAGTTGACCCGAGAAGGATCAAGCCGGGTCTGCTGGAGTGTTCCACAAGGAGGGAGCCATGTGACGGGAGTAACTAATAGGGGCACAGGGTGAGTGAGAACCCAACTATGATCTGTGCTGGTCAGGCTCGGTGCTGTATATGTGTGTGTGATATGTGCTGTCTCATCCTGTTGTGTACTATTTGCTGTGATGGTTGGGGTGTGACTGTATTCTATCGTCTATTGTGGCTGTCTGCCTCAACTATTATGGTCTTGCTGTGAGGAAAGAGGGAGGGGGGATTCCTCCAGCAGCCCCCCTGTTAAGACTGTTTACTGATGAGAAGTTAAGCACACCTGACCTGTGTGTCCATTGTCATTGGACAGTTTAACCTGCCCTGTTTTCCAAGGGTGGGGGGGAAATGTTTCGAAGTGGGAACTGTATAGCATGTTTTTGAATAAAGATTCATTCCTGCTTGAACCTGAAGACAGAGCATCTTGTCTCGTATTTGGGGGAGAATTATTCCTATGGGTTTCTTGTTTGGCTGATTGAAGTGTTCAGTAGCTGCCTTTGTGTTTGGGTATGGAATGTCCTAAACGACTTTAACCCCTTTCATACTCAGGGTGTCGTTACAGATGCAACAAGTTTTTCACACCTGGATTTGGGGATCCTCTGCCATTCCTCCTTGCAGATCCTCTCCAGTTCTGTCAGGTTGGATGGTAAACGTTGGTGGACAGCCATTTGTAGGTCTCTCCAAAGATGCTCAATTGGGTCAGGATTCTGGCTGGGCCATTCAAGGACAGTCATGGAGTTGTTGTGAAGCCACTCCTTTGTTATTTTAGCTGTGTGCTTAGGGTCATTGTCTTGTTGGAAGGTAAACCTTCGGCCCAGTCTGAGGTCTTGAGCACTCTGGAGAAGGTATTCGTCCAGCATATTCCTGTAGTTGGCCGCATTCATCTTTCCCTTGATTGCAACCAGTCGTCTTGTCCCTGCAGCTGAAAAACACCCGCACAGCACGATGCTGCCTCCACCATGCTTCACTGTTGGGACTGTATTGGACAGGTGATGAACAGTGCCTGGTTTTCTCCACACATACAGCTTAGAATTAAGGCCAAAAAGTTCTATCTTGGTCTGATCAGACCAGAGAATCTTATTTCTCACCATATTGGAGTCCTTCAGGTGTTTTTTTTTTAGCAAACTCCATGCGGGCTTTCATGTGTCTTGCACTGAGGAGAGGCTTCCGTTGGGCCACTCTGCCATAAAGCCCCGACTGGTGGAGGGCTGGAGTGATGGTTGACGTTCTACAACTTTCTCCCATCTCCCGGCTGCATCTCTGAAGCTCAGCCACAGTGATCTTTGGGTTCTTCTTTACCTCTCTCACCAAGGCTCTTCTCCCCCGATAGCTCAGTTTGGCCCTGACGGCCAGCTCTAGGAAGGATTCTGGTCGTCCCAAATGTCTTCCATTTAAGGATTATGGAGGCCACTGTGCTCTTAGGAACCTTAAGTGCAGCAGAATTTTTTTTTTAACCTTGGCCAGATCTGTGCCTTGCCACAATTCTGTCTCTGAGCTCTTCAGGCAGTTCCTTTGACCTCATGATTCTCATTTGCTCTGACATGCACTGTGAGCTGTAAGGTCTTATATAGACAGGTGTGTGGCTTTCCTAATCAAGTCAAATCAGTATAATCAAACACAGCTGGACTCAAATGAAGGTGTAGAACCATCTAGGATGATCAGAAGAAATGCACAGCACCTGAGTTAAATATATGAGTGTCACAGCAAAGGGTCTGAATACTTAGGACCATGTGATATTTCAGTTTTTCTTTTTTAACAAATCTGCAAAAATGTCAACAATTCTGTGTGTTTCTGTCAATATGGGGTGCTGTGTGTACATTAATGAGGAAAAAAAATGAACTTAAATGATTTTAGCAAATGGCTGCAATATAACAAAGAGTGAAAAATTTAAGGGGGTCTAAATACTTTCCGTCCCCACTATATATTATATGCTAAGGAAAGACTTGGAAACCCCAAGCGATAAAGAGGAAGGGCATAATGGAACAGTTTGCGCCCCCCTAACAAGGGGACTCGCTTCTAACCATGGGATATCTTTCTCCCTTTACCCACAATGGGAGCAAGGTTAAATGCTGACCAATTAAACCCACCTGTGGAGACTACCCTCCTGAAAGGAAAACAAGGCTTTAAAGTTATGAAAGTTATGACAGTTACTATATTTTTGATGAGAGATTACAGGTCACGACATGATCTTTCTTGTTCACTAGGTTACATTTCTTATGCCCTGTACACACGGTCCGATTGATCGGACATTCCGACAACAAAATCCATGGATTTTTTCCGACGGATCTTGGCTCAAACTTGTCTTGCATACACACGGCCACACAAAGTTGTCGGAAAATCCGCATCCGTGGCACTTTGTGCGTTGGATTTGTGTACACAGGATCGGAATTTCCGACAACGGATTTTGTTGTCGGAAAATTTTATAGCATACTCTCAAACTTTGTGTGTCGGAAATTCCGATGGAAAATGTGTGATGGAGCCCACACACGGTCGGAATTTCCAACAAGGTCCTATCACACATTTTCCATCGGAAAATCCGACCGTGTGTACAGGGCATTAGAGTTTAAATGGAGAGAGCGAACTGATCCACCATATGGAAGAGGGGTCGGTTGACCCACCATATACATTATATGGGGCGGGAGGAGGCTGGAATGCCTTGGGTGCTTATGGTGGACTCCTGCTAGACCATTCGGCTGTCACTAATTTTTCTGTTTAATTCATTTCCTGCAAAAAAATTTTTTAGGACTAAGGTTTGAAGCCGGGGTGGTGCTGCCCTAATGGAGTGAAAATTTTTTTTTTATTGGTAAACAGCTATTCTGTGTATTTTTTGTGGATCTTAGGTGATATTTGTAACTAATAACCCGTAAAGAATAATTGGAATTCCTGTGTGCCTGGAATGAATAAATGGTGGTCTCTTTAATTACGTGAGTGATTTGATCACAGTCTTTGATTAATACAAGATTGTTAATTTCTGTCCCTTTGTAATGTGGGTGAAATATCAAAATAAAGTGCTACATATTAACTATATACAGAATGACAACGTGCAATAAGTGCAAAAAAGTGCTGAATTGCAATAAAGTGACTAGTGCTAGAGTATACAGAAAAGTGACTTATGTGTATAAAACCAGTATTTGTTGTATAAGAAAATTTCCATTGGTTATATAAAAAGTTCTTTTTGGAATGATTCTGAGGGAACTTCTTATATAACCAATGGAAATTTTCTTAACCAACAAATACTGGTTTTATACACATAAGTCACGTTTCTGTATAATCTAGCACTAGTCACTTTATTGCAATTCAGCACTTTTTTTGCACTTATTGCACGTTGTCATTCTGTATATAGTTAATTTAAGACTGTAGCACTTTATTTTGATATTTCACCCACATTACAAAGGGACATAAATTAACAATCTTGTATTAATCACAGACTGTGATCAAATCACTCACGTAATTAAAGAGACCACCATTTATTCATTCCATGCACACAGGAATTCCAATTATTCTTTAGGGGTTATTAGTTACAAATATCACCTAAGATCCACAAAAAATACACAGAATAGCTGTTTACCAATAAAAAAAAATTTTCATTCCATTAGGGCAGCGCCATATCTACTCTTGCTTTCCACACAATTTCCAATACACCCCACCTAGGTGGAATTGTATTCGTAGAGGCAGCAGCTCTATATTTCAGGAAAGGTTCAACCACTGCGCGGATTTACCCTATACATCCTTGAAGCCGGGGTGGACACGCATGCCACCCTAGTGATCTTGTACTCATTTTAGATGAGAGTAACCTCACACACAATTCCCAGGAATTTTACCTGGAGTGGACCCTGTCCCTAACGAGACAAGGCTGTTTACTAAAATGTTGTATTCTATGCTAATAGTAATGTTCGGGAATTTTCTCCAGAAATCACTAATCTTTTTCAATCTTTTCTTTCTTCCATTTTTCTATGGGGTGGTGCCCCCCCCCCCCCCCCCCGGCCGGCTTCACCCCTGTGGACCACTGAAGCCTCCTCACCCTCCAGCTCGGGAAAACAGATGGCCCCGTGTCTAGGTTTGGGTAAGTGTGCTCTGCGAAACCACTATGGCGATTGATCACCAAACAAAATACTCCATTATCACACACAACGTGCAGGGCTTCAACTCCCCCACTAAGAAAACGAAAGCCTTCACCTATTATCACAAACAAAAGGCAGATATCCTGATGTTACCCGTAGGCTCATTTTTCTAAAACCTCAACCCCAAGATATCTTAGCACAAAATATCCACAGTTTTATACTTCATCGGGCCCAGAGAAAAAACTTGGTGTAGCTTTATGTTTCTCTCGCAAAGTACCATTTGTCCCTATCACTATAATCAAGGACAAACAAGACAGATATCTAATGGCAGTAGGCCACGTAAACGATCAGGTAATTACTTTGATCTCCTACTATGCCCCCAATACAGGTCAAATATAATTCTTCCATAGCATGTTCTCGGTATTACTCCCTAAAGTGCAGGGACAGGAGGGGATAGCAACCTACCGTTAGACCGAACACTAGACAAATCATCACACAGTAAACTAACATACAAAAGCATACCTAGAAGCAGCAGTAGCCTTGCAAAGCTGCTACATAACAATGACCTTATAAACGCATGGAGAGAGGATAATCCCGCCGTTAGGGACTATACATTCCATTTTCATGTCCATCACACGTATTCTAGAAAAGATCACATTTTTATCGGGACCCCACTATCTCCATATATAACCTCTGCTGAAATACTTAATACACCATGGTCAGATCATTCGCTGGTCAGACTCTCACTCTCCAATTTACGGAAAAAGCCCCATCCGTCCCCCCGGAGACTTAACGCTACAATATTAAATGGCCTGATAACGGTAGCAGAAATAGAGAAGGAGATTCACCTGTTCTTTAACCACTTGACGACCGCCTCACGCCGATGTACGTCGGCGAGGTGGCACGGACAGGCAAAATCACGTACATGTACGTGATTTGCCTTCCGCGGGTGGGGGGTCCGATCGGACCCCCCCCCGGTGCCCGAGGCGGTCGTATTTTGTTCCCCGGTGATCAGAGGTGAGGGGGAGGCCATCCGTTCGTGGCCCCCCCTCACGATCGCCGCCGGTCAATGGGAACATTCCTTTGCTGCTGTATGCTAAACAGCAGCAAAGGAAATCTCTCCTCGGCTCGGTAGTTTCCGTTCCAGCGCCGAGGGGAGAAGACATCAATGTGAGTGCACCAACACTACACACTCAGTAGAACATGCCAGGCACACAAAACACCCCGATCCCCCCCCCGATCGCCCCCCGATCACCCCCCAATCACCCCCCCCGTCACAAACTGACACCAAGCAGGTTTTTTTTTTTCTGATTACTGTATTGGTGTCAGTTTGTGACAGTTACAGTGTTAGGACAGTTACTGTTAGCCCCCTTTAGGTCTAGGGTACCCCCCTAACCCCCCCTAATAAAGTTTTAACCCCTTGATCACCCCCCGTCACCAGTGTCACTAAGCGATCATTTTTCTGATCGCTGTATTAGTGTCGCTGGTGACGCTAGTTAGGGACGTAAATATTTAGGTTCGCCGTCAGTGTTTTATAGTGACAGGGACCCCCATATACTACCGAATAAATGTTTTAACCCCTTGATTGCCCCCTAGTTAACCCTTTCACCACTGATCACCGTATAAGTGTTACGGTTGACGCTGGTTAGTTCGTTTATTTTTTATAGTGTCAGGGCACCCGCCGTTTATTACCGAATAAAGGTTTAGCCCCCTGATCGCCCGGCGGTGATATGCGTCGCCCCAGGCAGCACCAGATTAGCGCCAGTACCGCTAACACCCACGCACGCAGCATACGCCTCCCTTAGTGGTATAGTATCTGATCGGATCAATATCTGATCCGATCAGATCTATACTAGCGTCCCCAGCAGTTTAGGGTTCCCAAAAATGCACTGTTAGCGGGATCAGCCCAGATACCTGCTAGCACCTGCGTTTTGCCCCTCCGCCCAGCCCACCCAAGTGCAGTATCGATCGATCACTGTCACTTACAAAACACTAAACGCATAACTGCAGCGTTCACAGAGTCAGGCCTGATCCCTGCGATCGCTAACAGTTTTTTTGGTAGCATTTTGGTGAACTGGCAAGCAAGCACCAGCCCCAGGCAGCGTCAGGTTAGCGCCAGTAGCGCTAACACCCACGCACGCACCGTACACCTCCCTTAGTGGTATAGTATCTGAAGGGATCAATATCTGATACGATCAGATCTATACTAGCGTCCCCAGCAGTTTAGGGTTCCCAAAAACGCAGTGTTAGCGGGATCAGCCCAGATACCTGCTAGCACCTGCGTTTTGCCCCTCCGCCCGGCCCAGCCCAGCCCACCCAAGTGCAGTATCGATCGATCACTGACACTTACAAAACACTAAATGCATAACTGCAGCGTTCGCAGAGTCAGGCCTGATCCCTGCGATCGCTAACAGTTTTTTTGGTAGTATTTTGGTGAACTGGTAAGCACCAGCCCCAAGCAGCGTCAGGTTAGCGCCAGTACAGCTAACACCCACGCACGCAGCATACACCTCCCTTAGTGGTATAGTATCTGAAGGGATCAATATCTGATCCGATCAGATCTATACTAGCGTCCCCAGCAGTTTAGGGTTCCCAAAAACGCAGTGTTAGCGGGATCAGCCCAGATACCTGCTAGCACCTGCATTTTGCCCCTCCGCCCGGCCCAGCTCAGCCCACCCAAGTGCAGTATCGATCGATCACTGTCACTTACAAAACACTTAACGCATAACTGCAGCGTTCGCAGAGTCAGGCCTGATCCCTGCGATCGCTAACAGTTTTTTTGGTAGCTTTTTATTGAACTGGCAAGGGCCAGCGGCCTAGTACACCCCGGTCGTAGTAAAACCAGCACTGCAGTAACACTTGGTGACGTGGCGAGTCCCATAAGTGCAGCTCAAGCTGGTGAGGTGGCAAGCACAAGTAGTGTCCCGCTGCCACCAAGAAGACAAACACAGGCCCGTCGTGCCCATAATGCCCTTCCTGCTGCATTCGCCAATCCTAATTGGGAACCCACCGCTTCTGCAGCGCCCGTACTTCCCCCATTCACATCCCCAACCAAATGCAGTCGGCTGCATGAGAGGCATTTTCTTTATGTCCTCCCGAGTACCCCTACCCAACAAACCCCCCCAAAAAAGATGTTGTGTCTGCAGCAAGCGCGGATATAGGCATGACACCCGCTATTATTGTCCCTCCTGTCCTGACAATCCTGGTCTTTGCATTGGTGAATGTTTTGAACACTACCATGCACTAGTTGAGTATTAGCATAGAGTACAGCATTCCACAGACTAGGCACACTTTCACAGGGTCTCCCAAGATGCCATCGCATTTTGAGAGACCCGAACCTGGAACCGGTTACCGTTATAAAAGTTAGTTACAAAAAAAGTGTAAAAAAAAATAGTTGTCGTTTTATTGTTCTCTCTCTCTCTATTCTCTCTATTGTTCTGCTCTTTTTTACTGTATTCTATTCTGCAATGTTTTATTGTTATTATGTTTTATCATGTTTGCTTTTCAGGTATGCAATTTTTTATACTTTACCGTTTACTGTGCTTTATTGTTAACCATTTTTTTGTCTTCAGGTACGCCATTCACGACTTTGAGTGGTTATACCAGAATGATGCCTGCAGGTTTAGGTATCATCTTGGTATCATTCTTTTTAAAAAACTTCCTATTGATTCCAAGAGCCCAAGACGACCCCTGTGAAGCAATGTAAGCGGCGCTAAATGACAGTGATCCACATCCAAAATAGGATACTAGTGCATCTACCTATACCCAAAATAATGAAAATAAAAATGAAAAATTATTATGTGGTGATCTATATAAACACTTTTCAGTGTACAGTAAACCAGTGAATCTCAAAAAACCTAGCAGTGTATATTAAAGTGTATCATACACCCAGTAATATCAATTGGCAAATGAATCAGGAAGTGAAATCAAGCAGTATAGTCCATATGAAGTCCATAGACAGGACACCGTGCAGGAAAGGTGATAAGCTGGAAAACGTCCACCACTTCACTTAGTGTCAGTGCCTCCACTCCCCTTGAATTCAACACTCACCGACTCAAAATGCCTCACACTCTCGTGTTTTGGCAAAAAAGCATGGGTGTATAACAGGTCAGCTGAGGATATGATCTTCCGAACTCCTTATGAATCCAGTGTCACCTCAATGTGTAGAAAGACTCAACATAGTGTGATACCGTAAAGCATATAAAATTTATTAAACTGAAAATCTTCAAACATTAAACTCACAAAGAAAATCTTGAATCAAGCCAAATGACACTGCACAGCAACTTCCAAAACAATCCTCCTATGCGAACCGCCCAGCACCACTGTGAAAAGAGGGTCACGGCGGACCCCAAAGAAACGGGTTGGATAGGTTCTCACCCCTCTCAATAGCGCTCTATAGGTGTGGATCTCCTACTATCCCGCAGGTCCGAGCCGCAGCTCCTCTATCGTCCTCAAAGGATCCCGCCGGTGTACGGAGATGTGCCGCTCCGTCCCGTCCCTTACTGCCTGTTAGTGATGGATGCCGTACAGCCACGCCCCGACATGTTTCGTCACACTTGACTTCCTCATGGGATTGGCTGTACGGTACGGCACCTCCCATTCTTATACCCCTCCCGTCTATCGACGTTGTAATATGCAAATCTCCCTGCACGTTCCCAGGTGTCCCCGTAGTCCTCAACGCAGCAGCGCTGGGCTGATCGCATTCTTCAGAGGGCATTTCTATTGCAAAATATCCCAAAGACTGTCAGAATACATGTAGCTATCTAAGACAAATGTATTGAATTGCAAGTAAAGATCACAAAGAACGCTAACAGCATTATTCCTAAGATCATGGTAAATACTATATGTGCCTCATAGTATTAGAACATCCCCCACTAGCTATTGTGAAAGATCATCCAAAGGCCTTATATTTAGACGTACATCCTGATATACTATATTACATAATCAATCAGTGCAACCCATACAGTGCCCAATCAGAATCCTAGGTGGGTTTTCACCCTAAACTACCCCCCATCACTAATATAACTAAAAGTATATGTGTATTGGTGAGATCCTCTACAAATCAAAAGAAACACGTGCAAATTATGCAATATCTAAAAAAATATTGTGTACTTAGTGGATCTCTGTGAAATTGTTTAAAGTGTCTCTATATTAGTTCAATAATGTTAGAGCCCTCTAGTGGTGAGATAGAAAAAAACTCCTTGGTTCTCTCTCCCAAAATCAAAGATTGAACCGCACAATTACCGCCCACTATCTGTGTGTAGTCCACTATCCCTCCTGTTGTGTTAAACAACATAAGCATAATGTAAGAGATCATATATCAAAAATTAAGATCCCATGCCTCAATAGGTGTAAGAATTAATATTAAAATTAAAAAACTGAAAGTGAAACTTATGTATATGTATATATATATATATAGTATACAGGGTTGTCTCTATGAGTTCATAGTTTAGAAATCATTAATAAAGCAGTTCAAATCTACTTCAATATTCAAGCCCCTGGGGGCAAGACTTTTCAAACGATATATCCATAGGGTTTCCCTTTGTGAGAGGTCCCTCACCCTATTGGACCCTCTCCATGATGGATATACACAGTCTAATCCACAAAATTGTACCAAGGAAGGATCTCGATGGTGTTTCTCTCTAAAGTGTAAAGAAACACTGTGGTTTTTGAAGCCATTTTTGATGTTCGTGAGGTGTTCAGAGATACGAACTCGGAGTAATCGTTTTGTTCGTCCTACATAGAGTAGCCCACATGGGCACCATAAAAGGTAGACGACATGTGAGGAATTGCATGAAATATATTCCTTAATTTCAAAAGTTTCCTGGTCTGTACTCATGACAGAAGTCATCCCCCTATTGGAGACCCTTACAGTTTTGCAACACACACATTTCCTACATGGGAAAAAACCTTGTAGATTAATCCTAAGAGCCTGTTGTCCTGGTGGGTCCAAAATCTTTCTTACCACTTTGTCCCCAAAGTTTGGGGCTCGTCTATAGACGAATTTAGGTGTTGAGGGTAAGATTTGGCCCAGATGTCTGTCACGGGCTAGAATGTGCCAATGTTTCCTAAATATAGTCTCAATGTCCCTATACTGAAAATGGAACCCTGTGATGAACCTGATCTGATGTTGGTTACTCCCATCTGGTGAGTGTCCTCTCCCAAAGCACTGTTCTCTGGGTGTAAGTGCTACTTCCTGTATTAGGTTATCCAATGTCTGTTCACGGTAACCCTTCTGTAAGAATTTCTCCTTTAATGTTTTAACTTGGGTGTGGTAATCCTCCAACTCAGTGCAGTTTCTTCGTACCCTGAGTATTTGACCCTTCGGTATATTACGGATCCAGGTGGGGTGGTGTCCACTGGTGATGGTCAAATAACTATTGCGATCCGTGGGCTTGAAATAGACTTTTGTCTTTAAACCATTAGTATTCCTAATTATGGTTACATCTAGAAAGTTGACCGCAGTGTCGCTGATTTGGTAATCTAATTTGATGCCATTGGAGTTGTCATTCAGATGCTCCAAAAAATTCATCGCTGAATCTTTAGATCCTTCCCAAATGAACATCAAATCATCTATAAAGCGACGATAAAATTTTAGCTGGGGTCTATGGGTGCTAAATACCCGCTTATCTTCCCACTCGGCCATAAACAGGTTGGCGAGGCTGGGAGCATATTTAGCTCCCATAGCCACGCCAACCCGTTGTGAAAAGAAAAAGCCGTGGTACCAAAAATAATTGTGGGACATGCAAAAGTCCAGAGCATGTCCCAAAAAACGCTTTTGCATGTGGGGGATTTCGTCCCTCTTGCTAAGTGCCCAATTAAGTGCCAGCAGTGCATCCTCATGTTGTATGATAGTATATAATGAGGACACATCAGCCGTTACCAAATATGTCTCTCCTTCAGGATTGATGGCCACATCCCTCAGGAGTTGCAACAGGTCTGATGTGTCCTTCAAGTAGGCCTTAGTGGTAACGACACTAGGCTGCAAGAATGTGTCTAAATATTCTCCCAAGCGTGCCGTGACAGACCCTATCCCGTTCACAATTGGGCGGGCGGGGGGAGTGTGCACGTTCTTGTGGATTTTTGGTAGTGTGTAGATAATTGGTATCCTACACACTGAAGGTACCAAATAGCGCTTCTCCTTAGCGCTCAAAACACCACCTCGGTGCCCCCATTCTACCAGCACACTCAATTGTGTTCTATAAGTTTCTGTTGGATCCACACTCAGTTTTCTGTATGTGATTCTATCCCCCAATAGTTCCATGAGCTGATGGTGATAGAACTCTTTATTCATTAGGACCACTCCACCCCCCTTATCCGCCGGGCGGATGATGATATTTTTCTTTTCTTCCAAAGATTTTAGACCATTTTTAATATAGCTCGGATTAACTGTTTTTTTAACAGGGAGCTCCTCGATGTCTTTCAACACCAAGTGCTTAAATACTTCTATAAAGTGATTGTTCGGTAATTGCGGATTAAAAGTTGACCTGTTCTTCAGGCCACTATCAATCCTCTGATCTCGAATGTTCGCCTTGATCCCTGACTCCACGGGATGGCTGAGAAAGTATTTTTTTAAATTAAGCGTTCTAATGAATTTGTGTGTGTCGATGTAAGTTTCAAACTTATTCATCACTCTCCTGGGTGCACATTTAAGACCAGTTTGTAAAATATTTAATTCCTTCTCATTTAACTTAACCTCACTCAGATTATATATACCTGTATCTACATGTCCCTTGGCCTTTTCCTTGGGTTGTCTCCGTCTGCCTGCCCGACATCCCCTTCTCCTCTTTGATAAGGGGTGAACTCTCGAATTGGATGATATGGGGGCCCAGTGACGTTGCCTCCCCTGTGTTCTCCTGGGTGTGTGTTCCTCCTTGGTGTTGCGCCCCCCCTCCCCCCCCTCCCCCGTTGTCCTAAAAAAGGCTCCTGTTGATATTGGGTTCTATATTCTTCATCCATTAGTGGTTGGTACCTATTGTACAATGGTACATGGTAATTGGGTTCAGGAGGAGGATAATGATGCCATTGTTGGGGGTGATCCATGATTCGCCCCCCCCCTCCCCTTTTTTGTTGATATGAGTGGGGTGAGGAGTAACCATGCTGCTGTGGATACCCTCCATTGTTAGTTCTGATTGGACCTCCTGATTGGTAGTAATCGTTATGACGATAATCCCTGTTACCTGGGGTATTGCCATTCCGATTAGGGTTGGGGCCTGATGTACCTCTATTGTTGGTGCCCCTTGGGGGTGCATCTTTGGTTTGATGAGTCTGTGCAGTGGCTCTGACCGGTTCTCCCTCTTTAATGAAACCGTCAGCCTCTGTGTTTTCAATGTTAAGGTTCTGCCAAGCATAAACCTTATTGGTTTTAAAATCATTTGAGTCCCTATTGTATTTTTTTACTTTTTTCTTTTGGGTTTCTCGATCTATTTTCTCTAACTTCTTTTGCATGTTGGTGTTGAAGTCTCTCATCTGGCTGGTCTCCTTAATTGGTTCCAACTTACTCTGCAAAGTAATAATTTTCTCTTTAATTTTACTGAGCTTGATCTGTTTTCTCTTTAAAACAAGGGTTTGTAGTTCCCTTCCAACTCTATTAAAAAATTCGAACCACTCATCCATGAACACCTGTTCGTTAAGCCCATCCTGGGGTGCTACTTCCCATCTTAGGCTACGAAAGATGAGTTTTTCCTTTAGGTAATGTTCAAATGTAAAGACATCCCACCATGTTTTAATCTGCTTTTCCAGCAGATGATCTAAATTTTTTAAAATACTCGTGTAATCTTCCTCACAGTCAATCATTTCATGACTAGTGGAGAAGATAGATTCGGGGTTCATTTGTCTGTTAGATAAAAAGTTAATGGCGTCCATAGCTGCAAATGGTTAAAACGTGTGTAAATTGTCAAAAATTGAAAACTCGAACCAACGCGCCCTTCTTGAGTTTTCACCACTGCGCTCGATGCCAGATGAAGGGGTGTGACCCCCTATGAAGGGTGTAAATTGACACTGTGTGTGAAACACCTGTGTACACTAAACTAATAAAATAATCTAATAAAATGACATGAAATGAACTAAAAAAATAAAATGAATCCAAAGCTGCCACTTATTAAATATTTAATGCAAAAAACTTCCTATTGATTCCAAGAGCCCAAGACGACCCCTGTGAAGCAATGTAAGCGGCGCTAAATGACAGTGATCCACATCCAAAATAGGATACTAGTGCATCTACCTATACCCAAAATAATGAAAATAAAAATGAAAAATTATTATGTGGTGATCTATATAAACACTTTTCAGTGTACAGTAAACCAGTGAATCTCAAAAAACCTAGCAGTGTATATTAAAGTGTATCATACACCCAGTAATATCAATTGGCAAATGAATCAGGAAGTGAAATCAAGCAGTATAGTCCATATGAAGTCCATAGACAGGACACCGTGCAGGAAAGGTGATAAGCTGGAAAACGTCCACCACTTCACTTAGTGTCAGTGCCTCCACTCCCCTTGAATTCAACACTCACCGACTCAAAATGCCTCACACTCTCGTGTTTTGGCAAAAAAGCATGGGTGTATAACAGGTCAGCTGAGGATATGATCTTCCGAACTCCTTATGAATCCAGTGTCACCTCAATGTGTAGAAAGACTCAACATAGTGTGATACCGTAAAGCATATAAAATTTATTAAACTGAAAATCTTCAAACATTAAACTCACAAAGAAAATCTTGAATCAAGCCAAATGACACTGCACAGCAACTTCCAAAACAATCCTCCTATGCGAACCGCCCAGCACCACTGTGAAAAGAGGGTCACGGCGGACCCCAAAGAAACGGGTTGGATAGGTTCTCACCCCTCTCAATAGCGCTCTATAGGTGTGGATCTCCTACTATCCCGCAGGTCCGAGCCGCAGCTCCTCTATCGTCCTCAAAGGATCCCGCCGGTGTACGGAGATGTGCCGCTCCGTCCCGTCCCTTACTGCCTGTTAGTGATGGATGCCGTACAGCCACGCCCCGACATGTTTCGTCACACTTGACTTCCTCATGGGATTGGCTGTACGGTACGGCACCTCCCATTCTTATACCCCTCCCGTCTATCGACGTTGTAATATGCAAATCTCCCTGCACGTTCCCAGGTGTCCCCGTAGTCCTCAACGCAGCAGCGCTGGGCTGATCGCATTCTTCAGAGGGCATTTCTATTGCAAAATATCCCAAAGACTGTCAGAATACATGTAGCTATCTAAGACAAATGTATTGAATTGCAAGTAAAGATCACAAAGAACGCTAACAGCATTATTCCTAAGATCATGGTAAATACTATATGTGCCTCATAGTATTAGAACATCCCCCACTAGCTATTGTGAAAGATCATCCAAAGGCCTTATATTTAGACGTACATCCTGATATACTATATTACATAATCAATCAGTGCAACCCATACAGTGCCCAATCAGAATCCTAGGTGGGTTTTCACCCTAAACTACCCCCCATCACTAATATAACTAAAAGTATATGTGTATTGGTGAGATCCTCTACAAATCAAAAGAAACACGTGCAAATTATGCAATATCTAAAAAAATATTGTGTACTTAGTGGATCTCTGTGAAATTGTTTAAAGTGTCTCTATATTAGTTCAATAATGTTAGAGCCCTCTAGTGGTGAGATAGAAAAAAACTCCTTGGTTCTCTCTCCCAAAATCAAAGATTGAACCGCACAATTACCGCCCACTATCTGTGTGTAGTCCACTATCCCTCCTGTTGTGTTAAACAACATAAGCATAATGTAAGAGATCATATATCAAAAATTAAGATCCCATGCCTCAATAGGTGTAAGAATTAATATTAAAATTAAAAAACTGAAAGTGAAACTTATGTATATGTATATATATATATATAGTATACAGGGTTGTCTCTATGAGTTCATAGTTTAGAAATCATTAATAAAGCAGTTCAAATCTACTTCAATATTCAAGCCCCTGGGGGCAAGACTTTTCAAACGATATATCCATAGGGTTTCCCTTTGTGAGAGGTCCCTCACCCTATTGGACCCTCTCCATGATGGATATACACAGTCTAATCCACAAAATTGTACCAAGGAAGGATCTCGATGGTGTTTCTCTCTAAAGTGTAAAGAAACACTGTGGTTTTTGAAGCCATTTTTGATGTTCGTGAGGTGTTCAGAGATACGAACTCGGAGTAATCGTTTTGTTCGTCCTACATAGAGTAGCCCACATGGGCACCATAAAAGGTAGACGACATGTGAGGAATTGCATGAAATATATTCCTTAATTTCAAAAGTTTCCTGGTCTGTACTCATGACAGAAGTCATCCCCCTATTGGAGACCCTTACAGTTTTGCAACACACACATTTCCTACATGGGAAAAAACCTTGTAGATTAATCCTAAGAGCCTGTTGTCCTGGTGGGTCCAAAATCTTTCTTACCACTTTGTCCCCAAAGTTTGGGGCTCGTCTATAGACGAATTTAGGTGTTGAGGGTAAGATTTGGCCCAGATGTCTGTCACGGGCTAGAATGTGCCAATGTTTCCTAAATATAGTCTCAATGTCCCTATACTGAAAATGGAACCCTGTGATGAACCTGATCTGATGTTGGTTACTCCCATCTGGTGAGTGTCCTCTCCCAAAGCACTGTTCTCTGGGTGTAAGTGCTACTTCCTGTATTAGGTTATCCAATGTCTGTTCACGGTAACCCTTCTGTAAGAATTTCTCCTTTAATGTTTTAACTTGGGTGTGGTAATCCTCCAACTCAGTGCAGTTTCTTCGTACCCTGAGTATTTGACCCTTCGGTATATTACGGATCCAGGTGGGGTGGTGTCCACTGGTGATGGTCAAATAACTATTGCGATCCGTGGGCTTGAAATAGACTTTTGTCTTTAAACCATTAGTATTCCTAATTATGGTTACATCTAGAAAGTTGACCGCAGTGTCGCTGATTTGGTAATCTAATTTGATGCCATTGGAGTTGTCATTCAGATGCTCCAAAAAATTCATCGCTGAATCTTTAGATCCTTCCCAAATGAACATCAAATCATCTATAAAGCGACGATAAAATTTTAGCTGGGGTCTATGGGTGCTAAATACCCGCTTATCTTCCCACTCGGCCATAAACAGGTTGGCGAGGCTGGGAGCATATTTAGCTCCCATAGCCACGCCAACCCGTTGTGAAAAGAAAAAGCCGTGGTACCAAAAATAATTGTGGGACATGCAAAAGTCCAGAGCATGTCCCAAAAAACGCTTTTGCATGTGGGGGATTTCGTCCCTCTTGCTAAGTGCCCAATTAAGTGCCAGCAGTGCATCCTCATGTTGTATGATAGTATATAATGAGGACACATCAGCCGTTACCAAATATGTCTCTCCTTCAGGATTGATGGCCACATCCCTCAGGAGTTGCAACAGGTCTGATGTGTCCTTCAAGTAGGCCTTAGTGGTAACGACACTAGGCTGCAAGAATGTGTCTAAATATTCTCCCAAGCGTGCCGTGACAGACCCTATCCCGTTCACAATTGGGCGGGCGGGGGGAGTGTGCACGTTCTTGTGGATTTTTGGTAGTGTGTAGATAATTGGTATCCTACACACTGAAGGTACCAAATAGCGCTTCTCCTTAGCGCTCAAAACACCACCTCGGTGCCCCCATTCTACCAGCACACTCAATTGTGTTCTATAAGTTTCTGTTGGATCCACACTCAGTTTTCTGTATGTGATTCTATCCCCCAATAGTTCCATGAGCTGATGGTGATAGAACTCTTTATTCATTAGGACCACTCCACCCCCCTTATCCGCCGGGCGGATGATGATATTTTTCTTTTCTTCCAAAGATTTTAGACCATTTTTAATATAGCTCGGATTAACTGTTTTTTTAACAGGGAGCTCCTCGATGTCTTTCAACACCAAGTGCTTAAATACTTCTATAAAGTGATTGTTCGGTAATTGCGGATTAAAAGTTGACCTGTTCTTCAGGCCACTATCAATCCTCTGATCTCGAATGTTCGCCTTGATCCCTGACTCCACGGGATGGCTGAGAAAGTATTTTTTTAAATTAAGCGTTCTAATGAATTTGTGTGTGTCGATGTAAGTTTCAAACTTATTCATCACTCTCCTGGGTGCACATTTAAGACCAGTTTGTAAAATATTTAATTCCTTCTCATTTAACTTAACCTCACTCAGATTATATATACCTGTATCTACATGTCCCTTGGCCTTTTCCTTGGGTTGTCTCCGTCTGCCTGCCCGACATCCCCTTCTCCTCTTTGATAAGGGGTGAACTCTCGAATTGGATGATATGGGGGCCCAGTGACGTTGCCTCCCCTGTGTTCTCCTGGGTGTGTGTTCCTCCTTGGTGTTGCGCCCCCCCTCCCCCCCCTCCCCCGTTGTCCTAAAAAAGGCTCCTGTTGATATTGGGTTCTATATTCTTCATCCATTAGTGGTTGGTACCTATTGTACAATGGTACATGGTAATTGGGTTCAGGAGGAGGATAATGATGCCATTGTTGGGGGTGATCCATGATTCGCCCCCCCCCTCCCCTTTTTTGTTGATATGAGTGGGGTGAGGAGTAACCATGCTGCTGTGGATACCCTCCATTGTTAGTTCTGATTGGACCTCCTGATTGGTAGTAATCGTTATGACGATAATCCCTGTTACCTGGGGTATTGCCATTCCGATTAGGGTTGGGGCCTGATGTACCTCTATTGTTGGTGCCCCTTGGGGGTGCATCTTTGGTTTGATGAGTCTGTGCAGTGGCTCTGACCGGTTCTCCCTCTTTAATGAAACCGTCAGCCTCTGTGTTTTCAATGTTAAGGTTCTGCCAAGCATAAACCTTATTGGTTTTAAAATCATTTGAGTCCCTATTGTATTTTTTTACTTTTTTCTTTTGGGTTTCTCGATCTATTTTCTCTAACTTCTTTTGCATGTTGGTGTTGAAGTCTCTCATCTGGCTGGTCTCCTTAATTGGTTCCAACTTACTCTGCAAAGTAATAATTTTCTCTTTAATTTTACTGAGCTTGATCTGTTTTCTCTTTAAAACAAGGGTTTGTAGTTCCCTTCCAACTCTATTAAAAAATTCGAACCACTCATCCATGAACACCTGTTCGTTAAGCCCATCCTGGGGTGCTACTTCCCATCTTAGGCTACGAAAGATGAGTTTTTCCTTTAGGTAATGTTCAAATGTAAAGACATCCCACCATGTTTTAATCTGCTTTTCCAGCAGATGATCTAAATTTTTTAAAATACTCGTGTAATCTTCCTCACAGTCAATCATTTCATGACTAGTGGAGAAGATAGATTCGGGGTTCATTTGTCTGTTAGATAAAAAGTTAATGGCGTCCATAGCTGCAAATGGTTAAAACGTGTGTAAATTGTCAAAAATTGAAAACTCGAACCAACGCGCCCTTCTTGAGTTTTCACCACTGCGCTCGATGCCAGATGAAGGGGTGTGACCCCCTATGAAGGGTGTAAATTGACACTGTGTGTGAAACACCTGTGTACACTAAACTAATAAAATAATCTAATAAAATGACATGAAATGAACTAAAAAAATAAAATGAATCCAAAGCTGCCACTTATTAAATATTTAATGCAAAAAACTTCCTATTGATTCCAAGAGCCCAAGACGACCCCTGTGAAGCAATGTAAGCGGCGCTAAATGACAGTGATCCACATCCAAAATAGGATACTAGTGCATCTACCTATACCCAAAATAATGAAAATAAAAATGAAAAATTATTATGTGGTGATCTATATAAACACTTTTCAGTGTACAGTAAACCAGTGAATCTCAAAAAACCTAGCAGTGTATATTAAAGTGTATCATACACCCAGTAATATCAATTGGCAAATGAATCAGGAAGTGAAATCAAGCAGTATAGTCCATATGAAGTCCATAGACAGGACACCGTGCAGGAAAGGTGATAAGCTGGAAAACGTCCACCACTTCACTTAGTGTCAGTGCCTCCACTCCCCTTGAATTCAACACTCACCGACTCAAAATGCCTCACACTCTCGTGTTTTGGCAAAAAAGCATGGGTGTATAACAGGTCAGCTGAGGATATGATCTTCCGAACTCCTTATGAATCCAGTGTCACCTCAATGTGTAGAAAGACTCAACATAGTGTGATACCGTAAAGCATATAAAATTTATTAAACTGAAAATCTTCAAACATTAAACTCACAAAGAAAATCTTGAATCAAGCCAAATGACACTGCACAGCAACTTCCAAAACAATCCTCCTATGCGAACCGCCCAGCACCACTGTGAAAAGAGGGTCACGGCGGACCCCAAAGAAACGGGTTGGATAGGTTCTCACCCCTCTCAATAGCGCTCTATAGGTGTGGATCTCCTACTATCCCGCAGGTCCGAGCCGCAGCTCCTCTATCGTCCTCAAAGGATCCCGCCGGTGTACGGAGATGTGCCGCTCCGTCCCGTCCCTTACTGCCTGTTAGTGATGGATGCCGTACAGCCACGCCCCGACATGTTTCGTCACACTTGACTTCCTCATGGGATTGGCTGTACGGTACGGCACCTCCCATTCTTATACCCCTCCCGTCTATCGACGTTGTAATATGCAAATCTCCCTGCACGTTCCCAGGTGTCCCCGTAGTCCTCAACGCAGCAGCGCTGGGCTGATCGCATTCTTCAGAGGGCATTTCTATTGCAAAATATCCCAAAGACTGTCAGAATACATGTAGCTATCTAAGACAAATGTATTGAATTGCAAGTAAAGATCACAAAGAACGCTAACAGCATTATTCCTAAGATCATGGTAAATACTATATGTGCCTCATAGTATTAGAACATCCCCCACTAGCTATTGTGAAAGATCATCCAAAGGCCTTATATTTAGACGTACATCCTGATATACTATATTACATAATCAATCAGTGCAACCCATACAGTGCCCAATCAGAATCCTAGGTGGGTTTTCACCCTAAACTACCCCCCATCACTAATATAACTAAAAGTATATGTGTATTGGTGAGATCCTCTACAAATCAAAAGAAACACGTGCAAATTATGCAATATCTAAAAAAATATTGTGTACTTAGTGGATCTCTGTGAAATTGTTTAAAGTGTCTCTATATTAGTTCAATAATGTTAGAGCCCTCTAGTGGTGAGATAGAAAAAAACTCCTTGGTTCTCTCTCCCAAAATCAAAGATTGAACCGCACAATTACCGCCCACTATCTGTGTGTAGTCCACTATCCCTCCTGTTGTGTTAAACAACATAAGCATAATGTAAGAGATCATATATCAAAAATTAAGATCCCATGCCTCAATAGGTGTAAGAATTAATATTAAAATTAAAAAACTGAAAGTGAAACTTATGTATATGTATATATATATATATAGTATACAGGGTTGTCTCTATGAGTTCATAGTTTAGAAATCATTAATAAAGCAGTTCAAATCTACTTCAATATTCAAGCCCCTGGGGGCAAGACTTTTCAAACGATATATCCATAGGGTTTCCCTTTGTGAGAGGTCCCTCACCCTATTGGACCCTCTCCATGATGGATATACACAGTCTAATCCACAAAATTGTACCAAGGAAGGATCTCGATGGTGTTTCTCTCTAAAGTGTAAAGAAACACTGTGGTTTTTGAAGCCATTTTTGATGTTCGTGAGGTGTTCAGAGATACGAACTCGGAGTAATCGTTTTGTTCGTCCTACATAGAGTAGCCCACATGGGCACCATAAAAGGTAGACGACATGTGAGGAATTGCATGAAATATATTCCTTAATTTCAAAAGTTTCCTGGTCTGTACTCATGACAGAAGTCATCCCCCTATTGGAGACCCTTACAGTTTTGCAACACACACATTTCCTACATGGGAAAAAACCTTGTAGATTAATCCTAAGAGCCTGTTGTCCTGGTGGGTCCAAAATCTTTCTTACCACTTTGTCCCCAAAGTTTGGGGCTCGTCTATAGACGAATTTAGGTGTTGAGGGTAAGATTTGGCCCAGATGTCTGTCACGGGCTAGAATGTGCCAATGTTTCCTAAATATAGTCTCAATGTCCCTATACTGAAAATGGAACCCTGTGATGAACCTGATCTGATGTTGGTTACTCCCATCTGGTGAGTGTCCTCTCCCAAAGCACTGTTCTCTGGGTGTAAGTGCTACTTCCTGTATTAGGTTATCCAATGTCTGTTCACGGTAACCCTTCTGTAAGAATTTCTCCTTTAATGTTTTAACTTGGGTGTGGTAATCCTCCAACTCAGTGCAGTTTCTTCGTACCCTGAGTATTTGACCCTTCGGTATATTACGGATCCAGGTGGGGTGGTGTCCACTGGTGATGGTCAAATAACTATTGCGATCCGTGGGCTTGAAATAGACTTTTGGAAACTTTTGAAATTAAGGAATATATTTCATGCAATTCCTCACATGTCGTCTACCTTTTATGGTGCCCATGTGGGCTACTCTATGTAGGACGAACAAAACGATTACTCCGAGTTCGTATCTCTGAACACCTCACGAACATCAAAAATGGCTTCAAAAACCACAGTGTTTCTTTACACTTTAGAGAGAAACACCATCGAGATCCTTCCTTGGTACAATTTTGTGGATTAGACTGTGTATATCCATCATGGAGAGGGTCCAATAGGGTGAGGGACCTCTCACAAAGGGAAACCCTATGGATATATCGTTTGAAAAGTCTTGCCCCCAGGGGCTTGAATATTGAAGTAGATTTGAACTGCTTTATTAATGATTTCTAAACTATGAACTCATAGAGACAACCCTGTATACTATATATATATATATACATATACATAAGTTTCACTTTCAGTTTTTTAATTTTAATATTAATTCTTACACCTATTGAGGCATGGGATCTTAATTTTTGATATATGATCTCTTACATTATGCTTATGTTGTTTAACACAACAGGAGGGATAGTGGACTACACACAGATAGTGGGCGGTAATTGTGCGGTTCAATCTTTTATTTTGGGAGAGAGAACCAAGGAGTTTTTTTCTATCTCACCACTAGAGGGCTCTAACATTATTGAACTAATATAGAGACACTTTAAACAATTTCACAGAGATCCACTAAGTACACAATATTTTTTTAGATATTGCATAATTTGCACGTGTTTCTTTTGATTTGTAGAGGATCTCACCAATACACATATACTTTTAGTTATATTAGTGATGGGGGGTAGTTTAGGGTGAAAACCCACCTAGGATTCTGATTGGGCACTGTATGGGTTGCACTGATTGATTATGTAATATAGTATATCAGGATGTACGTCTAAATATAAGGCCTTTGGATGATCTTTCACAATAGCTAGTGGGGGATGTTCTAATACTATGAGGCACATATAGTATTTACCATGATCTTAGGAATAATGCTGTTAGCGTTCTTTGTGATCTTTACTTGCAATTCAATACATTTGTCTTAGATAGCTACATGTATTCTGACAGTCTTTGGGATATTTTGCAATAGAAATGCCCTCTGAAGAATGCGATCAGCCCAGCGCTGCTGCGTTGAGGACTACGGGGACACCTGGGAACGTGCAGGGAGATTTGCATATTACAACGTCGATAGACGGGAGGGGTATAAGAATGGGAGGTGCCGTACCGTACAGCCAATCCCATGAGGAAGTCAAGTGTGACGAAACATGTCGGGGCGTGGCTGTACGGCATCCATCACTAACAGGCAGTAAGGGACGGGACGGAGCGGCACATCTCCGTACACCGGCGGGATCCTTTGAGGACGATAGAGGAGCTGCGGCTCGGACCTGCGGGATAGTAGGAGATCCACACCTATAGAGCGCTATTGAGAGGGGTGAGAACCTATCCAACCCGTTTCTTTGGGGTCCGCCGTGACCCTCTTTTCACAGTGGTGCTGGGCGGTTCGCATAGGAGGATTGTTTTGGAAGTTGCTGTGCAGTGTCATTTGGCTTGATTCAAGATTTTCTTTGTGAGTTTAATGTTTGAAGATTTTCAGTTTAATAAATTTTATATGCTTTACGGTATCACACTATGTTGAGTCTTTCTACACATTGAGGTGACACTGGATTCATAAGGAGTTCGGAAGATCATATCCTCAGCTGACCTGTTATACACCCATGCTTTTTTGCCAAAACACGAGAGTGTGAGGCATTTTGAGTCGGTGAGTGTTGAATTCAAGGGGAGTGGAGGCACTGACACTAAGTGAAGTGGTGGACGTTTTCCAGCTTATCACCTTTCCTGCACGGTGTCCTGTCTATGGACTTCATATGGACTATACTGCTTGATTTCACTTCCTGATTCATTTGCCAATTGATATTACTGGGTGTATGATACACTTTAATATACACTGCTAGGTTTTTTGAGATTCACTGGTTTACTGTACACTGAAAAGTGTTTATATAGATCACCACATAATAATTTTTCATTTTTATTTTCATTATTTTGGGTATAGGTAGATGCACTAGTATCCTATTTTGGATGTGGATCACTGTCATTTAGCGCCGCTTACATTGCTTCACAGGGGTCGTCTTGGGCTCTTGGAATCAATAGGAAGTTTTTTGCATTAAATATTTAATAAGTGGCAGCTTTGGATTCATTTTATTTTTTTAGTTCATTTCATGTCATTTTATTAGATTATTTTATTAGTTTAGTGTACACAGGTGTTTCACACACAGTGTCAATTTACACCCTTCATAGGGGGTCACACCCCTTCATCTGGCATCGAGCGCAGTGGTGAAAACTCAAGAAGGGCGCGTTGGTTCGAGTTTTCAATTTTTGACAATTTACACACGTTTTAACCATTTGCAGCTATGGACGCCATTAACTTTTTATCTAACAGACAAATGAACCCCGAATCTATCTTCTCCACTAGTCATGAAATGATTGACTGTGAGGAAGATTACACGAGTATTTTAAAAAATTTAGATCATCTGCTGGAAAAGCAGATTAAAACATGGTGGGATGTCTTTACATTTGAACATTACCTAAAGGAAAAACTCATCTTTCGTAGCCTAAGATGGGAAGTAGCACCCCAGGATGGGCTTAACGAACAGGTGTTCATGGATGAGTGGTTCGAATTTTTTAATAGAGTTGGAAGGGAACTACAAACCCTTGTTTTAAAGAGAAAACAGATCAAGCTCAGTAAAATTAAAGAGAAAATTATTACTTTGCAGAGTAAGTTGGAACCAATTAAGGAGACCAGCCAGATGAGAGACTTCAACACCAACATGCAAAAGAAGTTAGAGAAAATAGATCGAGAAACCCAAAAGAAAAAAGTAAAAAAATACAATAGGGACTCAAATGATTTTAAAACCAATAAGGTTTATGCTTGGCAGAACCTTAACATTGAAAACACAGAGGCTGACGGTTTCATTAAAGAGGGAGAACCGGTCAGAGCCACTGCACAGACTCATCAAACCAAAGATGCACCCCCAAGGGGCACCAACAATAGAGGTACATCAGGCCCCAATCCTAATCGGAATGGCAATACCCCAGGTAACAGGGATTATCGTCATAACGATTACTACCAATCAGGAGGTCCAATTAGAACTAACAATGGAGGGTATCCACAGCAGCATGGTTACTCCTCACCCCACTCATATCAACAAAAAAGGGGAGGGGGGGGGCGAATCATGGATCACCCCCAACAATGGCATCATTATCCTCCTCCTGAACCCAATTACCATGTACCATTGTACAATAGGTACCAACCACTAATGGATGAAGAATATAGAACCCAATATCAACAGGAGCCTTTTTTAGGACAACGGGGGAGGGGGGGGAGGGGGGGTGCAACACCAAGGAGGAACACACACCCAGGAGAACACAGGGGAGGCAACGTCACTGGGCCCCCATATCATCCAATTCGAGAGTTCACCCCTTATCAAAGAGGAGAAGGGGATGTCGGGCAGGCAGACGGAGACAACCCAAGGAAAAGGCCAAGGGACATGTAGATACAGGTATATATAATCTGAGTGAGGTTAAGTTAAATGAGAAGGAATTAAATATATTACAAACTGGTCTTAAATGTGCACCCAGGAGAGTGATGAATAAGTTTGAAACTTACATCGACACACACAAATTCATTAGAACGCTTAATTTAAAAAAATACTTTCTCAGCCATCCCGTGGAGTCAGGGATCAAGGCGAACATTCGAGATCAGAGGATTGATAGTGGCCTGAAGAACAGGTCAACTTTTAATCCGCAATTACCGAACAATCACTTTATAGAAGTATTTAAGCACTTGGTGTTGAAAGACATCGAGGAGCTCCCTGTTAAAAAAACAGTTAATCCGAGCTATATTAAAAATGGTCTAAAATCTTTGGAAGAAAAGAAAAATATCATCATCCGCCCGGCGGATAAGGGGGGTGGGGTGGTCCTAATGAATAAAGATTTCTATCACCATCAGCTCATGGAACTATTGGGGGATAGAATCACATACAGAAAACTGAGTGTGGATCCAACAGAAACTTATAGAACACAATTGAGTGTGTTGGTAGAATGGGGGCACCGAGGTGGTGTTTTGAGCGCTAAGGAGAAGCGCTATTTGGTACCTTCAGTGTGTAGGATACCAATTATCTACACACTACCAAAAATCCACAAGAACGTGCACACTCCCCCCGCCCGCCCAATTGTGAACGGGATAGGATCTGTCACGGCACGCTTGGGAGAATATTTAGACACATTCTTGCAGCCTAGTGTCGTTACCACTAAAGCCTACTTGAAGGACACATCAGACCTGTTGCAACTCCTGAGGGATGTGGCCATCAATCCTGAAGGAGAGACATATTTGGTAACGGCTGATGTGTCCTCATTATATACTATCATACAACATGAGGATGCACTGCTGGCACTTAATTGGGCACTTAGCA